>JARJIL010000006.1:33795000-34420000 GCA_038502395.1 Dittrichia graveolens
TGTCTACAACTCCACCCATGTAAATCCCATCACTACCACCTTGGTGTACACCTAGGTATGGGACAAGTCAAGTACTTGGACATTTCAAATGGATTGCATCTCTTTATCATTTACTTCTTTTATTTTTAGTGAATTCTGGATCCACTACGTCTCCCGATAGGTGCTGAACTCAACATGACTCACCATCAAGTCATTGCCACTTAGATATGAGAAACCCATATCTCTTTGGATCTATATGACTCTAATCAGGTTTAAAAGAAGTAATGATTCTTAGTCAGGCATACTAGCATAACCATGCTGATCATCTATCAAAGATATCAGATTATATGCTAGTATCATCATCAAGTCTTTCATTTAAGTTACACATTCTTCCACTGGAATGCCTTAGTTTTAGTTTCTCTCTTCTTCCCCTTTTAAGCAAAAAACATTGTTCTCAAAAGGTTAAATAACTAAAACTTAGAAGAACCCCTCAAATGTATTTGCACTCATTGATTTCAAGTTTATCCACTGAATGTAGAATGGATAACTTCAAACAATTAGATAGACAAGCAAAGAACCTTTCTAGTCGTATCTTAATAAATGCCATCAATGGAATTTGGATTTGAGGACTTAGTCACAATGGTAAATGAATATCCCAACAAATTGGACACACATTCTTGACCCGTCATAAACCGGATCAACCCCGGTTCCCTACTCCATGACACCATGTACCAATGCGTCTTATGAATTGTGAAACAATTCCACAATTCACTACATGGTCATCCAATATATAGATAGTAGGTATCTTAGCATCTTAACTAGATCTAAGTATCTTGATCTATATGCCCTATTGATTCTGAAAACTGTCTTGGTTAATTCTGAACACCAACAAGGTTTCAGACATATACCCAAACTAGTAAACATCTCGCAACAACTACCATCAAGGTAGTGATGAAGTAGTTTCTCTTTTGTTATTCTTTGTGGTGTGCTTGAACGGATTGTACACTAAATGTGATCAATATCCAACAAGCCTTCAATCCTCTCACAAACTCCGGTAAAGGATCACATAATCATCTTAGCCTAATAAACAAGATCAATATCAAACGTTTTGCCCAAGGCTAAACTATCCCGAGATCCCAACCACACGGATCTAGGTATTATATCTCTTGTTTATGTGGTTAAGTTGATTATCACACAAAGATAGTTTAATCCAAACTATTTTGGATTCAGAATCGATTATTCATGAATTTTCTATTACTTGTAACAAACCTTGTGTATGCCATGACATGGAAAATTTTGAATGTAACACAATATGTCACAATAGATTCTCATAAGAAATTTCATATTTTAAGAATAAAATCATCGTCACCACATGTAAAGTTGTGTACCACGCAGGGCAAAACAACACATGAGCTATGACACAAATAAACCTTCAATAAACATCGCTTAAAAAGGTTTTACAACAATTCTTAAAACTTCAAAATTATGTCCATCATAAATGAAAACAAGCATACAAAGAGATGTTACTTGCCACGCATGGCAATAAAGTAATAAATAAACCGGCGACAAAAGCGAGATCAAGTCTCCTTATCTGCTCTTAGAGGACAATCATCATGGTTTCCTCGCCCGAGATCCGGTTTTTCATGCTTTTCTTTCACCAAAGGACCTACACTTTGTAACAAAATAAATTTGTGACAAACCTGAGTCAATCAGCTCAGGTTAACTACCCAGCTTATATAAGAATAACAATGAATCATGAACGTACTTGATGATGGAAAGTTAACTCTCTCTTTTCTAAGAAGTTTTATATCCTCTCGGCACGTAGGGCAGGCGTGACAGCCCCAATTTCCAAATCTTCCACAGAAGTAGCAAACCACCTTTTCTTGAGTCTCTTCTTGAGGCACATTCTCTATGTCCTTCGACTTAATATCAAGGATAGGCTTGGAAACTCCAACCTTTCCTTTTAGGGTTAGTTTCTTCTTCCTTTTCTTTTGTTTCTCTAAACCCAAGACGGGAGTAGTTGAGGTGGAACTATGCTTAGCCATGTCAGACTCCGTAGACTTTAACATGCCATGCAATTCGCTTAAGGATTTCTCCATTCCTTGCATATGATAGTTTGTGACAAATTGATCATATGATGCGGGCAGAGACTGGAGTACAATATCCACAGCGAGCTCTCTCCCAACAGGAAATCCTAACCTTTCCATTTGATCCACGTTCGCCTTCATCTTAAGGACGTGAAGACCAACATTCCCGCCTTCCTGCAGCCTACAACCGACTAGGCTTTTAACACACTCATAGTGTTCCTGCCTAATTTGCTGTTGGAACATGTCCTCGAGCTTGTTTAACATATTGTACACACTCATGTGTTCGAGCTTCTTTTGCAACTCTGAGCTCATAGTTGACAACATGAGGCAGGCAACATCGTGCGTGTCCTCAACACGTTTTTCATACCCGTATCGGATGGCCCAAGTCACGTTGGTAGCAGGTGGCTCCAGAAAGGGTTCCTCAAGGATGTGTAACTTTGACTCATGGCGTAGGAAAATCCTCAATTGCCTAAGCCATGCAATAAAGTTCACCCCTGTGAGTTTCTCCCTTTCTAGGAACACACGAAGTGAGATGTTTGAGGTGCTGTTGTTATGGTTTGACATCTATAAATAACAATAATACGAGTTTTGGTTAGTTTAGATAAACCTTGTTAAAATAATTACCCCATAGTTTTAGATAAAAACAATTATTTATAACAAGGGCTAAGAACCTTATTTCACCTCGCACCGTGACAGGTTTACCGCGGATCACGTGGCGAAGCTATTTAGGCCAGCAACCATTTTACCAATTGTAATCTCTATTACAACTCTTAGAAACTTGCGGGATCCGATGACATCCATTATGTCGGTTGGCACGTTTGATCCCGTCCTTACACCAATCTTAATATATAATTTTTGTTTAGCTCGTGCTTAGCTCGACAACTAATCAAGAATTATATACTAAAATTGTAAACTGTCCGACAAGACACACGGGTAGCACTCTTGACCATCAATTGGCTCGTGCTTAGCTCGACAACCAATCATGCGAGTTACCCTACTCACCTTCCACACAACTACACAAGGAATGACTCGTGCTTAGCTCGACAATCATCCTTAATTCGTTAGATTCGGGTGGTGTCATCTTACGGATGGTGCGTGATTTACATTTTGAAAAACGGGATTTTGTTTCCGGTTTATAAAAAACCCTTTTGGTGAATTAACAAAGTAAGTGTCAAAATGATTTTAAGCACTTTTTAAATATAATACCAAGTTTATATTTTCTTTGTCAATTCTATTCACGCTAGATTGTTAACCATTTTAACAAACGTTGTATTTTATTTAATTTTATGGGAAAAAATTGTCTAGCATGCGAATCCTAATCCATGCATAGAAAAATAAAACACAACCACGCAAATATATATAATTCGGTAACATGCCCAAAAAATCCTATGCGTTTTCCCCATGAGCCACAACGGGGAAAACGAGGCCAAAACCTAAGGACAAGGTAAAGTCTGGTTGGGTGAGCTCCCATTGAATCCAACACCTCCAATAGTGTGTTCATTCCTTCTCGCCAAGACGTCATCACCATGACTCTCGTTGATTTCTCCGGTTCTAGTTCTATACTATTTACAAATACATAGAATATATATACAAACGACACGCAGGTTGCATTCCTACACTATTTATACAAACACACAGAATAAAAGAAACGGCGTGCAAGCCGTACCAACAAATAAATAAATAAATAAATATTTACATCAACACGGCACGCAGGCCACCAAAAACCAAATCAATCAACCACCACAACACATATGTTGAAGGGCATATTGTGTTACCGAATTAACCAAACGCAACATAAATGAAACATGGTGTGCCACACAAAATCATGATACAAATATCTATCTATATTTTAGTTAAGATTGTCAACAACATCAAAGGCACCATAATGACAATCCTTGTACATATGCATTAGTGTACCAAACCATTTTTGTGACAAATATTCATATATACATTTATAAGTATATATTTGTGTACACTTCATGCCATTACAACAAATATATAAATATAAAAACTAAAATATTAACAAGGCTACAAATATAACAATTTTAGACCAAATTATGAAGACTACAAATATATCAATTTTAGTCCAACAAGAATCATAAAACAATTTCAAGAAAACAATTTTCTTATAAAATATTTATATGAATATTATGTAGGCTACAAATATATCAATTTTAGCCTAACAAGAATCTACACGAAAAACCACTTTAAGAAAACAATTTTCTTATATAAAATATTTATATGGTTTTTTTAGACTCGTTAGTGCAAAGCCATGTTAGATATGACTCTGATACCACTGAAGGTATTTGTTTGGCATAAACGAGTAGCAACGGAAGCAAGATACAATACAAAAACTAAACTAGCCAAACAAACACACATGCCATGGACCAACATCTAAACATGAAGTTGCAACTAGAATATAATAAACAAGGTAGAAGAAAGATTATACCATCACACAAGATCACCACAAGCTTTCTTCTTTGTCAAAGTGTGTAGAATTCAAGAAGAGAATTCCTCTAAAGAAGTCCACCCCAAGCACACTTGATTCCCCAATGCTAGTGGTTGGAGTAGCTACCAAAACAACGCAACACAAAAACAAGAAACACCTTTGTGCATCAAATCTAGACCACAAAGTGTATGTTAACTTCTCTTGATCGTCAAAGCTTGACCACATTCAAGAAGAACAACCAAGAGAGAATATGAACTTCCAAGAACCTCTTGAACTCTCTTAAGTCTGTTCATGTGCAGAGAAAAACGTTGCTAGCATTAACCTCTACATAATCCCATTAAAATGTGAGTTAAAAGATGTTAATTCTGCTGTTACAGGGATCGTACACGGCCCGTGTTGATTAACACAGCCGTGTAGGCCTAAAGCCCACAGCCTCAATTGGGCCAAGATAGCCCGTATCTAACAGGCCCAACACGGCCCGTGTTCACCTACACAGCCGTGTAGGCCCAAAAAACACGGCCTCTACTTGGGCCAAACACCCCGTGCTAGTTGGGCTGGACACGGCCCGTGTGCAAGAACACGGCCCGTGTACCATGCTGCCAAAACCCATTTTGGCCATTTTCTCTCTTTTGCTTGATCGTGTTTCCGGAATCAATACTTGGTGTGTGACCCAATAGACCTATACTTCATCAGCAGTGCTATTAACTCGTTCATGTCATCGGGCATATTCCAATATATATATATAATGTATTGGTAAATAAATGTAAAGAGAAACAAAGAAGGAAGACTAGACATGTAAATATGTATTTATATGTATTGACTTCATCATTGAAGTCAATTGTTAAAAGAAAAATCTGAAGAAAGATAGAGAGAGAGACGTGAGCAAGAGGGAAGAGAGTTCTAGAGGTTTTCCAAGGAAGAAGAAAGAAGAAATCAAAGAAAATTGAAGGATCAAGAGTTTGGGGTTCAAGTTTTGATGATAGTTTTCCATATTCTTCAACCTTGGCTTGATTTTGAGCAAAAGAAGTGAACCATTCAAGTGGGGTTACACAAAGTAAGTTCTACTCCTAGTTGGGGTTTGATTTTAAGTCTAGATTGTTGTTTGTTATGATCTTTGACTTTTTATGTTGAAAAATCATGTCAAATGGGTCAAAGTTGGGGCAATAGTTGAAGTTAGAATTTTGAAGGATTAAATGTATTTAAAATGTTGGTATTTGAGTTTGATTGTGGTAATACATGATATGTTTGGTGATTTATGGTTGGATTTATGTATATTTGTTAAATGGGTTAAAAACATGGAGTTATGGTGAAGATGGGTTTTGGTGATCAAAAGATGGAAAAATGTGTTTTAAGTAATGAAATTTCATGTTATGAAATTGTTGAAGGATTATATGGAGTCTTTTTAGACCCAAAATGGTGTCTAAGGCTAGAATTGAGTCTAGAACCATTGTTTTTGGTTAACTTATGTAAGTTAACCTTATGTTTTGTGATCATAGGTTTATGATCAAGTGTTTGAGCTATGGTTTGGATGGGGTTGTGATCCTCATCACACCCTCAGGTGAGTACACCCTGCAGATACCCAACTCTTGTTAAAGTTACAGGTCATCTTGATAATGTTTCGATTGTTTGGCAAATTGTTGACGAAATTTGATGGATTAAGGGATGTGGATTATGAAATTGTTTTATAACGTGATTTACATGATTAGAAAATGCTTATGAAGCTTTCGAAATTAAAGAATGGAAAATTGTGAATTTGATATATGATGTATTGTATGAAAATGGTTTCAAAGAAAGACCATTGCTCCATGTTGGAGATGGTATATGTTTAAATTGTGCTTTAATTGATGGTTTTGGAACATGACACTCCATGTTGGAGTAAACTTTGATTTTGAAACAAAAAATATGGTTTTGAGTTAATGAAACTCATGTTTTCACTTATGGTGTACTTTGGGCATTGAGATGCCAACTGTAAAATGATTTTTGGGTAATTGAAAGATACGTTTATACTAACGATGTTTTGGGCATTGAGATGCCAAATGTGGTTTTGATTGTTGAGCATTCATGCTCAAGTGATATGAATTGTGACACTCATGTGTTTTGTGATAAACTTGATGATTGGATATTTGGCCTTGTTGGCATATGATTTATGTGACCCTTCGGGGTATGTGATTATGTGACCCTTCGGGGTATGTGCTTATGTGACCCTTTGGGGTATGTGATTTGGTCCGGACCACTGTGTGATATGAACTCTGTACCATAGGGTTCCTAGCCATTGAGACGTGCACATGTTCATGTGGCTTCGGCAATTGAGGAACCGTGATGTATGGGTGGTTGAGGAATCGGTGCAGAGAGTGGAGGGGTATGTCAGTAGCCATCATGACCGTGTGGTTTCACTAGGCTAACGAGCCACCGAACCTGGGGAAACATGAGTGGATTTGGTGAACAGAGCTTACACTCTAGATAACTGTTGTATGGTGGACTGCTTTGTGCATCCCCAACCTTGACGAGGTGATGTGGTTATCCCCCATGTGGGCACGTGTTGACCGTGGCTAGCTACCACGTGGATACATTGTGGCCCAATGGACAGACCCGCATCCTTATGTGCTATTGTGTATGATTTAAAAGTATATTGATTGCCAAACTTGTGTTTTCAAAAGAGAAAGAGGATGACTTGGTTTTGATAAAACAAATATTTTTGGTTGTACTCACTAGCTATGTTTATAGCTAACAGAGTGTGTAAAATGTTTTGTATCCGCAGGTTGTATAGAGGCCTTGGTGAGGCGGGTAGATGCCTTGGGAATAGTATTGGATTGATTGCATTTCGGGTAATCTTGGATTTCCTACTCTTTGTTTATGGTCGTGAGATTGACTGTAGTAACACAAAAGGTTTTGGGATATATTTATGAGATAAAGTTTATTGTTAAAATGTTACTGTATTTTGTTGAAATACTTTAAGAATATTATGATGCTTCCGCGAAAAGTTTAAAGAGTTTGTATATTTTATGTTTTAAATTGAGATTTGGAAAAGTTTAAATATGGACTAAAAATCAGGGTGTTACAAAGGTTCATAAGAAAACCGGTTTTTATGTAGTTAAAACTAAGGGGACTTGTTTGTGGGTAAATAACCTATTTTTAAAAGTCATGGGGACCGGCTTCCAACTAGAAAACCGGTCTCTATAGTTTTATATAGAGACCGGTTTTATGTTGGGAAACTTGTCCCCGTGACTTTACTTCAAAAATAGACCGGTTTTAACATCCGAACCGGGTCCCCGTGAGTTTTTTTTTAAATTTAAAACCTAAATCTCACCCTCAACATCTCTTTATCAGCTTAACAAACTCTTTCTTTCATCCACATCTCCATTGAAGTCGAAAAAAGCTCAATTTCAAGAATTTTTTATACTCAAAATCAAATTGAAAGGTATTATACACTACTCTTACTTTATTATCAAAATGATAGCCTTTTATTTGTAATATATATGTCATTGTAATATTAAATTGTTATTGCAAAAATAAACATTTATATATAATTAAGCATGGTTGTATATTTTTGTGTTTAGTTTTGTATATATAAACCATATTCTAGTAAACATTTTAAGTAATTACTATTAATGTGTATATATTATTTGTATTTATTTGTTGTATTTCCTTGGTTAGCCCGTTAGCTTGGCCCAGGGCCTTGTATGTCTTCCTGCACCTTGGAACATCCCATGCTATGGATGGGCCTATCCACCTCGCTAGATGTATCACTATGGTCCAAGGCCTTCACAAGAAAAAAATACAGGCCTATACTCGGCCCAATTCTGCCTGCCAACACTGCGACTATGGGCTCGACTACGGGCTCGTCCTTCATTGCTCCTCCATGGAATTGGTTTCCTCAACAGAAAATGGAACATGCCTTTAATGCTCTCTCAATTGACTCTGATGACGGGGGGTGGTACTTAGACACCGGGGCTATGTCTCACATCGCATCGGATGCAGGTATTAGCAAAGAGAATTATCTGCATGCAAATTGGATAAGTTTTTTATCCACCTCCTGCTTAGGATTTATCAATATGAGGGATACATGTATTGGCAAAGAAAATTATCTGCTCATAATCTTGAAACTATAAAGGTTTAAGTGTGTGTTTAGAAAACCTCTCATTGAAGGAACCATCAAAAGCTTTCAAACTTGAAGATTCAAAGTATAGGATTTGTGGTTGTTAAATCAAAGTGAAGGCCAGTATATGATCCTAGCATGTTATTGTTCATCTTGGTATGTTTTTCAGTTGAAATCCATGAGTATATGAGAAATCACCATTAATGGAGCATGAAGCTCAATACTTGTTAAGTGGGTTTTGTGTATTTTGATGTTTTGATGAGATTTAAGATGTCTAAGATGTTTGTATATATGTTCTATAAAGTTTGTACATGTTTTAGAAATGTTTGGGATTGAAAACAGAGGTTGATATGAGATTTTATAAGTTTTATGTCGGATGGAATTTGGAGAAGATGATATAGGGAATGATGCGATGCAAGACGTCCAAGGGAGGAACGCGTTGTGTTCCCGAGAATCCAACGGATTTCTTAGAATCCGAGATGAAATCCGATAGTCCAAATCTGAGACTGAAAATCCGATCTTTGAATCCCAACACTGAGAATCCGACACCCTAAATCCGTCACAAGATTTGGGTTGGACGCGACGCGTCGGATTGTTGGACGCGACGCGTCCTCGGTTTTTCAGGACATGCTTTGTTTGTTGATTTCTGTGATGTTGTATGTTATATATTATCATATAAGGATTTGTTTAGTGTATATGAGTAATAAAGATATAAATATATATGGACAAATATATTTATGAATCCGAGACTGATTTCATTGTACTATGTTTTCAGGAAACACAAAGACTCAGTGATATTAGATATCTGAGTTTCACATCTGAGATCACGAGGTGAGTGGATGTTAACTCGCGGATGGTAAAGATTATGGTTGATATGATTGATGTGATGCATGCATATGTGATTGATAGACTGTTGAGTCTGATTGTTGATTGTGAGTGTTGATTGATTATATCTGTTGCATGACTATTTGGCCGACATGTGCTCGAGGGTTGATATCGAGTTACGTTTGAGAAGTCAGCTATACGTGAAATTGGGCTAGGCTCGTCTACTGGTTGGTTAAACAGTGGTAGTCCTACTCATGCATCGTTGTGTCAGAGGGAAATTTGACTATGCCAATTCAGTAGAGGGCTATCGGTAAACCTTTTCTTTGGCCAGCATTGGTTATAGGTTCTGCGCCGAACCGCCGGTCTTCTTGATTGTGTGGTTACATGGTTTGATATTGACGGTTGATGTTTACTGTTGGGGAGATAATCACTTCACCCTAATAATCAACTCTGCCTATCTTAAAACATAGAATTTGATGATAACCAAACCGTACATTCAGTATGACTTAGAAAGAATTCAAACATGTGTTGTTTGAATCAGTTTATGTAAAAATATGCTAAGTATGGAACCATCATTTGAGGAAAATAAGCCATCAGCTGAGCATCAGATCCAGCTCAAAGTATCAGCCAAAGGATATTAACCAAGGAGCATCAGATGAAGTAAACAAGTAAAGAAGACCATCAACTGAGAAAAACAGTCTATCAGCTGAGCAAAATTGTTGATCAGCTGATGAAAATATTCTATCAGCTGAGTGAACAGATTGATCAGCTGAGTGCCTACTCTATCAGTTGAGTGAACAGATTGATCAGCTGAGTGCCTACTCTATCAGCTGAGGCCCAGAGCATTAGCTAAGTAAGTCTTCCTTTACCCAAGTCATATTCCCCTTTTAAGCCAATATATCTGATTGATCAGCTGAGCATTCTTGATCAACTGATCATACAAATACACAAGCTTATGTCCTCCTAAGCTTACTATTGAACAGCTGAGCATCTATATGATCAGCTGAGCAATATGTATCAACTGAGTCCTAGCAAAAAGTAATCAACTGATATATTTTGTCAACTGAGTAGTGAATATCAAAGTTCCTTGTACAATCTGTTAGCTGAGTCGTGAAAAATGTCAAATCTACTCTATCTTTTCAGATTGTAAGTCATATGTAAAAGGCAGAACATGTGTTGTTCTATTATGCCTTAGATCTTTGTTTGTAAAAGTAAGAATGCACTTTTTAGATCAAGTATGAAACAAAAAGGTTTGATCTTATCATCTGGAAAAGGATAATGATACCTCAAGCAGACGAAGATCTTGAAGATTTGTTCAAACAACTAAGTATGGCTGGCAATCCCATATTTGGTAAAGTCAAATCAATCAGAAGCATGGTGTTGATTAAAGTACAATCATGGAAAGGGAAAGAAACTTCTACACGGCAGTAGATGTGGTCTTTAATATTTTATATTGTGAATGGGTTGCACTTTGGCAGAAAAGTACAATTACTTTTGTCATACTTTTGATTAAAGTAATTTTACTTTTCACCCACTACCTTTACAATTTAAATATTATATTTCCACATCCTCTTTGTCTCTTACCTTCATGCAACCGGATCCACCAAGAATTCTATATATACTCATGCATGGTGGACATGCAAACATACAATACTACACAACACAACAAAGTGAAGTCTATACTACACTAAAAGAAAATCTCATGAGTTGAGAAATTTCGTAGAGTATAAGCATTGTGTAGTTTCAAACTTGTTCATGTGTTGAACACTCTATATACATTAGTTGTTTTAGAGTTAGCTTGTCTATGTGTTAGACAAATTGATGGCCACCTTTTATTGTACTTAGAAGTTCCGCTTCTAGTACATATAATTCTTGATTCATATCAATAAGAATTATATAAAGGTATATAAGTGTGTCTTTAATTTTTAAAAGCTAAAGTTTGTATTCAACCCCCCCCCCCTTCTAGAAACATTTGTTGTTGAGTACTCAATCTGGGACTAACATTTACCTTTGTGTTTAGCTTTTGCTCACTTAGCTTTGTGCTAATTCCCCTCAGTTGTTGCTTTTCCAGGTTTGTGAGTGTTGGTGTTTGTAGAAGGAAAGCTCGACCCTGCTCTGATTTGTTTTGTATTTTAAATAGGAAACGAGCCACTTTATTTTGTAACACCAAGACTGTTGTTTTGTCGACGGATGTTTGTTGATTGTAAATATTTGTACTGTATGTAAGGTTTGTTTAATTAAGCTTCCGCAATGCGTTTTAAAAAAATGGCTTTGGTTTTCCGGTGTTACAGTTTTGGTATAGGAGCCTTGGTTTGGCGATGCATGCACGGCTAGAGTGTTGCATTCCAAAATCATGGCTCGTTGCGGGTCAGACTTTCCTTCGGGGGAATTTGAGTGAGTTGGAGATGCTTCTGGTAGTTAGTATTTTGTGTACTAATGGTTTAGGCTAATTAAGTGTGAGATGATGTGATTGTTACAAATATGGCTGATAGAGAGATCCCCGTCCTTCCTCCTGTGACCCAGACAACAACAGAAGCACCAGTAATTGAGAACTTGGATACAGTAGATATTGCAGGAACTTCAGGACAGACTCACGAAGAGGATTAAAGTGAGTATATATTTAAGCTTGAGAATGAGTTATTGGATCTTAGAAACATGGTTCACCATCTGGAGCAACAGAGGCATACTCAACCTAAACCAACCCCAATCCCAACTGCGATTACAACTGAATCCACCACTGCACCAGTAGCAACACCTCTACCACCTATAACTCAAGTTATGCAACAATCATTTTACTACCCATTTACACCAAAGGGAGCTTTTCCTTTTGCGTTTCCTGGATACAAACAACCCTGTACGTACAAGCAATTCTTGGATTGTAAACCTGCGTAGTATCGAGGGAGTTCTGATCCCAATATTACCTTAAACTGGTTGAGAGAAATGGTCAAGGCATTAGACGCCTGTAATTGCGAAGATGAATTGAAGGTAAAGTATGCGTCAAGGATGCTGAAAGGGGACGCGATGGTGTGGTGGGATTCTATAACCAGAAATTTTACTAAGGAGCATCAGGAGAGTATCACCTAGAGTCAATTCTAGGAGAAGTTGTGCGAGCAATATTGCAGTTCATTCGAGATTGCCAAAATCAAGAAGGAGTTTATGGATCTGCAGATGACATGGAACATGTTAGTTGATGACCTGATGAGGCAATACAACAAAAGATTGAGATTTGTGAAACAGTGGGTGCTAGATGAGGCATCCCAGATTGCACATTTTGTAGGAGCTTTACATCCAGACTACCGTAGTGCCACCAGGTGGGCTAGTACCTTATCCCAGGCTTTCACTTTGGCCAAGTCGGCTGAGGGGATATCAATGCGAGAGACAGATTAAGTCGGGATAGGATTTCTCAATAGAAATCCAGGTTGGAACACTACAACACTCAATAGAGGGAGGGAGGGCAGAGCAATGGTACAAGGCAGGGAGATCAAAATAGGAGACCTGCTTCGGGTGGGTCTACTCAACGAGCACCGAGGTGTGGTAGGTGTAAGTCTTACCACAATGGTTATTATACGCCACAGAGATTGAGATGCGTGAAATGAGGCTAGTTTATCCATGATTTTAAGAATTACAGATTTCCAGGAAGTGTCTGTTGGAATTGTCAGATAGAAGGTCACAGAGTTGGTGAGTGCCCCGTGGGCAAGAAAACAGGATCAGGGTTAGGAGCGGGAATAGCTGGGGGATCATCTTCAGCTTTAGGCCAGAAAAGAAAGAACCCACTCACTGCTGAGGGTAGGGCGTTTAAGATGACGATGGATGATGTCACCACTGATGATGTCATAACGGGTATGTTTTTGATAAACTCTACTCCTGCTAGGGTATTGTTTGACTATGGAGCTAATCGCTCATTTGTTTATGTGGAATTCTATGATAAACTGAATATGCCTATTACTAAGCTTGCTAATACTTTAGAAATAGAGGTAGCATATGGCATGATGGTTCAAGTCACGACTTCTGTGGCTGGAGCTAAAATTGATATAAATGGTGCATGTTTTCTTGTTTACTTTCTTATCATGCCTTTATCTGGATTTGATGTGGTACTTGGTATGGACTGACTGAGTTTGAACCAAGCCAGTATTAAATGTCACAAGAAGTTAATTTCCTTCCCATTGGCAGATGGCACCCGTATGGTAGCAAGGGGTGAGAAGGTTGGGTCTGTTATTCCCATTATTTAATGTCTGAAAAGCTAATAAGGCATTGGATAAGGGATGTGAATCCTATATGGCGTATGTGATTGACGGAAAGAACGAAAAACAAGCGATGAATGATATCCGGGTGGTAACAGAATACCCGGATGTATTTCCACAAGAATTGCCAGGGTTGCCTTCCGTTCGTGAGGTAGAGTTCAAGATTGATTTATTCCCTGGGTCTCGACCAGTAGCTAAGTCTCCGTATAGATTGGCACCTCCAGAAATCCAAGAAATGATGACACTGATCCAGAATACCCGGATGTATTTCCACTAGTATTGTTTGTAAAGAAGAAGGATGGTACATTGCGTATGTGTATCGACTACCGTGAGTTGAACAAGAAGACAATAAAGAATAAGTATCCGTTGCCTAGAATTGATGACTTGTTTGATCAGTTACAGGTTGCATTATTCTTTTCCAAGATTGAATTGATATCTGGTTATCATCAAGTGCGTGTGTCTGATGAAGATGTGTCAAAGACAGCTTTTCATATGCGCTATGGTCACTACGAATTCTTAGTTATGCCGTTTGGCTTAACTAATGCACCTGCAGTATTTATGGATTTAATGAACAGAGTATGTCGACCATTTCTCGATGAGTTTGTGATTGTCTTTATCGATGATATACTAATCTATTCAAAGACCGAATTAGAACATGAGCAACACTTGAGACAGGTTTTGGGGACTCTGAAGAAAGAACAACTTTATGCGAAATTCTCAAAGCGCGAATTATGGTTGAGAGAAGTTCAGTTGTTGGGGCATGTGATTTGTAACGAAGGAGTGAAAGTCGTGTTGGATTATGCCCACTGACACACACACGAGTTGGTATCATGGCTGATGAGCCAAGGGCCTATTGGATCACACGCCAAAATATCGATTCCGACATCACGGATAGTCGAATGAGAGAGAAAACCAGAAACAGGTTTTGGTAGGCCAAGGCACGCCCGTGCCTCATGCCCTACGGGAAGGCACGAGCCTAAGGCGGGCGTGACTTAGGCGTGGCCTGTGGCTAGGTACGCCCATGCCTCTTGGAGGCACGCCTGTGCCTTGAGCCCAATGGACAGGCACGAGCCCAAGTCGGGCGTGACTTGGGCGTGGCCTTTTGGTTTGGCACGTGTAACATCCTCGATTTGGGCCTAGCTGTTAACCGTGTATAATTATGTTTAAGTTAGTGATTATGTAAAGACTCCAAGTTGCAAGTTAATAGCACTAATAAGAAAGAATTAATTGTATGTACCTATGTTATGTGTTATGTGTATATATAAGTAAAATATACGTATATTAGAAAATAATAAAGAAAAGAAAGGAATTCAAATTCCAGAGGCGGTGCCTCTGGAAATGAATTTGGATATGTATAATTTGAAAATACTTTGACCAAGTCAAAGTTGCTAAGCACACAAACACTCTAGCTCTCGGATTCTTGGTTTTCTCTCTACTTCTCTCGGTTTTTCTCTCGAATTCTTCAAGCAAAGGATTTGGTGGTTTGATTCCACACAAAGGTAAACATATGATTATTATAAAGATTTGATATGTATAAGATCAGATTTATGTATAAAACATGCTTAAAACTCAAATCCTTGCAAAACACCTCTTAGAACATTCAAGGCTTACTTTGTAAGTGGGATTTGGTTGTTTGGTGTTATTGTGTGGATTTGATGTGTTTTCAAAGTCATACTAACGAAAATGGATGTTTTTAGAATATAAAAATGTTGGGTTTTGATGGCATCTAGAGAACGCAGCGGAAACAAAAACAAGTATAAACAATTTAGATTTTATGCCACCAATCACACCACCCAATGGACCATACTCTAAAGCAATAGAAATGCAACTCAAAACGAAACAAGAGGGAGAAAGTATACCATACATGTAGCTTTTCCTTGTAGCCTTTGAAAGAAGCGTACACAAAATAGTGCACCTCTATCGGTATCCACACCAAGCTTGGTTTGATTTCCACTTGCTAGAGAACTTGTATACCAACAAGAACACCACCACTATAGAACTAACATCACTTGAAGATTTCCAAATGTGTATTGAGAGAGATATGAACCAACTTAATGTTGCAAGTTCATATGTTTTTAGGTTTAATCCTTTCTAGTAATCATTTCGATATATGATTTCAACAACCTCATGGCACATACAAACTAGTAATATATATATATATATATATATATATATATATATAATAAGACCACCAAAATCGTAACTCATATCACTAGTAATTAATTGCCACAAAGCCATATTAAACTAGTCTTAAAAGGCTAGTTAAAGAGGATGTTACGTAGTGAGGCATGGTCATGCCTCACAGGGCACGCCCGTGCCAGCCCATGGGCACACCCAAGTCACGCCCGACTTGGGCTCGTGCTTTCGCACTGGGCATGGCCGTACCTTCACTAGGCACGCCCGTGCCGGCCCCAATGGGTACGCCCTAGGCACGCCGGCCTTGGGCCCATACGTGGCATAGGGCACGCCTGTACCTTCACAAGGCACGGCCGTGCCCGGCCCAACCAAAACCCTATTTGGCATTTTCTCTCTCTCTTGTTCAAAGGTGTTGACAGAATCAATACTTGGCGTGTGAACCAATAGGCCTATGCCTCATCGGCAATGATACCAACTCGTGTGTGTCAGTGGGCATATTCCAACAAACTCCCACTTGAACATGACACACCCACGAAAGGTAACACCGACATAGAGCGGCCTCTAGCAAGGCATCTATGCCCCCAAGTCGGCATAGGGTATGTCGCCCATGACAAGTACCAACGTCCTATAGATAAGTGATTATTCATCCATTCGTTCACGATATCCATTGTGAATCCAGGTCATGGAACACTGTCAACCCCAAAACATCCACGATTATGTTTCTCGATCTAGACTAACTATGACGAACAACACAAGTTGCAAAATTGATCCACTATCAATTTAACTTGAGCACGGCCATGAATTTTGATGTCATCAGTTCAGTCAACAAGGGGCCCAGGGATATCTATCTAAAGAGGAACGAATACCTTTGACTACATCGTTCCGTCATAATAATAAGTTCTTTCCTGAAAACTTTCCTTATAACAGCCCGTTACGAACTGCGTTAGAAAGCAATCTAAACAAGACCATATCATTATTCAAGAAGCCCATGTATCTCCAGTAAAAGGACAAACAATATTATCATCCTTATTTACTCGTGATCATGTCCATGAAGTAAACTCAAGTGCGGGTCCTCCAATTACTTGATCACTATCAAGTACATGCTAGTGTTGTGAAAAAATGTATTCAATCCACTATGAATACTTAACCATCCACTTGCCTCGATCTTAATTCACTTCTTCCTTCCAATGAAGAACGATCGATCGTGGAGCATTTAGAATAAATAAATTTATCCAAGGAAGTAGTTAAACAAGCTAAGATGGAACACAATAAAGGCTAACGAAAGTACCCGCTTCGCGCGCATTATCAAATCTCCATTTCATAATCGATACAATCATAGCACATTATTGCTTTAATGTTCCCAACTCCAAATATATCAAATTCAACTAAACGAACCCAAGCCAAAGCCACTTGTAAACCAAGTGTATGTAAGCCTAGTATGAAAACTCATCACTAGCTCACGACTAAAGCTTAGTAAGCGGATTCACAAAGTGACATCCATGCATATTCTAACAATTACCATATCTTCTCTCAACCAAACACTTATAAAGTGTGCGCCTGCAAGATCATGGACCTTTGTCGAAGCCTTCGCGTTCTCATTGTTCCAAAGAATCCAATAGAGTCACAATGCACAAGACTATGGTTCACATATATAAGCCGTCATACTCTTATTTTCTCAAGAGAACCCAATTAGAGTCGATTATGCTTAAAGAACCATTCTAGTTGATAACATTCCACTTAACAACACAACAATAACAATTCACCAAGAATAATACATTACTCAAAGTTCCTTGTTACCACCGAACCTCAACTTGAAGAACAATGTACCAAGAGTTCTTCCAAGTATGTCAAAATGAGAGAAAAGAAACCATGTGATAAACCAAGTTGCTAATTAAATTAACACACTAGTCCATCATGTTTCAATGTCACTCTCATAGTTTTGTCACTCCGAAAAGTTCACGTTCGTATCTTCCAATTTTTCTTATGAAGCAATAATTCCTCAACCCTGGTTTCATGAACCGCCAAGTTAGGATATTATCTTCAATAAGAAGTATATTATGGATACACAATTTAAGGAACACAAGCACTCCCACTAGCTTTGGCATACATCTAAGTTTAATCTTCCCTTTTCGAAAACTCAAATCTATGATTTTCTCATTAAAGTGAAGATTACGACCTGACGATGTTTATCCAAGTCTACGAGGATACTTTCAATGTACAAGACACTTTCGGATAGTGTTGAAACACTCTTCCTCAAAATTCCCATGAAGGAATACGATCTTTACATTGCAGTGATAAACACATGTATCCGAGTAACCTTCAACATAACCAATAGGAAAATTTCCTTATGATACCATCCTCATGGTCAATCATAACGGAACATTTATCATTAGCTGGTATTTGAAGTTCAAGTCCACGAATAGACTTCTTGGGCTTGTAGACCATACGAGGATACTTTTAGTGTACAAGACTCTCGGAAAGTATTAAAACACTTCCTCAAATTCCTATAAAGGAATAGGGTCTTTACAATTCACTGCCATACTTTCATAGCCATGAGAAAGCGGTGATATATCATAAGTCATCCAAATAGACTTCAACATTACCACTAGGAAAAATTTCTTTCATGATACCTTCCTCACGGCTAATTATATCAGAACTTTTACCACTAGTCGGTATTTGAAGTTGTCTACATCTCAATTCATGTATACCCTTAGGTTTACACCAAGGCATCGGATCAACCAAGTTCAATACTTGGACATCCAACATGAATTGCACCCCAATCTCATTACCTCTCTCCTTCTAGTAGACACTGGGCCAACCATGACTTCCGATAGTTGATGAATTCAAATAATCCATCATCGAGTTATCTTCCTATAGATATAAAACATATATCTATCCGGCCTTACGACAACTCTTATCAGAAATAGGAAGAGTAACGATTTATGCCAGGTACTCCAACATCGCCATGCTGGGTTCCAATCATTATAGATTGTATGCTAGTGACAACATCAGGTTTTACTCCCACTGGCTCCCATATATATTAGACTCCCATTTGCTATTTAGCGACAAAACTTGTCCTCAAAAGTTCGTGAAACAAATATCTCATGCCTAATAGAGTAACATCTTTTGTCCCGGATTCTACCACCTCACATCTACACATAGGCTGGATAATCTAGGGTTTTGAGATAGACCAGCAAAGACACTCTTTCTAGTCTTTTCTCCTAAGATGCGTACTAAACCATCTTTGTTGATTTTATATATAGAACATTGCCCGCCATACTTAAGCATCCCAAACACATTGGGTATGAATTTGCAATCCATCAAGACCCGAACATATCCAAGAATATTCGGTTTCTCCTCTATATGACCCATATGGCAATGTGTCCTAGGAGAAATAATTTAGGAGACAAATCCCACAATTCTAATGATGATCACAAAATTCATATATTAAGATACTCAACATCTTTACAAGATTTAAGTAATTTAACCGTTCGTCCACAAACCTCGTTAAGGTAATCAATGAACACCTCAAAGGTTTCAAATATACCTATCCCTACTACCACCATGGGTAAAGGTAACGAAGTGCAAGTAGTTATCCCCATGGATTTGCTTGAACGAATTAAACACACAAGTGTGAACTAATTACAACAAGCTCTCAATCCTCTTACACACCGATGAAAGATGTACAAGTCATTTAGCCTAATAAACAATTCTCGCACTCAACATTAGATCAATTATCAAATGCATCCAAGATTCCAAACCACACGGAACTTGGTGACGTAAGTCTTGTTTACATAACTAAATAATCTTGTCACTTGGATAACTAGTCCAAACCATTTTTGGATTTAAACACATCATTCATGATTACTTTATTACTTTTAAGCAAAAGCTTATAAATGCCATGACATGGATAACCTTTGAAATAAACCACTAATATATAAATATATCAAATACAAAGTCATATCCATCGTCAACCAATGCATAATAGACTTAATATTTCTTTCGCCACGCAGGGCAGACAAAATATTAATATGATAAAGTAATAAAATAGCTAGATGAAATGGAGAGATCAAAACTCCCAATCCTCTCAATCGAGACAACGTCTAAGTTTCCCAATCTTGAGCTCTAGCTCTCCATGCCTTATCAGCTACTTCTTCCGCTTAACACCTACACTTTGTAACAAAACAATTTTGCAACAAAGGTGAGTGTTATAGCTAGCATTTCAATAAATCTAGCCAAGAAGTAGAAAAGCAATGAAGCCAATCCTGAATGTACCTGATGACGAGGAGCTATTCCATTGCCTCATAGGAAGCTTTAACTCCTCCGAACACTCAGGACAAGCATGGTGGCACCAATCTCCATATTTACCGCAAAAATAGCAAACTTCTCCCATAGGAGTCGTATTCTTTTTCTTGGTTTTACGTTCCTCAAATAACCGGGTGGGAACGAACTTGCGTTTGGCCTTGTTAGAATCGAAAGTCTTAAGCATGCCATGCAAGTCGTCTAAGGATTCTACCATTTTGTCCTTTTGATAGTTTTTGATAATCTCATCATAAGATGTAGGCAGGGATTGGAGAATCATATTCACCGCAAGCTACCTCCCAATGGGAAATCATAGTATTTCCATTTGGTCAATGTATGCCTTCATACGAAGCACATGAACACTAACCTTCCCACCTTCCTGCATCCGGCAACCGACAAGGGCCTTGACACACATAAAGTGTTCCTCCCTAATTTGATGTTGGAACAAGTCCTTCAACCAATTAATCATGTCATACGTACTCATATGCCCGAGTTGCTTTTGCAGCTTGCAGCTTATAGTCGATACCATGAAAGAAGAAACATCTTTTGCGTCCTCGATACACTTTTCAAAGGCATATCTAGTGGCCCAACTTATGTTGGCAGCAGGTGGTTTCGGAAGAGGTTCCTCGAGGATGTGCAACTTAGATTCATGGCGAAGGACAATTCGCAATTGCCTATACCAATCCACAAAGTTCACGCCCACGAGTTTCTCCTTTTCTAGGAACGAACGGAGAGATAAATTCGGTGTTGCGTTATTAACGTTTGTCATATACAATTTTTAGAGTACACGTTTTAGTGAATTTAGATATAATCCTAGTAGAAATAATTACCCAAATAGTTTTCAAAACCAATTAGTTAAACAAGGCTAGAAACCATATTTCACATTACCTTATGACGGGTTTACCACGGATCACAAAGCAAATCTATTTAGGCACGTAACCATTTTACCGATTGCAAACACTTTGCAACTTCTAGATCCTTGCGGGATCCATCGACAATCAAAATGTCTTTTTAGCATGTTTGATCCCTTCTTGCACCAATCCTAACTTGATCCCCTTAAATGACTCGGCTAGAGCTCGACGCCACCTAAGTGTCACAAAAAGAATTGTAAACCGCCCGTCAAGACACACGGTGGAACTCTCGCCAATAATTGGCTCGTGCTAAGCTCGACAACCAATATTGCGAGTTACCACACTCACCTTCCACACAGTTCCACTCAGCATGACTCGTACTAAAGCTCGACAATCATCCAAGTTTCACTAGATTCGGGTGGTGTCGTCTTACGGATGACGCGTGATTTACATTTTAAAAACAGGATTTTGTTTTTCCGGTTAAAACAATTTTAACCAATTTTGAGAATTAACAAATCAAGTGATAAATACAATTTTTATCCACTTATAATATAATACAAATTTATATTGTCTTGTTAATTCCATACACGCGGAAGGATATATAAACCAATTTTATAAATCTTTGTGTTTTTATATATTTTGGAAAAATTATCTAGCATGCGATATCCTACATATCCATGCAAAATAATAAATATATAAAACAACCACGCATACACAATAGTTCGGTAACATGCCCAAATCCTATGCATTTTCCCCGTGAGCCATATGAGGAAAACAAGGTCAACTATGGAATCCACAAATCCAAAGTACCCAGTTGGGTGTGCTCCCACTAAAGCCGGCATCTCCAAAAGGCAATCCGGACTCCACGTTGCTGAGACATCAACGTCGTGACTGTCGTTGGCGTATTACAAATAAAATCAACTTCTATACTATTTACATAAATACATAGAAGAAGAAATGGCATGCAAGCCACAATCCTATGCTACTAATACAAGTACAAAGGAATAAATAAACGGCATGCAAGCCGCACCAAATAATAATTATAAAAATTACAACAACACGGCACACAGGCCACCAAAACCAAACAAACCAAACACCACAACACATAGGTCTAAGGGCATCTAGTTACCGAACCACAACCAAAGCAAAACCATGGTGTGCCACAAAACCATTTCAAACATATTTTGATTAAGATTGCCAACAAAACACCGAAGGCACAAAAGGCAATCCTTGTACATATGCATTAGTAATTTTAATACACCTTTAAAATTACATATTCATATATACACCTTTAAAGATATATATTTTTATGTACTTCATGCCAAGCCATACAAAATATATAAATTCAAGGAATCAAAAGATAGTGGGGAATGACCAGATCCATGACTTGTCCAACACAATCAAAAACCGGATTTTAAGAACACCAAATTTCACAGTTTCAAAAATCCAGATTCTAGCCAAAACATGACGGGGCACGGGCATACCCTATGAAGGGTATGGGCGTGCCCTCCGTGTGCCAGTATACTGATTTAAACATTTTTAATCTGGTTAAAAGAAATCTACCGGCACTGCTTGTACCCCACTGGTACGGCAGTGCCCCAGCCGACGGCACGCCTCGTACCCCATAAGGTACGGCCGTGCCCGGTCACCGGAAAACTCATTTTTGACAGAAAATTCTGGTTTTCAAACCAAGAGTGCAAAGCCATGTTAGAGATGGCTCTGATACCACTATTGGGTTTTGATGGCATCTAGAGAATGCAGCGGAAAGAAAAACGAGTATAAACAATTTAGATTTTATGCCACCAATCACACCACCCAATGGAGCATACTCTAAAGCAATAGCAATGCAACTCAAAAGGAAACAAGAGGGAGAAAGTATACCATACATGTAGCTTTTACTTGTAGCCTTTGAAAGAAGCGTACACAAAATAGTGCACCTCTATCGGTATCCATACCAAGCTTGGTTTGATTTCCACTAGCTAGAGAACTTGTATACCAACAAGAACACCACCACTATAGAACTAACATCACTTGAAGATTTCCAAGTGTGTATTGAGAGAGATATGAACCAACTTAATGTTGCAAGTTCATATATTTTTTGGTTTAATCCTTTCTAGTAATCATTCCAACATATGATTTCAACAACCTCATGGCACATAAAAACTAGTAATATATATATATATATATATAGAATAAGACCACCAAAATCGTAACTCATATCACTAGTAATTAATTGCCATAAAGCCATATTAAACTAGTCTTAAAAGGCTAGTTAAAGAGCATGTTACATAGTGAGGCACGGACGTGCCTCACAGGGCACACCCGTGCCAGCCCACGGGCACACCCAAGTCACGCCCGACTTAGGCTCGTGCTTTCGCACTGGGCACGGCCGTACCTTCACTAGGCACGCCCATGCCGGTCCCAATGGGTACGCCCTAGGCATGCCGGCCTTGGGCCCGTACCTAGCATAAGGCACACCCGTACCTTCACAAGGCACAGCCGTGCCCGGCCCAACCAAAACCCAATTTGGCATTTTCTCTCTCTCTTGTTCAAAGGTGTTGCCGGAATCAATACTTGTCGTGTGACCCAATAGGTCTATGCTTCATTGCTAATGATACCAACTTGTGTGTGTCAGAGGGCATATTCCAACAAAAAATGTATAAACCATGAATGAAATTCTGGAAAATGAGCTATAAATGAAGGTGGCGGTTTCTGGGTTGAAACTGTCAGATTCCGAGACTTGGGTGTGTCGGAATCCGCTAGTTTCCCAAATTTGATAAGTGTCGGATTCCGAGACCTAATGGTGTCGAAATCCGCATATGGTCTAAATCTGAGTTGTTGTTCTAAATCCGATAAGGATCGGATTTCTTTGAGTTCACGTGTATAATTCGCAAGTCAAATCCGAAATTATCGGATTCCTTTGAAAGTGTCGGATTCCGAAAAAAGTGTCGGATTCCGATTGAAGGTCGGATTTCCAATTGCGTGTCAAAGTTTCCAAGTTCATAAGTGTTGAAATCCGATAAGTGTCGGATTTCGCAATGTATTGGATTTCCTTGGAAATGTCGGATTTCCCACAATCCGACAATTTGTCAGATTTATGTGGAATCCGGATTTTTGGGATTTCCTTTTTGATGTTAAGCTATTCCTTGTATGATAAGATAATTAATGCAAGTCCTAATGTTCTAGTGAACTTAACACCCTAGGCAAGGCAGAGATAAAATAACTATCTGTTTTAAGTTAACCAGGTGAGTACCGACTTTCATAAGCCTCGGTAGAGGAAGAATTATGTGTTAAGTGATTTATGTGCACTTGTGCTCATGAGTAAATGACTAAGAATTGCCATGCTACTTTAAGTACAATGCCATGCTAAATAATTGTTGTACGTAAGATTAAGTGCATGCCAGGGGGATCCAGAATTGGAACCGCCTAGTTAAATGAATAATGTGTATGCTAGGGATCCAGACTGGATCCATCATGAAGTAAGTAAGGATAAATGCATGATAAAAGAAGTAATTGAATATGCATGCTAAGATATGTGTATGTGTTCACGGACATCTTCAAGCATGGTTAAGGTCAGCCGGATAGCTGGATCCTAGGGACCCTTGATTAGGAGATTCAGGATTTAACGGTGATTCGAGGTAACATTCCGGATCGTAGGTTCTGCAGAACCGCCATGCCTTATATCATGAGGGGTAATCAGTCAGAAATGGCTGAGTTACCTAAGGAGCCTCTAGTTCAGTTAACGATGCTTGGTGGACTGCTTTATGCTCCCCCACCAGTGTGGATGGTCGTGTCTGATCCCCCGGTGTATTGGTATTGAGCGGGACTAGCTATCCTGCAAGAAACAACTTATACCGATCATGTCAGGACACCGCAATGTGATAAGATAGCATTATATGCTTATTCATGATATACATGACTTACTCTAATGATGCTTATGCTAAGTTTTTGCTCACTAGTTAAGTGTAGCTAACGGTGCCACGTTAACTGCTTTTGCAGATCAAAGTTAAATTCCCAGGTGAGTCGGGTCCCCTGCCTCTGGATAGTTTTGATGGAACACTTATGTTGAAATAAATACATTATGGTCGGTTATTGTAGAGTAACACCTGATACTGAAATAAAGTTTATTGTAAATATTTCCGCTACTTAATGTTATTTGATCGTGATTAAGTTCACGTCTGTTTAAAAACGCAAATTTTTGTTAAATTCTTGTATATGCAAAGCCGGTGTGATAGCATGTCCGTGCCCTGTGAGGCACGGCCGTGCCTTGTGCAGTAACAACTTCTTTAATAGCTTTCAAGGCTGATTATGGTGGTGTTTATGGCCATAACTCTAGTAACTAATTGTGGCATGATGATGGATAGTTTTGAGTTCAATTTGGAGCTCTATATAAGCCACAAAAAGTCTTAGTATTATGTTCCTTGAACTTGACTGACAAATATATACATATTGCACACAAATCTCTCAAACACACAAAGAAGTACTCAAGGCTTTGCTACTTTGTGTGTTAGACTATTTGTGGTGTTTAGATTGGCATATCTAACAATCTAGCAAGTGGGAGACGATTACACCTTGGTGTGGACTTCGATAGTGGTGTACAAGTTAGTACACGCAACTTCCAAACTCCAAATCCAATTGAACAAGAAACATATTTTCTACTCGTTTTGCTTCCGCTGTGTTTTTAGACCACGAAAACCTAACAGTGGTATATATATATATATGTAAGTCGTATGAATACATATCTATACATAAGTCGCATAGGGTATACATACATGTAAGTCGCATGGATATATATATATATATATATATATATATAAGTCACATGGACTAATGCATCTACCTTAAGTCGCATGGTTACCCATATCTATATGTAAGTCACTTGAACTATGTATGTGTAAGTCGCATGAACTATGGATGTGTAAGTCGCATGGATTATACATATATATAAGTCGCATGAATACATATCTATACATAAGTCGCATGGGGTATACATACATGTAAGTCGCATGGATACATATCTCTATATGTAACTCGCATGAACCCATTCATGTAAGTCGCATGGGCTATATATATATATACACATATAAATAAGTCGCATGGGCACACACCTTCCCTGTTAGTTCACTATTAAACAATCACAACTCCATACCCAAAATCAAGCTTTCTCAAAAACTCAGTCAAATTAACACATTCCTTTTGCAAATCATTTCTCCACTTATATAAATCTTTATTTTAAATACAGACTTGTATTTCATCATGTATTAAGTGTTTTTGCTTCAATTTTCTCCTGATCTTTCTCATGCATACTAAAACCCCAAAAACCCAGATTTCAAACATCCATTTATCACCTTAACAGAGTAAGATTTGATGTCTACATGATCCTAATGAAGTGAGGAACATTACCTCATGATTTCCTTGCTATTCCTTGAATGCAAAATGGTGATTCTACCCTCCTTCCTCTATTCCTTCATGGCGAGAACACACACCCACACACACTAGAACACTCTCTCTTCAATAGAACAGTATTTGATCTTGTGTTGGGGGCTGTGCCCTAAACTCTTATTTATACCTTCTTTCAAAAAGGCCTAGCCCAAAATCATTATCAGTTAAGCCCAAAAGGTCAACTAGTCCACTATTAAATTGCAATTTCTTTCAACAACAATAATAATGTAACGCCGGTCCTTAAGTTTCAGAGTATTATTTTTTTTATCAAACCACGTGCGGAAGCTTAATATTTATTTCACATTTTACAACTTATATAAATATAAGTTGTAATACAAAAGTATTTTTAATCAAAACACCTTAGCGTTACCAACTCGTTCGACCATTACACTAATCAATATACAACATAGTCTTTACATAGTGTTCCCCAAAAACCTAACATGAACTACCAACAGGTACCCGTCCTCACCTTCAGTCTAATTACCTGCATATGGAGAGTTCATGAGAGGGTTAGCTACAAATAGCTAGTGAATAACAATTAAACAGAAGCAGTATATTAACAGTATCAAAACACGTTACATGCTTCACATAACTTCATTCAGGTCTATCCTAACACATAGTGATGCACCGGTTAGTCAGCAGGCATCATGTCTTGCGAGGTAGCGAACCCGGCTCAATGATCCTCACTGGGGAAACCGATACTTCCTCTGCGCCGGTGGGGGAGCGGGTAACAGTCCACCATTGCGTCTTCGGGATCATATCCCATTTGGGTTCAGTGGGAACTAAGAGCCCCGAGTTAGTATTGAGGGCGGCGGTTTTACATGAACCAAGATTCGTGATCATCGAATTCCGCACCACAATCTCTACAATGTAGTACCGGCACTCAAACAATGGCCTACTCAGCCTCTTCACAAACACAGTGGCCTACTCTGGCCCTTTACATATCAAGAGTGACCTAAACAGGTCTTTTCACATATCAACAATAATCTACAAGGTCTTTTACATATCAAGAGTGACCTAAACAGGCCTTTTCACATTTCAACAATGACCTACAAGGTCTTTCACATATCAAAAGTGACCTAAACAGGCCTTTTCACATTTCAATAATGACCTACAAGGTCTTTCACATGCATACATATCAAGGCTGACCTACACAGGTCTTCAACATATCAATAATGACCTACTTTGGTCTTTAAACATGTATACATATCATTTGGTTATCACAATTGGTTCATTTAAACCTCTAAACATGCATAACTACCATTTCATGGTTTATCACACAAAAACATCTTTGTAATACTATTAATATCATACTTGAGTTAACCGTTACTCACCTGTTGAGCTTAACAGGTAACTGTACAACTCCAGCTTGCTTTAGTTGTCGTTAGCACCTATATGAAATCGTTTATATTTAGACATTTAAACATGCAAGGAAATCATCAAGACATCTAGAATAATGTCCTAACAATGTTACTAACTTGTTTACTAACTTATAACCATGACCAAAACACTTCTACGCGAAAGAACAACACAAAACAACAACATGTGCAGAAACTGCTTGGACGTGTCGCGTCCAAGCCCTCGACACGTCGCGTCGCGTGCAGCAGGGCACTTTTTGCTGTTTCTGCACAGCAGTACTATTTTTGTCCAATTCAACTCTAATCAATGTTTAGTGTTCCATAACATCATTTGGCACTTGTAGGTGCTTTCTAACATCCCTAACATTTATCCAATCAATCAATACAAAATTCAAGCCTTAAATAGCAAGAATGTGTTCAATATGGCCAAAACTTGCAATACATCAATTCCAACACTTCCAATGCATCATTCACACTCCAAATGACTTATTGAAGCTATTGGAACTGACTATTTCCTTTAAAACCTTTGTTTCGTATCATTTTCTAATTTTTGGCTATTTAAAGTTTATTTTAGCACTATTTTTACCAATTCAAGCAAAACCACCAATTTAATTCAAAACCATTGTTCTAATCAATTCATACAAGTCATATGAACTTATTAGAACCTTAAAAATCAATCCTTGATATGTAAAAACAGATTCAACTCATTTTGGCCATTTTGACCCATTTAGGCCAATTTTGAACATATGCATAAACACTACCTCTAATCAAACATATGAGTTCTAATCAATCCTAACACTTCATAAGAACTATTAGAACACTAAATTTCAGCTCTTGAGGGTCAATTTCAGCTTGACCCGTTTTTGGCTATTTTGACCATTTTGGTCAAATCTTGATTTTGATCAAATCAAGCAATTCAAATCCATGTTATGTGTTCTTTAGCATCTATATGAGTTGTATGAAGCATTAGAAGCTTCAAAATTAGACCACAATGGTCAAATTCGGGTTTGACCTAAAAATCCATCAAAACCTAAAAGCTTGAAGAACATGGAGGAATGGAACTTACAAGAGCAATTGGATGAAGAAGATGATCAAGAACAGGTTGTAGCTTGGATTAACTCTCGAATTTCAGCAACAAAATCCAAGCTTGATGATCTTCTCTTTGATTTCTCCTATTGAACCCTTCTTGAAAAGCTTAGAACAAGAACACATACACAAGAGAATGAGTTCTCTGTGTTTTCACGTGGGTAAAGAGAAAGAGGCTAACTTGTGGGTAATATTTATCCACAAGTAGGTATTTTGTTCCCCTTTTCAACTTACAACTTAACGCACGAGTACCCGTTTTAACTAACGGGGATATTTTTGGAAACCTTGTTCTAAACCATTTAATATTCTTTTATTCTTTTATATTTTTACTAATATTTTATGTTTACTCATTAAATAACTAATTTAGTTATTTTCTTTGATATCTACAAATATATATATATATTTTATTCAATTTATTAATTAAATATACGTACCACGTCAACATACGTCTAGGCACTTTCTAAGGATGTTACAAATAATAACAATTAATATCCATAAAATATTCTTTTACTAAATTAGGTAGTTCGGATATTACAAACTTGAAAAGTGGGTTTTGATTGTTTTGATGTTAAACATGGATTTGATGTGTTCTTGATACATGTATACATGTTATTTGAAGTTATTATGAGGTTAGATAAATTGGAAATCAATTTCCTACTTGAAAAATATGTTGGTTCGATTTTGGTTCGAGCTGGAAGATGAAGAAAAAGTTGAAGGTCTAGGTTGTAAATCACGCGACGCGACGCGTCTAAGGAAGGAACGCTCGAAGTCTAAGCCGGTTTGCTGGAGGCGCTCGAAGCCTCCATGCGAAGGAGGGCTTTTCAAAGCCTCTGCTCGATGTGAGCTACGGCTCGAAGTGGGCTATGGTTCGAAGTGTATGGGCGCTCGAAGCCTCCGTTCGATGGAGGGCTGCTCTAAGCCTGACGCGACGAGTCCGGAAATTTTCAGGAATTGGGACTTTATTTGTTGGATCTTTTGGATTGCAATTTATGTGCTTATGTTATGTGGGTTTATTATGAGTATTATGATATAAATATATGTGGGTTTATATATTTATGAATCAGAGACTAATTTCGGTGTTTTTATGTTTTCAGGCAATACCAAGGCTTAGTGATATTAGATATGTGAGTTCAACGTTTGAGAACAAGAGGTGAGTGGATGTTAACTCACGGATGGTAAAGGTTATGATTGATATGATTGATGTGATGCATGTGTTTGTTATTGCTAGACTGTTGAGTCTTATGCTTGTTGCTTGTTGTTTATTGATGATATTTGTTGTGTGATTATTTGGCCGATACGTGCTCGAGGTATGATATCGAGTATCCTTTAAGGAGTCAGCTATGCGTGGAATTAGACGGGGCCTGATCGCTATTGGTTAAGGAGTTGTAGACCCTCTTGTGCATGCGTTGTATTGGAGGGGATCTAACTGCGCCAATCTGCGGTGGGCTATTGGTAAACCTTTGCTTTGGCCGACATTGGTTGTAGGTTCTGCGCCGAACCGCCGATCTTCTGGATTATGTGATTACATTCTTTGATATCGATTGTTGATGTTTACTGTTGTGTTTTAAGCTTCCTTTCACTTAGCTTCGTGTTAATCCCCCACTCTTGATTGCTTTTGCAGGCGTGTGAGTTTTGGGATGTTGTTTAAGGAAAGCTTGACCACCCGCTCTCATACTTGTTTTTAAGTTTTAAGACGAGCCGTACTTTTACTTTTGTAACCCAGACAAGTGATTGTATTTTGTAAACTTACTTTTGGTTGTGAGTTTTATGTAAATAATCTAATTAAGCTTCCGCGACGTATTTAAAAATAAATGGCTTAAGATTTTCTGGTGTTACATTAATTTTCGAAAACCAAATCTTGAACTTGAGTATTTCCGATGAACAGTAACTTTTTGCTTGAATTTTTTCAAATTCAGGCCAAATTTCAATGGATTTGGCTCTGATACCACTTGTTTATCCCTTGCATATCAAGTGAGAATTGAATCCATAATAGACATCAAGTAGAACGATAAGAACAAGATGAATCACGTTGAGAGAGTATGTAGAGAAGCACACACTTACACCTTGATAATATGTATTCGCTCTAAGTCAATGTTATCGAGAGTTACAAAATAGATGACCTTTGGTACTTATATACACATGAGTACCACTACATAAAAGGTCTAATATGCTAACACTTCTATATCTCAAAACTAAGATCTAACAATAATAAACGGTGGAGAAACAAAGAAGTAATGGAAAAAACGAGATCAAAAAGTTACGAGAGAAAGCAACAGAGTATATATATACTGAGGGCATTTCTGAAAATTAGGTAAAATTATAAATATGTTTCAATTCTTCTCTCCAAATCCTCCAATTTTGGGAAGAAAGTTTGGAAGGAAAACTGAGCGAAATTCCCCTTTCTCTTCTCCTCATTTCTTTTGAAAAAAATATGTGAAACATGTTTTCTTTTTAGTTTCTTTTCCTTTCTATCATTAAAAACTACTTGGGAACACAATGTTAAGGACAAGAAAACACTAACACTAGCAGTGGAACTCCCACAACCAACTAGATATTTCCACCGATCAATAGGGGCGGACCCAGGATTTGAGATGAGTGGTAGCACCGGACTTAAGATTTGAAATGAGTGGTAGCACCGCCTCGAAAAAATCGGAATTTACACTACGAAAAATCAAAATTTACACTACGCACGTAAAATTGAGTGGTGTCCCGTACCCCCACACCCCCCTATAGAGGTCCACCCCTGCTAATAAATCAACCTAAACACAGATGCAAAGAAATCATGCACTACGCTTTGATTCCATGTTCGAAAACGGAAACAAATCAAAAAAATTAAAATTTAAAATTTGATCAGATAAATGATATGAACCAAATGATTATTCTGTCTAGAATAAACAATGAAACATTCACTGGGTGTGTATAATACTCTCTTACAACTTTATAAACGAAAGATTCAAGCAAATCATGAATCAAAGAAAAGACCTCAAAACTCTGAGAAAAGACGTGATAGAAGAAGGTAAAAAGCATTAGGTTCCTTCTCTCTAAAACCTCAAAAACTAAATACATATTTTGTTTTTATATTTTTTTCAAATTAGCTTGAACTTTACCATTTAAACCACAACAATTACAGGATATTTAGAGCTCTTGTAACGCCCCAAATTCTTAAAATAAAAGTAAAGCTCTAAAATAGAAGTATTGTAGAATAAAAAGAGATTTAATATAAAAGCGGAAGCTACAAGGTAATACTGAACCCTCTGGTTCGTATAAAAGAGTAGTACTCAATATTCACAACAAAAGACTTGTTGTTTTTTTAAAATACGACCAGGCGTTAAGTTTCAAAGTACAGATTTTCCCTCATGCAACAACCTCTGTCAAACTGGGGCCTTGCCCTTGGAGGAATCACGCCCTGATAAACAACAGTAAGCAGTATCTGATAAGTTACGAGAGCTTAGTGAGAAATCTAAACTGTAAATCATATAAGCATGCGCATACACATATACGAATGCCACAACAGGTCTTATGGATACAGTATTGCACCGTCTTAGCATCCGCCAAGATGGCTAAAACGCTGTCCATAGCACTACTGCACAAAGCAGCATGCTACAACTCTCTCTCTATGATCCTCTGATCAATAATATACCACATTGCAATGTAACACACACATATCACATATATGAATCAGAGTTTACGAAACTTACCTCAGCAATAAATATCACACAAAGATATGTCAGGTAAACTCAGAATACGTCAAATAGTAATCCCTACAATCATATACAGTTATAATATCAAAATACGCTCATCTCAACACTATACAAACTGAACAGGGGCAGGGTACGCCCGTGCCCCTAAGCCCAAGGCCCAAAAACAGGCCCTAACAAGCATGGGCGTACCGGGTTAGGCACACCTTAAGCCGGACCAAGGCACACCCGTACCCTACCCAGGTACGCCGGTGCCTAGTTGCGCCCGGACCTCCAGAACAGAGGCGGTCACGGCCACGAGGCACGGCTGTACCCCTCAAAGGCACGCCCGTGTCTTTCTACTTACAGCTCCAGTTCGCCGACTGTCTGCTGTGAATCCGGTCGAAACTCCAAAAACACTTACTAACGATTCTTAAAAACACTACTGGGGTGTTTTCCTACACCCCAAACAACTTATAAACTAATAAAAACAACCATAACATGCTTTAATCTTGATTCACCATGAATCAATCTTAAGACCCACTTAAACTTCAAGAACTTCAAGCATGAAACCTTACCTTTAGCTTGTGTCGAACTAGAGATAGATGTGGTCTCTAATTCCTTGCTGTTCTTGTTCAAAATCTTCAAAGAAAGCTCTATTCTTATTTCTCTCGTGGAAGCAGAAGAAATGAAATGAGAAGTTTGACTCAATAAGTCAAATATGCACATATATATATAAATCTTTAAAAGTTGGCACAAATGGTCCGTGTACTTTTCTAGTTTCAAAAATGACAACATAAGTCCCTCAAGTTTCTAAACACCTCCTATTCTCAATTAGGCAATACCAAAACACATCATATCGAAAAGTTACTAACAAAAGAAATTTCCGAACCTTGGGTGTTATAGCTCTTTTTCTTTTAACCGCAATAAAGAGAACGATAGAGCGAATCTTTGGTTTGACCATCATATCATCCCCTCTAGTGAACTCAAATATATTAATATATTAATAATGATCTAGCAAGATTCCAAAAATAAAGTTTACACGTCAAAATAAAGAACTTGGATTACAACATCACATTTAAATCGTCGCAACTAGCCATAACGAATTTTTTTGTGATTAAACACCATGTTATTCCGAGCTTACCAAACTAGCCAAAATAAATTACCCGGGCTCTGGTTAATAACATTTTTCAATGTTAAGATCACATCATTTATCTTAAAAAAAACTCCTGTTAACGTACGGTTATTTATTATAAATATCGCGTAAAGTTTCCTTATAAATAAATTTAATTAAATATACAAGAACATTGCATCTAAGTTTAATTATGTGGAAAATTTTTTAGAAAAATAGTTGTTTTTAGGTGAAAAATAGTCTTAACAGTATTTGTTTAATTATGTGGAAAATTTTTTAGAAAAATAGTTGTTTTTAATTATGTGAAAAATAGTTTAATTGTGCAAACATAGCATCTAAGTTTAATTATGCAAGATTGAATTACTCATGACAATGTCTTACGTAAAAAAATAAAAATAAATAAGATTAAACAAAATAGTGTTAACAGTATTTGTTTTAGTTGTTTCTCACCTAACATCTAATAGTAACATTATCACCGTATATTTTAGAATAAGGTAAAATGTGGGAAAATTCAAAATACTTTGTAAATATTGTTATTGTATGCAATTAACTTTATTTTTTATCTAAAAATAGGCATGTCAAAAATAACCGATACCCGAAAAAGCCGACCGGCCCGTTAAAGATTCGGTTAGTTTGGGTCGGTTAATCGGGTAACATAATTCGGTTATTCGGGTTACCCGTCCTAAATACGGTTCGGTTATCGGTTAGAAAAATATGGGCTAGTTATACCCGAACTACCTGAAAAATCACTACAAGAAAATGCCTCAAAAAGTCGCCACAATTGCCATTAGTGGCGTCATGTCGCCACAATTTCCATTAGTGGCGACATGTCGCCATAATTGCCATTAGTGGCGACATGTCGCCACAAATGCGTTGCCGCTAATACCTCGCCGCTAATACCTCGCCACAATAGCCTACTTGTCGTCACTAATGTCGTCGCCACTATCGCTGAATGTAGCCACTAAATGGGTCGTCACTATTGATTTTTTAATTAATTTTTATATATTTATTTTCCATATTATGTGTCACCGCTAAAGACCTTTGTCGCCACTAAAGGCGTCGCCGCTAATAATATTTGGTTTTTACATTTTTTTATTTAACCTGTGTATTTAATATATACTACAACCAAATATAAAATACGCATTTTTAATGATGCCACAAGCTATTACGTACTAACCGGCCATACGTACTAAATCGAAGTTTGTGCAAACATTTACAATTCGTTGTTAGCTAAAATGTAAAAATACTCCTAATTAACTAACAAACACACAAACTACTGAACATCATCATCATCATCACCGTTATCATTCTGTTCTCGTTGTTTTCTACGGTAGCATTTTGAGTTGTAGCAGATCGAACCATCGCCATCAATTGTTCTCTAAATACCGGATTATTAAACATTTCTTGAATAGCATCCAACTACAAAATAAAAGTAAAAAATTATCAATTCAAGTGAATATAACCCATAAATAGCAATTATGACCCATTAGAAGTTAATATAACCCATAAACAACATTTATGACCCGTTAGAAGTGAATATAACCCGTAAATAGCAATTATAACCCGTTAGAAATGAATATAACCCATTTATAGCAATTATGACCTGTTAGAAGTGAATATAACCCATTTATAGCAATTCTAACACGTTAGAAGTGAATATAACCCATAAATAGCAATTCTGACCCGTTAGAAGTGAATATAACCCATTTATAGCAATTATGACCCGTTAGAAGTGAATATAACACATTTATCGCAATTATGAGCCGTTAGAAATGAATATAACACATAAATAGCAATTATGACCCGTTAGAAGTAAATATAACCCATAAATAGCAATTATGACCCGTTAGAAGTAAATATAACTCATAAGTTATGACCCGTTAGAAGTGAATATAACCTATTTATAGCAATTATGACCCTTTAGAAGTTAATATAACCCCTAAATAGCAATTATGACCCGTTAGAAGTGAATATAACCCATAAGTAGCAATTATAACCCGTTAGAAGTGAATATAACCCATTTATAGCAATTATGACCCGTTAGAAGTGAATATAACCTATAAATAGCAATTATGACCCGTTAAAGTAAATATAACCCATAAATAGCAATTATAACCTGTTAGAAGTGAATATAACCCATAAGTAGCAATTATGACCCATTAGATATGAATATAACCCATTAATAGCAATTATGACCCGTTAGAAGTGAATATAACCCATAAATAGCAATGATGACCCGTTAGAAGTGAATATAACCCATAAATAGCAATTATGACCCGTTAGAAGTGAATATAACCCAATTATAGAAATTATGACCCGTTTGTAACACCCAAGGTTCAAATTACTAAATTATTATTTAATAAGATGGATTATACGTTTTTACAAGTTGCCTTTTTGTGTTTGGGTATGATTATAAAACTAGAGGGGCTAAAACCGTCAGATTTCAAGTTGATTAAGTGTAGGGGCTGTTGTGTCAATAGTTGATACTTATATATATATATTACCAACTTTGACTAAAGAGTCAAAGTTTACATGGTTTTCCTCCGCAAACTCACGAACACATTCACATATGCCCCTAGCTTCTTCATTTCAGTGAACAAATCAGTAGAACAAGCAGTTCTAGCAAGATCATAGCAATTGTATACACTTAAGGTAAGAACTTTTACCATTTTCTTGAAGTTTATGAGTTTAAACACATGATTCAATGGTGAAATCATGTTAGAGATGTTAGATATGGTTTAGATTATGTATATTAGTGTTAGGAGGTGTAGGAAAACACCTCTAGTCGATTTATGAAGAAACTAACTGATTTTTTTAATGAAGTACGACAGTTCTTGATAAGAATAGTCTGCTGGTCTGTAGTGTACACGGCGGTGTAGTGTATAAGGCGGCCACAAGGCCATGTAGGGTTACATGGTCGTGTAGCATGAGAGGTACACGGCCCGTGTAGGGTGACTAGACCACACTAGCCATGTTGCCAGCTTAAGTCGTGTAGCATTAATGGGACACGGCCCGTGTAAGGCCATATTTCAGATCAGAATGCCTTATGTGATATTATATATTGTTTATGTAGGAGGTGATTGACATATTACTTGTATCATTGATCTGTGGAGTATTGCATATTACAATCAGAAGGTGAGTCTTGTAGACTTTACTTCATATCTGCAGCATGTATGCTATTATATCAGATTACTGACATGTAATGTTATTCATATGTGTGTATAAGCTTACTGCTTTGTGTAGTAGGTCTCAGAGGTAGGGTGCTTACTGTTATGTTCAGTAAGGCTCAAATGTGGTACAGTACTGTGACCTATGTTGCTGCCCTGGGTCTAGAACCGGAGGCCAGTATTGTTTGCCAGACATATGTGTATTATCTTCATATGATTTTATTCGTGGGTTTATATGATGTTTAGTCCGGTTTACTCACTAAGCTCTCGTAGCTTATCAGATACTATTTTAAAAATGTTTAACAGGTTTTACCAAAGGCAAGGGCAAAGCTTCGGTTTGACTGTCATTTGATAAACTCTTTGAAATTAACGCCTGGTTTGTAAACATCAAGTTTTTGGTACCAACTTGTGACAGTATTAATGTGTGTATCTATTGATACATCAGTATTTCAAACAAGTATTGCTTCCGGTTTATGTCAAACTTTCAGATGCGTACACTCATATGTGTTTGATCTTAATATTTCAAATTTTGGAATTTGGGGCGTTACAACTTGGTATCAGAGCCACAGTTTGAGGGATCTGGATGTGTACAAGACACATTCTGGACTTAAACCATGGTTCTGCGGATTTTGAAAATTGTCAAACTGGAGGCTTGCAGCTTGGTGAGTATACTAACAATTATACTGAATATGTATTATGTGAGCATTGTATGAGAGTACATGATATGCTTAAGACAGATATGTTAAGAGTTGGTTTTATGTGAGCATTCATGATAAATTAAATTGTTATATGAATATGTGATATAATTCATTAGTGATACATGGCCTAAGCCTGTGAATCGGGACTTCTTGTGATTAAGTTAAGATCAAACGTGTGTAGTGTGTTTAGAGTAATATAAGGGCCCATATTATTACAAACACATGATACATGTTGGAGCTTAATGGAATTATGAGAATTCTTGTAAATCGGGTGAGAGGTACTTGTAAGGGTTGTACACCTAAGAATATATATAGAATGCCTTAGTATATATAGAAATACTTTGGATTTGATGATAGGTGTACTGATATGTGGATATACTAGTAACTGTTTGTTATAAAGGATAGTATGGTAAAGCCACCTTTTGCCTTAATGTTTTATCTATACTACCAGGATGATATATAAGAGGTTCAAGAGTAGTGTATAACCCTAAGGGTGATTTAGTCTCATACATGAAGGGATAAATATCAGTATTACAAGTAAATGTATCCTAATAAGGATATAGCATGACGGGGTGTAAGGGCCCCAGATTTAAATCGTTAGGTAACAGAATCCACACTTGGAAAATTCAGTGTTGAAAACTTAGTAAAGTGATGAGGCAGAGTTTATGCCATATATAATTGTATGAGTTGTAGCACAGATGAAAGAACAAGGAAGTGATCAGATAAGAGTCAGTATCAAGATTAGCTATAAAAAGTGAAAGGGTTCATTATTAACCCCAAGTTATTATTCGTGAAGTATCAGAAGGTTGTACGTTCAAGGATTTTTCCGCGTGTCAACCAATGATGTATTAAAGGTTAGCAAATCAACTGTTAATCATAAGTAAATTTCAGAGATCGAGGGTGCATTTCATATATGTACGTATGAACCTGGAGAAAAAGTGAAATATGTAATAGATTAGATGAGGAGTGCAGACAAATTGAGAGCATGACGTGAAAAGAGTTTAAAGACATTATAATTGGGCGGTTGGTGCCACAGTCAGAGATAGACAGAGTTATGGATGAATTCCACAAGTAGAACAGACATGAGAGACAATTTCAAGAAGTCGATGTAAAGTTTCAGAAAAAATATATATTTTTTGCTCAGATTATGTTCTCAATGAAAGATAAAAGTGTACACATACATGATAGTGTTCCAGCCTAGCATATGAGAATTTATAAACACTTATAAACACCAAGATGTGAAATCCCTGATGGATGCAGTCGGGATTAGAGAGACAGAAAAGAAAGGAAACCGATAGAGGAAGTTGTACCAGTGTTTGAGAAAACAAGAATGGAGGTTTGAAAGAAGAAAATGATGCAAAAGGTCTACCTTATCTACTCAGCATACAAGAAACGTCGACTGGGGGAAAGCAGGTTTGAGTCATTAACATGTTTTAAATATGAAAACCGGGTCATATAAGTAAGAATTGTGGGAACCCAAGAAAGTGAAAGAGAAGGATATATCAATAACCAACAGTGGGAGATTTCCAGACAACGACCGAAGAAGTTAGAACATAATCAAGTATGGTTACATGAAGATTAGATGTGTATAAGTATAAGGTGACAGAAATGAGTATTATCAAATTCCTTAGTGAATTTGTATCTATGAATATGAGTGAGTTCCAAATAGTAATTGGAATGGACTGGTTATACTGTAACCAGGTTATGAATATGTGAACAGAAGTGATACGAGTTCATATCCCAAGTGGAGAAGAACTAATTATATGTGCTAAAATCAAAACAGGTAGGTTATATGGGTGTTCAGTTTCAAAAGCTGAGGAGTATCTTCAATATGGATACATTATTTCTCAACTTATGTTATAAATATTAACTTATAGAATAACAGATGAGTTAGAAAGATATGAAAGTAATATGTGAGTATATTGATATGTAATTCAAGAAATTGCCAAGGTTACTGCCAGATAGACAGAGTATGTTTAGAATTTGTGTGGTGTTGAAAGCTTCACTGTTTACGAGAACTAAGTACAGACTTGCTTCTTCAGAGATTCATAAATTATTGAAACGATTTCAAGAATTGTTAAAAGAGGGAGGTTTATAAGACCCAATAGCCTTTCATGAGGTATACTTATATTATGTGTATTAATTATTATGAGCTCAATAAAGATCAAGAATATATGTCCGTCATTCAGAATATGCGAATTACTTGGTCAGTTATAATGTGGTAAAGTGGTTGTCAAAGCTGACTCAAGATCGGATTTTCTTCAGCCTAAGATCAGAATGGATGACATTCCTTAAACTGTATTCAGAAATGTTTAGGTATTTTGAAGTGGTTATGATGCTTTTTGACCTAGCTAACGCACAAGCAGTGATTATGTATTAAATGAATAGGGTGTATATGCCAATGTTAAGTAAGTCAGTAATTGTGTTCATCAACTATATAAGTATTTATTTCTGAGGTTTAGCAGATCATGAGAATCATGTTTGAAAAACCTTAGTGACACAAAGCAGAAAATAGTTATATATTAAGTTTTCAATGTAAATTTCAAGATATAAGGAATGCAACTCTTTAGACAATTTATTAGTAGAGATGGAATTGAGATGAATTCTGAAAAATAGAGAAGGTGATGAATTGGGAGCCGCCAAAGAACCCAAGAGTAATCAACAGTTGTATGGGATTATTTACAGAAAGGAGAGAAAACTAAGCCCGGAATTCAATCAGTAAGTCAGAATTATTGTATATGTGGGGAAAGGCTGTTTATAGATCAGAGTTATCAGAAGAATAGTCATATATTCATAACACCTTTCGTGTATTATATCTTGGAAGGTATTTAGCAGTTGAATCTGTAATAAATAGAGTAAATGGATCAAGGATCGGTAAAAGTATAGAAAGGGGTCAGAATATGTACGAGGGTCTGAACAGAAAATGATGATATTTATTCAGAACTCTTCAACAGTTGATTTCGAGGACGAAATCATTCCAAGTGAGGAAGAGTTGTAACACCCAATGTTCGAATTACTAAATTATTATTTAATAGGATGGATTATACGTTTTTACAAGTTGCGTTTATGTATTTGGGTATGATTATAAAACTAGAGGGGCTAAAACCGTCAGATTTCAACTTGATTAAGTGCAGGGGTTGTTGTGTCAATAGTTGATACTTATATATATATATATATATATATATATATATATATATTACCAACTTTGACTTAACAGTCAAAGTTTACATGGTTTTCCTCTGCAAACTCACGAACACATTCACATCAGCCCCTAGCTTCTTCATTTCAGTGAGCAAATCAGTAGAACAAGCAGCTCTAGCAAGATCATAGCAATTGTATACACTTAAGGTAAGAACTTTTACCATTTTCTTGAAGTTTATTAGATTAAACACATGATTCAATGGTGAAATCATGTTAGAGATGTTTGATATGGTTTAGATTATGTATATCAGTGTTAGGAGGTGTAGGAAAACAACTCTAGTCGATTTATGAAGAAACTAACGGATTTTTTTGATGAAGTGCGACAGTTCTTGATAAGAACAGTCTGTTGGTCTGTAGTGTACAAGGTCGTGTAGTGTGTAAGGCGGTCCCAGGGCCATGTAGGGTTACATGGTCATGTAGCATGAGAGGTACACGGCCCGTGTACGGTGACTAAACCACACTGGCCATGTTACCTGCTTAGGTCGTGTAGTATTAATGGGACACGGCCCGTGTAGGGATACATGACCCGTGTAAGGCCCTATTTCAGATCAGAATTCCTTATGTGATATTATGTATTGTTTATGTAGGAGGTGATTGACATATTACCTGTATCATTGATCTGTGGAGTATTGCATATTACTATCAGAAGGTGAGTCTTCTAGACTTCACTTCATATCTGCAGCATGTATGTTATCATATCAAATTACTGACATGTAATGTTATTCATATGTGTGTATAAGCTTACTGCTTTGTGCAGTAGGTCTCAGAGGTGGGGTACTTACTTCTATGTTCAGTAAGGCTCAAATGTGGTACAGTACTGTGACCTATGTTGCTGCCCTGGGTCTAGAACTAGAGGCTAGCATTGTTTGCCAGACATACGTGTATTATCTTCATATGATTTTATACGTGGGTTTATATGATGTTTAGTCCGTTTTACTCACTAAGCTCTCGTAGCTTATCAGATACTATTTTTAAAATGTTTTGCAAGGTTTTACCAAAGGCAAGGGCAAAGCTTCGGTTTGACTGCCATTTGATAAACTCTTTGAAATTAACGCCTGGTTTGTAAACATCAAGTTTTTGGTATCAACTTGTGACAATATTTATGTGTGTATCTATTGATACATCAGTATTTCAAACAAGTATTGCTTATGCTTTTATGTCAAACTTTCAGATGTGAACACTCATATGTGTTTGATCTTAATATTTCAAATTTGGGAATTTGAGGCGTTACACCGTTAGAAGTTACTATAACCCATTATATCAATTATGACCCGTTAGAAGTGAATATAACCCATAAGTAGCAATTATAACCCGTTAGAAGTGAATATAACCCATAAGTAGCAATTATATCCCATTAGAAGTGAATATAACCGATAAATAGCTATTATGACCCGTTAGAAGTGAATATAACCCATAAATAGCAATTATGACCCGTTAGAAGTGAATATAACCCATTTATAACAATTATGACCCGTTAGAAGTGAATATAACCCATAAATAGCAATTATGACCCGTTAGAAGTGAATATAACCCACAAATAGCAATTATAACCCGTTAGAAGTGAATATAACCCATACATAGCAATTATAACCTGTTAGAAGTGAATATAACCCATATGTAGCAATTATGACCCGTTAGAAGTGAATATAACCCATAAGTAGCAATTATGACCCGTTAGAAGTGAATATAACCCATAAATAGCAATTATCACCCGTTAGAAGTGAATATAACCCATTTATAGCAATTATGACCCGTTAGAAATAAATATAAACCTTTTCGATGTTTCCACTGAACTTTAACCAATCCAATCTGTTTATTACGTAGAGCTTTAACTTTCCTTTCCAGTATGGCAACAGGTTGCTCGACATAATTCAACTTATCATCAACGCATACATCCTCTAGTGGCACAAATGCAAACTCGCTGCTAAACATTTCTGAAGATAAGACACGTGAAATGTATTATGTATCTTGGATAACTCTTCTGGAAGTTCAAGTCTGTATGCAACTTTCCCCACACGAGCACTAACTCTGAATGGTCCAATAAACCTCGGACCCAGCTTTCCTCTATTTCTAAATCGAATCACTCCCTTCCAGGGTGACACTTTTAATAGCACATAGTCACCCACTTGAAACTCTAGTGGTGATCTTCTTTTATCTGCATAACTCTGTTGTCTGCTCTGAGCTGCTAGCAATCTATCTCGTATCTGCTGAATCTTCTCTGTCGTACGCTGTACCACCTCAGTAATTCCCAACTCTCTCTGACCCACTTCACCCCAAAAAACTGGAGTCCGACACTTTCTACGATACAACATTTCATAAGGCGGCATTCCCAAACTGGAATGATAACTATTATTGTAAGAAAACTCTGCAAGTGGTAGATAAGAATCCCAACTCCCTACAAAATCAATAATACATGCGTGTAACATATATTCCAGGGTTTGAATCGTCCTCTCACTTTGACCATCAGTCTGTGGATGAAAGGCGGTACTAAGATGAAGCTTAGTCCCCATTTCTCCATGAAATTTATTCCAAAACCTAGAAGTGAATCGAGTATCTCTATCTGACACAATAGACATGGGCACCCCATGACGAGATACTATTTCTTTCATATAAACCTCTAATAGCTTCTCTGAAGAGTAAGTCTCTTTAATGGGAATAAAATGTGCGCTTTTGGTTAATCTATCCACAATCACCCATAGCATCGTAACCTCTAGGGGTCTTAGGTAATTTAGTGATTAGATCCATAGTGATATTCTCCCACTTCGAGACCGGTATCTCCAAAGGTTGTAACTTCCCATGAGGTTTTCCGTGTTCGGCTTTCACTTGCTAACACGTAAGACACCTCTCCACATACTTAGCCACATCTCGCTTCATACTTGGCCACCAATATTCCACCTTCAGATCTTTATACATTTTAGTCGCCCTCGGGTGAATAGAGAATTTAGATCCGTGAGCGTCGCTCAAAAGAGTTTGTCTGACTTCTCCATGATTAGGTACCCACACTCGTCCATAACAAGAGAATAGATCACGACTATCCTTAGCGAAATTAGATACTTGCCCTTTAATTCGTTCTTAATTGTGGTATTCTTCTTTAATTGCTTCCAGCTGAGCATCTCTTATAATGTCCAACAATGGCATTGTCACTGTCATTCGTAACGACTCATTCTTCAAAAGTACCGACCATGACTTCCTGCTTAAAGCATCTGCCACCACATTTGCTTTTCCTGGGCGATAAAGAATTTCACAGTCATAATCCTTCAGGAGCTCTAACCACCTTCTCTGCCTCATATTAAAATTCTTCTTATCCACAAAATATTTCAAGCTTTTGTGATCAGTATAAATATTACACTTCACTCCATACAAATAATGTCTCCAAATTTTCAATGCAAAAACCACCACTGCTAACTCCAAATCGTGAGTTGGGTAATTAATTTCATTCGGCTTAAGCTGTCGAGAAGCATAAGCAATAACTCTACCTCTCTGCATCAAAACACATCCCAACCCCTGATAAGAAGCATCACAAAACACTATCATATCTTCCATCCCTTCTGGAAAAGCAAGAACAGGTGCCTCACACAACCTTTGCTTAAGAGTTGAAAACGCAGCCTCTTGTTCACCTCCCCATACGAACTCTACATTCTTCCTAGTTAGCTTGGTTAATGGTATTGCAGTCTTTGAAAAATTCTGAATGAATCGTCTGTAATAACCTGCTAACCCTAAAAAGCTTCTGATTTCGGTAGGGTTCCTCGGAGGTTCCCACTTCATTACTGCATCAACCTTTGCAGGATCAACTTTAATTCCTTCTTTAATAATCAGATGACCCAAGAATTGCACCTCTTGAATCCAGAATTCATACTTGGCGAATTTAGCATACAGCTTCTCTCTTCGCAGCGTTTCCAATACTTCTTTCAAATGCCTTTCATGTTCTGTCGGGTCCCTTGTGTAAATGTGAATATCATCAATGAACACAATCACATATTTGTCCAACATCGGACGGCGAAAACTATTCATAAGATCCATAAATGCTGCAGGCGCATTTGTAAGACCAAATGGCATGACAACAAACTCAAAATGCCCGTACCGCGTCCTAAATGCAGTTTTAGGAATATCTTCCTCCCGAACTTTCAACTGATGATAACCCGACCTTAAATCAATCTTTGAAAACCATGACGCCCCTTGTGTAACACCGTATTTTTAACACCAAAAATTTTCATTTTCATAATCATTGCGGAAGCGAATTAAACAACCAAAGTGTTTACAACTGTACAAACACAACTGTTTAAATATCAGTATTACCTTAAGTTGCAACAAATGCATCAAAAGATCCCAACACTGATTAGCCGATAGAAAAAAAACCCAGCCCATATGCCCAGCCGAAGCTAACTTCCCAAACCTCATGTATACATATCATTGACGCACAATTAATTAACAATCAACAATTAATCAATTATCAGATGCACAATCTATCCATGCGTTGAATCAATAGCAGTTACAACTAATAACCTCTGTGAGTAAACGTCCACTCACCTCTTGCTTTCAGTTACTCCACTCAGTGATCTTATATTACTGAGCTTTGCTTGTTCCTGAGAACACAACAAACTGAAATCAGTATCGATTCATAAATATATGCCAAACACATAAATTTATATCCTTTTGATCAAACATAAGCATGTATGATTCACATATGTATAAACATATATCACATAGTTAATATGTTAACTTAAACCAAGTAAAACATATTAAAAACAAACAACTTTCTGAAACAGTGCCTGTCGCGCCGCGACACCATACCCGTCGCGCCGTGACCCGTGTCGGATTTCAAAATCCGGAACCCAACAATCGGATTTCGAGTCGGATTTTCAACAATCTGGATTTAAGTGTTGGATTTTGCCAAGTTTCGGATTTCCCAAGGGTTAGTTTGCAATTAATCGGATTCTAACAGTCCGAAACTAAAACCTTCGGATTTCAGCCCCGTCGCGCCGCGACCTTAAGTGTAGCGCCGCGACACCCGATTTCCAGGTTGTCTTCTCCATGCAAGTGTCGGATTTCCAGAAAAACACATCTTTCCAAATCCGACTAAAACCCTCATAAAACGTTATGAACACTTCTAAAACATGTATAAACACCTTATAACATGTATAGAACATCAAAAACACATCAAATCCTTTTAAACATGGCAATTCATATAAAACCCACCAAGGAAGTTTACTTCTAAACTTCTAACATGGCATCTTTATGTTCTAAGCATGATTTCACAAACAAAACATATCACCATGATCAGAATCATGCTAGGATCACAACCATACCTTTGGTTTGAATTAACATACAACAAAACAAAACTTCAAAGTTTCTGGTTTGTTTGCCTCTTTAACCTTTTCTCTCAAAACACATAGAACACCAAGAATTGGATTTTTAAGTGATAAGGAAATTCAGATGTTAATTCCATATAAGTCCACATATACCTTTTCTCAAAACCATAAGCATGAGGTGTCCTTAGATTTTTACAAATATCTACCTACACCACATGCAATTAGACATACTATCACATATATATGTATATATATTTAGCCGTACATGCATATATATATATATATATTTAAACACATATAATTCAAATATTCCTTTTTGATTAATTAAACTAATTGAAACCAAGTAATAATACTTAACGAGTAATTAATCACAATTAATCACAATTATCATACCCAAAGTTATCAAAACTACTAGGCCCGATCTGAGGATGTTAAAAATCCTCCCCCCTTAACAGGATTCCGTCCTCGGAATCTATTCATAACAAACAACTGAGGGTAACGAGCTCTCATTTCAGTCTCGATTTCCCAAGTCAAGTTTGAACCTAAACTGTGCCTCCATTTAACTAGAACCATCGGAATCTGTTTCTTACACAGTCTCGTCACTTTCCAATCTAGTAATTCAATGGGTTCCTCCACTAGTTTCTTGCTGGAATCTACTTTAAGATCATGTAGAGGTAGAATTCGGACTCTCATCCTCAACTCTACATTTCCGCAAGTAACAAACGTTGAAGGTATTGTGAATACCTGATAATTCCGTTGGAAGATCAAGAGTAACCATCTGATCATTAACCACCCGTTGAACACGAAACCGTCCAATATACCGCGGAGCTAACTTTCCCCGCTACCCAAAACGGATAACCCCCTTCCACGGAGAAACCTTCGGATAAACCAATTCCCCCTCAACAAAAGTAACAGACCTACGACGCGGATCATCATACATCTTTTGTCGATCCCTCGCAGCTTTCAACTTTTCTCGCGCGATAGCAACTTTATCTGCGGTGATCTGCACAATATCAGGACCTGTATACTGTTTTTCACCAGCCTCTAACCAACAAGTAGGAGTACGGCAGCGACGACCATATAGCATCTCATAAGGCGGCATACCGATACTTGAATGATAAGAATTATTATACGCGAATTCAACCAACAGTAGATGGGAATCCCAAGAACCTCCGTATTCTCACACAAATGCCCGCAACATAGTTCTCTCAGATTGCCCGACTGTTTGAGGGTGGTAACCTGTACTCAGATTAACACGTGTACCCAACTCCCGCTGTAAACTATTCCAGAAGTTCGACACAAACCTGGAATCTCTATCTGATACAATCGAAAGTGGTATATTATGTCGGGAAACAACTTCATCGATATACAACTGAGCCAACTTACTAAGTGACGCCGTCTCACTGGTAGCCAAAAAGTAAGCACTCTTGGTCAACCTGTCAACGATCACCCAAATCATATCATGATTCCTCTTAGTACACGGAAGTTTCGTTACGAAATCCATCGTTATATGCTCCCACTTCCACTTTGGAATCTGCAATTGTTTCAATGATCAATAGGGTTTCTAGTGCTCTGCCTTGACCTGTGCACAAATATGGCAAGCATCCACAAACTGTACAACATCCGTCTTCATTGTAGGCCACCAATACAGTACCTTTAGATCGTTATACATTTTTATGCTACCTGGATGAACAGATAATCTCGATTTATGAGCTTCAGTCATAATCAAACTCCGGAGACCACCAAGCAAAGGCACCCAAACACGGGATTGATAAACCTTCAATCCTCTAGAATCATCAATCAGATCATTCTTTTTCTTTAACATAATCTGAGACTTTAGATTTTCATTCATCAAGGCGTCCATCTGAGCTGCCTTCAATCTATCGATCAAGTCGGAGACTATTTCAATTCGCATGAATTTAATATGTTCACTAAATCCCTTGCGACTCAAAGCATCGGCTACCACGTTGGCTTTCCCGGGATGATAGCGAATCTCGCAATCATAATCTTTAACAAGTTCCAGCCATCGTCTCTGTCACATATTGAGTTCCTTCTGCGAAAATACATACCGTAGGTTTTTGTGATCCGTACAAATAGCGCACTTTGTACCGTAAAGATATTGTCTCCATAACTTTAACGCAAAAACCACAGCTGCCAGTTCCAAATCATGGGTTGGATAATTCTTCTAATTAGGTTTCAACTGACGAGAAGCATAAGCGATAACTCTATCCCGCTGCATCAACACGCAACCCAACCCTGACAGAGAAGCATCACAATAAACTATGAAGTCATCAGACCCATCCGGTAACGCAAGAATAGGATCCTGACATAAAAGTCGTTTCAGTGTCTGAAAAGCCCTCTCCTGTTCATCATTCCACTTAAATGGAACCTCCGTGCGAGTTAACTTAGTCATGGGATTTGCAATGTTAGAAAAATCTCGGATAAACCTCTGTAATATCACGCCAATCCTAAGAAGCTTTTAATTTCTGAGGGTGACTTCGGAGCCTCCCAATTCATCACAACTTCTATCTTTGCCGGATCAACCTTGAATCCATCACTACAAATTACATGCCCCAGAAAGTGAACTTCTCGCATCCAGAATTCACACTTTGAGTACTTGGCATACAATTTCTCTTGTTTCAAGAACTTGTCTCAAATGAATCTCGTGATCAGTTTCAAATTTAGAATAAACCAAAATGTCATCGATAAATACTATCACAGATTTATCCAGAAACGGTCGACAAACCCGGTTCATTAAATCCATAAACACTGCAAGTGCATTAGTCAAACCGAACGGCATGACTAAGAATTCATAATGACCATACCGGGTACGGAAAGCAGTCTTGGCAATATCTTTGTCAGAAACTCGTACCTGGTGAAACCCCGATCTCAAATCAATCTTAGAGAAATACAAAGCACCCTGTAACTGATCAAATAAATCATCAATCCTGGGCAGAGGGTATTTATTCTTTACCGTCCTCTTATTCAGTTCTCTGTAATCAATACACATCCGTAGCGTGCCATCTCTCTTTTTCACAAACAAAACCGGTGCACCCCACGGTGAAGAACTCGGATGAATACAACCCCGATCCAAAAGATCCTGAATCTGTGTCATCATCTCCCTTATCTTAGAAGGAGCCAACCTATAAGGAGATCTAGCCACTGTATTCGAACCTGGTATTAAATCAATCTTATACTCTACCTCTCGAACGGGAGGTAGCCCAGGTAATTCATCCGGAAACACTTGAGGAAAATCTGATACGACTCGCACATTAGTAACTGCCTGCTTTTCCTTCCTAGCATCAATAGCATATGCCAGAAAACATTCGCATCCCTTACTCAAGGATATCTTAGCCTTTAACATAGAAATGATAAGAAACGTAGACCTGTTCCTTTCCCCTCGATCCACCACGTGCGACCCATCAGACAATGGAAAAGAAATCAATTTCCTATGACATTTAATGCTCGCTCTGTGCTTACTCAACCAATCCATCCCCAAAACCACGTTAAACCCTGCTATTGGCATCAATAGGAACGATACTGGAAATCGCTTACCATCGATATCTATTTCAGCCCCAGTCACAAAATTTTTAACAGGAACTATCTTACCATCTGCTACTTCTATCTCAATCGATACAGAAATAATAGTAACAAGTAATTTCAACTTTTCAGAAAAAGTTACAGAAATAAATGAGCAATTCGCTCCAGAATCAAATAACACACGCGCAGGTAGGGAGTTTATAAGAAACGTACTGGTGATAACATCATCAGTAGCAGTAGCAGTAGCATCGTCAACTGTCATCTAGAACGCCCTACCCTCCACTATCGGAGGATTCTTCCGTTTCTATGCCCCCGATGATGATCCCCCAACATCTCCTGCCCCCGTCCTTGTCCCGGCTCCTTTACCAGTAGGACAATCACCGGCCCTGTGCCCTTCTTTCAAGCAGTTCCAACAAACATTGCGGGGAAATCTGCAATCTTTCGTTTCATGCCCATGCGCATCACAACGCAAACAACGCATGGTCTGGGCAGTACACTGCCCAGTGTGACTGGATTTGCATCGGGTACACAATTGAGACTTCGTATTCGTACCCCCTGTAGTCGGCTTCTGACTCTAATTACCCTGAGAAGAATTGCCCTGCCATTTCTTCTTCTGTTGACCACCTGCCTGGTCATACTTTGGCTTCTGCGCAGCCGCCTCGTCTTTGTTCTATCTATCTTTGGCTTGAATGTCTCCCTCAGCACACTTTGCCAAGGTGAAGGCCTGAGACAATGATCCAGCCAGTCGAGCGGCACTCATGTACTCCGCTAGCAAAGCTCCCATGAAATGCTGAACCTGTGAAGATTCATCCGGTACCCACTGAGTCACAAACCTCAGCTTTGAGTTAAACTGTTCAATTAATTCATCAACCATCATCCTCCTGGTCATTTTCAATTCCATAAACTCCTGCCTTATCTTATTCAATTCGAAGGCATTGCAATACTGCTCGCATAGTTTATCCTGGAATTGGTTCCATGTAATTGAATCCATTTAAGTTTTCGTTAAATGGGTGGTAATGGAATCCCACCAAACCATAGCCTTGCCTTTTAGCATCCGGGTAGCAAAACAAACCCTCATCTCCTCCTCACAGTTACATGCATCTAAAATCCTCCCTCTATCTCTCAACCAGTTCAAAGTTACGTTAGGATCCGTGCTGCCAAGGTACTCGTCTGGTTTACAATCTAGAAACTGCTTGTAGGTACATGGCTGTCTGAATCCCATAGTCTATGGATATCCCATAAACGGATAAGAATAAGATCCTTGAGGCATCAATCCTCGTGGATAAGACCCCTGTGGAACAGATCCTTACGGATAGGGCCCCTGAGGAAATAGCGGATAGTAAAAAGGTTGAGTCATCGGTTGAGTAAATGGTGGTATCGGCATTGACATTGGAGGAACCTCTGCCATTGTAGTCACTATCGGAAAGATAGGAGGTATCGCAACCGTAGTTGATGTCACAGTAGCAACCAGTGGTTGAATTATACGAACTTGTCTTTGTTGCTCTAGTTCCTTTCGCAAATCCTGTAGTTGGCCCTCCAACTGAAATATGTACTCGTCCCTTTCATCCCCAGCACTACCAGGTGTACCAGATGTACCGGCATTTAGCAATGTTTCCACTGTAGTAGGGACTTCAGTAGAAGACGGGACAATAAGGGCAGCAGTCGAGTGATCACGATCAGCCATTGTTACCTGTAACAATCACATCACCTCACGATTTATGAGATAAATCCGTTAGTACACAACATACTAACTACACTCCAATTCACCCCAATCTCACACCCAAGGAGTAATAACCTCTGTGAGATAACAATTAGATAACAATCAACAGTTAATCAATTATCAGATACACAATCTATCCATGCGTCGAATCAATAGCAGCTGCAACCCAATCCAGTTACAACTAATAACCTCTGTGAGTAAACGTACACTCACCTTTTGCTTTCAGTTAGTCCACTCAGTGATCTTGTATTACTGAGCCTTGCTTGTTCTTGAGAACACAACAAACTGAAATCAGTATCGATTCATAAATATATGCCAAACACATAAATTTATATCCTTTTAATCAAACATAAGCATGTATGATTCACATATGTGTAAAAATATATCACATAGTTAGTATGTTAACTTAAACCAAGTAAAACAAATACATAGAATAATATAAACGACACGCAGGTCGCAATCCTATACTATTTATACAAATACATAGAATAATAGAAACAGCGTGCAAGCCGCACCATTAACTAAATAAACTAATATTATTACAACAATACAGCACGCAGGCCGCTAAAAACCAAAAATAATCAGTCATCACAAGACATAGGTCTAGGGGCATATCTTGTTACCGAATCAAACCAAGTATATCAAATAGAAACATGGTGTGCCACACATAACCATGATATATAAATATATATCTATATTTTAGTTAAGATTGTCAAAACACCAAAGGCACTAAAAGGACAATCCTTGTACATATGCATTAGTGTATCAAACATTTTGAGACACATATTCATATATACATTTATAAGTATATATTTGTGTACACTTCATGCCAAGTTACAACAAATATAAAAATATAAAGACTAGAATATATTAACACGTCTACGAATAAATTTATTCTAGCACAACAAGAGTCTCAATGGAAAAACCAAAATTAAGAAAACACTTTTCTTATCCAAAAACACTTTTATGGTTTTTCTAGACTCAATAGTGCAAAGCCATGTTAGATATGGCTCTGATACCACTGAAGGTATTCGTTTGGCAAAATCAGAGTAGCAACGGAAGCAAAGTACATAACAAAAATCGATGCCAAACAATGAATACTTCCCATGGACCAAAATCTAACAATGGAGTTGCAACTAAAATATATATAAACAAGATGAGAAGAAAGGTTATACCTCAATGGTGCAAAACACAAAGTAACCTTCCTAGTCAAGTGGCTTAGAGTCCAACAAAGAACTCCTCCAATGAAGTCCACCCCAAGCTTCCTTGATTCCCAAGTGCTAGCAAGTTGATGTATGACCACCAAAACAACAATCAAGTATGTGTATGTTTGCTTCTTGTGTTCAAGAACACCAAGAACAAGAGAGAGAGAGAGAGAGTTCAAGTGTCAACCAAGGGACCAAGTGATAGCCAAAAGCGTCTACAAGAGCAGATAACTCGTGGTCTCTTTGTCTACCAAGCAAAGCAGACCTATGCTTTGGGATCACATGTATCTCTAGTTTAAGGATGAAATGTCATTACCATCCCGAGTTACTTGTGACTAAAACCATGAAGTAAACTCGGGTGCGGGTCCTCCAATCACTTGAAACCCCTTTCAGGTATAGGCAAGAATCACGTTTTATCAAAACCAATTCTTTACCTCAATCTTAATTCATACTTTCTTCCCACAAAGTATGACCGATTGTGGAGACTTAAAGATTGTAAAAAATCTAGGGAATAAGTTAAACATGCAAATATAGAACACAATAAAGACTAAATGTGAGTAACCGCAACACGCGTATATATAGATCTCTACTATATAAATCGAAACAAACATTAGTAATATTATTGCTTAATGTTCCCAAATACATAATGGTCCAAACATAAATTAAAACTAAATCTAAACCAAGTCATCAGCAAATCTAACACCTATCGCCGTAGTGTGAGAATCATGAGAAGCTTGTGACAATGGTTTAGTAAACGGATCGACCAAATTGCCTTTCGAGGTTACTCTACTAATAGCGACTTCACCACTTTCAACCATCTCTCTAATCAAGTGGTACTTACGAGGTATATGACTCGTTCTCTTGTGAGCTCTCGGTTCCTTCGCCAAGGCTACCGCACCCTCATTGTCACAAAAGATCTCAATAGGGTCGGATACGCTAGGAACCACTCCAAGGTCTCGGATGAACTTCCTTATCCACACAGCTTCTTTAGCAGCTTCACTTGCCGCAATGTATTCTGACTCTGTAGTAGAATCAGCCACTGTGTCTTGCTTTTAACCTCTCCAAGTAATAGCCCCACCATTCAATAGGAACACAAACCCCGATTGTGATCGGCAGTCATCCCTATCAGTTTGGAAGCTAGCATCAGAGTAACCCTTTACTTTGAGCTCTTCCTCACCACCAAATATCAAGAACATCTCTTTAGTCCTCCTAAGATACTTAAGAATGTTCTTTACCGCAACCCAATGGGCTTGCCCCGGGTTTGCCTGATATCTACTAGTCAAGCTCAAAGCACATGACACATCAGGACGGGTACATAACATGGCGTACATGATCGAGCCCACAGCCGAAGCATATGGTACTCGCTTCATTACTTCTAGTTCCTCTTGAGAACTAGGACATTGAGTTTTACTCAATATCACTCCATGCGACATAGGAAGATTTCCTTTCTTGGAGTCCTCCATCTTGAACCGCTTCAAGACTTTATCAATGTATGTACTTTGACTCAACCCGAGAAGTTTTCTAGACCTATCTCTATAGATCTTGATACCCAGAATGTATGCCGCTTCTCCTAAGTCTTTCATTGAAAAGCATTTTCCAAGCCAAATTTTGACACTTTGCAAGGTTGGAATATCTTTACCAATGAGTAGGATATCATCCACATACAAGACTAAGAAAACAACGACACTCCCACTAGCCCTAACGTATACACATGGCTCGTCTACACTTTTCGAAAAACCAAACTCTTTGATTTTCTCATCAAAGCATAGATTCCAACTACGAGATGCTTGTTTAAGTCCATAAATGGACTTCTTTAATCTACACACTCTATTAGGATGCTTCGGATGCACAAAACCCTCAGGCTGCGTCATATACACTTCTTCGGAGAGCTTCCCATTAAGGAAGGCGGTTTTGACATCCATTTGCCATATTTCGTAATCATGAAATGCGGCGATCGCCAAAAGTATCCTAATAGATTTCAACATGGCCACTGGGGAGAAAGTTTCATCATAGTCGACACCATGTGTCTGGGTGAAACCTTTAGCCACCAGTCGGGCTTTGAAAGTGTTTACTTTTCCATCCATGTCAGTCTTCTTCTTGAAGACCCACTTACACCCTATTGGTTTACAACCGGGTGTGGGATCAACCAATTCCCAAACCTGGTTATCCTCCATGGATTGCATCTCGTTATCCATTGCCTCCTTCCATTTAGCAGACTCACGGCCTGCTGCCGCTTCCCGATAGTTGGTGGGCTCATTAAGATCCACCAATAACTCGTTGCCCTCAGATATGAGAAACCCATATCTCTCTGGCTCATGGCGAAATCTACCGGATCTACGGGGAGGTAACGGATGTACGTTAGTCTCCGCATTGTCATGCTTAGACTCAACCTCACTAGGTTGTTGGCTAGTGCCAACGTCAGGTCTTTCATCCGTTGACTCTTGAACTTCTTCAAGATCAATCTTAATCCCGCCATGCTGAGTGGATACTAATTCTCTTTCTAAAAAGATCGCCCTCCGAGCAACAAATACCTTGTTCTCGGAAGGTTTATAGAATATATATTCAATACCCGCAGCTGGATATCTGATGAAATAACATTTTTCGGATTGGGGCACCAACTTGTCATCTACCTCATGTCATACGTAGGCTTGACAACCCCAAACCTTTAGATAGGCAAGAACGGGAGGTTTCCCATGCCACATCTCGAAAGGTGTTTTCTCGACCTTCTTCGTCGGAACGAGATTAAGGATTCTTGTTGCCGTTTCAAGAGCATAACCCCAAAGGCTTATAGGCACTTGGGTGTGACTCATCATATACCGAACCATATCCAACAATGTTCGGTTCTTCCTCTCGGCGATACCATTTAATTGTGGCGTCCTAGGAGGTGTAAGTTGTGAGATAATTCCACAACCCTTAAGATGATCACGAAACTCTTGACTAAGATACTCACCACCCCTATCGGATCTAAGTATCTTAATCTTCTTGCCCAATTGATTCTCTACTTCGTTTTGGAAAGTCTTAAAGACCTCAAAGGTTTCGGACTTTTGTCTAACCAAGTAGACATACCCATACCTACTATAATCATCTATAAAGGTAACGAAGTATCTAGAATTGTCTCTTGTGATGTGCTTAAACGGACCACACACATCGGAATGTATAATGTCCAATAAGTCTTTTCCCCTCTCATTCACGCCGGAAAAGGGTTCTTTAGTCATCTTGCCTAATAAACAAGATTCACATACTTCATTCGACTCGTGGTCAAATGATTCCAAGATCCCATCCGCTTGGAGCTTGGCGATACGAGTCTTGTTTATATGGCCAAGTCGACCATGCCACAAAGACAATTTGTCTAAACCATTTTTAGACGTTGAATCAATATTCATGATTGAACGATTATCACTAACGTACGCATCTACTTCATAAATACCACGACAAGGATAAGCTTTAAAATAACAAATACCATTGTTAAAACAAACAATAACCCCATTGTCAAAAGAAAAACCAAAACCATTGTCGTGTAATGCATGAAAAGAAATAATGTTTCGTGCCACAAGCGGAAAATAGCATACGTTCAATAATAATATGGAAAAACCGGAATTAAAAGATAATTCAACTTCTCCTCGAACCTTGACTGGGACAATCTCCTTGTTTCCCATAATCAAGTCAAGCTCGCCATTCTCCATCCTTCTACTTGTCCTTAGCACCTGCACAATATTACAAACGTGAGTGCCACAACCGGTATCTAATACCCAGCTACAAGATGTAGAAGTATGATGGAGTTCAATCATGTACGTACCTTAGTCGGAAGTTCCTATGATGCTCAACCCCTTGAACTTCTTTAGACCTTCTAGGTACCCCGGGCAGTTACGGCGCCAATGGCCCTTTTTCCCGCAGAAGAAGCATTCCGCTTCGTTCGGAGTCTTAGCTTAGGGAACCATCTTCCTCTTGCCTTTACCCTCCGAAGCGGGGCCAGACTTGGCAGCGCCAATCTTCCCCTTCCCCTTACCCTTAGGGGTATAAGCGGTCCTCTTCTTCTTCTGCATTCGCCCCTCCCTTATAGCAAGAACGGGATTTGGAACGGCGGGCTTATTTTTGGTCATGCTAGACTCGGTTGTCTTAAGCATACCATGAAGCTCCATGATGGACTTATCCATACTATGCATATAATAACTCATAACGAATTGATCATACGCAGTGGGCAGGGACCATAGGATCAAATCCACGGCTACCTCCCTCCCTATGGTAAATCCGAGCCGTTCCATGCGCTCCACGTTTGCTTTCATGCGCAACAAGTGAGCACTCACATTCCCGCCATTGGCCATCTTACTACCGAGTACCGTCTTGAGACATTCAAACCTCTCTTGTCTCGCTTGCTGCTGGAACATTTCCTTAAGCTGAGCGATCAAGTCAAAAGCACTCAAATGATCCATTTGCTTTTGGAGCTCAGGGATCATAGTACTTAGGATGAGGCAAGTAATGTCCTCGGTATCCTTGACACGCTTCTCATAAGCGTCTCGGATAGCCCGAGTGGCATTGGCAGCAGGAGCCTCGGGTAGGGCCTCCTCTATGGTAACCATCTTCCCTTCTTGGCATAGGACAAGTTTAAGTTGCCTAAACCAATCCAAGAAGTTGTTACCATTTAGTTTCTCCTTCTCAACTAAGCGAAAAATGGTTGGTGGTGTTGGTGTTGCTTAAAGACGCCATTTAAAATAGCAAAGTAGTTTAATTAGTTTGAAGTCCTTGTTAAAATAAGTACCCATAGTTTTAAACAAAACAATTTATTTGTAACAAGGGCTAAGAACCTTATTTCACCTCGCACCGTGACGGGTTTACCGCGGATCACGTGGTGAAGCTATTTAGGCCGGCAACCATTTTACCAATTGTAATCTCTATTACAACTCTTAGACACTTGCGGGACCCGTTGACATCCATTATGTCGGTTGGCATGTTTGATCCCTATCTTACACCAATCTTAGTATATAATTTTTGTTTAGCTCGTGCTTAGCTCGACAACTAACTAAAATTGTAAATCATCCGACAAGACACACGGGTGGCACTCTCGACCATTAATTGGCTCGTGCTTAGCTCGACAACCAATCATGCGAGTTACCCCACTCACCTTCCACACAACTACACAAGGAATGACTCGTGGTTAGCTCGACAATCATCCTTGCTTCGTTAGATTCGGGTGGTGTCATCTTATGGATGGTGCGTGATTTACATTTTGAAAAACGGGACTGTGTTTCGGTTTATAAAACCCTTTTGTGAGTTAACAAAGTAAGTGTCAAAACGATTTTAAGCACTTTTAATATAATACCATGTTTATATTTCCTTTGTCAATTCTATTCGCGCACAATTGTTAACCATTTTAACAAACATTGTATTTTATTTAATTTTTATAGAAAAATTATCTAGCATGCGAATCCTAATCCATGCGTAGAATAATAAAATACAGCCACACAAATATCTATACATACGATTCGGTAACATGCCCATAATTCCTATGCGTTTTCCCCGTGAGCCACAACGGGAAAAACGAGGCCAAAAATCTAAGGACAAGATATGGTCCCGTTGGATGAGCTCCCACTGAATCCAACACCTCCAATAGCATGTTGATTCCTTCTCGCCAAGACGTCATCACCATGACTCCCGTTGACTATTTTGGTTTTAAATCTATACTATATACAAATACATAGAATATATATAAACTACACACAGGTTGCAATCCTATACTATTTATACAAATACATAGAATAATAGAAACGGCGTGCAAGCCTCACCAATAAGTAAATAAACTAATATTATTACAACAATACAACACCCAAGCCGCTAAAAACCAAAAATAATCAGTCATCACAACACATAGGTCTAGGGGCATATCTTGTTACCGAATCAAACCAAGTATATGAAATAGAAACATGGTGTGCCACACATAACCATGATATATATATATATATATATCTATATTTTAGTTAAGATTGTCAAAACACCAAAGGCACTAAAAGGACAATCCTTGTACATATGCATTAGTGTATCAAACATTTTGAGACACATATTCATATATACATTTATAAGTATATATTTGTGTACACTTCATGCCAAGTTACAACAAATATAAAAATATAAAAACTAGAATATATTAACACGTCTACGAATAAATTTATTCTAGCACAACAAGAGTCTCAATGGAAAAACCAATTTTAAGAAAACACTTTTCTTATCCAAAAACACTTTTATGGTTTTTCTAGACTCAATAGTACAAAGCCATGTTAGATATGGCTCTGATACCACTGAAGGTATTCGTTTGGCAAAATCAGAGTAGCAACGGAAGCAAAGTACATAAAAAAATCGATGCCAAACAATGAATACTTCCCATGGACCAAAATCTAATAATGGAGTTGCAACTAAAATATATATAAACAAGATGAGAAGAAAGGTTATACCTCAATGGTGCAAAACACAAAGTAACCTTCCTAGTCAAGTGGCTTAGAGTCCAACAAAGAACTCCTCCAATGAAGTCCACCCCAAGCTTCCTTGATTCCCAAGTGCCAGGAAGTTGATGTATGACCACCAAAACAAAAATCAAGTATGTGTATGTTTGCTTCTTGTGTTCAAGAACACCAAGAACAACAAGAACAAGAGAGAGAGAGTTCAAGTGTCAAACAAGGGACCAAGTGAAGCCAAAAGCCTCTACAAGAGCAGATAACTCGTTGTCTCTTTGTCTACCATCATTATTAGAAGTTAACCCCAATTAACCAAGTGTTTAAGGCTGTTAATTCCGTTGTTACAACGAACGTACACGGCTCGTGTAGATCTACACGGCCGTGTAGGCCCAAAGTCCACGGCCCCAATTAGGCTAAGATGGCCCGTGTCTAACAGGCACTACACGGCCCATGTTCATCTACATGGCCCGTGTAGGCCCAAACTACACGACCTTGGATTGGGCCAATACGCCTCGTGTACGTTGGACTGGACACGGTCCGTGTTCAGGAACACGGCCCGTGTACCACCCTGCCAAAACCCATTTTGGCCTTTTCCTCTCTATTGCTTGATCGTGTTGCCGGAATCAATACTTGGTGTGTAACCCAATAGGCCTACACCTCATCGGTAGTGTCATTAACTCGTTCGTGTTAGCGGGCATTTTCCAACATCTTCTCCACGCAAGTGTCGGATTTCCAGCAAAACACATCTTTCCAAATCCGACTAAAACCCTCATAAAACATTATGAACACTTCTAAAACATGTATAAACACCTAATAACATGTATAGAACATCAAAAACACATCAAATCCTTTTAAACATGGCAATTCATATAAAACCCACCAAGCAAGTTTACTTCTAAACTTCTAACATGGCATCTTTATGTTCTAAGCATGATTTCACAAACAAAACATATCACCATGATCAGAATCATGCTAGGATCAAAACCATACCATTGGTTTGAATTAACACACAACAAAACAAAACTTCCAAGTTTCAAGTTTGTTTGCCTCTTTAACCTTTTCTCTCAAAACACATACAACACCAAGAATCGGATTTTCAAGTGATAAGGCAATTCAGATGTTAATTCCATATAAGTCCACGTATACCTTCTCTCCAAACCATAAGCATGAGGTGTCCTTAGATTTTTACAAATATCAACCTACACCACATGCAATTAGACATACTATCACATATATGTGTATATATATTTAGCCGTACATCCATATATATATATATATTTAAACACATATAATTCAAATATTCCTTTTTGATTAATTAAAAAAATTTAAACCAAGTAATAATACTTAACGAGTAATTAATCACAATTAAACACAATTATCATACCCAAAGTTATCAAAACTACTAGGCCCAATCTGAGGATGTTACAAATCCTCCCCCTTAACAGGATTTCGTCCTCGGAATCTATTCATTAACAAACAACTGAGGGTAACGAGTTCTCATTTCAGTCTCGATTTCCCACGTCAAGTCTGAACCCAAACTGTGCCACCATTTAACTAGAACCATCGGAATCTGTTTCTTACGCAGTTTCGTCACTTTCCGATCTAGTAATTCAATGGGTTCCTTCACTAGTTTCTTGCTGGAATCTACTTTAAGATCATGTAGAGGTAGAATCTGACTCTCATCCTCAACTCTACATTTTCGCAAGTAACAAACGTTGAAGGTATTGTGAATATTTGATAATTCCGCTGGAAGATCAAGAGTAACCATCTGATCATTAACCACCCGTTGAACACGAAACAGTCTAATATACCGCGGAGCTAACTTTCCCCGCTTTCCAAAACGGATAACCCCATTCCACGGAGAAACCTTCACATAAACCAATTCCCCCTCAACAAAAGTAACAGACCTACGACGCGGATCAGCATACATCTTTTGTCAATCCCTCGCAGCTTTGAACTTTTCTCGCGCGATAGCAACTTTATCTGCGGTGATATGCACAATATCAGGACCTGCATACTGTTTTTCACCCGCCACTAACCAACAAGTAGGAGTACGGCAACGACGAACATATAGCATCTCATAAGGCGGCACCGATACTCTAATGATAAGAATTATTATACGCGAATTCAACCAACGGTAGATGGGTATCCCAAGAACCTCCGTATTCTAACACACATGCCCGCATCATATCCTAGAGTGTCTGAATAGTTCCCTCAGATTGCCCGTCTGTCTGAGGGTGGTAAGCTGTACTCAGATTAACACGTGTACCCAACTCCCGCTGTAAACTGTTCCAGAAGTTTGACACAAACCTGGAATCTCTATCTGATACAATCGAAAGTGGTATACCATGTCGGGAAACAACTTCATCGATATACAACTGAGCCAACTTACTGAGTGACGCCGTCTCACTGGTAGCCAAAAAGTGAGCACTCTTGGTCAACCTGTCAACGATCACCCAAATCATATCATGATTCCTCTTAGTACACGGAAGTTTCGTTACGAAATCCATCGTTATATGCTCCCACTTCCACTTTGGAATCTGCAATTGTTTCAATGATCAATAGGGTTTCTGGTGCTCTGCCTTGACCTCTGCACAAATATGGCAAGCATCCACAAACTGTACAACATCCGTCTTCATTGTAGGCCACCAATACAGCACCTTTAGATCGTTATACATTTTTGTGCTACCTGGATGAACAGATAATCTTGATTTATGAGCTTCAGTCATAATCAAACTCCGGAGACCTCCAAGCAAAGGCACCCAAACACGGGATTAATAAACCTTCAATCCTCTAGAATCATCAATCAGATCATTCTTTTTCTTGAACATAATCTCAGACTTTAGATTTTTATTCATCAAGGCTTCCAACTGAGTTGCCTTCAATCTATCGATCAAGTCGAAGACTATTTCAATTCGCATGAATTTAATATGTTCACTAACTCCCTTGTGACTCAAAGCATCGGTTACCATGTTGGCTTTCCCAGGATGATAACGAATCCCGCAATCATAATCTTTAACAAGTTCCAGCCATCGTCTTTGTCGCATATAGAGTTCCTTCTGCGAAAATACATACTGTAGGTTTTTGTGATCCGTACAAATAACGCACTTTGTACCGTAAAGATAATGTCTCCATAACTTTAACGCAAAAACCATAGCTGGCAGTTCCAAATCATGGGTTGGATAATTCTTCTCATTGGGTTTCAACTGACGAGAAGCATAAACGATAACTCTATCCCGCTGCATCAACACGCAACCCAACCCTGACAGAGAAGCATCACAATAAACTATGAAGTCATCAGACCCATCCGGTAACGTAAGAATAGGAGCCTGACTTAAAAGTCGTTTCAGTGTCTGAAAAGTCCTCTCCAGTTCATCATTCCACTTAAATGGAACCTCCTTGCGAGTTAACTTAGCCACTGTAATATCATGCCAATCCTAAGAAGCTTTTAATTTCTGAGGGTGACTTCGGAGCCTCCCAATTCATCACAGCTTCTATCTTTGCCGGATCAACCTTGACTCCATCACTACAAATTACATGCCCCAGAAAGTGAACTTCTCGCATCCAGAATTCACACATTGAGTACTTGGCATACAATTTCTCTTGTTTCAAGAACTTGTCTCAAATGAATCTCGTGATCAGCTTCAGATTTAGAATAAACCAAAATGTCATCGATAAATACTATCACAGATTTATCCAGAAACGGTCGACAAACCCGGTTCATTAAATCCATAAACACTGCAGGTGCATTAGTCAAACTGAACGGCATGACTAAGAATTCATAATGACCATACCGGGTACGGAAAGCAGTCTTGGCAATATCTTTGTCAGAAACTCGTACCTGGTGAAACCCCGATCTCAAATCAATCTTAGAGAAATACAAAGCACCCTGCAACTGATCAAATAAATCATCAATCCTGGGCAGAGGGTATTTATTCTTTACCGTCCTCTTATTCAGTTCTCTGTAATCAATACACATCCGTAGCGTGCCATCTCTCTTTTTCACAAACAAAACCGGTGCACCCCACGGTGAAGAACTCGGACGAATAAAACCCCGATCTAAAAGATCCTGAATCTGTGTCATCATCTCCCTTATCTCAAAAGGAGCCAACCTATAAGGAGATCTAGCCACTGTATTCGAACCTGGTATAAAATCAATCTTATACTCTACCTCTCGAACGGGAGGTAGCCCAGGTAATTCATCCGGAAACACTTGAGGAAAATCTGATACGACTCGCACATTTGTAACTGCCCGCTTTTCCTTCCTAAAATCAATAGCATATGTCAGAAAACATTCGCATCCCTTACTCAAGGATATCTTAGCCTTTAACATAGAAATGATAAGAAACGTAGACCTGTTCCTTTCCCCTCGATCCACCACGTGCGACCCATCAGACAATGGAAAAGAAATCAATTTCCTATGACATTTAATGCTCGCCTTGTGCTTACTCAACCAATCCATCCCCAAAACCACGTTAAACCCTGCTATTGGCATCAATAGGAACGATATTGGAAAGCACTTACCATCGATATCTATTTCAGCCCCAGTCACAAAATTTTTAACAAGAACTATCTTACCATCTGCTACTTCTATCTCAATCGATACAGAAATAACAGTAACAGGTAATTTCAACTTTTCACAAAAAGTCATAGAAATAAATGAGCGATTCGCTCCGGAATCAAATAATACACGCGCAGGTAGGGAGTTTATAAGAAACGTACCGGTGATAACATCATCAGTAGCAGTATCATCGTCTACTGTCATCCTGAACGCCCTACCCTCCAGTGTCGGAGGATTCTTCCGTTTCTATGCCCCCGATGATGATCCCCCAACATCTCCTGCCCCCGTCCCTGTCCCGGCTCCTCTACCAGTAGGGTAATCACCGGCCCTGTGCCCTTCTTTCAAGCAGTTCCAACAAACATTGCGGGGAAACTTGCAATCATTCGTTTCATGCCCATGCGCATCACAACGCAAACAACGCATGGTCTGGGCAATACACCGCCCAGTGTGACTGGATTTGCATCGGGTACACCATTGAGACTTCATATTCGTACCCCCTGTAGTCGGCTTCTGACTCTGATTACCCTGAGAAGAATTTCTCTGCCATTTCTTCTTCTGTTGACCACCTTCCTGGTCATACTTCGGCTTCTGCGCAGCTGCCTCGTCTTTGTTCTATCTATCTTTGGCTTGAATGTCTCCCTCAGTAGACTTTGCCAAGGTGAAGGCCTGAGACAATGATCCAGCCAGTCGAGCGGCACTCCTGTACTCCGGTAGCAAAGCTCCGATGAAATGCCGAACCTGTGTAGATTCATCCGGTACCCACAGAGTCACGAACCTCAGCTTTGAGTTAAACTCTTCAATTAATTCATCAACTGTCATCCTCCTGGTCATTTTCAGTTCCATAAACTCCTGCCTTATCTTATTCAATTCGAAGGCATTGCAATACTGCTCGCATAGTTTATCCCGGAATTGGTTCCATGTAATTGAATCCATTTGAGTTCTCGTTAAATGGGTGGTAATAGAATCCTACCAAACCATAGCCTTGCCTTTCAGCATCCGGGTAGCAAAACAAACCCTCGTCTCCTCCTCACAGTTACAGGCATCTAAAATCCTCCCTGTATCTCTCAACCAGGTCAAAGTTACATTAGGATCCGTGCTGCCAGGGTACTCGTCTGGTTTACAATCTAGAAACTGCTTGTAGGTACATGGCTGTCTGAATCCCATAGTCTGTGGATATCCCATAAACGGATAAGAATAAGATCCTTGAGGCATCAATCCCTGTGGATAAGACCCCTGTGCAACAGATCCTTACGGATAGGGCCCCTATGGAAATAGCAGATAGTAAAAAGGTTGAGTCATCGGTTGAGTAAACGGTGGTATCGGCATTGACATTGGATGAACCTCTGCCAATGTAGTCACTGTCGGAAAGATAGGAGGTATCGCAACCGTAGTTGATGTCACAGTAGCAACCGGGGGCTGAATTATAGGAACTTGTCTTTGTTGCTCTAGTTCCTTTCGCAAATCCTGTAGTTGGCCCTCCAACCGAAATATATACTCGTGCCTTTCATCCCCAGCGGTACCAGATGTACCGGCATTTAGCAATGTTTCCACTGTAGTAGGGACTTCAGCAGAAGACGGGACAATAGGGGCAGCAGTCGAGTGATCAGCCATTGTTATCTGTGACAATCACATCACCTCACGATTTATTAGATAAATCCGTTAGTACACAACATACTAACTACACTCCAATTCACCCCAATCCCACACCCAAGGAGTAATCGACCTACCAAGATCCAAGATTTGGGAACGTAGCACTTCCACTGTGCCTACACGGCCAAATCAAGGCTCTGATACCAAACTTGTAACACCGTATTTTTAACCCCAAAAATTTTCATTTTCATAATCATTGCGGAAGCGAATTAAACAACCAAAGTGTTTACAACTGTACAAACACAACTGTTTAAATATCAGTATTACAAAACACGGCTCGCCACAAAATATAATATCAGAGTCCTAGGTAATTACTACCCAAGATAACCACTCTCAGCTGAGCCGCTGACTTACCAAAACCATAAAAAGAGTGAGAGGTGGGGGATTAGCACAAAGCTAAGAGAATGGAGTAAAACCACAACATTATGAAAACTTCTAAAACATGTATAAACACCTTATAACATGTATAGAACATAAAAAACACATCAAATCCTTTTAAACATGGCAATTCATATGAAACCCACCAAGAAAGTTTACTTCTAAACTTCTAACATAGCATCTTTATGTTCTAAGCATGATTTTACAAACAAAACATACCACCATGATAAGAATCATGCTAGGATCACAACCATACCTTTGGTTTGAATTAACACACAACAAAACAAAACTTCCAAGTTTCAAGTTTTTTTTGCCTCTTTAACCTTTTCTCTCAAAACATATACAACACCAAGAATCGGATTTTCAAGTAATAAGGCAATTCAGATGTTAATTCCATATAAGTCCACGTATACCTTTTCTCAAAACCATAAGCATGAGTTGTCCTTAGATTTTTACAAATATATACCTACACCACATGCAATTAGACATACTATCACATATATATGTATATATATTTAGCCGTACATGCATATATATATATATATATATATTTAAACACATATAATTCAAATATTCCTTTTTGATTAATTAAACTAATTGAAACCAAGTAATAATACTTAACGAGTATTAATCACAAATAATCATAATTATCATACCCAAAGTTATCAAAACTACTATGTCCGATAAGAGGATGTTAGACCTTGCAACTGATCAAACAAATCGTCTATTCTGGGCAAAGGATACTTATTCTTCACAGTCAGTTTGTTAAGTTCACGATAATCAATACACATTCGAAATGTACCATCTTTCTTCTTTACAAATACAATGGGAGTGCCCCATGGTGAACTGCTAGGTCTAATAAAATCTTTATCTAACAACTTTTGCAACTGTTTCATCAATTCCTACATCTCTGGCGGTGCAAGTCTATACGGAGCTTTGGCAATCGGTGCAGCCCCCGGTACCAACTAAATTCTGAACTCTACTTGCCTATCAAGCGGTATACCAGGCAGATCATCTGGAAAACTATCAGAATACTCTCGTACCACTGCTACATCATCCACACTCTCTTGTCTCTTTTCTAATTTCGTATCAATAACATGAGCTAAAAAGGCTGTGCACCCATGCTGAAGGTATTTCCGAGCTCTAGTCACTGAACACAAACACATTTTCTCACCTTTTCTATCACCAAAAATTGATAGTTCTTCCCCACTTGGGGCTTGAACTCGAATCAATTTTTGCCCACACAAAATGGTTGCTTGGTAACACCCAAGCCAATCCATTCCCACTACCACTTGAAACTCTCTCATAAGCATAGGTATAAGCTCAATAGGAAATCTAATAGAGTCTATCTCTAGCACATTATCTCTATACACATCAGTCACGAGTACAGACTTATCATTAGCTATTTCTACCTCGAGAGGGGGATTCAGTTTACTACATACTTTCTCGAAATTTTTACAGATACAAACGATTTGCTAGCACCCGAATCAAATAATACTAGAGCAGGCAGATAATTTACGAGATATGTACCTGCAACCACATCAGGTTTCCTCTGTGCTTCCTCTGCAGTTAATTGGAAGGCCCTCCCCTTGCTTTTCGAAACATCTTCCTTCTTTATCTCCTTGTTCTCATTAATCCACAGTGGTGGTAGAGATGGAGTATTTCTTGAACCGGTTGAACGGTTGGATGCAGCCAGTTGAGGAAAGTTAGCTTTCTGGTGAGCTGGCTGGTAGCAATGAAAAAATATGCTCAACGAACTGCGATAGTCTTTAGCCATATGGCCTGGCTTGCCAAATTTAAAACAGTGAACAACATTTGTCTGGCAGTTCCTGTAATGACTCTTCTTGCACCTCTGACACACCCTCAATGCTTCCTTCTTCTCCCCATACTCTACTCTCGGCCTCTTATTCTATGGTGCTGATCCTTCCACTGGCCTTCTTTCTTTCGCTTGTCTTTCTAGTTCCAACTCTCTAGCTCGCGCAGTGTCCATCATGGACTTCAGGGTTTGATGTTTGCTCGAATTAATAAACTCTCTAATGCTTGGCTTCAAAACCATCATGTATCGATACATCTTCATTTTCTTGTTGGCTACATAGTCAGGAGATAACTGTGCCTTTTCGTGAAACTTGGCATTAATCTCTGGAACAGTCTCTGTAGTCTGCTTCAGTTTGTGAAACTCATCAACAATAGGGTTAATCTCAGATTTCGGAACAAACTGCTCCGTAGTCATCTCTTTGAATTCCTCCCAAGTCATTTTCTTTTCCATGTCCCACCAATCTTTGGCAGCACCTCTCAGTTGGTTTGAAGCAAACCTCACTTTATTTTCTGGAGCACACGAACAAGTATGGAATGCTCCTTCTAACTCTAATTTCCACTTCTGGCTAACAATCGGGTCAGTGGATCCATTAAACAACGGTGGTTGACACGCTGCAAAATCTCTAAAAGCACACCCTTTCGGTGCATCTTTGATAATCACCTGCGGTTGAGGATTAACCCTTTCTTCCCTCCCAGCTAACGCAACTGCTACTTCCTGTCGTACCGCCTCTCCTGTAGTCTCTTTCAAATGATCTACCACTTTGTGTAATAATAAACGGTATAGCCTTCTCCAAAGCTTTGCCAATTTCCTCAGCAATAGTTACTCTGGGTTGACTTTCAGCAAACCCTTGATTCAACTCTAGAGTCTCATCTGCTTGAGTATTACGGACCACAGGTGGCCTCCTCCTACCACTTGCACTGGTATCTACCCCTTCTCTTCTATTCCTAGGACTACCCTCATGACGATCCGTAGCTCGTGAACCTCTAGTATTCACCATCCTGGTGGCATAGATAAAGCATTAGGACAAAAGGAAGCTTTACCACGCCATCCTCTATATCAAACAATCTCAAGTATAATCAATAATTCAGTACACTTATCCTCATATCCAAAGTAGTTCTATACATACTAAGGCATCTAAAATCTCAAGTGCACTACCTCTTACAAGTACCCCTCACCCCATTCACAATATTCCTCATGATTCCATCAAGTTCTAACATATATCATGTGTCTGTAATAATATGGGCCCTTATATTATTCATAACACACTACACACGTTCGATCTTAATTTTAACACAAAAAGTCCTGATTCATAGGCTTAGGTCATGTATCACTAACATATCATGTTATATAAAGCATCACGTATCTGACATCAATATCATTAATATCTCAAGTATCTCAATACCAATCATAGCAACATAAACAATTAGCATGTTCTCAATACAATACTCAGCATGTCCACCAAGCTGCAAGCCTCCAGTTTAACTTAAAAAAATCCCCAGAACCATGGTTTAAGTCCAGATGATGCATAACACACCTCTAGATCACTCAAACCTTGGCTCTGATACCAAGTTGTAACGCCCCAAATTCTTAAAATAAAAGTAAAGCTCTAAAATAGAAGTATTGTAGAATAAAAAGAGATTTAATATAAAAGCGGAAGCTACAAGGTAATACCGAACCCTTTGGTTCGTATAAAAGAGTAGTACTCAATATTCACAACAAAAGACTTGTTTTTTTTCAAAATATGACCAGGCGTTAAGTTTCAAAGTACAGATTTTCCCTCATGCAACAACCTCTGTCAAACTGGGGTCTTGCCCTTGGAGGAATCACGCCCTGCAAAACAACAGTAAGCAGTATCTAATAAGCTACGAGAGCTTAGTGAGAAATCTAAACTGTAAATCATATAAGCATGCGCACACACATATACGAATGCCACAACAGGTCTTATGGATACAGTACTGCACCATCTTAGCATCCGCCAAGAAGGCTAAAACGCTGTCCATAGCACTACTGCACAAAGCAGCATGCTACAGCTCTCTCTCTGTGATCCTCTGATCAATAATATACCACATTGCAATGTAACACACACATATCACATATATGAATCAGAGTTTACGAAACTTACCTCAACAATAAATATCACACAGAGATATGTCAGGTAAAGTCAGAATACGTCAAATAGTAATCCCTACAATCATATACAGTTATAATATCAAAAATACGCTCATCTCAGCACTATACAAACGGAACAGGGGCAGGGTACGCCCGTGCCCCTAAGCCCAAGGCCCAAAAACAGGCCCTAACAAGCATGGGCGTACCGGGTTAGGCACACCCTAAGCCGGACCAAGGCACGCCCGTACCCTACCCAGGTACGCCCGTGCCTAGGTACGCCCGGACCTCAAGAACAGAGGCGGTAACGGCCACGAGGCACGACCGTACCCCTCAAAGGCACGCCCGTGCCTTTCTACTTACAGCTCCAGTTCGCCGACTGTCTACTGTGAATCCAGTCAAAACTCCAAAAACACTTACTAACGATTCATAAAAACACTACTGGGGTGTTTTCCTACACCTCAAACAACTTATAAACTAATAAAAACAACCATAACATGCTTTAATCTTGATTCACCATGAATCAATCTTAAGACCCACTTAAACTTCAAGAACTTCAAGCATGAAACCTTACCTTTAGCTTGTGTCTAACTAGAAAAAGATGTGGTCTCTAGTTCCTTGCTGTTCTTGTTTAAAATCTTCAAAGAAAGCTCTGTTCTTATTTCTCTCGTGGAAGCAGAAGAAATGAAATGAGAAGTTTGCCTCACTAAGTCAAATCTACACACACACACACACATATATATATATATATATATTTATATATATATATATATATATATATCTTTAAAAGTTGGCACAAATGGTCCGTGTACTTTTCTAGTTTCAAAATTGACAGCATAAGTCCCTCAAGTTTCTAAACACCTCCTATTCTCAATTAGGCGATACCAAAATACATCATATCGAAAAGTTACTAACTAAAGAAATTTCCGAACCTTGGGTGTTACAGCTCTTTTTCTTTTAACCGCAATAAAGAGAACTATAGAGCGAATCTTCGGTTTGACCATCATATCATCCCCTCTAGCGAACTCAAATATATTAATATATTAATAATCGTCGCAACTAGCCACATTTAAATCGTCGCAACTAGCCATAACGAATTTTTTTTGTGATTAAACATCATGTTATTCCGAGCTTACCAAACTAGCCAAAATAAATTACCCGGGCTCTAATTAATAACATTTTTCAAAGTTAAGATCACATCATTTATCTTTAAAAAAACTCCTGTTAACATACGGTTATTTATTATAAATATGGCATAAAGTTTCCTTATAAATAAATTTAATTAAATATACAAGAACATTGCATCTAAGTTTAATTATGTGGAAAAAATTTTAGAAAAATAGTTGTTTTTAGGTCATCTAAAAAGCATGCAAGATTGAATTACTCATGACAATGTCTTACGTAAAAAAATAAAAATAAGTAAGATTAAATAAAATAGTCTAACAGTATTTGTTTTAGTTGTTTCTCACCTAACATCTAATAGTAACATTATCACCGTATATTTTATAATAAGGTAAAATGTGGGAAAATTCAAAATACTTTGTAAATATTGTTATTGTATCCAATTAACTTTATTTTTTATCTAAAAATAGGCATGTCAAAAATAACCGATACCCGAAAAAGCCGACCGGCCCGTTAAAGATTCGGTTAGTTCGGGTTGGTTAATCGGGTAACAGGTAAGAATATTCGGTTATTCGGGTTACCCGTCCTAAATACGGTTCGGTTATCGGTTAGAAAAATATGGGCTCGTTATACCCGAACTACCCGAAAAATCACTACAAGAAAATGCCTCAAAAAGTCGCCACAATTGCCTTTAGTGGCGACATGTCGCCACAAATACGTCGCCGCTAATACCTCGCCGCAATAACCTACTTGTCGTCACTAATGCCGTCGCCACTATTGCTGAATGTCGCCACTAAATGGGTCGTCACTATTGATTTTTTAATTAATTTTTATATATTTATTTTTCATATTATGTGTCTCCGCTAAAGACATTTGTCGCCACTAAAGGCATCGCCGCTAATAATATTTGGTTTTTAAAATTTTTTTTATTTAACCTTTGTATTTAATATATACTACAACCAAATATAAAATACGCATTTTTAATGATGCCACAAGCTATTACGTACTAACCGGACATACGTACTAAATCGAAGTTTGTGCAAACATTTACAATTCGTTGTTAGTTTAAACGTAAAAATACGTACTAAATCGAAGTTTGTGCAAACATATACTAAATCGAAGATTGTGTACGTGTTTATATATACACTTAAATGTTACATTTTAAAAATTTTCAAATAATATAAATGTTTAATTTAATACTAATTTAACAACTAATTAAATATTTATTTTTGTTAGTCCCAGATTGAGTACGCAACAACAAATGTTTGTAGAAGGGTGGGTTGAATACAAAGTTTAGCTTTTAAAAATTAAAGACACACCATTATACTTTTATATAATTCTTATTGATTTTGAATCAAGAATTACATGTACTAGAAGCAGAAATTCTAAGTAAAATAAAAGGTGGCATTCAATTTGTCTAACACATAGACAAGCTAACTCTAAAACAACTAATGTATATAGAGTGTTCAACACATGAACAAGTTTGGTTCTACACAATGCTTAAACTCTACGAATTTATCTCAACTTATGAGATTGCTTTTTGTTGTGTAAAAGCTTGATCTTTTTCGGATGTTTTGCATGTCCACCATGCATGTATATTTGTAGAAGTCTTGGCATCCGGTTGTATGAAGGAAGGAGACAAAGAGTATGTGGAAATATAATATTTTAATTGTAAAGGTAGTGGGTGAAAAGTAAAGTTACTTTAATCAACTGTATGATAAAAGTAATTGTACTTTTCTAAAAAACTGCAACCCACTCACAATATAAAATATTAAAACCCACATCTACTGTCGTGTAAAACTTTCTTTCCCTTTCCATGCTTGTACTTTAAACAACAGCATGCTTCTGTTTGATTTGACTTTACCAAGTATGGGATTGCCAGCCATACTTAGTTGTTAAAACAAATCTTCAAGATCTTCGTCTGTTTGAGATATCTTTCTCCTTTTCTAGAGGATAAGATCAACCCCTTTTTTGTCTCATACTTGATCCACAAAGTGATTTTACTTCTACAAACAAAGATCTAAGGCATAACAGAACAACACATGTTCTGCCTTTTACTTATGAAAATTACAATCTGAAAGATAGAGCAGATTTGACATTTTGCTCGACTCAGCTAACAGAAAGTACTAGGAACTTTGAATTTCACTACTCAGTTGATAAGATATATCAGTTGATAGAATTTTGCTAGGACTCAGTTGATACATATTGCTCAGCTGATCATATGGATGCTCAGTTGATCAATAGTTATCTTAGGAGGACATAAGCTCATGTATTTATATAATCAGTTGATCAAGAATGCTCAGCTGATCATTTAAATACATCAGTTTATGTAGATAGATGACTTGTGTTAGAAAAGACTTACTTAGCTAATGCTCTGGGCCTCAGCTGATCTATTGTTCACTCAGCTGATGGTGTAGCTGAGCAAAGTCCTTGCTCAGCTGATGGTGTAGGCACTCAGCTGATTGAATTTCTTCACTCAGCTGATGGTTCACTTTCCTCAGTTGATGGTCTTATTCACTTGTTTTCTTCATCTGATGCTCCTTAGCTAATATCCCTTGGCTGATACTTTGAGTTGGATTTGATGCTCAGCTGATGGTCAGTTGATGGTTCAATACTTAGCATATTTTCCAGAATCTGATTCAAACAACACATGTTTGAATTCTTTCTAAGTCATACTGATGTAGGGTTTGGTTATCATCAAATTCTATGTTTTAGGATAGGCAGAGTTAATTATTAATGTGAAGTGATTATCTCCCCAACAATCTCCCTTATTTGATGATGACAAAACCTTTTTCTTTTTGAAGAATCAGTTTGACTTCGAATACAAAATATTTAAACTTTTAAGTGCATTTGGCTACATAGCTATCTGTTTCTGGTAGCTCTTTTTATTTTGAACCTTGTTATGTTTTTGGTTTCTTTTCTAGTGTTCCATTTTGTTCTGTTTTTGTGGAATCTTTTTCTTTGTTGAATCATTTTGTTCTGTTTTTGTGGCATCTTTTCATTTTTCCATTTTTATATATTTTTGATTTTCTGATTTACATAGACATCACTTGGAATAACAGAATAAAGAAATGTACAGAAGTATTTACAGAAGATTAACTAATAACTAAACTAGTCTAAACAGAATTTACAAGATATATACCATCAACAAGTCCTCAGAGATAAATCAGTCTTCAATCCCACCATTCTTCTTCTTTAACATCAAATGTCTTTGCTAGAGGATCTGCTTTGACTAAGACTTCACATTGAGCATGGACAAGGGCTTCAAATTGTTCATTTCCAGTTCTACCTCTTGTAGATACTATTAGCCCAAAGAGAAAATTTATGCTAGCTTTGGGGATTTCAGACTCTCTAAAGAACCTCCAAGTGCCACCTCTGTCTAGGAAGAATATGCCCTCAACAGGCATAGATATAAACTTGAAAAGCTCAGGGGTAATGTTGAGTGGCAAGGTTGTGTTGAGACCCTCAAAATCATACAAATACTTATGTTGGGGTAGTACCTCTCTTAGCTCAAAAGGTTTAAAGGGCTTGGAGCCTTTCTTGTGTAGATTTTCCACTGTTTGCACATGCCTATAGTAGTCATCAGGAGTGAACGCCTTTTGTGACACAACAAGAGCTATCCAATTCTGAATCTTTTGAATAAATTGCACTTTGAGCTTGCTTTTGGATTTGTAGAGAAGGTACAGGATCTCAACCAATTTTGTGAACCCATAGGTGTGACACCTCTCATATGATACAACTTCACAGCTATTGAAGTTGTTCTGCCTTATAGCTTTGAGGTAGGGTTCACCATCACCTTTATGGACAGTGGCTCTTGTGATAGGAGTTGGCTCAGTTTTGTTTCTCAAAATATTGATTCTTTCTCTGAAGCTTTGTAATCTTTGTTGACTCAAATTGTAGGGAGTAGATAGGTAAAGACTAAATAGGGTTTTGATTGCATCCGCAAGAGATCTTGCTTTGAGCATTTCAGTTTGAGATTTCTCCCTTGCTAGTTTAAGTTGAGTAGCAGCTTGACTTTGAGCTTTTTCTTGTTGGTATGCTAGCTCTTTGGGTTGGTAGATCTCATCAACTGGAACACCCAATGCTTGAGACATTAGGGCATTCTCCCTTTCCTCTTGTTCTTTAAGGGCAAGCTCCCTCTTTCTTTGTTCATCCTCTTCAACTTGCTTTTGTGTCCTTTTCTTTTTCCCTTTATCTTTGGAAGCAGAGGTTGAAGGCTTTTGGACTAATGGAGTTGATTGGACTGGTGAAGTTGATTGTTTGTGGCTTTGTCTTCTTCTGAAGATGTCAGACAGTGGAGTATCATCCTCATCATCAGAGTTAGACTTTACATCAATTGGAGGAGAGCAACTCTCAGCAACTTTCCTTCTTTGCTTTGGCCTATTTGCCATTCTTTTCAGTCGTTTAGGAAACCTTTACTCCCCCTCAGAAGTTGCTTTTCTTTTGGGAACTAGAGGAGCTGTTGCTGTTGTTTTGAGTGCTTCCTACTGCAAAATATTTTTGGCACTTTCATCATAAGCAACATCTATTTCCTCCGAATTAGGATCATCCTCCCTTGTTGAACTTGAGAATTTCTCCCCCTTTTTGGCATCATCAAAAGGAGGAGGGGAGTCACCTGAGGTTGGTGTTGGGATTGGGGTAGGGGTGGTTCTAGTGGTGGAGAAGTGGGAAGGTGTAAGTTTAGAGAGTTGGAGCGAGAGGTCATCTTTGAGATCTCGGAGAGCCTTCCATAAGGAGAGATGGCTCATTCTGGATTGTTCAGTTAGGGCTTCAAGATCATCAAGGATGCCTTTGAGGAAGGAAGGCATGGGAAGAAGTTGTTCAAGGATAGGGATAGAAATGTTTGGGTTAATGTGCCATAGGGTTTGTAGTTGGGTGAGTATGTTGGATATGGTTTGGTTGAGGGAAGAGATAGAGGATTGAGGTAGGATAGGAGTTTGTGTTTGAGATGGAAGAAGGGTAGATAAATGGTCTAATTTGGCTATAATGGGAGAGAGATCAGATGGAGTGTGGAGAGGGGCAGGGGAGGGTGGGGAATGGGTTTTAAGGGACTCTATGTCTTGAGCAAGTCTAGACAGTCGAGTATTGGTTTGGGTTTGGAAGGTTTGTGTTCCCTCATTTAAGCCTAGGTGTATAAGCTCAAATTCATTGGGAAAGACTGTTGAGCCCTGTCAAGTGGTTGGTTTGGACCACTAGCATTGGCAGGCTGTGCATGTGTAAGAATTGAATCAATGATAGGTGCAAGATAGGTAAAGTGAGTGTGGGATGCACTCAATAATAGGAATCCCTTATTGGATCCACATTCTGTTGAGAGAATGTGAATGGTATAGGCTGACTCAATGTTGTTATAGACATAATATGACCTTGGGATGAGGTCTTTCATTCAATGAAAACAACCTTTTGGGAGGCTGCCTCAGATTGCGGTTTCAATCCCATTTTTTACAGATGTATCCTGTTGTGAGGATACATCGACTGGTTCAGGGTTAGCAACATCCAATTGCTCCCCCTCAACATGAGGAAGGGTAATTGGAGTTGAGGTCAGAGGTGTGGATGTCACTACCTCAAAAGGCTCATTAGGAGTATCCTCTATTGACCTTGTATATATGGGGCTACGAATGGGAGTAGAACTAGTGACCATAGGAGGTTCACTAGAGCATGGCTGTTGAACAGGTGTATGGACTAGAGATGAGGAGGGGCTATCTAAGGTTGGGACTACCATTTGAATATCCTCATAGGTTGAGTCAGTGCTTTCCTTACCTTAGGACATGATGTGCCTGCTTCTATCAATGAGCTCAAGGAGTTGCTCAGAGATTTCTTATTCTTGATGTTCAGCATCATCACCAAGAGGACTCATGACCATTGGACTTAGGGGAGTGAATTCAGAATCACCAAAAATACCAGCATCACCATCACCAGCATTATCATCATCATCATTGTTGCCATTTTGACTTTCCTCAGCATCATCATCATCATTATTATTACCACCACTTTCATCACCATCATTTGTATTTTCATCAGCAACATTAATCAACTCTTGCATTTGAGTAGTGATGGGAGGACCTCTGTTTGCCTTTATAAAATGAAATACTTTTTCACCCATGGCAGGGACAGGAATGTGATCAAGATGTTCATTTATCCCAACAAAATCATTTTCACCAATCTCCCTCATTGCAATTAAACTTAAAAATCGAATATATGGTACTTGAGACCTTGATGACTTTTTGTTTGTGCTCTGTGTGATTTTATCTATAAGATCAGAGAATATAACTTGAGCAAAGTCGATGTTAACTCCAAAAACTAGGGCATGGAGCACTAGAAGCTCTGTTTGATTGATGAGATGGTGGCTTCCAGATTTCGGACCAAAACAGCGAATGACTATGTTGGTCAAATACTTCCATGGAATGGAAAGAGCAGAAACTTTCACTTGCCTGTGCACCACAGGCCCATTGTAGCCGATTGTTTGTAGAACTGTTTGAACTTGAGTTCTTCAGGGAAAAGCGGTGTATGGTGGGAAGTGAGGAATACCAGTGGCTTCTCTTAAAGTTTCAGTGGTTATTGTGAGATGATAGTTATCTTGGGCTAGGGTACAATGGATGGTATTGTCATTGATGTTGCAGGTGGCAGAGTACTAGAGTTCTCCAATGATGGTGGGAAAGATGTAGTGTGGGTCAGCGGTTAAACATTCGAACAGGGGGTGAGCTTGAAGAAACAGTACCATAGGCTCATAAACTTGATTTTCGCGAGAGGCGGGAATCGTGGTGCAAAGAAGAATGTTGTTGGGAGTTATGTTCATAGGTTGGTTTGGAGCAACATTCTCACCAGGGTTGACAGAAGGATCAGGAATATATGTGGCCATTTGGTAGGGATGATGAACAGTGAGAGGAATGGAGAAGTATCGAGAGAGAAAATTAGGGTAAGTCATTTTAGAGAGAGAGGGAATTTTGAGAGTTTGAACAGGTAAAGATGAATGAGAGAGGAAGTGGGATGTTTATGAAGGTTAGTTAACAGAGATCGTTAGATACTGACAAAAATTCTAACAGAAAACAAATTAATTAGCTATTAAATGAAATCTGACATACGGAGTAAATAACTAGGGTTAAAAAGCATTAAATGAACACAAAAGATGAAAATTTACTAAGTGTTGAACCATTAGCTGAGCATTGAAATGTATCAGTTGAAAGGCATCAGCTGATGAAAGACTATCAGCTGATAGTGAAAATTTTTAGTGTATCAGCTGAGAGGTACTTAGCTGAGCATTTCCTTCTTATCTGAGGGTGATCAGCTGAGTACATTTGACCAGCTGATAGACATCAACTGAGCAAAGTTACTTAGTTTACACAGACTCAGTAAGACTTAGAGATGCTTAGATAAGTAACACATAATATTCAACACTTATCAATTTTCATAAACTAAATTACCACTATTCTAATCTAAATATTAAGCATACCTAGTTTGGATATTAGGAAATTGAACCTTGCTTCAACCAATGGTTTTGAGAACAAGTCTTGTAACACCACATTTTCACCCATAAAATTTTCACTTTTTAAATACCCTGCGGAAGCGAGTTAAATACCAAAAGTATTTACAACAATATATGAACCAGGTTTTACAAAACCTTTCCATTTAAAATACAGTATTACAAAAACTACGGCTCGTCACAATTCAATCAGAGTGCCTATTAATTATTTCCCAGTCCACACCCCCTCACGACTAAACCGCAGAACTCACCAGCCACCTGTAAAAGTAGTGAGAGGTGGGGGATTAGCACAAAGCAAAGTGAATGAAAGTAACCCACCACAGATATACTAGCAAATAACCGCATGATATCAACAACAGTAAACACATAATCACCCTTTGCCTCACGAGAAGACCGGTGGTTCTGCAGGAACCTACAACCAATGCCGGCCACACAAAGGTTTACCGATAGTCTATTTGCTATTCTCACACAGTATAATCTTAAGTTGTAACGCATGCATCTAAAGACCACAATACTGATTAGCCGATAGCAAACAAACCCAACCCAATTTGCCCAGCCGATAGCTGACTTCGCAATAGGCGCAACAATTAATTAACATATCACAGTTAATCAATTAATAGACAACAGTCTATCTATGCATCAATCCGATAACAGTTGCAACCCAGGCCAGTTACAACTAATAACACCCGTGAGTAAACATCCACTCACCTCGAGTTATCGAATTCCCACTCAGTGGTCTAATATTACTGAGCCTTGTCCTTTCCTGAGATCAGAATAAACTGAAATCAGTAACCAATTCATAAATATATATATCAACATATATTTATATCATCTTTAAATCAAACAAAAACATGTTAGATTCACATATGCATAAACACTCAGCATATAGCATCAAATATACAAGAAACAGCCAAACTATCGGATTTCAAGGGAAATCCGATACATCCATCGGATTCTAGCAAAATCCGATACATCTGTCGGTTTTGGAAGCAAATCCGCAACACTTAGTCGGATTTCAAGGAAATCCGACTCTTCCCTCGAATTTCACCCTTCGAACTACAATTATCGGCTTTCACTCGAGGAACCCACCATCGGATTTCAACAATCGGATTTTCCAGAGTTCCGGATTTCACAACACCCGGATTCATGAGTATCGGATTCCGACACTCGGATTTTCCAACATTCTGACTTCGTCATCCTCTTCACTAAGAATCCGCCAACTTCATACATCCACAATCCGATAACTTCAAAAACTCCATGAATCATATTACCAGTTCATATAATTCATGTAAACACTTATCAAAACAACCACAAACATGTTTAAACATGTATCATAAACACGTTAACACCCAAGAACACCAAATCCGCCAAACCCATAAAGCAATTTCACATGTTCATAAACAAAACCCAGCATGCTCATCATGTTTCAAGAAGCATGGCAATAATCAAACAAGAATCAACAAACCTTAAACTTGAGTTCACGAATTCAAATCACCAAATCCGATTGATTCCTTCTCCCTTTCCCTTCGGCAGACACACGACACACACACACAAGAACTTCAAAGTGAAGAAGGCTTAATGAAACCCACGTATTAATGTGTTGAAAACACAAGCAGGAGGTGTTACTCCTCAAAACTCGCAATAGCATGCACACACACACAACCACACATGTATATATACATATATAAACCAATATATATATATATATTTTTATCCAACATATAATTAAATTAGTTAATCATTTGATTAAATATCAATTAAACAATTAATCAAATAATAATCATGTATAAACGTACCCAAGCCAACGAAACTGCTAGGCCCAAAATCAGGATGTTACAAATCCTCCCTCCTTAATAGGATTCCGTCCTCGGAATCTCACTACACACACAAAAATCAAGATATCAACTCTTAATATCCCTTATTGGTAGTGTAATTAGATAAAATCCATCACACTTTCCAACTGTTAAAATAAATAACCACACAAGCCTTACAGCCTATCCTCAACTCAACAATTAGTTCATAGATCATGTCTTCAAGCATTTTCTGAATTTATGTCTAACTGAGTCATAAATCCCAATAGCTTCCAATCATTTATCATCTGTCATGCCAAGGCATTCACATGCACTTTATCACTTACTTCAAATCAACAGGTTGAAGTATCATCACCACAATCTCATAACTTCACACAAAGTATTCTGATATCCCGTCTTCAGAATTTAGTTCACTCATACGATCATAATAAATAAGAGTTCAGCCAATCATCGTGTTTCAATCGCACTTTTGGCTTTTCATCAGGTAAATTCTATCACATCGTCCAACTCTCATTTGTACACCCTTCATAAGTTAAACAAATTTTTACTTCCATCACAAGCCATCAAAATATGAATCTTCATATCTTCAAATCATCCCTTTCAAACACTCAATTAAATCCATCTGTACACTAGATACCATCTCACTGATAATAAAAATACTGAATAGTCAATAACCACTTACAACATATTTAGGCTTTCCTTTATTTGATAAAGTCAAATACAATTTCCATCACATCTTGTCATCATCACCCCTCAGATATCTCAAATATCGCAAGGTTACATAAGTTTCTGGTATGCCATTCCAATTTGCACTCCATAAGTCATATCTCATATCACATACTATCTGGATTCACATAGTATACCATCAGTACCCAACCTTCTGGTTATTATTCCATTATAAAGCATTGGCAATTAATTTATAAATCCCTGTAAGGTTCAACTCCCAAAGTTTTAGCAAAGGCACTTCCTAGCAAAGGCAATTTCCAAGCATAGGCATCTACACACCCAAGATCCATAAGTCGTCACTCCATAAGTTCAGGCCATTGCAATCCTCTTTTCTCTTTCTCTAACTTCAAAGATTTCAACGTTTACCTTCCTCGAGACTTTCTCACAGAGGAAATCTTGATTCATCCACTAAGTCAAAGATACTTTCAACTCGCATATACAAAATGTTATCATCACTAACTCTTTCACATATCAACACATTTGTCATCACGTCGTTTTTCAAGATAACATCAAATTCTGCTATCACTTTCTCTGATTCGGTCTGATCACCATCTCAATCGTTCGGATAACTTCTTCTAGTTAGCCATTCAATATATCTCTCATTGACCACGTCAATCACACATGTCTTTCCTTACAGTTAATATATCATCACTGCACTTATATCAGCTGCAACTTTCAAGTCATGATAAAATTTCGTCTCATGATATCTCAAATAACACAAGATATCCACTATACATCCAATCTCAAAGCATAGCATCACATTTCAGACCAACAAATGCAATTTCCCGTCATATTACAAAATTCGTTTAAACCATCATTCATCCTCATGAATCAACTGTTCTCAGTAGATTATACATCTACTTATAATATTCAACACTTCTTTTACTTACACAATACTTCACATCCCAGACTTGCAGCAATTCATCTCTGTCTTCTTTCTTTACACCATTGAATTCACATAAACACATAATGTATATAAATCATACGATACACATTATATCATGCAATTCAATTAATTTGAACATATATCTCTATGGTATATCATGCTCACATAGCATTTGATCAAGTATCACACATACTTATCATCATACCATTTCTTGATATATATAACACATAACTCATAATAGAAAATTATCTATTATCACTTAGTTCTATTTCTAGAGAATCAATCTCATCAGAAATAAACTCATACATTTTAGCACATTATGCATAAAATATCCACAATTAACTTTAAAGTTTATTAACACACATATACAGGTATAAAGTTTTATCAAAACATACCCGTTTCATCTTCATCGGCGATGGCATTATCACTAGCCATCATATTGAACACCCCACCCTCTAGCACAGTAGGGTTCTTTCTCTTTTGCCCTGCTGATGATGATCCCTCAACCGCTTCTGCCCCAGTCCATGTCCCAGTCTTCCTCCTAGAAGGACAATCACCAGCCCTATGTCCTTCATTCTGATAGTTCCAGCACACGTTTCGAGGGAAAGCACATTCCCTAGCTTCATGCCCTAACGCTCCACAATGCATACATCGCATGGTCTGAACTGTACACTGCCCAGAATGGTTAGATCTACACCATCTAAACCATTGCGGTCTCTGACCAGGATCCTCAATGGTTACCCCACTGTCCTGACTTCCCTGTGACTGATTTCCTTGCCAACTCCTCTTTGGCTGATTAGCAGTTTGTTCATACCTCGGCTTCTTCAAAGCCGCTTCATCTCGATTTTGCTTATCTCTTGCCTGTGTGTCCCCCTCAGCAGACTTTACCAAAGTGAAAGCCTGGGACAACGATCTAGCCAATCGAGTTGTGCTCCTGTACTCAGGAAGTAATGCTCCAATGAAATGTTGAACCTGGGAAGGTTCATGAGGCACACACTGAGTCACAAATCTCAGTTTCGAATTGAACTGCTCAATCAATTCATCCACCGACATCTTTTTCGTCATTCGCAGTTCCATGAACTCCTGCTTTATCTTGTTCAACTCAAAAGCATTGCAATACTGTTCACACAATTTATTTCGAAATTGATCCCAAGTAATTGCATGCATCTGAGCTCTCGATAAATGTGTAGTGATAGAATCCCACCAAACCATCGTTTTCCTTTCAACATCCTGGTGGCAAAACAAACCCTCAATTCTTCCTCACAATTGCAAGCATCCAAAATCGTCGAAATATCTTGCAACCAATTCAAGGTAACATTTAGATCTGTGCTACCATGATACTCCTCGGGTTTGTAATCCAAGAACTGTTTATACGTACACAGTTGTCTAAATCCCATACCAGGTGGAAATCCTATGAAAGGATATGGCATCGATCCTTGCAAAAACATCAGATAGTAGAATGGTTGAGACATCGGTTGAGACACTAGTGGAAATGGTATCGACACTGAAGGTATCCCTGTATACATAGTACTAGTCGGGTAAATTGGTGGTATCTCAAATGTAGTAGCAGCCACGGTAACAACCGGTGGTTGACTCGCACAATCTTGTCTCTGTTGATCCAACTCCTTTCTTAAATCTTGTAACTGACCCTCCAGCTGCAAGATGTACTCATCCCTCTCATCTCCAGCTGTACCAGATGTAACAATATTCTGTAAAGTTTCCACTGTTGCTGGGACAATTGGGCCGCCAGTTGAGTTCTCATTATCAGCCATCTGTAACAATCACAACATCTCACCAAGTGATTAGTTCAAAACCGTTAGTATAACACATACTAACCACCCAAGCAATATTCACATTCACCCAAATCCCCATACTCAAGGAATAATTGACCCCCAACTCGAGCCAAGATTTGGGAATGCAACACTTCCACTGTGCCTACATCGCCAAACCAAGGCTCGGATACCAAACTTGTAACACCGCATTTTCACCCATAAAATTTTCACTTTTTAAATACCCTACGGAAGCGAGTTAAATACTAAAAGTATTTACAACAATACATGAACCAGGTTTTACAAAACCTTTCCATTTAAAATACAGTATTACAAAAACTACGGCTCGTCACAATTCCAATCAGAGTGCCTGTCAATTATTCCCCAGTCCACACCCCCTCACGACTAAACCGCAGAACTCACCAGCCACCTGTAAAAGTAGTGAGAGGTGGGGGATTAGCACAAAGCTAAGTGAATGGAAGTAAACCACCACATATATACTAGCAAATAACCGCATGATATCAACAAGAGTAAACACATAATCACCCTTTGCCTCACAAGAAGACCGGCGGTTCTGCAGGAACCTACAACCAATGCCGGCCAAGCAAAGATTTACCGATAGTCTAATTGCTATTCTCGCATAGTATTATCTTAAGTTGCAACGCATGCATCAAAAGACCACAATACTGATTAGCCGATAGCAAACAAACCCAACCCAATTTGCCCAGCCGATAGCTGACTTCGCAATAGGCGCAACAATTAATTAACATATCACAGTTAATCAATTAATAGACAACAGTCTATCTATGCATCAATCCGATAACAGTTGCAACCCAGGCCAGTTAAAACTAATAACACCCATGAGTAAACATCCACTCACCTCGAGTTATCGAATTCCCACTCAGTGGTCTAATATTACTGAGCCTTGTCCTTTCCTGAGATCAGAATAAACTGAAATCAGTAACCAATTCATAAATATATATATCAACATATATTTATATCATCTTTAAATCAAACAAAAACATGTTAGACTCACATATGCATAAACACTCAGCATATAGCATCAAATATACAAGAAACAGCCAAACTATCGGATTTCCCTTGAAATCTGATACATCCATCGGATTCTAGCAAAATCCGATACGTCTGTCGGTTTTGGAAGCAAATCCGCAACACTTAGTCGGATTTCAAGGAAATCAGACACTTCCCTCGGATTTCACCCTTCGAACTACAATTATCGGATTTCACTCGTGGAACCCACCATCGGATTTCAACAATCAGATTTTCCAGAGTTCCGGATTTCACAACACCCGGATTCATGAGTATCGGATTCCGACACTCGGATTTTCTAACATTCGAACTTCGTCATCCTCTTCACTAAGAATCCGCCAACTTCATACTTCCACAATCCGATAACTTCAAAAACTCCATCGATCATATTACCAGTTCATATAATTCATATAAACACTTATCAAAACAACCACAAACATGTTTAAACATGTATCATAAACACGTTAACACCCAAGAACGCCAAATCCGCCAAACCCATAAAGCAATTTCACATGTTCATAAACAAAACCCAGCATGCTCATCATGTTTCAAGAAGCATGGCAATAATCAAACAAGAATCAACAAACCTTAAACTTGAGTTCACGAATTCAAATCACCAAATCCGATTGATTCCTTCTCCCTTTCCTCTCGGCATACACACGGTACACACACACAAGGACTTCAAAGTGAAGAAGGCTTAATGAAACCCACATATTAATGTGTTGAAAACACAAGCAGGAGGTGTCACTCCTCAAAACTCGCAATAGCATGCACACACTCACACAACCGCACATGTATATATATATAAACCAATATATATCTATATATATATATATATTTTTAAACCAGCATATAATTAAATTAGTTAATTATTTGATTAAATATCAATTAAACAATTAATCAAATACTAATCATGTTTAAACGTACCCAAGCCAACGAAACTGCTAGGCCCAAAATTAGGATGTTACAAGTATGCAAGTTGCAAATTAGTGTTGATGTAGTGCAAAGTTACCATTTTCTTTTGCACATTATCTCTGAGAAAATGATGTCTGATTTCAATATGCTTTGTCTGTGAATACATGATTGGATTATTTGAGATGGAAATGGCACTTGTATTGTCACACAGAATTGGGGTGTTTTCAAACTTCATATCATAGTCAAGTAGTTGATTTTGTAACCACAAAATTTGAGCACAACAGCTTCGTGCAACAATGTATTCTGCCTCTGCAGTGGATGTTGATACTAAATTCTATTTATTACTAGACCAACTTATCAATCTTCCTCCTAGAAGTTGACAACCACCTGAAGTACTTTTCCTGTTTAATGTACATCCTGCAAAATCAGAATCAAAATACGCAACTAACTCAAAATCTGAGTCTTTGGGGTACCAAAGACCAAGATTAGAAGTTCCTTTGAGATATCTGAATATTCTCTTAACAGCAGCAAGATGTGATTCCTTTGGATCTACTTGATATCTTGCATAGAGACATGTTGAAAACATTATATCTGGTCTACTTGCAGTGAGGTATAAAATTGACCCAATCATTCCTCTATAAGCAGTAATGTTTACTGATTTGCCATCAGTATCCATTCCTAACTTTATAGAAGTAGACATAGGAGTTTTAATTGAAGAACAATTTTCAAAATCAAACTTTTTGAGTAAATCTTTGACATATTTTGTTTGATGAATGAAAATATCATCAACCTCTTGTTTAATTTGCAAACCAAGAAAATAGTTTAATTCACCCATCATGCTCATCTGATAGTTATCAGACATGAGTTTAGAAAACTTTTTGCATAGTTTCAAATTAGTAGACACAAATATTATGTCATCTACATATATCTGCACAAGTATCGCATCACCTTTGTACTTCCTTATAAACAAAGTGCTATCAATGCATCCTCTTGTGAAACCTTTGTTAATGAGAAAAGAAGAGAGGGTATCATACCAGGCTCTTGGAGCTTGCTTAAGACCATATAAAGCTTTGTTTAGAAAGAATACATGATTAGGTAATGCACTCTTCACATCCATTTGGAATACCTTGAAGTTCTTGAAGGCATCATAGGCTAGGAATAATCTGATAGCTTCCAATCTTGCAACAGGGGCAAAGGTTTCATCAAAATCAATACCTTCTTCTTGGCAGTACCCCTGTGCCATTAGCCTTGCTTTGTTTATGATGATTTGCGCATTTTCATCTAGCTTGTTTCTGAACACCCACTTTGTTCCAATGATGGTTTTATCCTTTGGTTTTGGTACCAAAGTCCATACATTATTTCTTTTGAATTCTGCCAGTTCTTCTTGCATGGCAGTCACCCAGTGGGGATCTTTAAGAGCTTCATCAACCTTCTTTGGTTCAATCACTGAGACAAATCCAGAGTACAAAGTAATATTGCAAGATTTTGATCTTGTTCTAACTGGATCATCTATGTTGCCTATCACCAGATCATGAGGATGATACATGTGATCTTTGAAGGCTTTTTGGATTACTTGGGAATTGGGATTCATTTGGATTTGGGGAGAAGTTATATGTTGACTATCAGCCGTAGAAATGAGTTCATTTTAAGTGGCTGATATAACTTCACTGTCACAATCTGTGGGTATCTCTACTGAATAGGGAATGTGTTATATGGAATTAGAATCCAATGATGTTGAGTCATTTTCCACATGATTCAGTAGAGGTATATGATTGGATGAGGATCGTTGCACATGGTTAAAGATTTGGATAGGAACAGGTTCATCTACATCATGAGTAGCTGGTGGAGAGGGATCAACTTGCTCTGGAGTGTCTTCTATAGTTTGCATGAGATCATTAAATTCTTCACCTGAAACATGATTAGAGGAACAAGAAGCAACAAACTCATTTTCATTGAAACTTACATTGATGGATTCTTCTATGACTTTGGTTCTGAGGTTGTATACTCTGTATGCTTTGGAAATCACTGAGTAACCTATAAACACTCCTTCATCAACTTTTGAAGCAAACTTCTGCAATTGATCCTTTTGATTGAGGATGAAGCATTAACATCCAAAAATATGCTGAACGCTGATGCTTGGCTTCCTTCCCTTGAGCACTTCATATGGAGTTTTGTTGTGTCTCTTGATAATAAGGGATTTGTTCTGTGTGAAACATGCACAACTTACAGCCTCAGCCCAAAATTAAAAGGTAACCCACTTTCACACAACATGGTTCTGGCAGCTTCAATCAATGTTCTATATCTTCTTTCAGCTACACCATTTTGTTGTGGGGTTCTTGGAGCAGAGAAGTTTTGAGATATCCCTTTCTCATCACAGAAAGATTCCAAAGTTTGATTTCTGAATTAAGTTGCATGATCACTTCTAAGACTCCTCACCAGATTGCCATTCAACACTTCCATCTTTTTGATAAAGCATATAATTTCTTCAGAAGCCTCACTCTTTGCTTTAAGAAAGAAAACCCAAGTGTATCTTGAGAATTCATCAACCAATACAAGAACATACTTACTTCCACCAATACTAGCAGTTGCAACAGGACCAAAGAGATCCATGTGCAACATATAGAAAGGTTCTGTAATGGAGAAGGCCTGCTTGGGTGGAAATGATGTCTTATGCTGCTTTTCCTTCTCACAAGCAGTGCAAGGTTTAGGCTTAAGATAAGTCAGAGAAGGTAGTCCTGACACTAGTTCACTCTTGCATAACTTGTTGATATTTTTGAAATTAAGGTGGGAAAGTCTCTTATGCCATAGCCAATTTGTATCCTCATTATTCTTGGAGTACAAACATGTTTCCTTTGAAGGGTCACTAGAGGACATATCAAGAGTGTACACATCCTTGGTTCTCTAGGCACTTAATACTGTATTACCTTCTTTATTTATATTGAGCCTCATGTCTTTGTGAAGTGGACTTCATTATCTCCATCACACAGTTGACTTATGCTTATGATATTGTATTTCAGCCCCTTGACATATGATACTTTGGACAATTTAAGGTTCCTATTATGAAGTTCACCATAGCCACTTGTTTGCCCATGATTGTTGTCACCAAAATTCACCCTTGGACCTTTCTCTTTCTTATAGTTATTGAGCAAAGCCTTGTTACCTGTCATAGTTCTTGAACGTCCACTGTCAAGAAACCATGAACCAACACCCTGCACAGATTGAATGAAAGAAGAGTTAGTGACACAAGTAGGAATCCGCTACTTAGTGGATCCCTGTGGAATGCACCTAGCTTTCCACTTCATTTCAGGTTTCTTATGTATAAGAGGAATGACTATGTTATCATTACAAGTCCGCTGTCTTGAATTCCCTTCTAAAGAACATTCAAATGCCTTATGCTCTTTACTTCCACACTTATAACATTTTTGAGATTTTGTGGCCTTGGAGCATTGAACAACATTATTTGAATGCATATGAGTTTTCTTATTAGTCCACTGACAATTATCAGTTATCATTTGAATAACTTGACCATTCAGCTTATGAAGCTTATTCTGTAAATTTCTTAGGTCTTTATTTTCAGGCACCTTGGATTGATCTTTGGATTTGGAAAGTTTTTGACCAATCTTTGGAGTGGCAGAAATGGGAACAATGTGAACATCATTCTTGTTACTCATAGTTTCTTCTATTGAAAGAGAGTTGATTACTTCTGGATCAACTGATAGTTTAGAAGATGAGCTATGATCAGCTGATAGGCCATCAGCTGAGCATTTATCATCTATTAACATATCAGTCGATAAAGTAGTATTAGCTAATGATTCTTCCATTTGTGAAATACTAAGATTTAAGTCATCTATTTTCAAGGTTTGACAACATAATGTCTCTGTGGTCTCAACTAATGATTCCTGTCCTTTACTCACATCCTTTGACTTTGTGTTCTTAAAATTTTTACATTCTAAAATCTTACTAGAGGATGATTCAACTGAAAGAATAATTGATTGTTTTAGATGGGTACTTTTACTTCTAACAAATTTATTTGTGAACACACTTTTGCCTTTAACAGTCTTGTGTAAAGTTTGTGGCAAAATTTTAGCATTGTCTAAGATATTAAGGTTCTTATTAGAATCAACATAGTTAGCAACCTTAGAGTAATGTCCACCAATAATAGCTTGAACTTGTTTAGGTATCTGCTCCTTGACACACTGAGTGGTCTTTTCTACAGATACACACCAAGACGTAACTACTTTTTGGAGGTCATTGAACTTTTTGGTTGCATCACTAGTTTCTTTTACTAAGATCTCATTAAGTATCTTTTCATTTGCTAGCTCATCATTTAAAGTTGTTATCTACTTAAGTTCCTCATCTTTAAAAATTAATTTTTCCTTGAGTGATTCTACTTCTATTTTTAGCTTCTTCTCTCTTTGAATAGCATACTGGAAATCAATACACAAGTAATCAAACATAGCATTCTTTTCATTATCATCATAGTTCATAAACTTTCCAACCTGATACATTGAAGAAGGATCCCAGTTGGTAGTTGAACAAGCTTTTGTAGCCTTCTTCATATCTTCATCAAAGGAACTACCATCATTGTTGTTGGCCATTATGCAGAACAGAGCAGAGATCACCTCATCTTCATCTGAGGAAAGATCTTCTTCTGCCCAATTTTTCTCTTCAGCTACAAGAACTTGGCCCTGTGATGTCTTCTTCTTCTTCTTCTTGTCAAGGACAACAGCAAGGAGTTTCTTATACTTGGCTTCATAATCAATTTTGCTCTCCTGCTTTGACACAGATGAAGAACCAGTGTTATTTTTTGACTTACAGTCACTTGCTATGTGTCCAATCTTGCCACACTTATAACACTCTGCTGTGGAGGCATCAAATGTAGATTTGGACTTGACAAATTTTGATGGCCTCTTGTTGAACCTCTTGACACCCTTTCCCTTCTTGAAAGGTTTGAACTTCTTAACCAGCATAGCTACTCCTTCAACTAAATCCTCCAAACTATTCTCCTCATAACCATTCTCCTCATCACTTTCTCCAGCACTCTCCTTTTCATCTCCTTCTTCATCAGAACCAGAATCAATAGCTGCAATGCTTTTCATCTTTGTATCTCTTGATACAAGGCAGTTGGTGCAGCTTTCACAACCTCTTTCATCTCCTTGGATGACAACTTCCTTTGCTTTACTGATTGCTCATGGTTTAGTAAGTTACCATAGAGAGCAACCTGAGATATTCCCTTAATCTTCTCACTATGCCTTAGTCCAGTGACAAAGTGATCCCATGTTTTAAGGAGGGAGTCCAGAAACTTGTTCACCAAGACAAAGTTGCTCTTGGATATGTCTACCCTCTTCAAATCATTTACAAGGCAGTTGAACCTGGTGTATGTCTGTGTAAGACTTTCACCTTTCAGAGCAAATAAGAATTCATACTCTCTATTGAGGAGGAGCTTCTTGTTCTCCTTCACCTCTTCAGTCCCTTCATATGAAACTGTGAGTGTACCTAACATCTCTTTAGCAGAAGTTGTAACGACTGTCCTTAAATATCAGAGTATATATTTTTTTATTTAAAACATGTGCGGAAGCTATAACATTTATTTCACATTTTACAACTTATATAAATATAAGTTGTAATACAAAAGTATTATTAAACAAACCATCCAAGCATTACCAACTCATTCGATCATTACCCTATTTATTACATAACATTGTCTTTATACAAAGTGTTCCCCAAAACCTAACATGAACTACCAGCAGGTACCCGTCCTCACCTTCAGTCTATTTACCTGCATATGGAAAGTTCATGAGAGGGTTATGTTGGAATATGCCCGCTGACACGAACGAGTTAATGGCACTACCGATGAGGTATGAGAGTATACATTTAACTCTTTAGTAGAAGTTGTAACGACTGTCCTTAAATATCAGAGTATATATTTTTTTATTTAAAACATGTGCAGAACCTATAACATTTATTTCACATTTTACAACTTATATAAATATAAGTTGTAATACAAAAGTATTATTAAACAAACCATCCAAGCGTTACCAACTCATTCGATCATTACCCTATTTATTACATAACATTGTCTTTATACAAAGTGTTCCCCAAAACCTAACATGAACTACCAGCAGGTACCCGTCCTCACCTCCTGTCTATTTACCTGCATATGGAAAGTTCATGAGAGGGTTATGTTGGAATATGCCCGCTGACACGAACGAGTTAATGGCACTACCGATGAGGTATAGGCCTATTGGGTCACACAACAAGTATTGATTCCGGCAACACGATCAAGTAATAGAGAGGAAAAGGCCAAAATGGGTTTTGGCAGGATGGTACACGGGCCGTGTTCCTGAACACGGGCCGTGTCCAGTCTAACATACACGAGGCGTATTGGCCCAATTCGAGGTCGTGTAGTTTGGGCCTACACGGGCCGTGTAGATGGACAGGGGCCGTGTAGTGCCTGTTAGACACGGGCCATCTTAGCCCAATTGGGGCCGTGGACCTTGGGCCTACACTGCCGTGTAGACTTAAACGGGCCGTGTACGTTCGCTGTAACAGCAGAATTAACAGCCTTAAACACTTGGTTTAATGGGGTTAACTTCTCATAATGATGGTAGACAAAGACACCATGAGTTATCTGCTCTAGTATAGGCTTTTGGCTATCACTTTGTCTTTTGGTTGACATTAGAACTCTCTCTCTCTTGTTCTTGGTGTTCTTGAGCACAAGAAGCAAACATACACACACTTGATTGTTGTTTTGGTGGTTGTGCATCAACAAACTAGCATTTGGGAATCAAGGGAGCTTGGGGTGGACAACACTAGAGGAGTTCTTTGTTGGATTCTAAGCTACTTGACAAGGAAGGTTAACTTGTGTTTTGATCAATTGAGGTATAACCTTTCTTCTTATCTTGTTCATATTAGTTGCAATGTCATTGTTAGATTTTGGTCCATGGGAGTGTATTCACTAGTTTGGCATTGATTTTTGTTATACATACTGCTTCCATTGCTACTTGTTATTGCCAAACGAATACCTTCAGTGGTATCAGAGCCATATCTAACATGGCTTTGCACTATTGAGTCTAGAAAAACCATAAAAGTGTTTTTGGATAAGAAAAGTGTTTTCTTAAAATTGGTTTTTCCATTGAGACTCTTGTTGTGCTAGAATAGATTTATTCGTAGACGTGTTAATATATTTTAGTTTTTATATTTATATATTTGTTGTAACTTGGCATGAATTTTACCCAAATATATACTTATAAAAGTATATATGAATATGTGTCTCAAAAATGGTTTGATACACTAATGCATATGTACAAGGATTGTCCTTTTAGTGCCTTTGATGTTTTGACAATCTTAACTAAAATATAGATATATATTTATATATCATGGTTATGTGTGGCACACCATGTTTCTATGTGATATATTTGGTTTGATTCGGTAACAAGATATGCCCCTAGACCTATGTGTTGAGATAATTGATTATTTTTGGGTTTTGGCGGCCTGCGTGCTGTATTGTTGTAACAATATTTGTTTATTTACTTATTGGTGCGGCTTACACGCCATTTCTTTTATTCTATGTATTTGTGTAAATAGTATTGGATTGCGACCTGCGTGTCGTTTATATATATTCTATGTATTTGTATATAGTATAGATTTAAAACCAAAATAGTCAACGGGTGTCATGGTGATGACGTCTTGGCGAGAAGGAATCAACATGCTATTGGAGGAGTTGGTTTCAGTGGGAGCTCATCCAACGAGACCATATCTTGTCCTTAGATTTTTGGCCTCGTTTTCCCCGTTGTGGCTCACGGGGAAAACGCTTAGGAATTTTGGGCATGTTACCGAATCATATGTATATATATTTGCGTGGTTGTATTTTATTATTCTATGCATGGACTAGGATTCGTGTGCTAGATAATTTTTCTATAAAATTAAATAAAATACAATGTTTGTTAAAATGGTTAACAATTGCGCGCGAATAGAATTGACAAAGAAAATATAAAAATGGTATTATATTAAAAGTGCTTAAAATCGTTTTGACGCTTATTTTGTTAATTCACAAAAGGATTTTATAAACCGGAAACAAAATCCCGTTTTTCAAAATGTAAATCACGCACCATCCATAAGATGACACCACCCGAATCTAACGAAGCAAGGATGATTGTCGATCTAAGCACGAGTCGTTCCTTGTGTAGTTGTGTGGAAAGTGAGTGGGGTAACTCGCATGACTGGTTATCGAGCTAAGCATGAGCTAATTAATGGTCGAGAGTGCCACCCGTGTGTCTTGTCGGACGATTTACAATTTTAGTATATAATTCTTGGTTAGTTGTCGAGCTAAGCACGAGCTAATCAAAAATTATATATTAAGATTGGTGTAAGATAGAGATCAAACATGCCAACCGACATAATGGATGTCAACGGGTCCCGCAAGTGTCTAAGAGTTGTAATAGAGATTACAATTGGTAAAATGGTTGCCGGCCTAAATAGCTTCGCCACATGATCCGCGGTAAACCCGTCACGGTGCGAGGTTAAATAAGGTTCTTAGCCCTTGTCACAAATAAATTGTTTTGTTTAAAACTATGGGTACTTATTTTAACAAGGATTTCCAAACTAATTAAACTACTTTGCTATTTTAGATGGCGTCTTCAAGCAACACCAACACCACCAACCATTTTTCGCTTAGGTTTTCCTTGAGAAGGAGAAACTCAATGGTAAAAACTTCTTGGATTGGTTTAGGCAACTTAAACTTGTCCTATGCCAAGAAGGGAAGATGGTTACCATAGAGGAGGCCCTACCCGAGGCTCCTGCTGCCAATGCCACTCAGGCTATCCGAGACGCTTATGAGAAGCCTGTCAAGGATACCGAGGACATTACTTGCCTCATCCTAAGTACTATGATCCCCGAGTTCCAAAAGCAAATGGATCATTTGAGTGCTTTTGACTTGATCGCTCAGCTTAAGGAAATGTTCCAGCAGCAAGCGAGACAAGAGAGGTTTGAATGTCTCAAGACGGTACTTGGTAGTAAGATGGCCGATGGCGGGAATGTGAGTGCTCACGTGTTGCACATGAAAGCAAATGTGGAGCGCATGGAACGGCTCGGATTTACCATAGGGAGGGAGCTAGCAGTGGATTTGATCCTATGGTCCCTGCCCACCGCGTATGATCAATTCGTTATGAGTTATCATATGCATAGTATGGATAAGTCCATCATGGAGCTTCATGGTATGCTTAAGACAACCGAGTCTAGCATGACCAAAAATAAGCCCGCCGTTCCAAATCCCGTTCTTGCTATAAGGGAGGGGCGAATCCAGAAGAAGAAGAGATCTGCTTATACCCCTAAGGGTAAGGGGAAGGGGAAGATTGGCGCTACCAAGTCTAGCACCGCTTCGGAGGGTAAAGGCAAGGGGAAGATGGTTCCCCAAGCTAAGACTCCGAACGAAGCGGAATGCTTCTTCTGCGGGAAGAAGGGCCATTTGCGCCGTAACTGCCCGGGGTACCTAGAAGGTCTAAAGAAGCTCAAGGGGTTGAGCATCGCAGGAACTTCCGACTCAGGTACGTACATGATTGAACTCCATCATACTTCTACATCTGGTAGTTGGGTACTAGATACCGGCTGTGGCACTCACGTTTGTAACATTGTGCAGGTGCTAAGGACAAGTAGAAGGATGGAGAGTGGCGAGCTTGACTTGATAATGGGAAACAAGGAGATTGTCCCGGTCAAGGCTCGGGGAAATGTTGAATTATCTTTTAATTCTGGTTTTTCCATATTATTATTGAACGTATGCTATTCGCCGCTTGTGGCGTGGAACATTATTTGTTTTCATGCATTACACGACAATGGTTTTGGTTTTTCTTTTGATAATGGAGTTATCGTTTGTTCTAAAAATAATATTTTATATTTTAAAGCTTATCCTTGTCGTGGTATTTATGAAGTAGATGCGTACGTTAGTGATAATCGTTAAATCATGAATATTGATTCAACGTCTAAAAATGGTTTAGACAAATTGTCTTTGTGGCATGGTCGACTTGGCCATATAAACAAGACTCGTATCGCCAAGCTCCAAGTGGATGGGATCTTGGAATCATTTGACCACGAGTCAAATGAAGTATGCGAATCTTGTTTATTAGGCAAGATGACTAAAGCACCCTTTTCCGGCGTGAATGAGAGGGGAAAAGACTTATTGGACATTATACATTCCGATGTGTGTGGTCCGTTTAAGAACATCACAAAAGACAATTCTAGATACTTCGTTACCTTTATAGATGATTATAGTAGGTATGGGTATGTCTACTTGGTTAGACAAAATCCAAGACTTTTGAGGTCTTTAAGGCTTTCCAAAACGAAGTAGAGAATCAATTGGGCAAAAAGATTAAGATACTTAGATCCGATAGGGGTGGTGAGTATCTTAGTCATGAGTTTCGTGATCATCTTAAGGGTTGTGGAATTATCTCACAACTTACACCTCCTAGGACGCCACAATTAAATGGTGTCGCCGAGAGGAAGAACCGAACATTGTTGGATATGGTTCGGTATATGATGAGTCACACCCAAGTGCCTATAAGCCTTTGGGGTTATGCTCTTGAAACGACAACAAGAATCCTTAATCTCGTTCCAACGAAGAAGGTCGATAAAACACCTTTCGAGATGTGGCATGGGAAACCTCCTGTTCTTGCATATCTTAAGGTTTGGGGTTGTCAAGCCTACGTACGACGTGAGGTAGATGACAAATTGGAGCCCCGATCCGAAAAGTGTTATTTCATAGGATATCCAGCTGCGGGTATTGGATATATATTCTATAAACCTTCCGAGAACAAGGTATTTGTTGCTCGGAGGGCGGTCTTCTTAGAAAGAGAGTTAGTATCCAATCAGCATGGCGGGACTAAGATTGATCTTGAAGAGATTCAAGAGTCAACGGATGAAGGACCTGACGTTGGCACTAGCCAGCAACCTAGTGAGGTTGAGCCTGTGCATGACAATGCGGAGACTAACGTAAATCCGTTACCTCCCCGTTGATCCGGTAGAACTCGCCATGAGCTAGAGAGATATGGGTTTCTCATATATGAGGGTGACGAGTTATTGGTGGATCTTAATGAGCCCATAAACTATCGGGAAGCGGCAGCGGGCCTCGAGTCTGCTAAGTGGAAGGAGGCAATGGATAACAAGATGCAATCCATGGAGGATAACCAGGTTTGGGAACTGGTTGATCCCACACCCGGTTGTAAACCTATAGGGTGTAAGTGGGTCTTCAAGAAGAAGACCAACATGGATGGAAAAGTAAACACTTTCAAAGCCCGACTGGTGGCTAAAGGTTTCACTCAGACACATGGTGTTGACTATGATGAAACTTTCTCCCCAGTGGCCATGTTGAAATCTATTAGGATACTTTTGGCAATCGTCGCATTTCATGATTACAAAATATGGCAAATGGATGTCAAAACCACCTTCCTTAATGGGAAGCTCTCCGAAGAGGTGTATATGACGCATCCTGAGGGTTTTGTACATCCGAAGCATCCTAAGAGAGTGTGTAGATTAAAGAAGTCTATTTATGGACTTAAACAAGCATCTCGCAGTTGGAATCTATGCTTTGATGAGAAAATCGAAGAGTTTGGTTTTTCGAAGAGTGTAGACGAGCCATGTGTATACGTTAGGGCTAGTGGGAGCGCCGTTGTTTTCTTAGTCTTGTATGTGGATGATATCCTACTCATTGGTAAAGATATTCCATCCTTGCAAAGTGTCAAAACTTGGCTTGGAAAATGCTTTTCAATGAAAGACTTAGGAGAAGCGGCATACATTCTGGGTATCAAGATCTATAGAGATAGATCTAGAAAACTTCTCGGGTTGAGTCAAAGTACATACATTGACAAAGTCTTGAAGCGGTTCAAGATGGAGGACTCCTAGAAAGGAAATCTTCCTATGTCGCATGGAGTGATATTGAGTAAAACTCAATGTCCTAGTTCTCAAGAGGAACTAGAAGTAATGAAGCGAGTACCATATGCTTCGGCCGTGGGCTAGATCATGTACGCCATGTTATGTACTCGTCCTGATGTGTCATGTGCTTTAAGCTTGACTAGTAGATATCAGGGAAACCCATGGCAAGCCCATTGGGTTGCGGTAAAGAACATTCTTAAGTATCTTAGGAGGACTAAAGAGATGTTCTTGATCTTTGGTGGTGAGGAAGAGCTCAAAGTAAAGGGTTACTCTAATGCTAGCTTCCAAACTGATAGGGATGATAGCCGATCACAATCGGGGTTTGTGTTCCTATTGAATGGTGGGGCTATTACTTGGAGAAGTTCAAAGCAAGACACGGTGGCTGATTCTACTACAGAGTCAGAATACATTGCGGCAAGTGAAGCTGCTAAAGAAGCTGTGTGGATAAGGAAGTTCATCTGAGACCTTGGAGTGGTTCCTTGCATATCCGACCCTATTGAGATCTTTTGTGACAATGAGGGTGCGGTAGCCTTAGCGAAGGAACCGAGAGCTCACAAGAGAACGAGGCATATACCTCGTAAGTACCACTTGATAAGAGAGATGGTTGAAAGTGGTGAAGTCGCTATTAGTAGATTAACCTCGGAAGGCAATTTGGCCGATCCGTTTACTAAACCATTATCACAAGCTTCTCATGATTCTCACACTACGGCGATAGGTGTTAGATTTGCTCATGACTTGGTTTAGATTTAGTTTTAATTTATATTTGGACCATTATGTATTTGGGAACATTAAGCAATAATGTTACTAATGTTTGTTTCGATTTATATAGTAGAGATCTATATATACGCGTGTTGCGGTTACTTACATTTAGTCTTTAGTGTGTTCTATCTTTGCATGTTTAATTTATTCCCTAGATTGTTTTACAATCTTTAAGTCCCCACAATCGGTCATACTTTGTGGGAAGGAAGTATGAATTAAGATTGAGGTAAAGAATTGGTTTTGATAAAACGTGATTCTTGCCTATACTTGAAAGGGGTTTCAAGTGATTGGAGGACCCGCACCCGAGTTTGCTTCCTGGTTTTAGTCATAAGTAACTCAGGATGATAATGACATTTCATCCTTAAACTAGAGATACATGTGATCTCAAAGCATAGGTCTGCTTTGCTTCGATCGTTTTCTAACGCGGACAGTAACCGGTCGTTATAAGGGAGATGATTGGGTAGAGTATTATCTATGAGGCGGGACTATGTAGTCGAAAGGTATTTGTTCCTCTATGTATAGAGAGAATATCCATGGGCCCCTCGATGATTGAGTGCTGACGTTCATATGCATGGCTGTGCTCAAGTTACATTGATGATGGATCAATGGTAACTTGGTTTGTTGGTCACCACTAATCTAGAATCGAGAAACATAATCGTGAACGATCTGTAGGTTGACTATATTCCATGCCTTGTGTTCACATTGGATATCGCGAACAAAGGGATGTACGTGTTCATTTATCTTTAGGACAATCATTTTATGATTACGGATCTTGTCAAGAGTGGCATACCCTATACTGACTTGGGAGCATAGATGTCTTGCTATAGGCCGCTCTATGTTTGTGTTATTTTTCGTAGTCGTGTCACGTGCAAGTGGGAGTCTGTTGGAATATGCCCGCTGACACGAACGAGTTAATGGCACTACCGATGAGGTATAGGCCTATTGGGTCACACACCAAGTATTGATTCCGGAAACACGATCAAGCAATAGAGAGGAAAAGGCCAAAATGGGTTTTGGCAGGATGGTACACGGGCCGTGTCCAGTCCAACATACACGAGGCGTATTGGCCCAATTCGAGGACGTGTAGTTTCGGCCTACACGGGCCGTGTAGTGCCTGTTAGACACGGGCCGTCTTATCCCAATTGGGGTCGTGGACCTTGGGCCTACACGGCCGTGTAGACCTACACGGGCCGTGTACGTTCGCTGTAACAGCACAATTAACAGCCTTAAACTTTGTCTTTTGGTTGACATTAGAACTCGCTCTCTCATAATGATGTAGACAAAGAGACCACGAGTTATCTGCTCTAGTAGAGGCTTTTGGCTATCACTTTGTCTTTTGGTTGACATTAGAACTCGCTCTCTCTTGTTATTGGTGTTCTTGGTGTTCTTGAGCACAAGAAGCAAACATACACACACTTGATTGTTGTTTTGGTGGTTGTGCATCAACAAACTAGCATTTGGGAATCAAGGAAGCTTGGGGTGGACAACACTAGAGGAGTTCTCTGTTGGATTCTAAGCTGCTTGACAAGGAAGGTTAACTTGTGTTTTGATCAATTGAGGTATAACCTTTCTTCTTATCTTTTTCATATTAGTTGCAATGTCATTGTTAGATTTTGGTCCATGGGAGTGTATTCACTAGTTTGGCATTGATTTTTGTTATACATATTGCTTCCGTTGCTACTTGTTATTGCCAAACGAATACCTTCAGGTTAGCTATAAATAGCTAGTGGATAACAATTAAGCATAAGCAATATATTAACAGTATCAAAACAATTAAGCACCAGTTAGTTAGTAGGCATCACGTCTTGCAGGGTAATAAGCCCGGCTCAATGATCCTCACTTGGGAAACCGATTCTTCCTCCGCGTCGGTGGAGAAGCGGGTAGCGGTCCACCATTGCGTTATCGGGATACATATCTGATTCGGGATCAGCTGGAACTGAGAGCCCCAAGTTAGTATCGAGCGGTGGAGGCTTAGCAAGAACCAAGATTCGTGATCATCGAATCTCCGCACATCCTAGCTGGCGACACAAGACCCCAACTCAAGACCCAGATAATCTGGCCCCAATATCTTCAAAGTAGTACCGGCACTCAAACAATGGCCTACTCGGGCCTTAGCACAAACACAAATGGCCTACTCCGGCCCTTACATATTAAGATTGACCTACACAGGCCTTTAACATATCAATAATGACCTACTCTAGTCTTTAAACATGCATACATATCATTTGATTAACACAATTAGTTCATCAAACCGCTAAACATGCATAACTACAATTTCTTGGTTTGTAACATACAAAACATCTTTATAATACTATCAATATCATGCTCGAGTTAATTGTTACTCACCTGTGGAGTTATTACAGGTAAGCACTAAATCACAAGTGATTCTTGATCAACTGGTATACCTAAACAAACACCCCGAATGTCAAAACAATGCGAAACAACAAACTGTATGCTAGAATAGGGTTCCTTGCGCCCACAAGGGCAGAAAATTGCTTGCGCCTCCAAGTAGGTCCTTCCAGCCGCAACGCAATCCCTTGCGCCCGTAAGCAATACTCCTTGCAGCCGCAAGGGTGGTCCTTGCGCCCGCAAGCAAGTTCGCACAGACCAGTGCGATTTCCAGCCTCTGTTCTTGCCACTTTCAACCCTAAAACTTAACCAAACGATTCCAAATCAATTTCCAGTGTTCACATATGAAATGGTCACTACAACGAAGCTAGAAACAACACTTAATTCACACTTTAACATACAATTCAAAGATTGGGACCAAAATCACCATTTTTTGACCCATTTTAAGCTTTCTTACTAAATTCAATCAAAAACACTTCTTTAATTCAATAATCAGATTGCTAAACACTTAGAATTGATATAGAAACATTTTGGAATCAATAGAATCAATTATAGAGGTCAATTTGTAGTTTTGACCCATTTGACCTAAATGGTCAAACTCAAGAACAAGAAGGTGGAGCTTACCAACAAGGTGGAGATGATGAAGATGATGGTCAACAGCAGATTAGAACTTGAATTAAGCTTGAATTGCAACGGATTGGAGTCTTGATTGATCCCTCTTCTTGCTTTCTCCTTCAAGGCTTGAACAAGAGCACACACACATATGAGTTTGGAGGTGGCTGTGTTATTCACGTGAGTAAGAGAAGTCTTCTTACTTGTGGATTAATATTATCCACAAGTAGGTATTTTGTTCCCCTTTTGAACTTACAGCTTAACGCACGAGTACCTGTTTTAATTAACGGGGATATTTTTGGAAACCTCGTTCCAAACCATTTAATATTCTTTAATTCTTTTTTTTATCAATATTTTATATTAACTCATTTAATAACTATTTTAGTTATTTTTTCTTTAATATCAACAAATATATATATATATATATTATTCAATTTATTAATTTATTACACGTACCATGTAAGCGTGCGTCTAAGCCCTTTGTGAGGATGTTACAAATCTACCCCCCTTAAGAATATTCCGTCCTCGGAATCTGCTCAGCAACGAACAAGTGTGGGTAGCGTGCTTTCATCTCATCCTTGGCCTCCTATGTCAAGTTAGGACCCAGATTGTGCTTCCATTTGACGAGCACTAACTTGATCATCTTCTTACGCAGCTTTTTGATTTTAGATTCCAAAATCTCAACAGGTTCCTCCACAAGACGTTTAGCTGAATCAACTTTCAACTCTTGTAGAGGTAGGATCTGATCATCATCAACCTTGCACTTCCTCAAATAGCACACATTGAAAGTGTTATGAATACCAGATAACTCAGGAGGAAGTTCAAGTGATACAGTTTGTTCATTGACCTGTTGTAGAATTTTAAACGGACCAATATACCTCGGGCTTAACTTTCCCTTACGACCAAATCGAATCACCCCTTTCAAGGGTGAAACCTTCAAGAAAACCCGGTCACCCACTTCAAAAGTAATGGGCCTCCATTTTGGATCCGCATACATCTTTTGCATGTCTCGTGCAACTTTCAACTTTTCACATGCCATTTTTACTTTATCAGCTGTCATCTGCACAATGTCAGGACCTGCGTATTGCTTTTCTACAGGTTCTAACCAACAAGTAGGTGTACAGCATCGCCTACCGTAACGCATCTCATGTGGTGGCATGCCTATACTCGAATGATAGGAGTTGTTATAGGAAAATTCAATCAAGGGAAGATGTGAATCCCAAGAACCACCAAATTCCAAAATACAAGCTCTCAGCATATCTTCGAGAGTTTGAATAGTCCTTTTGGACTGTCCGTCTGTCTAGGGATGATATGTTGTGCTAAAACTCACCCACGTACCAAGTTCACGTTGAAGACTATGCCAAAAGTTTGATGTGAACCGTGAATCTCGATCCAAAAAAATAGACAGAGGTATGCCATGTCGTGACACCACCTCATTAATATACAATTGAGTCAAACGATTCATGGGTGCAGACACATTAATCGCGAGAAAATGTGCACTCTTCGTAAGGCGATCTACCACAACCCAAATCATATCATGCCCCTTTGCAGTTCGGGGTAACTTAGTAACAAAGTCCATGGTAATGTGATCCCATTTCCACCCCGGGATGTCTAGTTGTTGTAGATTACCGTAGGGCTTTTGGTGTTCGGTTTTAACTTACGCGCAGACTTGGCATTTTTCCACAAATGATGCTATGTCACGCTTCAATGTAGGCCACCAATACAAAGATTTCAAGTTTTGATATATTTTCGTGCTTCCGGGATGAATAGACAATCTAGATTTGTGTGCCTCGTGTAAGATTGTCTCCCGATTACCACCGAGACTCGGTACCCAGATTCGGGATTGAAATGTCTTTAGACCCCGACTGTCTTCTCCCAATTGCTTTGATATCTTGATCATTGTCTCAGCTTTCAAGTTGTTTTCTTGTAATTCTTCTTGTTGTGCTACTTTCAACTGAACAATGATATCAGATTCAATAGTGATTTTCATGAATTTAGCCATTGCAGGAGAGTTCTTTCGACTCAATGCATCATCAACTACGTTTTCCTTGCCCAGATGATATTTGATCTCACAATCATAGTCCTTTATCAGTTCCACTCAACGTCTTTGTCTCATATTAAGCTCTTTCTGCGTGAACACATATTGCAGACACTTATGATCTGTGCATACAATACATTTGGTGCCATACAAGTAATGACGTCAAATCTTCAAAGCAAATACCACAGCTGCAAGGTCCAGATCATGTGTAGGATAATTCTTCTCGTGTGTCTTCAATTGACAAGAAACATATGCAATCACCTTGTCTCGTTGCATCAAAACACAACCTAGACCTGCATATGAAGCATCACAATAGACAATAAAATCCTCAGGCCCTTTAGACAATGTTAGAATTGTTGCCTGACATAATAATTGCTTCAGAGGCTGGAATGCTTTCTCTTGATCTTCACTCCATACATATGCAACATCCTTGCGAGTCAACTTAGTCAGTGGACCAGCAAGCTTAGAAAAATTCTCTATGAACCGCCTGTAGTAACCAGCAAGACCTAAGAAACTCTTTATCTCAGATGGATTCTGTGGAGTTTCCCAGTTCATAACAGCTTCAATCTTTAATGGGTCAACCTTAACTCCTTTATTGCATATAACATGGCCCAAGAAATGGACCTCCTTAAGCCAAAACTCACATTTAGATAGCTTTGCATAGAGTTGTTCTCGCTTAAGTGTCACCAGAATAAGACGAAGGTGTCACTCGTGTTCTGCCTCGGTTTTAGAATAGATGAGAATAACATCGATGAACACGATCACGAATTTATTAAGAAAAGGGAAACATACTCTGTTCATCATATCCATAAAGATAGCAGGAGCATTGTTTAAACCGAATGGCATAACCAAGTATTCGTAGTGCACATATCAAGTTTTGAATGCAGTCTTAGTGATATCATCTTCCCGAACACGGACTTGATGATAGCTAGAACGTAAATCAATCTTAGAAAAGCACGTGGCACCATGCAATTGATCAAACAGATCATCTATGCGAGGTAATGGATACTTGTTCTTTACAGTTCGCTTGTTAAGCTCCCTGTAATCGATACACATACGGAGAGTCCCGTCCTTCTTTTTAACAAATAAAACAGGAGCTCCCCACGGTGAAGAACTAGGGCGAATAAAGCCCTTATCAAGTAGTTCCTGAATTTGGGACATCATCTCCCGGATTTCAGATGGAGCGAGACGATAGGGAGATTTTGCTACAGGTGTAGCTCCAGGAACCAGATCAATCTAGTATTCTACATCCCTGACAGGAGGTAAACCCGGTAAGTCTTCAGGAAAGACATCATGGTATTCAGATACAACCCTAATATCATCAACACTTCTTGCTCCTATCTCATCATTAATCACATATGCAAAATAGGAGATACAATCTTTTGAAATCAACTTCTGAGCTTTAATCACCGAAATCACAGGAATAGCAGACTCGCTCTTCTCCCCGTGATCTATAGCAAACAAACCATCGGACAAAGGGAATCTGATTAACTTCTTGGAACACAAAATCTCCGCATCTCGACTACTGAGCCAATCCATACCAATAACAGCATCAAAGCCCGCTATCGGCATAACAAGAAAGGAAATAGTGAAACTATTCCCATCGACATACAAAATTGCTGTTGGAACTTTTTCGGTAACATGTACTACCTTACCATCAGCTACTTCAACTTAAATAGGATTAGATAACAAAGATACAGGAAATTGCAGCTTTTCGCGATAAGACATAGAGATAAAAGAGTATGTAGCTCCCGAGTCAAACAAAATGCATGAAGGAGTATTATTAATAAGAAAAGTGCCTGTAATCACATCACCTGCATCTTTGGCTTCATCAGCCGACTTTTGAAAAGCTCTCCCTGGTGCATGAGGAGCGCCTCCCAGTTTCGGAGCCGTAACTGCCGATGAACCCCAGCACCCGTGGCTGGCCACTTCGGGCAAACTGCAATACGGTGCCCAGGTTTATGGCACATGTAACACACGTTCTCCTTGTACCTGCATTCATTAAATTGGTGCCCCTTCTTCCTACACTTTCCACATCTCATATCCCAGTCCTCAGACTTCTGGGATGAATTTACCCGCTGTTTACCCCCAAATCCACTCTCACTTCCCTTCTGACTAGGCTGCTGATCATACTTTCTTTTACCACCACCAGATTGTTGTTGTTGCTGTTAAGATCTAGCCCTCTGTTTATAATCGTCATTAGTAGTTCTAGCATTATTGAATGCTTCATCAAGAGTTGTTGCAGATCTCACAGCAGATCGATATTCCAGAGGCAAAGTATTGGCAAAGTATGTGATCTTTGCCTTTCATTAGGCAACAAGTGAGTAACAAACCTCTTCTTATCGGTAAACTTGGATATCAAATCATCCAATGGCTTGTCACCCTTTTGTAGTGCCCTGAACTCATTATTGATCCTCAACATGTCATAATCAGAACAGTACTTACCACGGATCTTCTCCTTGAACCCTTCCCAAGTCATAGCCTCCAAAGTGGCTGGTTGTTTGATAGCAATCACAGTGTCCCACCATGCCAAAGCACGACCCCTAAACATTCGTTTAGCAAAATTCACCTTCACTAGACTCAAAGGTATTCTGCATCTCTCTAATCCATGTTTCAACAGCTGATGGATCATTGGTTGGGCCAGCAAAAGTAGGAGGCTGACAATTTAGAAAAGTTTTGAATTTAGTGTGCTTGTGAGTTTCTTTGCCCATTCTGGTAGACTCGTGCTCATTTGCTTGCTTGAGCTGAGCTTCCAATTTAAGGATATAAGCATCCTTATCACCATCTCTAGAAGATCCTTCCATATCGTGTTAGACTTCTATATATATATATATATATATATATATATATATATCAAAATAGAATCTTTAGTATACTTCATATATATAACTCTTATCTTATCTTACTTACATTTTCTTAACACATAGCATAAAACACATAATCACTCTTCACACCCCAATACCACCCTAGGAAGACATAGTAATGGTCGAGTTTGAACCTGAGTTTTAGACTGAATACTATTTATAGTACTCGATTCACTCAAACTAAGGCTCTGATACCAACTTGTAACACCGGTCCTTAAAATTTTAGAGTATATTTTTTTATTTAACACATGTGCAGAAGTAATACCATTTAATTCACATTTTACAACTTATATAAATATAAGTTGTAATACAAAAGTATTATTAAACAAACCATCCAAGCGTTACCAACTCGTTCAACCATTACACTATTTATTACATAACATTGTCTTTATACAAAGTGTTCCCCAAAACCTAACATTAACTACCAGCAGGTACCCGTCCTCACCTTCAGTCTATTTACCTGCATATGGAAAGTTAATGACAGGGTTAGCTATAAATAGCTAGTGAATAACAATTAAGCAGAAGAAGTATATTGACAGTATCAAAACACATTTCCTTAATCACATAACTTCATTCAAGTCTATCCTAATACATGGTGAAGCACCGGTTAGTCAGCAGGAATAACGTCTTGCAGGGTAATAATCCCGGCTCAGTGAACCTCACTGGGGAAACCGATTCTTCCTCCGCGCCGGTGGAGAAGCAGGTAGCGGTCCACCATTGCGTTATCGGGATACATATCCCATTCAGGATCAGCGGGAACAGAGAGCCCGAAGTTACTTTCGAGGGGTGGAGGTTTAGCAAGAACCAAGATTCGTGATCATCGAATCTCCGCACATCCTAGCTGGCGACACAAGGCCCCAACTCAAGACCCAGATAATCTGCATCCGGCCCTTACATATCAAGATTGACCTACACAGGCCATTACCATATCAATAATGACCTACTCTGGTCTTTAAACATGCATACAGATCATTTGATTAACATAATTGGTTCATGAAACCTCTAAACATGCATAACTACAATTTCTTGGTTTGTAACATACAAAACATCTTTATAATACTATCAATATCATGCTCGAGTTCTCTGTTACTCACTTGTGGAGTTATTACAGGTAAGCACTAAATCACAGATGATTTTTGATCAACTGGTATACCTAAAAAAACACCCCGAATGTCAAAACAATCCGAAATAGCAAACTGTATGCTAGAACAGGGTTCCTTTGCGGCCACAAGCATGGCTGCTTGTGCCCATAAGGGCAGAAAATTGCTTGGACATGCAAGTAGGTCCTTTCTGCCACAAAGCAATCCCTTGCGCTCGTAAGCAATACTCCTTGCAGCCACAAGGGTGGTCCTTGCGCCCGCAAGCAAGTCTGCACAGACCAGTGCGATTTCCAGCCTCTGTTCTTGCCACTTTCAACCCCAAAACTTAACCAAACGATTCCAAATCAATTTCCAGTGTTCAGATATGAAATGGTCACTACAACTAAGCTAGAAACAACACTTAATTCACACTTTAACATACAATTCAAAGATTGGGACCAAAATCACCATTTTTTGACCCATTTAAGCTTTCTTACTAAATTCAATCAAAAACACTTCTTTAATTCAATAATCAGATTGCTAAACACTTAGAATTGATATAGAAACATGTTGGAATCAAAATAATCGATTATAGAGGTCAATTTGTAGTTTTGACCCATTTGACCTAAATGGTCAAACTCAAGAACAAGAAGGTGGAGCTTACCAACAAGGTGGAGATGATGAAGATGATGGTCAACAGTAGATTAGAACTTGAATTAAGCTTCAATTGCAACAGTTTGGAGTCTTGATTGATCTCTCTTTTTGCATTCTCCTTCAAGGGTTGAACAAGAACACACAGACACATATGACTTTGGAGGTGGTTGTGTTATTCACGTGAGTAAGAGAAGTCTGCCTACTTGTGGATTAATATTATCAAAAAGTAGGTATATTGTTCCCCTTTTCAACTTACAACTTAACGCACGAGTAACCGTTTTAACTAACGGGGATATTTTTGGAAAACTCGTTCTAAACCATTTAATATTCTTTTCTATTTTTATCAAAATTTTATTAACTCATTTAATAACTATTTTAGTTATTTTTTCTTTAATATCAACAAATATATATATATATATATATTATTCAATTTATTAATTTATTACACGTACCACGTAAGAGTGCGTCTAGGCCCTTTGTGAAGATGTGTAACACCCGATGTTCGAAATTTAGTGATTTAATAAATTAAACCAGTGATACGTTTTAGTGATTGCCTAATTGAGATTAGGAGGTGTTTAGAAACTTGAGGGGTTAAAAGTGTTATTTTGGAACTAGAGAAATTAAGGGACCATTTGTGTCAATTCCCAAAGATTTATATATATATACATATATATATATATATAGTTAGATTTGACACTTTGAGAGTCAAACCTTTCATTTTCACCAGCAACTCATAAGTTACTCCCAGCCAGGAATTTCTTTGAAGTTTGGAGCAAGAACAGCTAGAAACAAGAGTTTACAACTGGTTATAGCTAATCAGAAGTTGAGGTAAGGATTCTTGAATCTTGTTTTTGAAGTTTTATTGGGTTTTAAGTTGATTCTCGGTGAATCAAATATTTAGTAGTGTTTTGGTTGTTATTTATTGTTTAGAAGTTGTTTTGGGTGTAAGAAAACACCCTAGTAGCGTTTTTATGAATTTACATTGTGATATTTGGTGAGTTAGCCGGAGTTACAGCATGACAGTCGGCGAACTGTTGCTGAAACCAAAAAGGCACGAGCGTGCCTTTGAGGGGTACGGCCGTGCCTCGTGGCCGTGACCGCCTCTGTTCTTGAGGTCCGGGCGTACCTAGGTAGGGTATGGGCATGCCTTGGTCCAGTACAGGGTGTGCCTGACCCGGTACGCCCACGTTTGTTGGGGCCTGTTTCTGGGCTTTGGGCCTAGGGGCACAGGCGTACCCTCAGGGGGTACGGGCGTGCCCTGTCCCTGTTTAGTTTGTTGAGTGCTGAGTTTGATTATGTGATTAATTCCATGATTATACATTTGCAGGAATTACTGTTTGACGTGTGCTGAGTATATCTTGATAACTCTATGTGGTATAAATTGCGGAGGTGAGTTTCCTAAACTCTGATTCATATCTGTGATATGTGTGTGTTACATTACAATGTGGTATATTATTGATCAGAGGATCACAGAGAGAGAGCTGTAGCATGCTGCTTTGTGCAGTAGTGCTATGGACATCGTTTAGCCTTCTTGGCGGATGCTAAGATGGTGTAGTACTATATCCATAAGACCTGTTGTGGCATTCGTATATGTGTATGCGCATGCTTATACGATTTACTGTTTAGCTTTCTCACTAAGCTCTTGTAGCTTAGCAGATACTGCTTGTTCTTGTTTTGCAGGTTGTGTTAGCACCAAGGCAAGGCCCTGGTTTGACTGTTGATGGTTGGTTGCTTAAAACGTGATTTGAAACAATAACGCTCCCATTTGTGTAATGGAAAGAACTTTTGATTTAAATGCGCGCATATTTCTTTTTATACAAACCCGAGGGTTTAAACGAAATGCTTTACTGGCTTTCGCTGAGCTTAAGCTTATTGGAAACTGTTTTTGACATGAATTGTGGTTGTATTACCTTTTGTACAAACCAGTGGGTTCAAAAATACTTGGTTGGTTTCCATCAGCTTATCAAATTCTGTTTTTAGACAAATACCTTTTGCTTCAAGATTTATTTTAAATTTTGGAAATTGGGGTGTTACAACTTGGTATCAGAGCCAAGGTTTGAGGGATCTAGAGATGTGTTATGCATCGTTTGGACTTAAACCATGGTTCTGCGGATTTTGTCAAGCTGGAGGCTTGCAGCTTGGTGGGTATATTGTGTATTGCATTGAGAATATGCTAACTGCTTATGTTGTTATGATTGGTATTGGAATACCCGAGAGGTTAGATATATTGATGCCAAATACGTGATGCCTTATATGACATGGTATGTGAGTAAATGTTATGCATTAAGTGTTGGGTTTTGGTGGCATCTAGAAAACGCAGCGGAAACAAAATCGAGTATAAAACAATTTGAGTTTTATGCCACCAACACACCACCCAATTGAGCAAACTCTAAACAATAGCTATGCAACTAAAAGAAGAAGAACAAGGACAAGAAATTATACCATACTAGTTAATATCTCCTTGTTGCCTTGGAAGGTTTGTACACAAAATAGTGTACCACTATTGGTATTCACACGAAGTGTTGATGATTCCCACGTGCTAGCTATGTTTGGACACCGCCAAAAGCACCATCGACAAAAGCACCACCGACTTGAGCCTAACACCACTAGAAGATTGATGTGCCAATCTATCTTCTAAATGTGTGTGTTGAGAGAGAATATGAACTAATTGACAAATTACAAGTTCATATAATGCATAACTTTGTGATGACAATTCATATGTCTAACCAAATCACATTAGACTACTAGAACCTTTTATAGACCACAAAATGAGCCCTAGAAACGTACATAATAGTCCTAGCGTCAATGACCATCATGAGCCATGAATACCCCATTAACTTAGTCTTAAAAGACTAGTTTAAGAGGCTGTTACAGCATGAGGCACGGTCGTGCCTCACAGGGCACGCCCGTGCTAGCCCACGGGTACACCCAAGTCACGCCCGACTTGGGCTCATGCTTTTGCACTAGGCACGGCCGTACCTCCACGACGCACGCCCGTGCTGGCCCCAATGGGTATGCCCTAGGCACGCCGGCCTTGGGCCCGTACCTGGCATAGGGCACGCCCGTACCTCCACGAGGCACGGCTGTGCCCGGCCTAACCAAAACCCATTTTGGTATTTTTCTCTCTCTTGTTCAAAGGTGTTGCCGGAATCAATACTTGGCGTGTGACCCAATAGGCCTATGCCTCATCGGCATTGATACCAACTCGTGTGTATCAGTGGGCATATTCCAACAAACTCCCACTTGAACATGACACACCCACGAAAGGTAACACCGACATAGAGCGGCCTCTAGCAAGGCATCTATGCCCCCAAGTCGGCATAGGGTATGTCGCCCATGAAAAGTACCAACCTGTAAAGAATGGTCCTACAGATAAGTGATTATTCATCCCTTCGTTCACGATATCCATTGTGAATGTAGGTCATGGAACATCATCAACCCCAAAACATCCACGATTATGTTTCTCGATCTAGACTAACTATGACGAACAACACAAGTTGCAAAATTGATCCACTGTCAATTCAACTTGAGCACGGCCATGCATTTTGATGGCATCAGTTCAGTCAACGAGGAGCCCAGGGATATCTTTCTAAAGAGGAACGAATACCTTTGACTACATCGTTCCGTCATAATAATAAGTTCTTGCCTGAAAACGTTCCTTATAACAGCCAGTTACGAACTGCGTTAGAAAGCAATCTAAACAAGACCATATCATTATTCAAGAAGCCCATGTATCTCAGTAAAAGGACAAACAATATTATCATCCTGATTTACTCGTGATCATGTCCATGAAGTAAACTCAGGTGCGGGTCCTCCAATTACTTGATCACTATCAAGTACAGGCCAGTGTTGCGTAAACATGTATTCAATCCACTATGAATACTTTACCAACCACTTGCCTCAATCTTAATTCACTTCTTCCTTCCAATGAAGAACGACCGATCGTGGAGCATTTAGAATAAATAAATTTATACAAGGAAGTAGCTAAACATGCTAAGATGGAACACAATAAAGGCTAAAGAAAGTACCTGCTCCGCGCGCTTAACAAATCTCCATTTGATAATTGATACAATCAAAGCACATTATTGCTTTAATGTTCCCAACTCAAAACATATCAAATTTAACTAAACAAACCCAAGCTAAAGCCACTTGTAAACCAAGTGTATGCAAGCCTAGTATGAAAACTCATCACTAGCTCACAACTAAAACTTAGTAAGCGGATTCACAAAGTGACATCCACGTGTACTCTAACAATCACCATATCTTCTCTCGACCAAACACTTACAAAGTGTGCGCCGGCAAGATCATGGTCCTTTGTCCAAGCCTTCGTGCTCTCATTGTTCCAAGGAACCAAATGGAGTCACAATGCATAAGACTATGGTTCAAATATATAAGCCATCATACTCTTATTTTCTCAAAAGAGCCCAATAGAGTCAATGATGATTAAAGAACCATTCTAGATGATAACACTCCACTTAACAACACAACAATAACAATTCACCAAGAGTAATATATTACTCAAATTTCCTTGTTACCACCGAACATCAACTTGAAGAACAATGTACCAAGAGTTCTTCCAAGTATGTCAAAATGAGAGAAAAGAAACCATGTGATAAACCAAGTTCCTAATTAAATTAACACAATAGTCCATCATGTTTCAATGTCACTCTCTTAGTTTTTCACTCCGAAAAATCCACGTTCGTATCCTCCCAATTCTTCTTATAAAGCAATAATTCCTCAACCCCGGTTTTATAAACCGCCAAATTAGGATATTATCCGTAATAAGAAGTATATCATGGATACACAATATTTGGAAAGTAAGCGCTCCCACTAGCTCTGGCATACATCCAAGTTTAATCTTCCCTTTTCGAAAACTCAAATCTATGATTTTCTCATTAGAGTGAAGATTACAACCTTGCGTTGTTTATTGAGTCTACGAGGATACTTTCAACGTACAAGACCTTCAGAAAGTGTTGAAACACTCATCCTCAAAATTCCCATGAAGGAATACGATCTTTATATTGTAGTGATAAACACATGTATCCGAGTAACATTCAACTTAACCACTAGGACAATTTCCTTATGATACCATCCTCATGGTCAATCATGACAAAATTTGTCATTAGTCAGCATTTGAAGTTCAAGTCCATGAATAGACTTCTTGTAGACCATATGAGGATACTAATAATGTACAAGACTCTCGGAGAGTACTAAAACACTTCCTCAAAATTCCTATAAAGGAATAGAGCCCTTTTCCATTTCACTATCATACCTTCACATTCAAGAAAAGGCAGTGATACATCATAAGTCATCCAAGCAGACTTCAACATAACCACCAAGGTATCGGATCAACCAAGTCCAATACTTGGATATCCTCATGGATTGCATCCCATTCTCATTACCTCTCTCCTTCTAGTAGACACTAGGCCCACTACGACTTTTAATAGTTGATAAATTTAATTAATCCATCATTGAGTTATCTTCCTCTAGATATAAACATATATCCATCCGGCCTTACAACAACTCCTATCAGAAATCGGAAGAGTAACGAATTATGCCAGGTACTCCAGCATCGCCATGCTGAGTTCCAATCATTACTGATTGTATGCTAGTGCCAACATCAGGTTTTACTCTCACTGGCTCCCATAGATATTAGACTTCCACTTGCTATTGAGCGACAAAACTTGTCCTCAAAAGTTCGTGAAACAAATATCTCATGCCTAATGGAGTAGCATCTTTAGTCCCGGATTCTACCACCTTACGTCCACACGTAGGCTGGATAATCTAGGTTTAGAGATAGACAAGCAAAGACACTCTTTCTAGTCTTTTCTCCTAAGATGCGTACTAAACCATCTTTGTTGATTTTATATATAGAACATTGCCTGCCATACTTAAGCATCCCAACACATTGGGTATGAATTTGTGATCCATCAAGACCCGAACATACCCAAGAATGTTCGGTTCCTCCTCTATGCGACCCATATGCCAATGTGTCCTAGAAGAAATAAATTATGAGATAAATCCCACAATTCTTATGATGATCAAAAAATTCATAAATTAAGATACTCAGCATCTTTACAAGATTTAAGTAACTTAACCTTTCGTCCACAAACCTCATTAAGGTAATCAATGAACACCTCAAAGGTTTCAAATATACCTATCCCTACTACCACCACGGGTAAAAGTAACGAAGTGCAAGTAGTTATCCCCATGGATTTGCTTGAACGAATTAAACACACAAGTGTGAACCAATTACAACAAGCTCTCAATCCTCTTACATACGCCGATGAAAGATGTACAAGTCATTTAGCCTAATAAACAATTCTCGCACTCAACATTTGATCAATAATCAAATGCATCCAAGATTCCAAACCACACGAAACTTGGTGACATAAGTCTTGTTTACATAGCTAAATAACCTTGTCACTTGGATAACTAATCCAAACCATTTTTGGATTTTAAGGACATTATTCATGATTATTTTATTACTTTTAAGCAAAAGCTTACAAATGCCATGACATGGATAAAATTTGAAATAAACCACTAATATATATATATATATATCAAATATAAAGTAATATCCATCGTCAACCAATGCATAATAGACTTAATATTTCTCTCGCCACGCAAGGCAGACAAAATATTAATCTAATAAAGTAATAAAATAGCTAGATGAAATGGCGAGATCAAAACTCCCAATCCTCTCAATCGAGACAACATCCAAGTTTCCCAATCTTGAGCTCTATCTCTCCATGCCTTATCAACTACTTCTTCCGTTTAACACCTACACTTTGTAACAAAACAATTTTGCAACAAATGTGAGTGTTATAGCTAGCATTTCAACAAATCTAGCTAAGAAGTAGAAAATCCATGGAGCTAATCATGAATGTACCTGATGAAGAGAAGTTATTCCCTTGCCTCATAGGAAGCTTTAACTCCTTCGAACACTCAGGACAAGCGTGGCGGCACCAATCTCCATATTTACCGCAGAAATAGCAAACTTCTCCCTTAGGAGTCATATTCTTTTTCTCGGTTTTACGTTCCTCAAATAACCGCGTGGGAATGAACTTGCGTTTGGCCATGGTAGACACGAAAATCTTAAGCATGCCATGCAACTAGTCTAAGGATTCTACCATTTTGTCCTTTTGATAGTTTTTGATAAACTCATCATAAGACGTGGGCAGGGATTGGAGAATCATATTCACCGTAAGCTCCCTCCCAATGGGAAATCCTAGTATTTCCATTTGGTCAATGTATGCCTTCATACGAAGCACATGAACACTAACCTTCCCACCTTCCTGCATCCTGCAACCGACAAGGGCCTTGACACACATAAAGTGTTCCTCTCTAATCTGATCTTGGAACATGCCCTTCTACCGATTAATCATGTCATACGCACTCATATGCCCGAGTTGCTTTCGTAGCTCGCAACTTATAGTCGATAACATGAAAGAAGAAACATCTTTTGCGTCCTCGATACACTTTTCAAAGGCGTATCTAGTGGCCCAACTTGTGTTGGCAGCAGGTGGTTTCGGAAGAGGTTCCTCGAGGAAGTGCAACTTAGATTCATGGCGAAGGAAAATTCGTAATTGCCTATACCAATCCACAAAGTTCACACCTACGAGTTTCTCTTTTCTTAGGAACGAACGGAGAGATAAATTCTGTGTTGCGTTGTTAATGTTTGTCATCTACAATTTTAGAGTACACGTTTTAGTGAATTTCGATATAATCCTTGTATAAATAATTACCCAAATAGTTTTCAAAACCAATTATTTAAACAAGGCTAGAAACCATATTTCACTTTACCTTATGACGGATTTACCACGGATCACAAAGCAAAGCTATTTAGGCCGGTAACCATTTTACCGATTGCAAACACTTTGCAACTTCTAGATCCTTGCGGGATCCATTGACAATCAAAATGTCTTTTGGCATGTTTGATCCCTTCTCGCACCAATTCTAACTTGATCCTCTTAAATGACTCGACTAGAGCTCGACGCCACCTAAGTGTCACAAAAAGAATTGTAAACCGCCCGTCAAGACACATGGTGGAACTCTCGCCAATAATTGGCTCGTGCTAAAGCTCGCCAATCACCCAAGTTTCACTAGATTCAGGTGGTGTCGTCTTACGGATGACGCGTGATTTACATTTTAAAAACAGGATTTCGTTTTCCGGTTAAAAAATTTTTAACCCATTTTGCGAATTAACAAATCAAGTGATAAATACAGTTTTTATCCACTTATAATATAATACAAATTTATATTATCTTGTTAATCCTATATGCGTAGAAAGAAATATAAACCAATTTTATAAATCTATGTGTTTTTTATATTTTGGAAAAATTATCTAGCATGCGATATCCTACACATCCATGCAAAATAAATAAATATATAAAACAACCACGCATACACAATAGTTCGGTAACATGCCCAAATCCTATGCCTTTTCCCCGTGAGCCATACGAGGAAAACAAGGTCAACTAAGGAATCCAATATCCAAAGAACCTAGCCGGGTGTGCTCCCACTCAAGCCGGCATCTCCAAACGGCAATCCGGACTCCATGTTGCCGAGACATCAACGTCGTGATTCCCGTTGGTTTATTACATACTAAATCAACTTCTATACTATTCTACAAATACATAGAAGAAGAAATGGCATGCAAGCCACAATCCTATGCTACTAATACAAGTACAAAGGAATGAATAAACGGCATGCAAGCCGCACCAAATAATAATTATAAAAGTTACAACAATACGGCACGCAGGCCACCAAAACCAAATAAACCAAACACCACAACACATAGGTCTAAAGGGCATCTCATTACCGAACCACAACCAAACACAACCAAAGGAAAACCATGGTGTGCCACAAAACCATGTCAAACATATTTTGATTAAGATTGCCAACAAAACACCCAAGGCACAAAAGGCAATGCTTGTACATATGCATTAGTAATTTTAATACACCTTTAAAATTACATATTCATATATACACCTTTAAATATATATATTTTTATGCACTTCATGCCAAGCCATACAAAATATATAAATTCAAGGAATCAAAATATAGTGGGGTATGACCAGATCCAAGACTGGTCTAACACAATAAAAAACCGGATTTTAAGAACACCAAATATCACAGTTTCAAAAATCCAGATTCCGGCCAAAACACGACGGGGCACGGGCGTACCCTATGAAGGGTACGGGCGTGCCCCCCGTGTGCCAGTACACTGATTTAAAAATTTTTAATCTGGTTAAAAGAATATGAACTAATTGACAAATTACAAGTTCATATAATGCATAACATTGTGATGACAATTCATATGGCTAACCAAATTACATTAGACTACTAGAACCTTTTAAAGACCACAAAATGAGGCCTAGAAACGTACATAACAGTCCTAGCATCAATGACCATCATGAGCCATGAATACCCCATTAACTTAGTCTTAAAAGACTAGTTTAAGAGGCTGTTATAGCATGAGGCACGGCCGTGCCTCACAGGGCACGCCCGTGCCAGCCCACGGGTACACCCAAGTCACGCCCGACTTGGGCTCGTGCTTTCGCACTAAGCACGGCCGTACCTCCACGAGGTACGCCCGTGCCGGCCCCAATGGGTACGCCCTAGGCACGCCGGCCTTTGGCCCATACCTGGCATAGGGCACGCCCGTACCTCCACGAGGCACGGCCGTGCCCGGCCTAACCAAAACCCATTTTGGTATTTTTCTCTCTCTTGTTTAAAGATGTTGCCGGAATCAATACTTGGCGTGTGACCCAATAGGCCTATGCCTCATCGGTAGTGATACCAACTCGTGTGTGTCAGTGGGCATATTCCAACATTAAGTTGATACATAAGATTCGATAGGGATGCTATCTTATGATTTATATGGCCAGTGTTGAATGCTTATAGGGAATGTGTGATACCTTAAAGGAGGTGTTGGTTATATGTTATATTGTAATTAACAATGTGATACATGGCCTAAGCCTGTGAATCGGGACTTCTTGTGGAAAAATTAAGATCGAATGTATATAGTGTGTTTGGAGTAATGTAAGGGCCCATATTATTACTAACACACTATATATGTTGGAACTTAATGAAATCATGGGGAATCTTGTGAATCGGGTGAGGGGTACTTGTAGGAGATAGTACACTTGTAACACATGAGTGCCTTAGTATGAAAAGAGCTACTTCAGATCTAAGAATAGGTGTATGGATATGTTAATTGAGTACAACTGTTTGATATAGAGGATAGTGTGGTAAAGCTACCTTATGTTTTAAATGCTTTATTTATACTTCCAGAGTAGTGTATATGAGGAGAAACCAGAATGAGTTGGAAGGAAACCTGAGAAGTCTCTTGTTGTAAGAGTCATGTTTGACATGAATTCTAGTGTGATGAATATAAGAGATATTAAGTAAGTAATATTTCAAAGGATGGTCGTAATAGTGGGTCAGAAAGAACAAAATCAGTGTGACCGGTGAAAGAACACCAATAAAAATATAACTTATCCAAGTAAGGCGGATATTGAATCACATAATGAGTTGATGTCAGAAAGACATGCTAATAAAAGTTGATAAAATAAATGATGAAGATGGTATGATATACCTTAATAAGAGGAAAAATGATATGGGGCTTGACTAAGCCTGGATTTTAGTATGAATAAAATAGTACGAGATACTATAAACTATGTGGTGTTATAAAATATATTACTGTGAGAAAGTATTATATAAAGAGAACAAGAAATCATGGTTATGAGGAAGTGTACAGACGAATGAACAAAATATGAATTGGTAATAAATATTATACTACTTAATTGTAGTAATTGATTGATTATAAGAAAAGGTAATGATGGAGAAGAACAGTTAAATATATAAGGACTGTGATAGTCAAAACCAAATTAATACCAACAAGAAGGTATTCAACGAGAAAACAGAAAGTATGTTAATTGAGAAAGAGGTTATGCTCTAAAATGCAAAAGAGAATAAAATGATTATGATTTAATAAACTCTTTAACAAGATTAAGTGGCTTAATCTTATAAATATAAACAAGGTGGAGGATGGTTATGAAATAAAGACGAAATGTGTTATAATATGAGTAATATAATATGGACAATATTGTGTATAATGAGGAAGGGGTATGAAATTCAAAAGAATATAAAGACATGGGAATGTTGGCATGTATAATATTATATATCAGTCTCAATGGATTGGCCAAATACGAGTAATGATATGTGAGAGTGTAAATACGAAAATGAATAATAAAATTCATAAAGATATAATGATTTCTGAAACTCTATGTTTCAAAAGAGATGTAATATATAAATTGTTGGTAAGAGTGACGATATAGCTAAATGTACACATGACATGTACATGAGATTATTATGAGAAGCAAGTTAACAGAAAGTGGAAAGAGATATACGTTGGTAGGAATTTTTAATAATATTTCAAGATAGTAAAAGAGTAGAGTATTTGTGAAACAAAGACAATAATTAATGATAAGAGGTGTAGTTGATATTTTGGCCTATGATTGACCAAGAATTGTTTTGTTTCAATGTAATGGATCCTAATGCGAATTCTAGGACAGAGAATGAAGTAAGGAACGAAGAAAACCCTGACATAATTACCATAGGAGAGGTTGAAGATTATATTTCCCTTTATGGGGAAAGGCGTGGAGCCATACCAACGAAACACCTTAGGGGTGTCATCACCGATGAGTTAGGAAAATGTATTAAGACGGTTATGCCATCTATTATGACAGAAATGAAGAATGAGATAAGAAGTGTAGTTCGAGCAGAATTTCATTTACTGAAGAATGAAATGATTAACGAGGTGAAAGAGGATAAAATAGAGGTTAAAGCTGAGGGATCCCGTAGAAGATCAGGATGTGAAACTTGTGGCAAGAACCATACGGGTCAGGGTAAATATAAGATCAAAGGTTGTTATACGTGTGGAGAAGTAAGACATAATTATAAGGATTGTTTATCCTTAGGAAAGTTTTGTTATGACTGTGCTCAGTACGGGCATGAGTCATCAGAATGTCCTAACTAGTTAAAATTTGTTAGTCAAAATGTTAAATAAATAAGTAGATATAGTGTAAGGTTTCTTTTAAAATGTATGTAAATTATGTAGAATCAGTATGTATTTTTCTTAAATAATAAAACGTTGAAGGAGGTAAAAATTAAGAAAGATTTTACGCTAATGGTTGAAGTATGATTGATGAGTATTTTATAATTATATATGAGATGACTCCAAGTGGGAGAGTAGTGTGAAAAGATTTGTAATGATTAATTATATTAAAACAATTTATATAGACCACTGTGATCGTGGTAGAAATGAGTATTGATAAAAGTTACAGAGTTAAAACGAAGAAATTGTGTAACATTAAGTGGAAGAGAAATTTAAGGCCACAATATGTAATGTTGAATAATTAGTAAAATGAGTAAAGAGTAAATGAAAGAGATTACTGTCTCAGATTAAATTAAAGATGTGGCAGTAACCTATATTGTTACACAGAAAATTTGGATGAGTAATGGATTACATGTTGATAAATTAATCATACAAATCGAAGTAAAATATAATAATGAGTTACATACGTGTTGATTATCAGAAATAATTAAACGGTATTTAATACCAAGAGAACACAATGGAAGTGATGTGGAAGTTTTAAAATCCATAGGCCTTGACCTATGTGTGAGGTGGAAAATATAAATTGGAACAGAAGGTCGGGTAGTGACCTGATGGATAATTGAGTATGAATAATGTTTATCGATTATTATCGTGAGAGTAAATTTATTGCTCGAAGAAGAGCGGGAACAGTTAAAGAATAATTATTCTTGAAAATGAAATTTCTACTCAACAGAGTTGAATTAAAGAAATGAATCTTTGAGAAAGATCAAAAATTATATTTACAACTATTATAATATGAAAAACACAGTTGAAGCAGTAAAGATGAAAACCACGGCAAAAGCAGATCTAGGAACATGCAAATAACTCTAACGGAAATAATTATAATTTATTAAATTATTATAATTGAATACAAGCACCTAGTGCTGGAAAGCTAGATAAAGCTTTTTGAGCAGAGAATAAAGAATTGAAATTTTGATTTATCTGAATCGAGTAAGAGGAATAAAGAGTTAAAAGTGAAATATTAATGGCTAGAGATGAAGCCAGCAGTAGTCAAGTATGTGGCAAACCTATTGCAAAGTTTGAAACGAAGGATGTATATCAAAACATATGAGAAGTTCCAACCTGGTTGGATTATAAAATGATATGAGTGGTTGTAAGCAGACTATTTTAAATATGTACATTTTAGTTCCATCAAGAAAAACTTTATTTCTCTAAAAGTTAGTTGAGTTTACGTAAAGAAATTATTTTTGGTTATGTGTCCCTGTTTTTGTTATGTCAGAAAACTAATTTAATCCAAATTTTGAAAAGGAATTTATGAAGAGATGCGAAGCACATTTTATTATATGAGTAAAGTGAGAAAACAATTCAATCGATTGAAAGAAAGTGGTGTACATATGTTGTAAATTTGAAAGAAACTAGAGTTTTTATTTAGAGATAGCAAAATTTTTATATATACTATACAAATTATTATTTTATTATCGGATATTTGCCGTACGGCATATTCTGTGGTAAGAGAGGTCAAACCTCAGGATCAGAAAGAAATGAATAACAAAGAGATGGTATAGTGAATAGCAGAACAATTTATTAAAGGAGAAATATATTGTTAATATCCCAAATTGATAAAAGAGCTATACAAATAATCGTATATCGTCAATGAGTGCCAAGTGGGTAAAACTATGTTATTTTAATATGTCACTATAAAAGAGCAATAATAAATTCATAATAATGTGGAAATTAGGTCCGATGTTAATTGGATCATGTAGAGTTATTGCTTATGTGGAAAAGGTTACGTGTAGACTGAAAGTCAAGGGAGTATTTGTCACGAGTTATAACTCAGAAATGTTGAGTAGCGAGTCTGCATATGTATTTATATTATTGGCATGGATTGAACTAGATAAGGTCAGTGGAAATACAATGGTGGTTCTGAGAAACCTGAGAAAGAGATAACATGTAGTTATCCAGAACACCAACAGTTGATTTCGAGGACGAAATCTATTTCAAGTGGGAGAGAGTTGTAACACCCGAAGTTTGAAATTTAGTGATTTAATAAATTAAACCAGTGATACATTTTAGTGATTGCCTAATTGAGATTAGGAGGTGTTTAGAAACTTGAGGGGTTAAAAGTGGTATTTGGAACTAGAGAAATTAAGGGACCATTTGTGTCAATTCCCAATGATTTATATATATATATATATATATATATATATATATATATATATATATATATATAGTTAGATTTAACTCTTTGAGAGTCAAACCTTTCATTTTCACCAACAACTTTCGTAAGTTACTCCCAGCCAGGAATTTCTTTGAAGTTTGGAGCAAGAACAACTAGAAACAAGAGTTTACAACTGGTTATAGCTAATCAGAAGTTGAGTTAAGGATTCTTGAATCTTGTTTTTGAAGTTTTATTGGGTTTTAAGTTTATTCTTGGTGAATCAAAGATTTAGTAGTGTTTTGGTTGTTGTTTATTGTTTAGAAGTTGTTTTAGGAGTAAGAAAACACCCTAGTTGCGTTTTTATGAATTTACATAGTGATATTTGGTGAGTTAGCCGGTGTTACAGCAAGACAGTCGGCGAACTGTTGCTGAAACCAGAAAGGCACGGGCGTGCCTTTGAGGGGTACGGCCGTGCCTCGTGGCCGTGACCGCCTCTGTTCTTGAGGTCCGGGCGTACCTGGGTAGGGTACGGGCGTGCCTTGGTGCAGTACAGGGTATGCCTGACCCGGTATGCCAATGTTTGTTGGGGCTTGTTTCTGGGCTTTGGACCTAGGGGCACGGGCGTACCCTCAGGGGGTACGGGCGTGCCCTGTCCCTGTTCAGTTTGTTGAGTGCTGAGTTTGATTATGTGATTAATTCCATGATTATACATTTGTAGGAATTACTGTTTGACGTGTGCTGAGTATTTCTGGCATAACTCTGTGTGGTATAAATTGTGGAGGTGAGTTTCCTAAACTCTGATTCATATCTATGATATGTGTGTGTTACATTGCAATGTGGTATATTATTGACCAGAGGATCACAGAGAGAGAGTTGTAGCATGCTGCTTTGTGCAGTAGTTCTATGGACAGCCTTTAGCCTTCTTGACGGATGCTAAGATGGTGCAGTAATGTATCCATAAGACCTGTTGTGGCATTCGTATATGTGTATGCGCATGCTTATATGATTTACAGTTTAGCTTTCTCACTAAGCTCTTGTAGCTTAGCAGATACTGCTTGTTGTTGTTTTGCAGGTTGTGTTAGCACCAAGGCAAGGCCCCAATTTGACTGTTGATGGTTGGTTGCTTAAAACGTGATTTGAAACAATAACGCTCCCATTTCAGTAACAGAAAGTACTTTTGATTTAAATGCGCACATATTTATTTTTATACAAACCCGAAGGTTTAAATGAAATGCTTTATTGGCTTCCGCTGAGGTTAAGCTTATTGGAAACTATTTTTGACATGAATTGTGGTTGTATTACATTTTGGACGAACCAAAGGGTTCAAAAATACTTGGTTGGTTTCCATCAGCTTATCAAATTCTGATTTTAGACAAATACCTTTTGCTTCAAGCTTTATTTTAAATTTTGGAAATTGGGGTGTTACACGATGTTACAAATCTACCCCCCTTAAGAAGATTTCATCCTCGGATTCTGCTCCGCAACGAACAAGTATGGGAAGTGTGTTTTCATCTCATCCCCGGTCTCCCATGTCAAGTTAGGACCCAGATTGTGCTACCATTTGACGAGCACTAACTTGATCATCTTCTTACGCGGCTTTTTGATTTTGGATTCCAAAATCTCAACAGGTTCCTCCACAAGGCGTTTAGCTGAATCAACTTTCAACTCTTGTAGAGGTAGGATCTGGTCATCATCAACCTTACACTTCCTCAAATAGCACACATCGAATGTGTTATGAATACCCGATAACTCAGGAGGAAGTTCAAGTGATACAATCTGTTCATTGACCCGTTGTAGAATTTTAAACGGATCAATATACCTCGGGCTTAACTTACTCTTACGACCAAATCGAATCACCCCTTTCCAGGGTGAAACCTTCAAGAAAACTGGGTCACCTACTTCAAAAGTAATAGGCCTCCGTGTTGGATCCGCATACATCTTTTGCCTGTCTCGTGCAGGTTTCAGCTTTTCACATGCCAATTTTACTTTATCAGCTATCATCTGCACAATGTCAGGACCTACGTATTGCTTTTCTCCAGGTTCTAACCAACATGTAGGTGTACGGCATCGCCTACCGTACAGCATCTCATATGGTGGCATGCCTATACTCGAATGATAGGAGTTGTTATAGGAAAATTCAATCAAGGGAAGATGTGAATCCCAAGAACCACCAAATTCCAAAATACAAGCTCTCAGCATATCTTCGAGAGTTTGAATAGTCCTTTTGGACTGTTCGTCTGTCTAGGGATGGTATGCTGTGCTAAGACTCACCCACGTACCAAGTTCACATTGAAGACTATGCCAAAAGTTTGATGTGAACCGTGAATCTCGATCCAAAACAATAGACAGAGGTATGCCATCTCGTGACACCACCTCATTAATATACAATTGAGCCAAATGATTCATGGGTGCAGACACATTAATCGCGAGAAAATGTGCACTCTTCGTAAGGCGATCTACCACAACCCAAATCATATCATGCCCCTTTGCAGTTCGGGGTAACTTAGTAACAAATTCCATGGTAATGTGATCCCATTTCCACTCCGGGATGTCTAGTTGTTGTAAATTACCATAGGGCTTTTGGTGTTCGGTTTTAACTTGCGCGCAGACTTGGCATTTTTCCACAAATGAAGCTATGTCACGCTTCAATGTAGGCCACCTATACAAAGATTTCAAGTATTGATACATTTTCGTGCTTCCGGGATGAATAGACAATCTAGATTTGTGTGCCTCGTGTAAGATTGTCTCCCGATTACCACCAAGACTCAGTACCCAGATTCAGGAATGAAATGTCGTTAGACCCCGAATGTCTTCTCCCAATTGCTTTGATATCTTGATCATTGTCTCAGCTTTCAAGTTGTTTTCTTGCAATGCTTCTTGTTGTGCTACTTTCAACTGAGCAATGATATCAGATTCAACAGTGATTTTCATGAATTTAGCCATTGCAGGAGAGTTCTTTCGACTCAACGCATCAGCTACTACGTTTGTCTTCCCCGGATGATATTTGATCTCACAATCATAGTCCTTTATAAGCTCCAACCAACGTCTTTGTCTCATATTAAACTCTTTCTATGTGAACACATATTGCAGACTCTTATGATCTGTGCATACAATACATTTGGTGCCATACATGTAACATCCTCAGCTTGGGCCTAGTTGTAAATAGTATGTGAGTGTACGTAGTCAATGTAATAGGCGAGTATTTGTTTGTATAAGCATGTTAAGTTAATGAATATATGTATGTTTGAATTAATGTTATGTGTATGTACGGATATATGTAAGTTGAGTATGTATATATGTAATTAATTAGAAAGTAATTAAAGAAAAAAAGGAAAACCAATCCAGAGGCAACCGCCTCTGGATGGATAAATATATAAGTTTATGTGTGTGTGTTGGTTTGACTTACAAAGAATAGTCAAAGCAAGTAAAAACACACACACTTCTCTCATTCTCTCTGTCTCGGCTCTCGGATTTCAAAAGAAGGAAGAAGAGGATTCACGGTTGTTGATCTGGAAGGTGAGCAATATGATTCATATATGTTTAGAAGATTAGAATCGTGTGTTGTTGTGCTAGAAACACAAAATCCATGCATGAACATGTAACACCCAAGATTCGGAAATTTCTGTAATTAGTAACTTTTCGATTTAACGTGTTTTAGTATTGCCTATTAGAGATTAGGAGGTGTTTAGAAACTTGGGGGACTTATGTTGTAATTTTTGGAATTAGAAAAGTTCAAGGACCATTTGTGTCAATTTGCAAAGATTATATATGTATATATATATATATAGAGAGAGAGAGAGAGAGAGAAATTTGACTTTGGTTGAGTCAAAGTTGGCAAAAATCATCTCCTCATGGTTAAAGGTAAGAATTCTTGATTAGTTCTTGAAGTTTTTATGGGTTTTTAGAGTTTGATTCATGGTTAAACAAGATAGAAATGATTCATATGAGTTAGTAAAGCTCCTATACTAATTGGGGTGTAGGAAAACACCCCAAAGCATTTTATTAATGAGTTTTTCGGATGTTCAGTCGAAATCCGCTACTTCAAGATGAACTATCGGATTGTCTGTAAGGTACACGGCCCGTGTAGTGGTACACGACCCGTGTAGTGTTGAAGGCGGTCACAGGGCCATGTTGGATTACATGGTCGTGTAGGAATAGAGGTACACGGGCCGTGTAGATGACGTGGACAACACTGGCCATGTGGTCATGTGTGGTCGTGTAGAGTGTATAGGACATGGCCCGTGTGAGGTTACACAGCCCGTGTAGATCCCCTGCCTTATTCTTTTGTTAAGTGTTTACTTGGTATATGTATTGATTATATGATTATATGATAGTAGGGGTTACTATTTGACGTATATTGAGTTATCTGGCTTATATCTGTGTGATACTATTTGTTGAGGTTAGTTTTCTAAAATGATGAACTGTCAGATTGTTTCTAAGGTACACGGCCCGTGTAGCGGTACACGGCCCGTGTAGTGTTGAAGGCGGTCACAGGGCCATGTTGGATTACATGGTCGTGTAGGAATAGAGGTACACGGCCCGTGTAGATGACATCGACAATACTGGCCATGTGGTCATGTGTGGTCATGTAGAGTGTATGGGACACGGCCCGTGTGGGGTTACACAGCCCGTGTAGATCCCCTGCCTTATTCTTTTTTTAAGTGTTTACTTGGTATATGTATTGATTATATGATTATATGATCGTAGGGGTTACTTTTGACGTATACTGAGTTATCTGGCTTATATCTGTGTGATACTATTTGTTGAGGTTAGTTTTCTAAAATCTGATTCATATATGTGATATGTGTGTGTTACATTGCAATGTAGTATATTATTGATCAGAGGATCACAGAGAGAGAGCTGTAGCATGCTGCTTTGTGTAGTAGTTGCTACGGACAACATTTTAGCCTTCTGGGCGGATGCTAAGATGGTGCAGTACTGTCTCCATAAGAACTGTTACAGCATTTGTATATGTGTATGCACATGCTTATATGATTTACAGTTTAGATTTCTCACTAAGCTCTCGTAGCTTATCAGATACTGCTTATTGTTGTTTTGCATGGCATGATTCCTCTAAAGGCAAGGCCCCAGTTTAATAGAAGTTGTTGTATGAGGAAAATTTGTATTTTCAAACCTAACGCCTGGTTGAATTTTGAAAACAAGTCTTTTGTTGTAAATATCGAATATTACTCTTTTGTATGAACTAGAGGGTTCAGGATAACTTTTGTAGCTTTCGCTTTTATATTAAAACTGTTTGATTCTAAAATACTTCTGTTTTAGAGCTTAACTTTTATTTAAGAATTTGGGGCATTACAACTTGGTATCAGACCCAAGGTTTGAGAGATCTGGAGGTGTTTTATGCATCATCTGGACTTAAACCATGGTTCTGAGGATTTTGAGTCAAACTGGAGGCTTGCAGCTTGGTGGATTTACTGTTTATTGCATGGAGAATATGCTAACTGTTTATGTTGTTATGATTGGTATTGAGATACCTGAGATATTAATGATATTGATATCAGATACGTGATGCTTTATGTGACATAATATGCTAGTGATACATGGCCTAAGCCTGTGAATTGGGACTTTTTGTGATAAAGTTAAGATCGAACGTGTGTAGTGTGTTATGAATAATCTTGTGAATCGGGTGATACATGTTAGAACTTGATACTTTATCTATGCTTAAGCCATATTATTACAGACACATGATACATGTTAGAACTTGATGGAATCATGAGGAATCTTGTGAATCGGGTGAGGGGTACTTGTAAGAGGTAGTACACTTGAGATTATAGATGCCTTAGTATGTATAGAACTACTTTGGATTTGAGGATAAGTATACTGAGATATTGTATATACTTGAGATTGTTTGTTATAGAGGATGGCGTGGTAAATCTACCTTTTGTCTTAATGCTTTATCTATGCTACCAGGATGGTGAATACTAGAGATTCTTGAGCTACGGATCGTCATGAGGGTGGTCCTAGTAACAGACAGGAGGGAGTAGATACCAGTGCGACTGGTAGGAGGAGGCCACCTATCGCCCGTAATACTCAAGCAGATGAGACTCCAGAGCTGAATCAGGGGTTTGCTGAGGCTCAACCCAGAGTGACTATTGCTGAGGAAATTGGTAAAGCTTTGGAAAAGGCTATACCATTTATTATTACCCAAGTGGTAGATCACTTGAAAGACACTACAGGGGAGGTTGTACGACGGGAAGTAGCAGTTGCGTTAGCTGCGAGGGAAGAAAGAGTTAATCCCCAACTGCAAGTGATTATTAGAGATGCACCAAAAGGGTGTACTTTTAGAGACTTTGCTGCGTGCCAGCCACCGTTGTTTCAGGGATCCACTGACCCGATTGTTAGTCAGAGGTGGATATCAGAGTTGGAAGGAGCATTCCATACTTGCTCGTGTGCTCCAGAAGATAAAGTGAGATTTGCTTCCAATCAGCTGAGGGGTGCTGCAAAAGATTGGTGGGACCTATAAAAGAAAATGAGGGGTGAGACGCAGATTGAGGCCATGACCTGGGCAGAGTTCAAAGAGATTACTACGGAGCAGTTTGTTCCGCAGTCCGAGATTGATCAAATAGTTGATGAGTTTCACAAGTTGAAACAAACCACAGAAACCGTTCCAGAGATTAATACCAAGTTTCACGAGAAGGCACGGTTCTGTCCTGATTATGTAGCTAACGAGAAAATGAAGATGTATCGCTACATGATGGTTTTGAAGTCGAGCATTAGAGAGTTTATTGATTCGAGCAAACATCAAACCCTGAAGTCCATGATGGATGATGTGTGAGCTAGAGAGTTAGAGCTAGAAAGACAAGTGAAAGAAAGAAGGTCAGTGGAAGGATCAGCACCACAGAATAAGAGGCCGAGAGTAGAATATGGGGAGAAGAAGGAAGCACTGAGGGTGTGTCAGAGGTGCAAGAAGAGTCATAACGGGAACTGCCAGACAAATGTTGTTCCCTATTTTAAATGTGGCAAGCCCGGCCATATGGGTAAAGACTGTCGCAGTTCGTTGAGCGTGTGTTTCCATTGTTACCAGCCAGGTCACCAGAAAGTTAACTGTCCCTAACTAGCTGCATCCAACCGTTCAACAGGTTCAAGGAATACTCCATCTCTACCTCCACTGTGTATCACTGAGAATAAAGAAGTAAAGAAGGAGGATACTTCGAAGAGCAAGGGGAGGGCCTTCCAATTAACTGCAGAGGAAGCACAGAGGAAACCTGATGTGGTTGCATGTACATATCTTGTAAATTATCTGCTTGCACTAGTATTATTTGATTCGGGTGCTAGAAAATCGTTTGTATCTGTTTCTTTCTGTAAAAATTTCGAGCAAGTATGTGGTAAACTGAATCCCTCTCTCGAGGTAGTAATAGCTGATGATAAGTCTGTACTCGTGACTGATGTGTACAGAGATAATGTGGTAGAGATAGACACTGTTAGATTTCCTATTGAGCTTATACCTATGCCTATGAGAGAGTTTCAAGTGGTAGTGGGAATGGATTGGCTTGGGCATTACCAAGCAACCATTTTGTGTGGGCAAAAAATGATTCGGGTTTGAGCCCCAAGTGGGGAAGAACTATCAATTTTTGGTAATAGAAAAGGTGAGAAAATGTGTATGTGTTCAGTGACTAGAGCTCGAAAATACCTTCAACGTGGGTGCACAGCCTTTTTAGCTCATGTTATTGATACGAAATTAGAAAAGAGACAGGAGAGTGTGGATGATGTGGCAGTGGTACGAGAGTATTCTGATGTTTTTCCAGATGATCTTCCTGGTATACTGCCTGATAGGCAAGTAGAGTTCAGAATTGAGTAAGTATGGCTGCACCGATTGCGAGAGCTCCGTATAGACTTGCACCGCCAGAGATGCAGGAATTGATGAAATAGTTGCAAGAGTTGTTAGATAAAGGTTTTATTCAACCTAGCAGTTAACCATGGGGCGCTCCCATTTTGTTTGTAAAGAAGAAAGATGGTACCATCCGAATGTGTATTGATTATCGTGAACTTAATAAAGTGACAGTGAAGAATAAGTATCCTTTGCCCACAATAGATGATTTGTTTGATCAGTTGCAAGGGGCGTCATGGTTTTCAAAGATTGATTTAAGGTCGGGTTATCATCAGTTGAAGGTTCGGGAGGAAGATATTCCTAAAACTGCGTTTAGGACACGGTACGGGCATTTTGAGTTTGTGGTTATGCCATTTGGTCTTAGAAATGCGCCTTCAGTATTTATGGATCTTATGAATAGAGTTTGTCGTCCGATGTTGGACAAATCTGTGATTGTGTTTATTGATGATATTCTCATTTACTCAAAGAACCCGACAGAACATGAAAGACATCTAAAAGAAGTATTGGAGACGCTGCGGAAGGAGAAGTTGTATGCTAAATTCTCCAAGTATGAATTGTGGATTCAAGAGGTACAATTCGTAGGTCATCTGATTAATAAAGAAGGAATTAAAGTTGATCCTGCAAAGGTTGATGCAGTAATGAAGTGGGAACCTCCGAGGAACCCTACCGAAATCAGAAGCTTTTTAGGGTTAGCAGGTTATTACAGACGATTCATTCAGAATTTTTCAAAGACTGCAGTTCCATTTGTTGCTTCCGTTGCGTGCTTTGATCCCCATGGATTCCCAACACCATTAACCAAGCTAACCAGGAAGAATGTGGACTTCGTATGGGGAGATGAACAAGAGGTTGCGTTTTCAACTCTTAAGCAAAGGTTATGTGAGGCACCTGTTCTTGCTTTGCCAGAAGGAATGGAATATATGATAGTGTTTTGTGATGCTTCTTATCAGAGGTTGGGATGTGTTTTGATGCAGAGAGGTAGAGTAGTTGCTTATGCTTCTCGACAACTTAAGCCGAATGAAATAATTACCCAACTCACGATTTGGAGTTAGCAGCAGTGGTTTTTGCATTGAAAATCTGGAGACACTTTTTGTATGGAGTGAAGTGTACTATTTATACTGATCACAAAAGTTTGAAATACTTTGTGGATCAGAAGAATCTTAATATGAGGCAGAGAAGGTGGTTAGAGCTCCTGAAGGATTATGACTGTGAAATTCTTTATCACCAGGGAAAAGCCAATGTTGTGGCAGATGCTTTGAGCAAGAAGTCGGGGTCGGTACTTTTGGAGAATGAGTCGTTATGGATGACAGTGACTATGCCATTATTGGATGTTATAAGAGATGCTCCGCTGAAAGCAATTAAGGAAGAAAACCATAATAAAGAGCGAATTAAAGGGCAATTAACCAATTTTGTTAAGGATAGTCGTGATCTATTCTTATGATGTGGACGAGTGTAGGTACCTAATCATGGAGAAGTCAGAAAAACTCTTTTGAGTGATGTTCACAGGTCTAAATTCTCTATTTACCGGGGGGCAACTAAAATGTATAAAGATCTGAAAGTGGAATATTGGTGGCCAGGAATAAAGCGAGATGTGGCTACGTATGTGGAGAGATGTCTTACGTGTCTGCAAGTGAAAGCTGAACACCAAAAACCGCATTGGAAGTTGCAACCTTTGGAAATACCTGTCTGGAAGTGGGAGAATATTACTATGGATCAGTGGAAGGGAGTAATTAGATTCAGAAAGAGAGGTAAGCTGGGTCCGAGGTTTATTGGACCATTCAGATTTAGTGCTCGTGTGGGGAAAGTTGCTTACAGACTGGAACTTCCAGAAGAGCTATCCAAGATACATAATACCTTTCACGTGTCCCATCTTAGAAAATGTTTAGCAGACGAGTCTGCATTTGTGCCACTGGAGGATGTATGCGTTGATGATAAGTTGAATTATGTCGAGCAGTCTGTTGCTATACTGGAAAGGAAAGTTAAAGCTCTACATAATAAACAGATTGGATTGGTTAAAGTTCAGTGGAAACACCGTAAAGGGTCGGATTATACTTGGGAACCGGAGGATGAGATGATACGCAACTACCCAGAACTCTTCAGCAGTTGATTTCGGGGACGAAATCGTTTTCAAGTGGGGAAGAGTTGTAACACCCAAGATTCGGAAATTTCTATAATTAGTGACTTTTCGATTTAACGTGTTTTAGTATTGCCTATTTGAGATTAGGAGGTGTTTAGAAACTTGGGGGACTTATGTTGTAATTTTTGGAATTAGAAAAGTTCAAGGACCATTTGTGTCAATTTGCAAAGTTTTTATATATACATATAGAGAAATTTGACTTTGGTTGAGTCAAAGTTGGCAAAAATCATCTGCTAATTCACGAGAGAACTTTAGAACAGCTGATATCTTTGAGTTTGGAGCTAGAACAACAAGGAGGAAGAAGCTATATCCATATCTTAGTTGGTTACAAGATAAAAGGTAAGAATTCTTGATTAGTTCTTGAGGTTTTTATGGGTTTTTAGAGTTTGATTCATGGTTAAACAAGTTAGAAATGATTCATATGAGTTAGTAAGGTTCCTATACTGATTTGGGAGTAGGAAAACACCCCAAAGCATGTTATATATGAGTTTTTCAGATTTTCAGTCGAAATCCGCTACTTCAAGATGAACTATCGGATTGTCTGTAAGGTACACGGGACGTGTAGCTGTACACGGCTCGTGTATTTTTGAAGGCGGTCACAGGGCCATGTTGGATTACATGGTCCTGTAGGAATAGAGGTACACGGCCCGTGTAGATGACGTGGACAACACTGGCCATGTGGTCATGTGTTGTCGTGTAAAGTGTATAGGACACGGCCCGTGTGGGGTTACACGGCCCGTGTAGATCCCCTGCCTTATTCTTTTGTTAAGTGTTTAGTTGGTATATGTATTGATTATATGATTATATGATTGTAGGGGTTACTATTTGACGTATACGGAGTTATCTGGCTTATATATGTGTGATACTATTTGCTGAGGTGAATTTTCTAAACTCTGATTCATATCTGTGATATGTGTGTGTTACATTGCAATGTGGTATATTATTGATCAGAGGATCAGAGAGAGAGAGCTGTAGCATGCTGCTTTGTGCATAGTTGCTACGGACAACATTTTAGCCTTCTGGGCGGATGCTAAGATGGTGCAGTACTGTCTCCATAAGAACTGTGATAGCATTCGTATATGTGTATGCGCATGCTTATATGATTTACAGTTTAGATTTCTCACTAAGCTCTCGTAGCTTATCAGATACTGCTTATTGTTATTTTATAGGGCGTGATTCCTCCAAAGGCAATGCCCCAGTTTGACAGAGGTTGTTGTATGAGGAAAATTTGTATTTTGAAACATAACGCCTGGTTGAATTTTGAAAACATGTCTTTCGTTGTAAATATCGAATATTACTCTTTTGTATGAACCAGAGGGTTCAGGATAACTTTTGTAGCTTTCGCTTTTATATTAAAACTCTTTGATACTAAAATATTTCCGTTTTAGAGCTTTACTTTTATTTAAGAATTTGGGGCGTTACAGAACACCTTGAAGAACATGTAAAACTTACCTTCTAAAATGGGTTTTGCATAAATGGTGTTCTTGTTAGGATTTGATGTGTTTAGTTTGTTTATATGCATGGAGAATGAAGTTCTAAGATGTTCTGGGTTTAAAACCAACAAATTTGTAGTAGTTAAGATAATCAATGAGTGTATCGGAATTTCAATGTATGAAGTTGTTGGATTCTGATACTATGAAGGTGTCGAAATTTGCATGTGTTGAAATCCGGAGGATTTGTCGGAATCCGATAGAAGTGTCGGATTCCCCATGTCTGTCGGATTTCATGTCCCGGATTTCTTTTAACTGTTGGAATCCGCAAGTTGTCGGATTCCTTAAATCCTCAAGTTGTCGGATTTCCTAAGTATCGGATTCCGCATGAAAGTATCGGATTTCCATATGTTGGATTTCCTTCTAGGTATCGAAATCCGCAAGTGTTGGATTTCGTATGCATGATGGAATTCCTAAGTGTTGGAATCCGATAGAAGAAGTATCGGATTTCATGATTCTTATGTGTCGGATTTCATAAATCCGACAGAACCATTGGATTTCCCCAAATCCGACAGTTCTGGCGGATTTGTGCTAAGTCCAAGATTAAGTATTGTTTTGTAGTCTTGTTATACATGTATGAATGATTAATGTAAGTAATGAAATTTTAGGTGAACTTGTTGTATTTGAGGACTCAAAACCAAATACCTGTGTGTAGTAAACTACACAGGTGAGTGCCTACTTTCATGAGAGTCAGTAGAGTAAGACTTGCATGCTAAATGACTATGTGAATGTTTAGTGTATATCTAACTTGCTTTTGCAGGTATTCTCAAGGAGGTAAGATTATGTATTGCATGATGTTACAAAGTGTATTAGGTGCATGCCAGTCGGTCCAGACTAGAACCACTTAGTTAATATATGATGCTATGCATGAGTGACTGCCTGAAAGATGTTATATGTAAGGTGATGGATCCATGTGTGATCATATGTATGTATGTGTATGTGCACTGTCTGCAGACTATCTGAAGCATGGTTAAGGTCACTCGGTTGTAATTGGATCCCATGAGTACTTCGGGATTTCATGGTGATTTAGGAGGCATTCTGGATCCTAGGTTTTGTAGAACCGCCGTGCCTTAACGTGAGTGGTAATCAACCAGTTGAAGCTGGATTACTTGTGGAGCCTCTGGCTCTGTGAACGATGTTTGGTGGACTGCTTTATGCTCCCCCACCAGCACGGTTGGTCGTGTCTGATCCCCCGGTCTGAGTTGTTGAGCGGGATTGATTACCCTGCAAGATACGACTCGTACTGATCTTGTCTACACACCGCTATGTGCTAAGCTAGCAATGATTGTTTTTGTATCATATGTATGATGCATGACTTGTTGTATTGATGCTTATGATTGTATGTACTCACTAGCTAAGTGTTAGCTAATGATGCTATGATTTCCCTTTTCAGGTAAAGACTAGAAGTCCTGTGACGCGGGTGACTTTTGATGTACATTGCCCCTTGTGGGTGGAACACTTGTTTTTGTTATGATGTAATGTAAATTGATTCTATGGTTGGTTCCTCTACTTGTTGTTTTAAAAAGAAAATTTTCTGCTGCTAAAATCTGATTTGTTAATGTAAAGTAACTGTTTTTAGAAGCGGTGTTACAATTAGGTATCAGAGCCTAAGTTTGAGTGAATTGGGTACTTGTAAGAGTATTTGATCTCAAACTCAGGCCCGACCATGAAGAAGTGTTCCTATGGGGGGTTGAGTGAGAGTGTTATATGTATGCTAGTATTGTAAGATGACTTGTTACTAAGTTAAGTAAGTGAGATAGAGTATTAACTGCTCTTTCTCTGTCATATAGAAAGTTGATATAAAATGTCTGTCGGACGTGGCAACATAGAGCAAGCATTGAAAGAAATAGAAGATGAGGCTTCTCATATGCCTCATCAGGCTGAGGACGAAAGATCTCAGCACAATGTTGGAGGTGGCACACCTGAGCCAGATCAGGCTGCCTATATTAGGCGATTGGAGGAAGAGCTGTGTATGACTAAAGAGCTCTTATTGCAAGCAACGTTGAACAAGCCCTGCAAGACTTGTTCATACAAGAAGTTTTTATCTTGCATGCCTCCGACATTCCAGGGGGTGATAACCCCACAGTTACCATACAGTGACTCCGATAAATGGAGCAAGTATTTGAATCCTGTGAGTGCGAACCGGAGTATTGCGTGAAAACGCAGTACGTATGTTAAAGGGCCGTGCCATCTTCTGGTAGGATACGATGAAAGCTTCAGTCAGCAAGGAAGTACCGAGTGCTCTCTCTTGGGAGAAATTTTCTGAAAAGGTGCTGAAGAAATACTGCACCAAGTACGATATGGAACGAATCGAGAGGGAATTCACTGATCTCCAGAAGGGGGATAAGCCAATCGAAGAACATATAACCTCGTTCACTGACAAAATGAGGTTTGTTCCTCATCTGATCCTTGACGAGACCACCACGATAAGAAGTTTGTGGCAACTCTGCCACTGGAAATTTCGCCCTCATGTACGGGCTGCTGCCAATCTGGATCGAGCTTTTGAAATAGCTCGACAAATGGAGGGAGACCGCATCCACTGCAAGGGTGAATCTACCAGTGGGGGGTCAAAGAGAAAGTTTCAGCCGTCTGAAAAATGGGGTCCTTCCAAAGGACAATCCTCTACAGGCAGGAAAACTGATTCTTCAAAGAAGCCGAGGCCTAATTCTCCTTTGTGTTCTCAATGTCGTACTTACCATTCTGGTGAGTGTTCCAACTCTACCAGACGGTGTTAGAGGTGCGGGCAGAAGGGCCACGCTACTACTGAGTGTGGTTTTAAAGAAGACGTATGCTACCGGTGCCACAAGCCCGGGCACAAGCTGACAGATTGCCCGGAAAGACAGGGTGTTGGAACCAAGAGGTCTTTTTCTTCTAGAGCCTCAAAAAGAGATGATGTGCCCTGCACAAAAGGAAAGGCTTTCCAGATGACGGCGGATGTGGCCAAAGCAGCAGGGGACGTTATCATTGGTACTTTTCTTATAAACTATATCCCTGCTTGTGTTTTATTTGACTCTGGAGCTACCTACTCCTTTGTATCTGTGGCGTGTCGTAGAAGATTGCAACTACCTGTGGTTCCATTAACTGAGCCGCTCAGAGTAGAGGTTACTGACGGCAAAGTAGTTTCTGTTACAGAGAAAGTCCTGGTAGCTGTTATTTATATTGACGGGAGTAGTATCCCAGTTTCTTTCTTCATTATGCCTATTGCGGGCTTCGATGTCGTAATCGGGATGGATTGGCTCACCAAGCGTGATACTAAGATTATATGTTCCAAAAAGATGATCAAGATCCCTCTTTCTGATGGATCTTATGCTGTTGCACGTGGAGAACGACATGATTTTGATATTCCCATTGTCTCCATGATTAAAGCTCAAAAATCGATTGCTAAAGGTTGTGACTCTTATTTGACAGATGTCATTGATGCTACGATGGATAAGCGACCAGTTCGTGATATTCGGGTGGTGTCTGACTACCCTGAGGTATTCCCTGAAGAACTTCCGGGTTTGCCTCCAATCAGAGATGTTGAATTTAAAATAGAGCTTATTCCAGGAGCTACACCTGTGGCTCGTTCTCCGTATCTCTTTGCTTCTTCTGAAATAAGAGAGATGATGACTCAAATTCAGGAGTTGTTAGACAAAGGTTTTATTCGTTCTAGTTCCTCACCGTGGGGAGCTCCTGTATTATTTGTGAACAAGAAGGACGGAACAATGCAAATGTGCATAGATTACACGGAGCTTAACAAGCGAACTGTACAGAATAAGTATCCGCTTCCTCGAATAAATGATCTTTTTGGTCAATTGCAGGGGGCTACATAATTCTCTAGGATTGATCTCCGTTCGGGGTATCACCAAGTACGAGTTCATGAAGAAGATGTTCCGAAGACTACGTTTCGAACTCGTTATGGTCATTACGAATTTCTTGTTATGCCGTTCGGCTTAACCAATGCCCCTGCCGTCTTCATGGATCTGATGAATCGGGTTTGTCGTCCATTTCTGGATGGATCGATGATCGTATTTATTGATGATATTCTTGTTTATTCGAAGATGGAAGCTGATCACGAGCTTAATCTTCGTCTGGTTCTTGAGACTCTAAAGCGAGAACAATTGTACGCCAAGTTGTCCAAATGTGAATTCTGGCTTAGGGAAGTTCATTTCCAGGGCCATGTTATATGTCAAGATGGTGTCAAATTAGATCCAACTAAGGTGGAGGCTGTGATGAATTGGGAGGTTCCTCGAACTCATTCTGAGATTAAAAGCTTCCTTGCCTTGGCTGGCTACTATCGGCGATTAATCCGTGATTTCTCGAAGCTTGCGGGTCCGTTAACCAAACTGACTCACAAGGAGGTGGCGTTTGTCTGGTCGGAAGCTCTAGAGGAAGCTTTTCAGACCCTAAAGCGATTGTTATGTGAAGCTCTAGTCCTTACTCTGCCTGAGGGTTTGGAAGACTTTACAGTATACTGTGATGCCTCTTATGCGGGTGTGGGTTGCGTCCTAATACATCGTGATAGAGTGATTGCCTATGCTTCTAGGCAGTTGAAATCACATGAACGGAACTACCCAACCCATGATCTGGAGCTTGCTGCTGTTGTGTTTGCACTGAAGTTGTGGAGGCATTACATTTATGGCACGTAGTGTGTGATTTGCACTGATCACAAAAGCCTTCAGTATGTCTTTTCCCAGAAAGAACTTAACATACAGCAACGCCGTTGGTTGGAGTTAATAAAAGACTACGATTGTGAGATCCGTTACCATCCTGGCAAGGCCAATGTTGTAGCGGACGCTTTAAGCCGTAAAGGACCGACAGCAGAAGCTAAATTTATGAGAATCGTGATTGTGCCAGATCTAATCTCTAAGTTAAAAGGAGCTCAGCAGACCGCATTGCAAGAAGAAAATCTGAAGATAAAAATGATGAAGAAGTTAAAGGATCAGCTTACTGAAGATAATCGTGGGTTGAAGACTTTTCAATCCAGGATTTGGGTACCTTCTGTTGGAGGTAACCGTGAGCTGATTCTACAAGAAGCCCATAAGTCCAAATTATCCGTCCATCCGGGAATCACGAAGATGTATCACGGTTTGAAGATGTTATACGGGTGGCCAACTCTGAAGAAAGACATCACTTCAGTTATGGAGAGATGTCAGATGTGCGCGCAAGTGAAGACAGAGCACCAGAGACCTTATGGTAATCTGCAGCAACTGGATATTCCGGAGTGGAAATGGGATAATATTAGGATGGACTTTGTAACGAAGCCACCGAAGACGTCCACAGGACACGACATGATGTGGGTTATTATGGATCGACTGACAAAGAGTGCTCATTTCTTGGCTACAAACGCGTCTGCTTCGCTGACCCGTTTAGCCCAGTTGTATATTAATGAGATTCTGTCACATTACAGTCTTCCTTGTTCAATTGTATCTGATCGTGACTCTCGGTTTGTCTCAAATTTCTAGCAAAGTCTGCAACACGAGCTTGGCACACGTGTTCATCTGAGCACTACCTACCATCCGCAGACTGATGGCCAATCTGAACGTACGATCCAGACGTTGGAATATATGCTTCGTGCCTGTGTACTCGAATTTGGTGGATCATGGGATTCTCATCTCCCATTGATTAAATTTGCATATAACAATTCATATCATTCCAGCATTGGAATGCCACCATACGAGATGCTCTATGGAAGACGATGTCGCACTCCGACCTGTTGGTTGGAGCCTGGTGAGAAGCAATTCGCTGGACCTGAAATTGTCCAGATTACTTCTGACAAAGTAAATGTGGCTCTTGAAAAGCTGAAAGCAGCTTGGGACCGACAGAAGATGTACGCGGATCCAAAGTGTTGTCCTGCTACATTTGAAGTTGGTGATCGTGTGTTCCTAAAAGTTTCTCCTTGGAAGGGCGTCATTCGTTTTGGGCGGAAAGGGAAGCTAAGTCCACGTTTCATTGGCCCATTCAGAATCTTACGCAAAGTGAATGATCAGACGGTGACTCTAGAGCTGCCGCCTGAGCTAGCTGGTATCCATGAAACCTTTAACGTGTGCTACTTACGCAAGTGCCACGTTGAAGAACAGCAGATCATTCCACTGCAAGAATTGAGAGTTGACTCTTCCAAGCGACTAGTTGAAGAACCCGTTGAGATTCTTGACACGAAGGTCAACAAACTACACAAGAAAATGATCAAGCTAGTCCTTTTGAAGTGGAAGCACAACTTTGATCCAAACATGACTTGGAAAGTTGAGGACGAGATGAAGACAAGGTACCCTCACCTGTTCATCCTCAGCTTGGGCCTAGTTGTAAATAGTACATGAGTGTACGTAGTCAATGTAATAGGCGAGTATTTGTTTGTATAAGCATGTTAAGTTAATGATTATATGTATGTTTGAATTAATGTTATGTGTATGTACGGATATATGTAAGTTGAGTATCCATATATGTAATTAATTAGAAATTAATTAAAGAAAAAAAGGAAAACCAATCCAGAGGCAACCGCCTCTGGATGGATAAATATATAAGTTTATGTGTGTGTGTTGGTTTGACTTACAAAGAAAAGTCAAAGCAAGTAAAAACACACACACTTCTCTCATTCTCTCTCTCGGCTCTAGGATTTCAAAAGAAGGAAGAAGAGGATTCACGGTTGTTGATCTCGAAGGTGAGCAATATGATTCAGATATGTTTAGAAGATTAGAATCGTGTGTTGTTGTGCTAGAAACACAAAATCCATGCATGAACACCTTGAAGAACATGTAAAACTTACCTTCTAAAGTGGGTTTTGCATAAATTGTGTTCTTGTTAGGATTTGATGTGTTTAGGTTGTTTATACGCATGGAGAATGAAGTTCTAAGATGTTCTGGGTTTAAAACCAACAAATTCGAAGTTGTTAAGATGATCAATGAGTGTATCGGAATTTCAGTGTATGAAGTTGTCGGATTCTGATACTATGAAGGTGTCAGAATCAGCATGTGTTGAAATCCGAAGGATTTGTCGGAATCCGATAGAAGTGTCGGAATCCACATGTCTATCGGATTTCGTTTAAGTGTTGGAATCCGCAAGATGTCGGATTCCCTAAATCCACAAGTTGTCGGATTTCCTAAGTATCGGATTCCGCATGAAAGTATCGGATTTCCATATGTCGGATTTCCTTCTATGTATCGGAAACCGCAAGTATCGGATTTCGTATGCATGATGGAATTCCTAAGTGTTGGAATCCGATAGAGTAAGTATCGGATTTCATGATTCTTATGTGTCGGATTTCATAAATCCGACAGAACCATCGGATTTCCCCAAATCCGACAGTTCTGGCGGATTTGTGCTAAGTCCAAGAATAAGTATTGTTTTGTAGTCTTGTTATACGTGTATGAATGATTAATGTAAGTAATGAAATTTTAGGTGAACTTGTTGTATTTGAGGACTCAAAATAAAATACCTGTGTGTAGTAAACTACGTAGGTGAGTGCGTAGAGTAAGACTTACATGCTAAATGACTATGTGAATGTTTTGTGTATATCTAACTTGCTTTTGCAGGTATGCTCAAGGAGGTAAGATTATGTATTGCATGATGATACAAAGTGTATTATGTGCATGCCAGTAGGTCCAGATTGGAATCACTTAGTTAATATATGATGCTATGCATGAGTGACTGCCTAAACGATGTCATATGTAAGATGATGGATCCCTGTGGGATCATATGTATGTATGTGTATGTGCACTGTCTGTAGACTATCTGAAGCATGGTTAAGTTCAGTCAGTTGTAACTCGATCCCATGAGTACTTCGGGATTCCATAGTGATTCAGGAGGCATCCTGGATCCTAGGTTCTACAGAACGGCCATGCCTTAACGTGAGTGGTAATCAGCCGGTTGTAGCTGGATTACTTGTGGAGACTCTGGCTCTGTGAACGATGTTTTGTGGACTACTTTATGCTCCCCCACCAGCGCGGTTGGTCATGTCCGATCCCCCGATTTGAGTTGTTGAGCGGGATTGATTACCCTGCAAGATACGCCTCTAACTGATCTTGTCTGCACACCGCTATGTGCTAAGCTAGCAATGATTGTTTATGTATAATATGTATAATGCATGACTTACTGTATTGATACTTATGATTGTATGTACCCACTAGCTAAGTCTTAGCTAATGATGCTATGATTTCCCTTTTCAGGTAAAGACTAGAAGTCCTGTGAGGCGGGAGACTTTTGATGTACATTTCCCCTTGTGGGTGGAACACTTGTTTTTTATATGATGCAATGTAACTTGATTCTATGGTCGGTTCCTGTACTTGGTAACACCAAAGTTATTTTGAAGAGATGTTAATGTAAATAACAGTTTGTTGTTTTAAAAAGAAAAATTTCCGCTGCTAAAATCTAATTTGTTAATGTAGAGTAACTGTTTTCAGAAGCGGTGTTACAATACAAGTAATGACGCCATATCTTCAAAGCAAATACCACAGTTGCAAGCTCCAGATCATGTGTAGGATAATTCTTCTCGTGTGTCTTTAATTGACTAGAAGCATATGCAATCACCATGTCTCGTTGCATCAAAACACAACCTAGACCTGCATATGAAGCATCACAATAGACAATAAAATCTTCAGACCCATTAGGCAATGTTAGAATTGGTGCCTGACATAATAATTGCTTTAGAGTCTGGAATGCTTTCTCTTGATCTTCACTCCATACATATGCAACATCCTTGCTAGTCAACTTAGTCAGTGGACTAGAAAGTTTAGAAAAATTCTCTATGAACCGCCTGTAGTAAGCAGCAAGACCTAAGAAACTCTTTATCTCAAATGGATTCTGAGGAGTTTCCCAGTTCATAACAGCTTCAATCTTTACTGGGTCAACCTTAACTCCTTCATTGCATATAACATGGCCCAAGAAATGGACCTTCTTAAGGCAGAACTCACATTTAGATAGCTTTACATAGAGTTGTTCTCGCTTAAGTGTCTCCAGAATAAGACGAAGGTGTTGCTCGTGTTCTGCCTCAGTTTTAGAATTGATGAGAATATCATCCATGAACACGATCACAAATTTATCAAGAAAAGGGCGACATACGCGGTTCATCATATCCATAAAGATAGCAGTAGCATTGTTTAAAACGAATGGCATAACCATGAATTTGTAGTGACCATATCGAGTTCCGAATGCAGTCTTAGTGATATCATCTTCCCAAACATAGACTTGATGATAGCCAGAACGTAAATCAATCTTATAAAAGCACGTGGCACCTTTCAATTGATCAAACAAATCATCTATGCGAGGTAATTGATACTTGTTCTTTACAGTTCGCTTCTTAAGCTCCCTGTAATCGATACTCATACGGAGAGTCCCGTCCTTCTTAACAAATAAAACAGGAGCTCCCCACGGTGAAGAACTAGGGCGAATAAAGCCCTTATCAAGTTGTTCCTGGATTTGGGACATCATCTCCCGGATTTCAGATGGAGCGAGACAATAGGGAGATTTTGCTACAGGTGTAGCTCCAGGAACCAGATCAATCCGGTATTCTACATCCCTGATAGGAGGTAAACCCGGTAAGCCATCAGGAAAGACATCAGGGTATTCAGATACAACCCTGATATCATCAACACTTCTTGCTCCTATCTCAGCATTAATCACATATGCAAAGTAGGAGATACAATGTTTTGAAATCAACTTCTGACCTATAATCACCGAGATTACAAGAATAGCAGACACCTTCTTCTCCGCCCGAGCTATAGAAAACGAACCATCGGACAAGGGAATCTGAATAACTTCTTGGAACACAAGATCTCAGCATCTCGACTACTGAGCCAATCCATACCAATAACAGCATCAAAGCCCGCTATCGGCATAGCAAGAAATGAAATAGTAAAACTATTCCCATCGACATACAAAATTGTTGTTGGAACTTTTTCGGTAACATGTACTACCTTACCATCAGCTACTTCAACTTTAATAGGATCAGACAACAAAGATACAGGCAATTGCAGCTTTTCGCGATAAGACATAGAGATAAAGAAGTATGTAGCTCCCGAGTCAAACAAAATGCATGCAGGAGTATTATTAATAAGAAAAGTGCCTGTAATCACATCACCTGCATCTTTGCCTACATCAGCCGACATTTGGAAAGCTCTCCCTAGTGCACGAGGAGCACCTCCCTCTTTCGGAGTCGTAGCTGCCGATGAACCCCAACACTCGTTGCTGGCCATGTCGGGCAAACTGCAATACAGTGCCTAGGTTTATGGCACCTGTAACACACGTTCTCCTTGTACCTGCATTCATTAAATTGGTGCCCCTTCTTCCCACACTTTCCACATCTCATATCCTAGACCTCAGACTTCTGGGATATGTTTATCCGCTGTTTACCCCCAGATCCACTCTCACTTCCTTATTGACTAGGCTACTGATCATACTTTCTTTTACCACCACCAGATTGTTGTTGTTGTTGTTGAGATCTAGCCTTCTGTTTATAATCGTCATCAGTGGTTCTAGAATTATTGAATGCTTCATCAAGAGTTGCTGCAGATCTCACAGCAGATCGATATTCTAGAGGCAAAGTATTGACAAAGTATGTGATCTTTGCCTTTTCATTAGGCAACAAGTGAGTGACAAACCTCATCCTATCGGTAAACTTGGATATCAAATCATCCAATGGCTTGTCACCCTTTTGCAGTGCCCTGAACTCATTATCGATCCTCAACATGTCATAATCAAAATAGTACTTACCACAGATCTTCTCCTTGAACCCTTCCCAAGTCATAGCCTCCAAAGTGGCTGGTGGTGTGATAGCAATCACAGTGTCCCACCATGCCAAAGCACGACCCCTAAACATTCGTTTAGAAAAAATCACCTTCTGGTCTTCATCACATTCACTAGACTCAAAGGTATTTTGCATCTCTCTCATCCAAGTTTCAACAGCTGATGGATCATTGGTTGGGCCAACAAAAGTAGGAGGCTGACAATTTAGAAAAGTTTTGAATTTCGTGGGCTTGTGAGTTTCTTTGCCCATTATGGTAGACTTGCGCTCATTTGCTTGCTTGAGCTGAGCTTCCAGTTTAAGGATATAAGCATCCTTATCACCATCTCCAAAAGATCCTTCCATATCGTGTTAGACTTCTCTCTCTATATATATATATATATATATCAAAATAGAACCTTTAGTATACTTCATATATATAACTCTTATCTTATCTTACTTACATTTTCTTAACACATAGCATAAAACACATAATCACTCTTCACACCCCAATACCACCCTGGGAACACATAGTAATGGTCGAGTTTGAACCTGAGTTTGAGACTGAATACTATTTAAAGTACTCAATTCACTCAAACTAAGGCTCTGATACCAACTTGTAACGCCGGTCCTTAAATTTCAGAGTATATTTTTTTTATTTAAAACAAGTGCGGAAGCTATAACATTTATTTCACATTTTACAACTTATATAAATATAGGTTGTAATAAAAAAGTATTATTAAACAAACCATCCAAGCGTTACCAACTCGTTCGACCATTACACTATTTATTACATAACATTGTCTTTATACAAATTGTCCCCAAAACCTAACATGAACTACCAGCAGGTACCCGTCCTCACCTTCAGTCTATTTACCTGCATATGGAAAGTTCATGAGAGGGTTAGCAATAAATAGCAAGTGAATAAAAATTTAGCAGAGGCGGTATATTAACAGTATCAAAACACATTTCATGAATCACATAACTACATTCAAGTCTATCCTAACACATGGTGAAGCACCGGTTAGTCAGCAGGCATCACGTCTTGCAGGGTAATGAGCCTGGCTCAGTGGTCCTCACTGGCGAAACCAATTCTTCCTCCACGCCGGTGGAGAAGCGAGTAGCGGTCCACCATTGCGCTATCGGGATACATATCCTATTCGGGATCAGCGGGAACTGAGAGCCCCAAGTTAGTATCGAGGGGCGGAGGTTTAGCAAGAACCAAGATTCGTGATCATCGAATCTCTGCACATCCTAGCTGGCGACACAAGGCCCCAACTCAAGACCCAGATAATTTGGCCCCAATCTCTACAAAGTAGTACCGGCACTCAAACAATGGCCTACTCCGGCCTTAGCACAAACACAAATGGCCTACTCTGGCCCTTACATATCAAGATTGACCTACATAGGGCTTTAACATATCAATAATGACCTACTCTGGTCTTTGAACATGCATACATATCATTTGATTAACACAATTGGTTCATGAAACCTCTAAACATGCATAACTACAATTTCTTGGTTTGTAAAATACAAAACATCCTTATAATACTATCAATATCATGCTCGAGTTAACTGTTACTCACCTGTGGAGTTAGTACAGGTAAGCACTAAGTCACAGGTGATTCTTGATCAACTGGTATACCTAAACAAACACCCCGAATATCAAAACAATGCGAAACAGCAAACTGTATGCTGGAACAGGGTTCCTTGTGGCCACAAGCAAGGTTGCTTGCGCCTACAAGTGCAGAACACTGGTTGCGCCCGCAAGTAGGTCCTTGCGGCCTCAAAGCAATCCCTTGCGCCCGTAAGCAATACTCCTTGCGGCCGCAAGGGTGGTCCTTGTGCCTGCAAGCAAATCTACACAGACCAGTACGATTTCCAGCCTCTGTTCTTGCCACTTTCAACCTCAAAACTTAACCAAACGATTCCAAATCAATTTCAAGTGTTCACATATGAAATGGTCAATACAACTATGCTAGAAACAACACTTAATTCACACTTTAACATACAATCCAAAGATTGGGACCAAAATCACCATTTTTTGACCCATTTAAGCTTTCTTACTAAATTCAATCAAAAACACTTCTTTAATTCAATAATCAGATTGCTAAACACTTAGAATTGATATAGAAACATGTTGGAATCAATAGAATCAATTATAGAGGTCAATTTGTAGTTTTGACCCATTTGACCTAAATGGTGAAACTCAAGAACAAGAAGGTGGAGCTTACTAAAAAGGTGGAGATGATGAAGATGATGGTCAACAACAGATTAGAACTTGAATTAAGCTTGAATTGCAACAGATTGGAGTCTTGATTGATCCCTCTTCTTGCTTTCTTCTTCAAGGCTTGAACAAGAACACACACACACATATGAGTTTGGAGGTGGCTGTGTTATTCACGTGAGTAAGAGAATTCTGCCTACTTGTGGATTAATATTATCCACAAGTGGGTATTTTGTTCCCCTTTTCAACTTACAACTTAACGCACGAGTACCCGTTTTAACTAACGGAGATATTTTTAGAAACCTCGTTCTAAACCATTTAATATTCTTTTATTCTTTTCTATTTTTATCAATATTTTATATTAACTCATTTAATAACTATTTTAGTTATTTTTTCTTTAATATCAACAAATATATATATAATTCATTTTATTAATTTATTACACGTACCACGTAAGCGTGCGTCTAGGCCCTTTGTGAGGATGTTACAAATCTACCCCCCTTAAGAAGATTTCGTCCTCGGAATCTGCTCTGCAACGAACAAGTGTGGGTAGTGTGCTTTCATCTCATCCTCGGTCTCCCATGTCAAGTTAGGACCCAGATTGTGCTTCTATTTGACGAGCATTAACTTGATCATCTTCTTACGCAGCTTTTTGAATTTGGATTCCAAAATCTCAACAGGTTCCTCCACAAGGCGTTTAGCTGAATCAACTTTCAACTCTTGTAGAGGTAGGATCTGATCATCATCAACCTTGCACTTCCTCAAATAGCACACATTGAATGTGTTATGAATACCAGATAACTCAAGAGGAAGTTCAAGTGATACAGTCTATTCATTGACCTGTTGTAGAATTTTAAACGGACCAATATACTTCAGGCTTAACTTACCCTTATGACCAAATCGAATCACCCCTTTCCAGGGTGAAACCTTCAAGAAAACCTGGTCACCCACTTCAAAAGTAATGGGCCTCCATTTTGGATCCGCATACATCTTTTTCCTGTCTCGTGCAGCTTTCAGCTTTTCACATGCCATTTTTACTTTATCAGCTCTCATCTGCACAATTTCAGGACCTGCGTATTGCTTTTCTGCAGGTTCTAACCAACATGTAGGTGTACGTCATCGCCTACCGTACATCATCTCATATGGTGGCATGCCTATACTCGAATGATAGGAGTTGTTATAGGCAAATTCAATCAAGGGAAGATGTGAAACCCAAGAACCACCAAATTCCAAAATACAAGCTCTCAGCATATCTTCAAGAGTTTGAATAGTCCTTTCGGACTATCCGTCTGTCTGGGGATGGTATGCTGTGATAAGATTCACCCGCGTACCAAGTTCACGTTGAAGACTATGCCAAAAGTTTGATGTGAACCGTGAATCTAGATCCGAAACAATAGACAGAGGTATGCCATGTCGTGACACCACCTCATTGATATACAATTAAGCCAAACGATTCATGGGTGCAGACTCATTAGTCGCGAGAAAATGTGCACTCTTTGTAAGGCGATCTACCACAACCCAAATCATATCATGCCCCTTTGCAGTTTGGGGTAACTTAGTAACAAAGTCCATGGTAATGTGATCCTAGTTCCACTCCGGGATGTCTAGTTGTTGTAGATTACCATAGGGCTTTTGGTGTTCGGTTTTAACTTGCGCGCAGACTTGGCATTTTTCCACAAATGATGTTATGTCACGCTTCAATGTAGGCCACCAATACAAATATTTCAAGTCTTGATACATTTCCGTGCTTCCGGGATGAATAGACAATCTAAATTTGTGTGCCTCGTGTAAGATTGTCTCCCGATTACCACCAAGACTCAGTACCCAAATTCGGGATTGAAATGTCTTCAGACCCCGACTGTCTTCTCCCAATTGCTTTGATATCTTGATCATTGTCTCAGCTTTCAAGTTGTTTTCTTGCAAAGCTTCTTGTTGTGCTACTTTTAACTAAGCAATGATATCAGATTCAATAGTGATTTTCATGAATTTAGCCATTGCAGGAGAGTTCTTTCGACTCAATGCATCAGCTACTACGTTTGCCTTGCCCGGATGATATTTGATCTCACAATCATAGTCCTTTATCAGCTCCAACCAACGTCTTTGTCTCATATTAAGCTCTTTCTGCATGAACACATATTGTAGACTCTTATGATCTGTGCATACTATACATTTGGTGCCATACATTTGGCTCCATATCATGTGTAGGATAATTCTTCTCGTGTGTCTTCAATTGATGAGAAACATATGCAATCACCTTGTCTCTTTGCATCAAAACACAACCTAGACCAGCATATGAAGCATCACAATAGACAATAAAATCTTGAGACCCATTAGGCAATGTTAGAATTGGTGCCTGACATAATAATTGCTTTAGAGTCTAGAATGCTTTCTCTTGATCTTCACTCCATACATATGCAACATCCTTGCGAGCCAACTTAGTCAGTGGACCAGTAAGTTTAGAAAAACTCTCTATGAACCGCCTATAGTAACCAGCAAGACCTAAGAAACTCTTTATCTCAGATGGATTCTGAGGAGTTTGCCAGTTCATAACAACTTCAATGTTTACTGGGTCAACCTTAACTCCTTCATTGCATATAACATGGCCCAAGAAAGGGACCTCCTTAAGCCAGAACTCACATTTAGATAGATTTACATAGAGTTATTCTCGCTTAAGTGTCTCCGGAATAAGACGAAGGTGTTGCTCGTGTTCTGCCTCGGTTTTAGAATAGATGAGAATATCATCGATGAACACGATCACGGATTTATCAAGAAAAGGGCGACATACGCGGTTCATCGTATCCATAAAGATAGCAGGAGCATTGTTTAAACCGAATGGAGTAACCAAGAATTCGTAGTGCCCATATCGAGTTCTGAATGCAGTCCTAGTGATATCATCTTCCCGAACACGGACTTGATGATAGCGAGAACGTAAATCAATCTTAGAAAAGCACGTGGCACCTTGCAATTAATCAAACAGATCATCTATGCGAGGTAATGGATACTTGTTCTTTACAGTTCGCTTGTTAAGCTCCTTGTAATTGATACACATACGGAGAGTCTCGTCCTTCTTCTTAACAAATAAAACAGGAGCTCCTCACGGTGAAGAACTAGGGCGAATAAAGCCCTTATCAAGTAGTTCCTGGATTTGGGACATCATCTCCCGGATTTCAGATGGAGCGAGACGATAGGGAGATTTTGCTATAGGTGTTGCTCCAAGAACCAGATCAATCCAGTATTCTACATCCCTGACAGGAGGTAAACCCGGTAAGTCTTCAGGAAATACATCAGGGTATTCAGATACAACCCTGATATCATCAACACTTCTTGCTCCTATCTCAGCATTAATCACATATGCAAAGTAGGAGACACAATCTTTTGAAATCAACTTCTGAGCTTTAAACACCGAAATCACAGGAAGAGCAGACTCCCTCTTCTCCCCGCCAACTATAGCAAACGAACCATCAGACAAAGGGAATCTGATTAACTTCTTGGAACACAAGATTTCAGCATCTCGACCACAGAGCCAATCCATACCAATAACAGCATCAAAGCCCGCTATCGGCATAGCAAGAAATGAAATAGTGAAACTATTCCCATCGACATACAAAAATGTTGTTTGAACTTTTTCGGTAACATGTACTACCTTACCATCAGCTACTTCAACTTTAATAGGATCAGATAACAAAGATACAGGCAATTGCAGCTTTTCGCGATAAGACATAAAGATAAAGGAGTATGTAGCTCCCGAGTCAAACAAAATGCATGCAGGAGTATTATTAATAAGAAAAGTGCATGTAATCACATCACCTGCATCTTTGGCTTCATCAGCCGACATTTGGAAAGCTCTCCCTAGTGCACGAGGAGCGCCTCCCGGTTTCGGAGCCAGGGCTGCCGATGAACCCCAGCACTCGTTGCTGGCCACGTCGGGCAAACTGCAATACGGTTCCCAGGCATATGGCACCTGTAACACACATTCTCCTTGTACCTGCATTCATTAAATTGGTGCCCCTTCTTCCCACACTTTCCACATCTCATATCCCAGTCCTCAGACTTCTAGGATGTGTTTACCCGCTGTTTACCCCTAGATCCACTCTCACTTCCCTTCTGACTAGGTTGTTGATCATAGTTTCTTTTACCACCACCAGATTGTTGTTGTTGTTGAGATCTAGCCCTCTGTTTATAATCGTCATCAGTGGTTCTAGCATTATTGAATGCGTCATCAAGAGTTGTTGTAGATCTCACAGCAGATCCATATTCCAGAGGCAAAGTATTGGCAAAGTATGTGATCTTTGCCTTTTCATTAGGCAAGTGAGTAACAAACATCATCTTACCGGTAAACTTGGATATCAAATCATCCAATGGCTTGTCACCCTTTTGCAGTGCCCTGAACCCATTATCGATTCACATCATGTCATAATCAGAACAGTACTAACCACGGATCTTCTCCTTGAACCCTTCCCAAAGTGGCTGGTGGTGTGATAGCAATCACAGTGTCCCACCATGCCAAATCACAACCCCTAAACATTCGTTTAGCAAAATTCACCATCTTGTCTTTATCACATTCACTAGACTCAAAGGTATTCTGCATTTCTCTGATCCAAGTTTCAACAGCTGATGGATCATTGGTTGGGCCAGCAAAAGTAGGAGGCTGACAATTTAGAAAAGTTTTGAATTTCGTGGGCTTCTGAGTTTCTTTGCCCATTATGGTAGACTCGCGCACATTTGCTTGCTTGAGCTGAGCTTCCAGTTTAAGGATATAAGCATCCTTATCACCATCTCCAAAAGATCCTTCCATATCGTGTTAGACTTCTCTATATATATATATATATATATATCAAAATAGAACCTTTAGTATACTTCATATATATAACTCTTATCTTATCTTACTTACATTTTCTTAACACATAGCATAAAACACATAATCACTCTTCACACCCCAATACCACCCTGGGAACACATAGTAATGGTCGAGTTTGAACCTGAGTTTGAGACTGAATACTATTTAAAGTACTCAATTCACTCAAACTAAGGCTCTGATACCAACTTGTAACGCCGGTCCTTAAATTTCAGAGTATATTTTTTTTATTTAAAACAAGTGCGGAAGCTATAACATTTATTTCACATTTTACAACTTATATAAATATAGGTTGTAATAAAAAAGTATTATTAAACAAACCATCCAAGCGTTACCAACTCGTTCGACCATTACACTATTTATTACATAACATTGTCTTTATACAAATTGTCCCCAAAACCTAACATGAACTACCAGCAGGTACCCGTCCTCACCTTCAGTCTATTTACCTGCATATGGAAAGTTCATGAGAGGGTTAGCAATAAATAGCAAGTGAATAAAAATTTAGCAGAGGCGGTATATTAACAGTATCAAAACACATTTCATGAATCACATAACTACATTCAAGTCTATCCTAACACATGGTGAAGCACCGGTTAGTCAGCAGGCATCACGTCTTGCAGGGTAATGAGCCTGGCTCAGTGGTCCTCACTGGCGAAACCAATTCTTCCTCCACGCCGGTGGAGAAGCGAGTAGCGGTCCACCATTGCGCTATCGGGATACATATCCTATTCGGGATCAGCGGGAACTGAGAGCCCCAAGTTAGTATCGAGGGGCGGAGGTTTAGCAAGAACCAAGATTCGTGATCATCGAATCTCTGCACATCCTAACTGGCGACACAAGGCCCCAACTCAAGACCCAGATAATTTGGCCCCAATCTCTACAAAGTAGTACCGGCACTCAAACAATGGCCTACTCCGGCCTTAGCACAAACACAAATGGCCTACTCTGGCCCTTACATATCAAGATTGACCTACATAGGGCTTTAACATATCAATAATGACCTACTCTGGTCTTTGAACATGCATACATATCATTTGATTAACACAATTGGTTCATGAAACCTCTAAACATGCATAACTACAATTTCTTGGTTTGTAAAATACAAAACATCCTTATAATACTATCAATATCATGCTCGAGTTAACTGTTACTCACCTGTGGAGTTAGTACAGGTAAGCACTAAGTCACAGGTGATTCTTGATCAACTGGTATACCTAAACAAACACCCCGAATATCAAAACAATGCGAAACAGCAAACTGTATGCTGGAACAGGGTTCCTTGTGGCCACAAGCAAGGTTGCTTGCGCCTACAAGTGCAGAACACTGGTTGCGCCCGCAAGTAGGTCCTTGCGGCCTCAAAGCAATCCCTTGCGCCCGTAAGCAATACTCCTTGCGGCCGCAAGGGTGGTCCTTGTGCCTGCAAGCAAATCTACACAGACCAGTACGATTTCCAGCCTCTGTTCTTGCCACTTTCAACCTCAAAACTTAACCAAACGATTCCAAATCAATTTCAAGTGTTCACATATGAAATGGTCAATACAACTATGCTAGAAACAACACTTAATTCACACTTTAACATACAATCCAAAGATTGGGACCAAAATCACCATTTTTTGACCCATTTAAGCTTTCTTACTAAATTCAATCAAAAACACTTCTTTAATTCAATAATCAGATTGCTAAACACTTAGAATTGATATAGAAACATGTTGGAATCAATAGAATCAATTATAGAGGTCAATTTGTAGTTTTGACCCATTTGACCTAAATGGTGAAACTCAAGAACAAGAAGGTGGAGCTTACTAAAAAGGTGGAGATGATGAAGATGATGGTCAACAACAGATTAGAACTTGAATTAAGCTTGAATTGCAACAGATTGGAGTCTTGATTGATCCCTCTTCTTGCTTTCTTCTTCAAGGCTTGAACAAGAACACACACACATATGAGTTTGGAGGTGGCTGTGTTATTCACGTGAGTAAGAGAATTCTGCCTACTTGTGGATTAATATTATCCACAAGTGGGTATTTTGTTCCCCTTTTCAACTTACAACTTAACGCACGAGTACCCGTTTTAACTAACGGAGATATTTTTAGAAACCTCGTTCTAAACCATTTAATATTCTTTTATTCTTTTCTATTTTTATCAATATTTTATATTAACTCATTTAATAACTATTTTAGTTATTTTTTCTTTAATATCAACAAATATATATATAATTCATTTTATTAATTTATTACACGTACCACGTAAGCGTGCGTCTAGGCCCTTTGTGAGGATGTTACAAATCTACCCCCCTTAAGAAGATTTCGTCCTCGGAATCTGCTCTGCAACGAACAAGTGTGGGTAGTGTGCTTTCATCTCATCCTCGGTCTCCCATGTCAAGTTAGGACCCAGATTGTGCTTCTATTTGACGAGCATTAACTTGATCATCTTCTTTCGCAGCTTTTTGAATTTGGATTCCAAAATCTCAACAGGTTCCTCCACAAGGCGTTTAGCTGAATCAACTTTCAACTCTTGTAGAGGTAGGATCTGATCATCATCAACCTTGCACTTCCTCAAATAGCACACATTGAATGTGTTATGAATACCAGATAACTCAAGAGGAAGTTCAAGTGATACAGTCTATTCATTGACCTGTTGTAGAATTTTAAACGGACCAATATACTTCAGGCTTAACTTACCCTTATGACCAAATCGAATCACCCCTTTCCAGGGTGAAACCTTCAAGAAAACCTGGTCACCCACTTCAAAAGTAATGGGCCTCCATTTTGGATCCGCATACATCTTTTTCCTGTCTCGTGCAGCTTTCAGCTTTTCACATGCCATTTTTACTTTATCAGCTCTCATCTGCACAATTTCAGGACCTGCGTATTGCTTTTCTGCAGGTTCTAACCAACATGTAGGTGTACGTCATCGCCTACCGTACATCATCTCATATGGTGGCATGCCTATACTCGAATGATAGGAGTTGTTATAGGCAAATTCAATCAAGGGAAGATGTGAAACCCAAGAACCACCAAATTCCAAAATACAAGCTCTCAGCATATCTTCAAGAGTTTGAATAGTCCTTTTGGACTATCCGTCTGTCTGGGGATGGTATGCTGTGATAAGATTCACCCGCGTACCAAGTTCACGTTGAAGACTATGCCAAAAGTTTGATGTGAACCGTGAATCTAGATCCGAAACAATAGACAGAGGTATGCCATGTCGTGACACCACCTCATTGATATACAATTAAGCCAAACGATTCATGGGTGCAGACTCATTAGTCGCGAGAAAATGTGCACTCTTTGTAAGGCGATCTACCACAACCCAAATCATATCATGCCCCTTTGCAGTTTGGGGTAACTTAGTAACAAAGTCCATGGTAATGTGATCCTAGTTCCACTCCGGGATGTCTAGTTGTTGTAGATTACCATAGGGCTTTTGGTGTTCGGTTTTAACTTGCGCGCAGACTTGGCATTTTTCCACAAATGATGTTATGTCACGCTTCAATGTAGGCCACCAATACAAATATTTCAAGTCTTGATACATTTCCGTGCTTCCGGGATGAATAGACAATCTAAATTTGTGTGCCTCGTGTAAGATTGTCTCCCGATTACCACCAAGACTCAGTACCCAAATTCAGGATTGAAATGTCTTCAGACCCCGACTGTCTTCTCCCAATTGCTTTGATATCTTGATCATTGTCTCAGCTTTCAAGTTGTTTTCTTGCAAAGCTTCTTGTTGTGCTACTTTTAACTAAGCAATGATATCAGATTCAATAGTGATTTTCATGAATTTAGCCATTGCAGGAGAGTTCTTTCGACTCAATGCATCAGCTACTACGTTTGCCTTGCCCGGATGATATTTGATCTCACAATCATAGTCCTTTATCAGCTCCAACCAACGTCTTTGTCTCATATTAAGCTCTTTCTGCATGAACACATATTGTAGACTCTTATGATCTGTGCATACTATACATTTGGTGCCATACATTTGGCTCCATATCATGTGTAGGATAATTCTTCTCGTGTGTCTTCAATTGATGAGAAACATATGCAATCACCTTGTCTCTTTGCATCAAAACACAACCTAGACCAGCATATGAAGCATCACAATAGACAATAAAATCTTGAGACCCATTAGGCAATGTTAGAATTGGTGCCTGACATAATAATTGCTTTAGAGTCTAGAATGCTTTCTCTTGATCTTCACTCCATACATATGCAACATCCTTGCGAGCCAACTTAGTCAGTGGACCAGTAAGTTTAGAAAAACTCTCTATGAACCGCCTATAGTAACCAGCAAGACCTAAGAAACTCTTTATCTCAGATGGATTCTGAGGAGTTTGCCAGTTCATAACAACTTCAATGTTTACTGGGTCAACCTTAACTCCTTCATTGCATATAACATGGCCCAAGAAAGGGACCTCCTTAAGCCAGAACTCACATTTAGATAGATTTACATAGAGTTATTCTCGCTTAAGTGTCTCCGGAATAAGACGAAGGTGTTGCTCGTGTTCTGCCTCGGTTTTAGAATAGATGAGAATATCATCGATGAACACGATCACGGATTTATCAAGAAAAGGGCGACATACGCGGTTCATCGTATCCATAAAGATAGCAGGAGCATTGTTTAAACCGAATGGAATAACCAAGAATTCGTAGTGCCCATATCGAGTTCTGAATGCAGTCCTAGTGATATCATCTTCCCGAACACGGACTTGATGATAGCGAGAACGTAAATCAATCTTAGAAAAGCACGTGGCACCTTGCAATTAATCAAACAGATCATCTATGCGAGGTAATGGATACTTGTTCTTTACAGTTCGCTTGTTAAGCTCCTTGTAATTGATACACATACGGAGAGTCTCGTCCTTCTTCTTAACAAATAAAACAGGAGCTCCTCACGGTGAAGAACTAGGGCGAATAAAGCCCTTATCAAGTAGTTCCTGGATTTGGGACATCATCTCCCGGATTTCAGATGGAGCGAGACGATAGGGAGATTTTGCTATAGGTGTTGCTCCAAGAACCAGATCAATCCAGTATTCTACATCCCTGACAGGAGGTAAACCCGGTAAGTCTTCAGGAAATACATCAGGGTATTCAGATACAACCCTGATATCATCAACACTTCTTGCTCCTATCTCAGCATTAATCACATATGCAAAGTAGGAGACACAATCTTTTGAAATCAACTTCTGAGCTTTAAACACCGAAATCACAGGAAGAGCAGACTCCCTCTTCTCCCCGCCAACTATAGCAAACGAACCATCAGACAAAGGGAATCTGATTAACTTCTTGGAACACAAGATTTCAGCATCTCGACCACAGAGCCAATCCATACCAATAACAGCATCAAAGCCCGCTATCGGCATAGCAAGAAATGAAATAGTGAAACTATTCCCATCGACATACAAAAATGTTGTTTGAACTTTTTCGGTAACATGTACTACCTTACCATCAGCTACTTCAACTTTAATAGGATCAGATAACAAAGATACAGGCAATTGCAGCTTTTCGCGATAAGACATAAAGATAAAGGAGTATGTAGCTCCCGAGTCAAACAAAATGCATGCAGGAGTATTATTATTAAGAAAAGTGCATGTAATCACATCACCTGCATCTTTGGCTTCATCAGCCGACATTTGGAAAGCTCTCCCTAGTGCACGAGGAGCGCCTCCCGGTTTCGGAGCCAGGGCTGCCGATGAACCCCAGCACTCGTTGCTGGCCACGTCGGGCAAACTGCAATACGGTTCCCAGGCATATGGCACCTGTAACACACATTCTCCTTGTACCTGCATTCATTAAATTGGTGCCCCTTCTTCCCACACTTTCCACATCTCATATCCCAGTCCTCAGACTTCTAGGATGTGTTTACCCGCTGTTTACCCCTAGATCCACTCTCACTTCCCTTCTGACTAGGTTGTTGATCATAGTTTCTTTTACCACCACCAGATTGTTGTTGTTGTTGAGATCTAGCCCTCTGTTTATAATCGTCATCAGTGGTTCTAGCATTATTGAATGCGTCATCAAGAGTTGTTGTAGATCTCACAGCAGATCCATATTCCAGAGGCAAAGTATTGGCAAAGTATGTGATCTTTGCCTTTTCATTAGGCAAGTGAGTAACAAACATCATCTTACCGGTAAACTTGGATATCAAATCATCCAATGGCTTGTCACCCTTTTGCAGTGCCCTGAACCCATTATCGATTCACATCATGTCATAATCAGAACAGTACTAACCACGGATCTTCTCCTTGAACCCTTCCCAAAGTGGCTGGTGGTGTGATAGCAATCACAGTGTCCCACCATGCCAAATCACAACCCCTAAACATTCGTTTAGCAAAATTCACCATCTTGTCTTTATCACATTCACTAGACTCAAAGGTATTCTGCATTTCTCTGATCCAAGTTTCAACAGCTGATGGATCATTGGTTGGGCCAGCAAAAGTAGGAGGCTGACAATTTAGAAAAGTTTTGAATTTCGTGGGCTTCTGAGTTTCTTTGCCCATTATGGTAGACTCGCGCACATTTGCTTGCTTGAGCTGAGCTTCCAGTTTAAGGATATAAGCATCCTTATCACCATCTCCAAAAGATCCTTCCATATCGTGTTAGACTTCTCTCTATATATATATATATATATATCAAAATAGAACCTTTAGTATACTTCATATATATAACTCTTATCTTATCTTACTTACATTTTCTTAACACATAGCATAAAACACATAATCACTCTTCACACCCCAATACCACCCTGGGAACACATAGTAATGGTCGAGTTTGAACCTGAGTTTGAGACTGAATACTATTTAAAGTACTCAATTCACTCAAACTAAGGCTCTGATACCAACTTGTAACGCCGGTCCTTAAATTTCAGAGTATATTTTTTTTATTTAAAACAAGTGCGGAAGCTATAACATTTATTTCACATTTTACAACTTATATAAATATAGGTTGTAATAAAAAAGTATTATTAAACAAACCATCCAAGCGTTACCAACTCGTTCGACCATTACACTATTTATTACATAACATTGTCTTTATACAAATTGTCCCCAAAACCTAACATGAACTACCAGCAGGTACCCGTCCTCACCTTCAGTCTATTTACCTGCATATGGAAAGTTCATGAGAGGGTTAGCAATAAATAGCAAGTGAATAAAAATTTAGCAGAGGCGGTATATTAACAGTATCAAAACACATTTCATGAATCACATAACTACATTCAAGTCTATCCTAACACATGGTGAAGCACCGGTTAGTCAGCAGGCATCACGTCTTGCAGGGTAATGAGCCTGGCTCAGTGGTCCTCACTGGCGAAACCAATTCTTCCTCCACGCCGGTGGAGAAGCGAGTAGCGGTCCACCATTGCGCTATCGGGATACATATCCTATTCGGGATCAGCGGGAACTGAGAGCCCCAAGTTAGTATCGAGGGGCGGAGGTTTAGCAAGAACCAAGATTCGTGATCATCGAATCTCTGCACATCCTAACTGGCGACACAAGGCCCCAACTCAAGACCCAGATAATTTGGCCCCAATCTCTACAAAGTAGTACCGGCACTCAAACAATGGCCTACTCCGGCCTTAGCACAAACACAAATGGCCTACTCTGGCCCTTACATATCAAGATTGACCTACATAGGGCTTTAACATATCAATAATGACCTACTCTGGTCTTTGAACATGCATACATATCATTTGATTAACACAATTGGTTCATGAAACCTCTAAACATGCATAACTACAATTTCTTGGTTTGTAAAATACAAAACATCCTTATAATACTATCAATATCATGCTCGAGTTAACTGTTACTCACCTGTGGAGTTAGTACAGGTAAGCACTAAGTCACAGGTGATTCTTGATCAACTGGTATACCTAAACAAACACCCCGAATATCAAAACAATGCGAAACAGCAAACTGTATGCTAGAACAGGGTTCCTTGTGGCCACAAGCAAGGTTGCTTGCGCCTACAAGTGCAGAACACTGGTTGCGCCCGCAAGTAGGTCCTTGCGGCCTCAAAGCAATCCCTTGCGCCCGTAAGCAATACTCCTTGCGGCCGCAAGGGTGGTCCTTGTGCCTGCAAGCAAATCTACACAGACCAGTACGATTTCCAGCCTCTGTTCTTGCCACTTTCAACCTCAAAACTTAACCAAACGATTCCAAATCAATTTCAAGTGTTCACATATGAAATGGTCAATACAACTATGCTAGAAACAACACTTAATTCACACTTTAACATACAATCCAAAGATTGGGACCAAAATCACCATTTTTTGACCCATTTAAGCTTTCTTACTAAATTCAATCAAAAACACTTCTTTAATTCAATAATCAGATTGCTAAACACTTAGAATTGATATAGAAACATGTTGGAATCAATAGAATCAATTATAGAGGTCAATTTGTAGTTTTGACCCATTTGACCTAAATGGTGAAACTCAAGAACAAGAAGGTGGAGCTTACTAAAAAGGTGGAGATGATGAAGATGATGGTCAACAACAGATTAGAACTTGAATTAAGCTTGAATTGCAACAGATTGGAGTCTTGATTGATCCCTCTTCTTGCTTTCTTCTTCAAGGCTTGAACAAGAACACACACACATATGAGTTTGGAGGTGGCTGTGTTATTCACGTGAGTAAGAGAATTCTGCCTACTTGTGGATTAATATTATCCACAAGTGGGTATTTTGTTCCCCTTTTCAACTTACAACTTAACGCACGAGTACCCGTTTTAACTAACGGAGATATTTTTAGAAACCTCGTTCTAAACCATTTAATATTCTTTTATTCTTTTCTATTTTTATCAATATTTTATATTAACTCATTTAATAACTATTTTAGTTATTTTTTCTTTAATATCAACAAATATATATATAATTCATTTTATTAATTTATTACACGTACCACGTAAGCGTGCGTCTAGGCCCTTTGTGAGGATGTTACAAATCTACCCCCCTTAAGAAGATTTCGTCCTCGGAATCTGCTCTGCAACGAACAAGTGTGGGTAGTGTGCTTTCATCTCATCCTCGGTCTCCCATGTCAAGTTAGGACCCAGATTGTGCTTCTATTTGACGAGCATTAACTTGATCATCTTCTTTCGCAGCTTTTTGAATTTGGATTCCAAAATCTCAACAGGTTCCTCCACAAGGCGTTTAGCTGAATCAACTTTCAACTCTTGTAGAGGTAGGATCTGATCATCATCAACCTTGCACTTCCTCAAATAGCACACATTGAATGTGTTATGAATACCAGATAACTCAAGAGGAAGTTCAAGTGATACAGTCTATTCATTGACCTGTTGTAGAATTTTAAACGGACCAATATACTTCAGGCTTAACTTACCCTTATGACCAAATCGAATCACCCCTTTCCAGGGTGAAACCTTCAAGAAAACCTGGTCACCCACTTCAAAAGTAATGGGCCTCCATTTTGGATCCGCATACATCTTTTTCCTGTCTCGTGCAGCTTTCAGCTTTTCACATGCCATTTTTACTTTATCAGCTCTCATCTGCACAATTTCAGGACCTGCGTATTGCTTTTCTGCAGGTTCTAACCAACATGTAGGTGTACGTCATCGCCTACCGTACATCATCTCATATGGTGGCATGCCTATACTCGAATGATAGGAGTTGTTATAGGCAAATTCAATCAAGGGAAGATGTGAAACCCAAGAACCACCAAATTCCAAAATACAAGCTCTCAGCATATCTTCAAGAGTTTGAATAGTCCTTTCGGACTATCCGTCTGTCTGGGGATGGTATGCTGTGATAAGATTCACCCGCGTACCAAGTTCACGTTGAAGACTATGCCAAAAGTTTGATGTGAACCGTGAATCTAGATCCGAAACAATAGACAGAGGTATGCCATGTCGTGACACCACCTCATTGATATACAATTAAGCCAAACGATTCATGGGTGCAGACTCATTAGTCGCGAGAAAATGTGCACTCTTTGTAAGGCGATCTACCACAACCCAAATCATATCATGCCCCTTTGCAGTTTGGGGTAACTTAGTAACAAAGTCCATGGTAATGTGATCCTAGTTCCACTCCGGGATGTCTAGTTGTTGTAGATTACCATAGGGCTTTTGGTGTTCGGTTTTAACTTGCGCGCAGACTTGGCATTTTTCCACAAATGATGTTATGTCACGCTTCAATGTAGGCCACCAATACAAATATTTCAAGTCTTGATACATTTCCGTGCTTCCGGGATGAATAGACAATCTAAATTTGTGTGCCTCGTGTAAGATTGTCTCCCGATTACCACCAAGACTCAGTACCCAAATTCAGGATTGAAATGTCTTCAGACCCCGACTGTCTTCTCCCAATTGCTTTGATATCTTGATCATTGTCTCAGCTTTCAAGTTGTTTTCTTGCAAAGCTTCTTGTTGTGCTACTTTTAACTAAGCAATGATATCAGATTCAATAGTGATTTTCATGAATTTAGCCATTGCAGGAGAGTTCTTTCGACTCAATGCATCAGCTACTACGTTTGCCTTGCCCGGATGATATTTGATCTCACAATCATAGTCCTTTATCAGCTCCAACCAACGTCTTTGTCTCATATTAAGCTCTTTCTGCATGAACACATATTGTAGACTCTTATGATCTGTGCATACTATACATTTGGTGCCATACATTTGGCTCCATATCATGTGTAGGATAATTCTTCTCGTGTGTCTTCAATTGATGAGAAACATATGCAATCACCTTGTCTCTTTGCATCAAAACACAACCTAGACCAGCATATGAAGCATCACAATAGACAATAAAATCTTGAGACCCATTAGGCAATGTTAGAATTGGTGCCTGACATAATAATTGCTTTAGAGTCTAGAATGCTTTCTCTTGATCTTCACTCCATACATATGCAACATCCTTGCGAGCCAACTTAGTCAGTGGACCAGTAAGTTTAGAAAAACTCTCTATGAACCGCCTATAGTAACCAGCAAGACCTAAGAAACTCTTTATCTCAGATGGATTCTGAGGAGTTTGCCAGTTCATAACAACTTCAATGTTTACTGGGTCAACCTTAACTCCTTCATTGCATATAACATGGCCCAAGAAAGGGACCTCCTTAAGCCAGAACTCACATTTAGATAGATTTACATAGAGTTATTCTCGCTTAAGTGTCTCCGGAATAAGACGAAGGTGTTGCTCGTGTTCTGCCTCGGTTTTAGAATAGATGAGAATATCATCGATGAACACGATCACGGATTTATCAAGAAAAGGGCGACATACGCGGTTCATCGTATCCATAAAGATAGCAGGAGCATTGTTTAAACCGAATGGAATAACCAAGAATTCGTAGTGCCCATATCGAGTTCTGAATGCAGTCCTAGTGATATCATCTTCCCGAACACGGACTTGATGATAGCGAGAACGTAAATCAATCTTAGAAAAGCACGTGGCACCTTGCAATTAATCAAACAGATCATCTATGCGAGGTAATGGATACTTGTTCTTTACAGTTCGCTTGTTAAGCTCCTTGTAATTGATACACATACGGAGAGTCTCGTCCTTCTTCTTAACAAATAAAACAGGAGCTCCTCACGGTGAAGAACTAGGGCGAATAAAGCCCTTATCAAGTAGTTCCTGGATTTGGGACATCATCTCCCGGATTTCAGATGGAGCGAGACGATAGGGAGATTTTGCTATAGGTGTTGCTCCAAGAACCAGATCAATCCAGTATTCTACATCCCTGACAGGAGGTAAACCCGGTAAGTCTTCAGGAAATACATCAGGGTATTCAGATACAACCCTGATATCATCAACACTTCTTGCTCCTATCTCAGCATTAATCACATATGCAAAGTAGGAGACACAATCTTTTGAAATCAACTTCTGAGCTTTAAACACCGAAATCACAGGAAGAGCAGACTCCCTCTTCTCCCCGCCAACTATAGCAAACGAACCATCAGACAAAGGGAATCTGATTAACTTCTTGGAACACAAGATTTCAGCATCTCGACCACAGAGCCAATCCATACCAATAACAGCATCAAAGCCCGCTATCGGCATAGCAAGAAATGAAATAGTGAAACTATTCCCATCGACATACAAAAATGTTGTTTGAACTTTTTCGGTAACATGTACTACCTTACCATCAGCTACTTCAACTTTAATAGGATCAGATAACAAAGATACAGGCAATTGCAGCTTTTCGCGATAAGACATAAAGATAAAGGAGTATGTAGCTCCCGAGTCAAACAAAATGCATGCAAGAGTATTATTAATAAGAAAAGTGCATGTAATCACATCACCTGCATCTTTGGCTTCATCAGCCGACATTTGGAAAGCTCTCCCTAGTGCACGAGGAGCGCCTCCCGGTTTCGGAGCCAGGGCTGCCGATGAACCCCAGCACTCGTTGCTGGCCACGTCGGGCAAACTGCAATACGGTTCCCAGGCATATGGCACCTGTAACACACATTCTCCTTGTACCTGCATTCATTAAATTGGTGCCCCTTCTTCCCACACTTTCCACATCTCATATCCCAGTCCTCAGACTTCTAGGATGTGTTTACCCGCTGTTTACCCCTAGATCCACTCTCACTTCCCTTCTGACTAGGTTGTTGATCATAGTTTCTTTTACCACCACCAGATTGTTGTTGTTGTTGAGATCTAGCCCTCTGTTTATAATCGTCATCAGTGGTTCTAGCATTATTGAATGCGTCATCAAGAGTTGTTGTAGATCTCACAGCAGATCCATATTCCAGAGGCAAAGTATTGGCAAAGTATGTGATCTTTGCCTTTTCATTAGGCAAGTGAGTAACAAACATCATCTTACCGGTAAACTTGGATATCAAATCATCCAATGGCTTGTCACCCTTTTGCAGTGCCCTGAACCCATTATCGATTCACATCATGTCATAATCAGAACAGTACTAACCACGGATCTTCTCCTTGAACCCTTCCCAAAGTGGCTGGTGGTGTGATAGCAATCACAGTGTCCCACCATGCCAAATCACAACCCCTAAACATTCGTTTAGCAAAATTCACCATCTTGTCTTTATCACATTCACTAGACTCAAAGGTATTCTGCATTTCTCTGATCCAAGTTTCAACAGCTGATGGATCATTGGTTGGGCCAGCAAAAGTAGGAGGCTGACAATTTAGAAAAGTTTTGAATTTCGTGGGCTTCTGAGTTTCTTTGCCCATTATGGTAGACTCGCGCACATTTGCTTGCTTGAGCTGAGCTTCCAGTTTAAGGATATAAGCATCCTTATCACCATCTCCAAAAGATCCTTCCATATCGTGTTAGACTTCTCTCTCTCTCTCTATATATATATATATATATCAAAATAGAATCTTTAGTATACTTCATATATATATAACTCTTATCTTATCTTACTTACATTTTCTTAACACATAGCATAAAACACATAATCACTCTTCACACCCCAATACCACCCTCGGAACACATAGTAATGGTCGAGTTTGAACCTGAGTTTGAGACTGAATACTATTTAAAGTACTCACTTCACTCAAACTAAGGCTGTGATACCAACTTGTAACGCCGGACCTTAAATTTCAGAGTTTTTTTTTATTTATAACATGTGCGGAAGCTATAACATTTATTTCACATTTTACAACTTATATAAATATAAGTTGTAATACAAAAGTATTATTAAACAAACCATCCAAGCGTTACCAACTCGTTCGACCTTTACACTATTTATTACATAACATTGTCTTTATACAAAGTGTTCCCCAAAACCTAACATTAACTACCAGCAGGTATCCGTCCTCACCTTCAATCGATTTACCTGCATATGGAAAGTTCATGAGAGGGTTAGCTATAAATAGCTAGTGAATAACAATTAAGCAGAAGCAGTATATTAACAGTATCAAAACACATTTCATGAATCACATAACTTCATTCAAGTCTATCCTAACACATGGTGAAGCACCAGTTAGTCAGCGGGCATCACGTCTTGCAGGGTAATGAGCCTGGCTCAGTGATCCTCACTGGGGAAACCGATTCTTCCTCCATGCCGGTGGAGAAGCGGGTAGCGGTCCACCATTGTGTTATCGGGATACATATCCCATTCGGGATCAGCGGGAACTGAGAGCCCCAAGTTAGTATCGAGGGGCGGAGGTTTAGCAAGAACCAAGATTCATGATCATCGAATCTCCGCACATCTTAGCTGGTGACACAAGGCCCCAACTCAAGACCCAGATAATCTGGCCCCAATCTCTACAAAGTAGAACCAGCACTCAAACAATGGCCTACTCCGGCCTTGGCACAAACACAAATGGCCTAATCCGGCCCTTACATATCAAGATTAACCTACACAGGCCTTTAACATATCAATAATGACCTACTCTGGTCTTTAAACATGCATACATATCATTTGATTAACACAATTGGTTCATGAAACCTCTAAACATGCATAACTACAATTTCTTGGTTTATAACATACAAAACATCTTCAAAATATTATCAATATCATGCTCAAGTTAACTGTTACTCACCTGTGGAGTTATTACAGGTAAGCACTAAGTCACAGGTGATTCTTGATCAACTGGTATACCTAAACAAACACCCCGAATGTCAAAACAATGCGAAACAGCAAACTGTATGCTGGAACAGGGTTCCTTGCCGCCACAAGCAAGGCTGCTTGCCCCCACAAGGGTAGAAAATTGCCTACGCCCGCAAGTAGGTCCTTGCGGCCGCAAAGCAATACCTTGCACCCGTAAGCAATACTCCTTGCGGCCGCAAGGGTGGTCCTTGCACCCGCAAGCAAGTCTGCACAGACCAGTGCGATTTCCAGCCTCTGTTCTTGCCACTTTCAACCCCAAAACTTAGCCAAACGATTCCAAATCAATTTCCAGTGTTCACGTATGAAATGGTCAATACAACTAAGCTAGAAACAACACTTAATTCACACGTTAACATACAATTCAAAGATTGGGACCAAAATCACCATTTTTTGACCCATTTTTGCTTTCTTACTAAATTCAATCAAAAACACTTCTTTAATTCAATAATAAGATTGCTAAACACTTAAAATTGATATAGAAACATGTTGGAATCAATAGAATCAATTATAGAGGTCAATTAGTAGTTTTGACCCATTTGACCTAAATGGTCAAACTCAAGAACAAGAAGGTGGAGCTTACCAACTAGGTGGAGATGATGAAGATGATGGTCAACAGCAGATTAGAACTTGAATTAAGCTTGAATTGCAACAGATTGGAGTCTTGATTGATCCCTCTTCTTGCTTTCTCCTTCAAGGCTTGAACAAGAACACACACACACATATGAGTTTGGAGGTGGCTGTGTTATTCACGTGAGTAAGAGAAGTCTGCCTACTTGTGGATTAATATTATCCACAAGTGGGTATTTTGTTCCCCTTTTCAACTTACAACTTAACGCACGAGTACCCGTGTTAACTAACGGGGATATTTTTGGAAACCTCGTTCTAAACCATTTAATATTCTTTTATTCTTTTCTATTTTTATCAATATTTTATATTAACTCATTTAATAACTATTTTAGTTATTTTTTCTTTAATATCAACAAATATATATATTTTTTATTCAATTTATTAATTTATTACACATACCACGTAAGCGTGCGTCTAGGCCCTTTGTGAGGATGTTACAGAAGTACAGTTAAGCACTTGATGATATATTTCATTGGGTAGTGCAGAGACAAGAGCTGATCTAGCCTTAACATCTAGGCTAACCAACCTCTTATCTTCATCTGTCCACAGATGCATGGGTTTGGTAATGATTCTTTCTGTTGTGGAGGTTCGACCTTCAGACTCTGATGGAATGGATAACACGGATGTTGGAACATAAGGACCCTCAGTAACTATTTCAAGTATTTGGATATCAAGGGTGGATAAGAAAAGATGTGATCTACGTGTCAACATGGAGAAAATTTCTGCATCAAACATAGGACATCTTGTTAAAGACCCAGTGTTTGAGATGTTCATATTGTTTGATGATGAGGCCATTTTGAGAGGGGTAGAAGCAGTTGTAAAGTAAGCAAAATAGATCTAGATATTAATTATCTAACTTGCTCTGATACCAGTTGTTAGTCCCAGATTTAGTACGCAACAACAAATGTTTGTAAAAGGGGGGGTTGAATACAAACTTTAGCTTTTAAAAATTAAAGACACACCATTATACTTTTAAATAATTCTTATTGATTTTGAATCAAAAATTACATGTACTAGAAGCGGAAATTCTAAGTACAATAAAAGGTGGCAATCAATTTGTCTTCACATAGACAAGCTAAATCTAAAACAACTAATGTATATAGAGTGTTCAACACATGAACAAGTTTGGTTCTACACAATGCTTAAACTCTATGAATTTATCTCAACTAATGAGATTGCTTATGCATGTATATATATAGAAGTCTTGGCGTCCGGTGTATGAAGGAAGGAGACAAAGAGTATGTGGAAATATAATATTTTAATTGTAAAGATAATGGGTGAAAAGTAAAGTTACTTTAATCAACTATTTGATAAAAGTAATTGTACTTTTCTAAAAAAGTGCAACTCACTCACAATATAAAATATTAAAACCCATATCTACCGTCGTGTAGAACTTTCTTTCCCTTTCCATGCTTGTACTTTAAACAACAGCCATGCTTCTGTTTGATTTGACTTTACCAAGTATGGGATTGCCAGCCATACTTAGTTGTTGAAACAAATCTTCAAGATCTTCATCTGTTTGAGGTATCTTTCTCCTTTTCCATAGGATAAGATCAAACCTTTTTGTCTCATACTTGATCCAAAAAGTGCTTTTTACTTTTACAAACAAAGATCTAAGGCATAAATGAACAACACATGTTCTGCCTTTTACTTATGAAAATTACAATCTGAAAGATAGTGCAGATTTGACATTTTGCTCGACTCAGCTAACAGAAAGTACTAGGAACTTTGAATTTCACTATTCAATTGATAAGATATATCAGTTGATAGAATTTTGCTAGGACTCAGTTGATACATATTGCTCAGCTGATCATATGGATGCTTTGTAATACCCGTATTTTTGTAGATTATAAAAATGCAAATATATGCAAGTTTACTTGAAAATTAGTAAAAATTATGTGTTTGGTTGGTATTTATGTGTTGGTAGTGTGTATGTGTTTTATAAACTTAAAATGGTAATATAATGTAAAAGGAATGAAAGTATGAGGGCTAGATATGTAAATATGCATATATATGTATTGACTTCTTCCATTGAAGTCAAAAAAGAAGAAATTTCTGGAAAGGAGCTCATGAAGGGTAGAGAGAGTTCTAGAGAGAGAAACTTGGAAGAAGAAGGAAATCAAAGAGAAAATTGCTAGTTCTTGTGCTTGGTTCAAGGTTAGAAGTGTTTAGACTTCAATTTCTTGATTCTTGGCTTTGATTAAAGCAAGAGAAGCTAACCACTCAAGTGGGTGTTGAAACCAAGTAAGTTGAAACTTGTGATTGAGTTTGATTTTGGTTTCATATGTTGTAATTAGTAATTTATAGTTGAAATTTGTGATTTGTTTTGGTAAATGGGTCAAACTTATGATGATGGTTGTAGTTAGGAATTTTGGTGATTAATAGTGTTGGAAAATGTTGGTAATTGTTGTTATGGAGTGGTTTTGATGGAGTTTTATGTTTTTGGTTGGATATGTTGACTTTTGGTGTTGATAAGTGAGAAATTTGGAATTTTCATCAAAGAAGAAGAAGAAGAAGAAGTTGTTCTGTGCAGGCCCCATCGTGACGCGACGCGTTGGGGTGTCGCGACGCGACGTGTCACGTGCAGCATAATGAAGTTTTTCCAGAGAATTTCTCGCGGTGCAAGGCACTCTGAAAATTCCAAAACTCATGTTTTTTACCCTATTTGACTATATACTTGTTTGGGGATTGATTCTAAGGTTTTATAAGGGATAAATGGAGTCTTTTTAGACCCGAAAAGGTGTCTAAGGCTAGAATTGAGTCTGGAAATCTTGTTATTGGTTAACTTATGTTAGTTAACCTTGTCTTTTGTGATCATAGGATTGTGATCAAGTGTTCGAGCTTTGGTTTGGATGGGGTTGTGATCCTCATCACACCCTCGGGTGAGTACACCCTGCGGATACCCAAGTTTTGCTTAAAAGTTTCAAGTCATCATGATTATGTTTTGTTTGTTTGGCAAATGTTTGAGGAAATTTGATGAATCAAGGATGTGGATTATGGAATTGTTTTATAATGTGAATTATATGGTTAGAAAATGCTTATGAGGCTTTTGAAAGTAAAGAATGGAAAATTGTGAATTTGATATAGGATGCGTATTATGAAAATGGTTTTCAAAGAAAGACCATTGCTCCATGTTGGAGATGGTCTATGTTTAAATTGTGCTTTAATTGATGGTTTTAGAACATGACACTCCATGTTGGAGTAAATCTTTTTGATTTTGAAACAAAAGACATAGTTTTGAGTTAATGAAATTCATGTTTTCACTTATGGTGTACTTTGGGCATTGAGATGCCAACTGTGACATGATTTTGAGTATTGAAAGATACGTTTATACTAATGATGTTTTGGGCATTGAGATGCCAAAAGTGGTTTGATTGTTGAGCATTTATGCTCAAGTGATATGAATTGTGACACTTATGTGTTTTGTGATAAGCTTGATGCTTGGATTACTTGGCCTTTATGGCATGTGATTTTATGTGACCCCTTGGGGTATGTGATTATGTGACCTTCGGGGTATGTGATTCGGTCCGGACCACTGTGTGATATGAACTCTGTACCATAGGGTTCCTAGCCATTGAGACATGAAAAGGTTCATGTGGCTTCGGCAATTGGGGAACCGCGATGTACGGGTGGTTGAGGAATCGGTGCAGGGAGTGGATGGGTATGTCAGTAGACCATCATGACCGTGTGGGTTCACTGAGCTAACGAGCCACCGAACCCGGGGCAACACGAGTGAACTTGGTGAACAGGGCTTACACTCCAGATAACCGTTGTATGGTGGACTGCTTCGTGCATCCCCCACCTTGACGGGGTGATGTGGTTATCCCCCATGTGGGCACGTGTTGACCATGCCTAGCTACCACATGGAGATATTGTAGCCCAATGGACAGACCCATATCCTTATGTGCTTATGTGTATGATTTTTAAGTATATTTGGTTGCCAAACTTGTGTTTTCAAAAAGTGAAAAGATGATGACTTGGTTTTGAAAGGACAAACAATTATGGTTGTACTCACTAGCTATGTTTATAGCTGACATTGTGTATGAAAATGTTTTGTATCCGCAGGTTGTCTAGTGGCCTTGGTGAGGCGGGTAGATGCCTTAGGCATAGCTTTGTTGCATTTCCGGTAATCTTGGATTTCCACTCTCTTGTTTATGGTCGTGAAATTAACTATGATAACACCGAAAGTTTTGAAATATGTTCATTGATAATGTTAATTGTGGAAAAGATAATTTATTTTGTTGAAATACTGAAAGAGTATTATAATGCTTCCGCGAAAAGTTAAAGAGGCTTGTATAAAATATGATTTAAATTGAGATTTGCAAAAGTTTAAATTTAGTCTGAAAATCAGGGTGTTACTATAACACCCGAAATTCGAATTTCATGATTTAATAAATTAAACCAGTGTTACAGTTTAAGTGGTATTCCTAATTGAGATTAGGAGGTGTTTAGAAACTTGAGGGATTAAAATTGTTATTTTTGAAACTAAAGAAGTACAGGGACTAAATGTGCCATTTTCCAAAGTTTTTATATAAATAAGAAAATTTGACTTTGGTAGAGTCAAACTTTCATTTCTTCATCTGCTTCCATCGAAAGAGAGAGTTAGAACAGAGTTTCTTGAGTTTTTGAGCAAGAACAGCAGAAAGCAAGTGACTTCCAACCTTTCCTAGTTAGACACAAGTTGAGGTAAGGATTCTTGAATCTTGTTTTTGAAGTTTTATTGGGTTTTAAGTTAATTCTTCGTGAATCAAAGATTTAGTAGTGTTTTGGTTGTTATTTACTGCTTATAAGTTGTTTGGGGTGTAGGAAAACACCCTGGTAATGTTTTTATGAATTTAGAATGAGAGTTTTGGTGAGTTAGCCGGAGTTACAGCAAGACAGTTGGCGAACTGTTGCTGAACCCAGAAAGGCACGGGCGTGCCTTTGAGGGGTACGGCCATGCCTCGTGTCCGTGACCGCCTCTGTTCTTGAGGTCCGGGAATACCTGGGTAGGGTACGGGCGTGCCTTGGTCCAGTACAGGGTGTGCCTGACCCGGTATGCCCATGTTTGTGGGGGCCTATTTCTGGGCCTTGGGCCTAGGGGCACGGGCGTACCCTCAAGGGGTACGGGCGTGCCCTGCCCCTGTGCAGTTGGTTTGATGCTGAGTTTGATTATGTGATTAATACCATGACTATGTATACATGTAGGAAATACTGTTTGAAGTATTATGAGTATATCTGGCATAACTCTGTGTGGTATTAATTGCGGAGGTGAGTTTTCTAAACTCTGATTCATATCTGTGATATGTGTGTGGTACATTGCAATGTGATATATTATTGATCAGAGGATCACAGAGAGAGAGCTGTAGCATGCTGCTTTGTGCAGTAGTGCTAGGGACAGCGTTTTAGCCTTCTTGGCATTCGTATATGTGTATGCGCATGCTTATATGATTTAAAGTCTAGCATTTCTCACTAAGCTCGTGTAGCTTAGCAGATACTGCTTGTTGCTGTTTTGCAGGTTGTGTTAGTACCGCGGCCAAGCTCTAGTTTGACTAGTGGTGGTTGATTGCTTAAAACGTGATTTGAAACATTAACGCTCCCATTTGTGTAACAGAAAGTACTTTTGATGTAAATGCGCGCATACTTCTTTTATTACAAACCTAAGGGTTTAAATGAAATGTTTTTGTTGGCTTCCGCTGACGGTAAGCTTATTGGAAACTGTTTTTGACATGATTTGAGGTTGTATTACCTTTTTGTACGAACCAGAGGGTTCAGAAATACTTAGTTGGTTTCCATCAGCTTATCAAATTCTGATTTTAGACAAATACCTTTTATTTCAAGCTTTATTATAAATTTTGGAAATCGGGGCGTTACAACTTGGTATCACAGCCACAGTTTGATTGATCTGGAGATGTGTTATGCATCGTCTGGACTTAAACCATGGTTCTGTGGATTTTTGTCAAACTGGAGGCTTGCAACTTGGTGGGTATATTGTGTATTGCATTGAGAATATGCTAACTATTTATGTTGTTATGAATGGTATTGAAATACCCGAGAGGTTAAATATATTGATGCCAGATACGTGATGCCTTATATGACATAATATGCGAGTAAATGTTATGCACCGAGTTGATACATGAGATTTGATAGAGATACTATCTTATGATTTATGTGGCCAGTGCTAATGCTTATAGGCTATGCGTGAGACGAGACTGATAAAGGAGGTGTTGGTTATATGTTATATCATAATTGATAATGTGATACATGGCCTAAGCCTGTGAATCAGGACTTCTTGTGGTAAAGTTAAGATCGAATGTATATAGTTTGTTCGGAGTAATATAAGGGCCCATATTATTATTGACACACGATATATGTTGGAACTTGATAAAATCATGGGGAATCTTGTGAATCGGGTGAGGGGTACTTGTAGGAGATTGTGAATGTAATATAGGAGTGCCTTAGTATGAACAGGGCTACTTCAGATCTGAGAATAGGTGTACGGATATGTTGATTAATTATGAACTATTGATATAGAGGATAGTATGGTAAAGCTACCTTGTGTTTTAAATGCTTTATTTACACTTCCAGAGTAGTGAATACGAGGAGAAACCAGAATGAGTTAAAAGGAAACCCGAGTAGTTTCTTGGTGTAAGAATTATGTTTGACATAAATTTTGATATGATCAATATAAAGTATTCTTGGGTAAGTAATATTCAAAGAGATGGTCTTAGTAGTAGGCCAGAGAGAGAACAGTGTTAAGGTGACTGGTGAGAAAACCCTAATAAAAGTATAAGCTTATCAAAGTAAGGTGGATATTGAATTAGATATTGAGTTGATGTCATAAAGACATGGTAATAAAAGTTGATAATATAATTGATGAATATGGTATGATATACCTTAATAAGAGGGAAAAATGACACGAGGCTTGACTAAGCCTAGAGTTGAGTATGAACAAATCAAAGTAAAATATAATAATGAGTTACATACGTGTTGATTATCAGAAATAATTAAACGGTATTTAATACGAAGAGATCAGAATGGAAGTTTTAAAATATATAGGCCTTGGCCTATGTATGAAGTGGAAAATATGAATTTGAACAAAAGGTCAGGCGTTGACCAGAGAGATAATTGAGCACGATAATTATTTTATCGAATATTATGATGAGAGTAAAATTATTGCTCGAGGAAGAGCGGGAACGGTTGAAGAATAATTATTTTTGAAAATGAAGTTTCTACGCAACAGAGTTGAATTAAAGAAATGAGTCCTTGAGAAGGAACAAAATTCTATCATTAATTATTAAAATATGAAATACACAATTGAAACAGTAAAGATGAAAACCACGACAAAGGCAAATTGAGTAACAGGAACTAACCCCAATGGGAATGATTATGAATTATTAAAATGTTATAATGGAGTACAAGCATATAGTGGTGGAAAGCTAGATAAAGCTTCTTGAGCAGAGAACACAGAATTAAATTTCTGATTTATCTGAAACGAGTAAGAGGTATAAAGAGTTAACAGTGAAATATTAATGGCTAGAGATAAAGCCAGAGGTAGCCAAGTATGTGGCAAACTTGTTGCGGAATTTGAAAATGTAGATGTATATCAAAATGTATGAGAAATTCCAACCTGGTTGAATTATAAAAGGATGTGAGTGATTGGAAACAAACTATTTTAAAAATGTACATTTTTGTTCCATCAAGAAAACTTTATTTCTCTAAACGTTCGTTGAAATTTATATAAAGAAATTATTTTTGGTTACGTGTCTCAGTGTTGTTTTCGTTATGTCAGAAAACCAATTTAGTTCAAAAAATTTTGAAAAGGATTTTATGAGGAGATAAGAAGTACGTGCTATATTATGAGTAAAGTGAGAAAAAAATTCTGGTGATTGAAAGTAAGTGGAGTACGCATGTTGTAAATTTGAAAGAAACTGACATTTTTAATTGGTGTTAGCCAAATTTTTATATATTATACAAATTATTATTTTAGTATCAGGTTGTCGCCGTACGGCATATTATGTGGTGAGAGAAGTCAAACCTCAAGAACAGAAAGAAATGAGTAACAATGAGGTGATACAGTGAATAACAGAAAAATTTAGTAAATGAAAAGGATATTATTAATAACCCAAATTTATAAAAAGAGTTATACAAATAATTGTATACCGGTGGCGAGTGACAAGTTGAGAAACTATGATATATTAATTTATCACTATAAAAGAGCGATAATAGATTCAGAATGAGATGTAAATTAGGTCCAATGTTGATTAGACCATTTAGAGTTATTGCCTTGAGAAAAGTCACGTGTAGACTGTGAGAGTTATCAGAGTATTTATCACGAGTTATGTCTCCGAGAGTGATGAGCAGACGAGTCTGCATATATGTTTAAACTATTGGAATTATGAGTGTTGACAGTGGTGGATTGGACAAGTTAGGTCCAGTGGAAATTCAAGAGTGGTTTTGAGAAACCTAAGAAAGAGATAACATGTAGTTATCCAGAACACACCAACAGTTGATTTCGAGGACGAAATCTATTTCAAGTGGGAGAGAGTTGTAACATCCGAAATTCGAATTTCATGATTTAATAAATTAAACCAGTGTTACAGTTTAAGTGGTATTCCTAATTGAGATTATGAGGTGTTTAGAAACTTGAGGGATTAAAATTGTCATTTTTGAAACTAAAGAAGTACAGGGACTAAATGTGCCATTTTCCAAAGTTTGTATATAAATAAGCAAATTTGACTTTGGTAGAGTCAAACTTTCATTTCTTCATCTGCTTCCATCGAGAGAGAGAGAGAGAGAGTTAGAACAGAGTTTCTTAAGTTTTTGAGCAAGAACAACAGAGAGCAAGTGACTTCCAACCTTTCCTAGTTAGACACAAGTTGAGGTAAGGATTCTTGAATCTTATTTTTGAAGTTTTATTCGGTTTTAAGTTGATTCTTCGTGAATCAAAGATTTAGTAGTGTTTTGGTTGTTATTTACTGCTTATAAGTTGTTTGGGGTGTAGGAAAACACCCTGGTAATGTTTTTATGAATTTAGAATGGGAGTTTTGGTGAGTTAGCCGGAGTTACAGCAAGACAGTCGGCGAACTGTTGTTGAACCCAGAAAGGCACGAGCGTGCCTTTGAGGGGTACGGTCGTGCCTCGTGGCCGTGACCGCCTCTGTTCTTGAGGTCCGGGCGTACCTAGGTACGGGCGTGCCTTGGTCCAGTACAGGGTGTGCCTGTCCCGGTACGCCCATGTTTGTTGGAGCCTGTTTCTGGGCCTTGGGCCTAGGGGCACGGGCGTACCCTCAAGGGGTACGGGCGTGCCCTGCCCCTGTGCAGTTGGTTTGATGCTGAGTTTGATTATGTGATTAATACCATGACTATGTATACATGTAGGAAATACTGTTTGAAGTTTTATGAGTATATCTGGCATAACTCTGTGTGGTATTAATTGCGGAGGTGAGTTTTCTAAACTCTGATTCATATCTGTGATATGTGTGTGGTACATTGCAATGTGATATATTATTGATCAGAGGATCACAGAGAGAGAGCTGTAGCATGTTGCTTTGTGCAGTAGTGCTAGGGACAGCGTTTTAGCCTTCTTGGCGGATGCTAAGATGGTGCAGTACTCTATCCATAAGACCTGTTGTGGCATTCGTATATGTGTATGCGCATGCTTATATGATTTATAGTCTAGCATTTCTCACTAAGCTCGTGTAGCTTAGTAGATACTGCTTGTTGCTGTTTTGTAGGTTGTGTTAGTACCGTGGCCAAGCTCCAGTTTGACTAGTGGTGGTAGATTGCTTAAAACGTGATTTGAAACATTAACGCTCCCATTTGTGTAACAGAAAGTACTTTTGATGTAAATGCGCGCATACTTCTTTTATTACAAACCTAAGGGTTTAAATGAAATATTTTTGTTGGCTGCCGCTGATGGTAAGCTTATTGGAAACTGTTTTGACATGATTTGAGGTTGTATTACCTTTTTGTACGAACCAGAGGGTTCAGAAATACTTAGTTAGTTTCCATCAGCTTATCAAATTCTAATTTTAGACAAATAGCTTTTATTTCAAGCTTTATTGTAAATTTTGGAAATCGGGGCGTTACAGTTACATGCTTAGTTGATCAATAGTTATCTTAGGAGAACATAAGCTCATGATTTATATGATCAGTTGATCAAGAATGCTCAGCTGATCATTTAAATACATTAGTTTATGTAGATAGATGACTTGTGTTAGAAAAGACTTACTTAGCTGATGCTCTGGGCCTCAGCTGATCCATTGTTCACTCTACTGATGGTGTAGCTGAGCAAAGTCCTTGCTCAGCTGATGGTGTAGGCACTCAGCTGATCAAATTTCTTCACTCAGCTGATGGTTCACTTTCCTCAGCTGATGGTCTTCTTCACTTGTTTTCTTCATCTGATGCTCCTTAACTGATATTGTAACACCGTGATTTTGAGAACCAAATTTTTCTTTTTAAAATACAATTTGAGATTTCAAACTGCGTGGGTTTGACTGTAAATAGAGCAATCAAACCTGTCTTATAATTTAAAAATGCAGTGGAAGTAAAAACACGTGGCAAACTATATAAACATTCAAAAATAATTCCACAAATGACAGTTGGTGTTACGGAATACATAACCGGCTGACCATTATCCTAAACATACATAAACATAGTTTAAACATAAAAACAGCGTTCCTCCCAAAGTAATAACTACCCGCAGGCTCCCGAGCTCACTAAGGATTACCTGCACATGTGGAGTGTAGCAACTGTTAGCTATAATAGCTAGTGAGTACCAAATAGCATGCAATCAATATAAGTACATCACATATCATCAATCATGCTCAGATAGTTCTATCCTAGCATCTCGCGATGAGTTGGCGTAGTCAGGAGGTAACATATATTGCAGGGGAGCTAACCCGGCTCAATGCACCAAACTGGGGTACCAAACACATCAACCGCCCCGGTGGGGGAGCTATACAGCGTCCACCGTTGCGTTTTGGAATCCGCAGATTCCTCTGTTGTACAGCCGCAGCTATACCCAAAGAGGACAGCTTTGTCCTTAAATAGAACAGCTTTGTTCTCGCAGGACAGCTTTGTCCAGGACAGCTTTGTCCATAGGATCCGGATCAACCACAAACAAACAATTGATTCAATCGAATCATCAGTTAATGCGCGCATATATATTCAATACTCATCATAGCATACACCTAATCAAGTGCATACTATACTGTGTCAACATGGTATATTCTAGCATCATCATGCAATCCTACACTTGAACAAGTGCGTGTACAAATCATGGTTTACAATTCTGTAATCATTGTTAATATGTATTATAGGTATATTAATTGTTATGTTATTCGACACTCACCTGATAGGCTAGAATAAGCAAAGACCTTGCTTTGGCACACACGGATTGGCAATTCAACCTATAACACCAAGACTTACGCATCAATCATTTGAACACGCGAGGAACGTCTAGGATACTTAAAACAATACCCTAATGGTGTTTTTAAACCACTTATTAACTAACTATAGCAGCCCAAGCAACAACACGCGAATACATGGCACAAAACAGCAAATAAAGCTGTGTGCAGGGGTGTCGCGCCGCGACCAGCGTGCAGATGTTGCAGCCAATGCTATTTTGTGCACAGCAAGCCCATTTTAGCTCATTTCAATTCCAAATCAATTTTGGTAAAAATCTAGTGTTTCATAGGACCATTTGACACTTGTTGAAGCTTTCTAACATCAAAAACTCCTATCCAATTAATTCATACGAAAATCACAATTAAATGGACAAAGACGTGCGCATAATAGCCAAAACTTGGTGTAGACCAAATCCAACACTTTCAACACACCATATACACCTAATATGATGTATTGAAGGTGTTGCAACTGACCAAAACCTTTAAACTCTTGGTTTGGTATCATTTTCCAATTTCTTGCCTATTTAAGGCCTATTTTTCACTATTTTAGCCAATTCAAGCAAAACAACCATTCCAATTCAAAACCAATGTTCTAATCAATTCATACAAGTCATATGAACCTATTAGAACCTTAAAAATCAGTTCTTGATGTGTAAAAACAGATTTAGGCCATTTTGGCCATTTTGACCCATTTAGGCTAAATATTGGATTTGTGCAAAAACACCACTTCTAATGCACCAATTGAGTTCTAATCAATCGTAACAAGTTATAGGATCATTTAGAACACTAAATTTCAGTTCTTGAAGGTCAAAATCAGTTTGACCCGTATTTGACCAATTTTGACCCATTTGAGCCAAAATTCAAAACTCATCAAGAACACTACTTTAATTCATGGAATTGATTCCTATACACTTATAAATGATATTAGAACCTATTTCAATCATAAATTTCAGTTCTTGATTGCTAAATCAAAGAACCCACTTGTAAACCTAGAATTTCAAGTCTTGAAAGGCATAATCAAGAACAAGGATGAATTGGAACTTACAATGATCAAAGGATGATTAGAAACAACTTGTGGGATGATTTTGATCCTTATTTAGCTGCTGGAACAAAGCTTTGTAAGTTTTCTTTTAAAAACCCAATTTCAAGAATATGAAGAACATGGTGTTTTCATGGAAGGAAGCTTACAATGGAGGTTGAAGATGATGAAGATGAAGTTCAATAGCAGATTATAACTTGATTTATGGCTGGAAATCACAGCTTGTTTGATTGAATTTGGATTCCTCCTTCAACTAGCCAAGAACAAGAGAAGATGAGTTTGAGAAAATGTGTCTGTGTTTGTTCAAGGGCTGTACACGTAAGTGTATAGCTAGATACCTGCTTGTGGGTTATTATTATTATCCACAAGTGGGTATTTTGTTCCCATTTTCAACTTACAACTCATCTCCCGTTTAACCGTTTCAACTAGTGAGGATATTTTTGGAATCCTCGTTTGAAACCGTTCGATATTTTATATTCTTTATCTATATTTATTAATATTTTCAATAACCCTTTTATTTATTATTTTCCATATTTTATATCATTTCTTAGAATATATATATTATTTAATTAAATTAAATAATTGACGTACCATAATCGGACACGTCTAGGCCCGTTTTGAGGATGTTACAGATATCCCTTGGCTGATACTTTGAGTAGGATCTGATGCTCAGCTGATGGTCAGTTGATGGTTCCATACTTAGCATATTTTCCAGAATCTGATTCAAACAACATATGTTTGAATTCTTTCTAAGTCATACTGAATGTAGGGTTTGGTTATCATCAAATTCTATGTTTTAGGATATGCGGAGTTAATTATTAAGGTGAAGTAATTATCTCCCCAACAATTTTAAACACTAATAACAACAATAATTAACAACACAATAACAACAATAATTAACAACACAATTAATTAACATCAATTAACAACAATTAACACTAATTAACAATAATTTACACTAATTAACCACAACTAACACTAATAAACAACAATGGGTCATTCAATTACAGTAATTAACAATAATTAACAACAATATACACACTGGAACACACACACACTGACTCACACACACGCACAGAAAACACACACACACGCATAGAAAACACACACACACTCGACCACACACACACACATGATCACACAAAGAAAAACACGCACACTGAAAAACACACACACGCACAGAAAATACACAAACATTGAAACAAACACAAAAAATAAGGAAAGATCAAGGCACCTTGTTCGTATTTTGTGAAATGCAGGTCGGAGAGGGTGGCGGCGGCGTAGGCGAGCGGTTGCTACTGTGCAGCGGCGGAGGTAGGAAGGCGATCGATCGAGAGAACTTTTTGGGTAAAAGTGAGTTCACAGATCTGCAAAAGGGGGATTTAATTCAGAATCAATTGCGGCGACGCCAAAAGTGGTGACGGAGACCATTTGTGGCGACACGTGAAATGTATGGGAGGGAAAAACTCCCGGTCTTTTTTAATGGCATTTGTGGCAACAGCAATAGCGGCGACATAGGTCAATAGCGGCGACATGTAGACCGGCGGACTACATGTCGCCGCTATTGACCTATGTCGCCGCAATTGTTGTCGCCACAAATGCCCTATTTTCTTGTAGTGAATATACCCGATCTACACCCCTACCTAAAAATAGATACAACTTACAAATTTGGTTCATTATATACAGTTGGTAACCTGATTATCAGGTTACCGGTTACCAATTTTATATAATGAACCAAATTTGTAAATTGTTTGTATTTTTAAGTACAAAATACCGGTTATTTCTTTTATTTTTAGCTAGATTACCGGTGAGTTACCTATTGTCATAGGTAACTTGAACCAAATTTGTAAATTATGTGTATTTTTAGATACAAAATAAAGTTGATTACATACAATACAATATTAAAAAAATTTATTGTATTTTCGCATAATTTATCCTGTCAAAATATAAATCGTGGTACTTTTGGATCAAAAGTTGATTGTTATGTCTTTGTTGACTTACTATGTATTTCACTCTATTTTATTTAATATAATAAACAATAAATTGACTAATATTTCAAACTTATATAATTTAAAGATATAAATACATACTTTATTGACAATTTCCTTAAAACAACATTGTCTAATTTTATGCGATTTACCTACCACCTCCCACTTATAAAATTATAGGTATGCATAATATAAACAATTAATTTAATTATATTATAACTCTTTTTTATTTTTAATTTAGCACAAGTGGCTTGACAATGTTATTTTTCTTGTTTTTTTTTTTAATTTTTAATTAAGCAGACTCGTGTCAATTACCACATATAGTAAGTTGACATCATACATTCTGTAGTCAAAATTATAGGCCAGCCGACTCATTTGTACGCAACTTAACGGCCGTCAAAAATGCTAGTTTTTTTATAGAGTTTTTCTGAGTTAGGAGTTCTTCCGGGGACACTGAACCCTTGGTTTAGATATACGCAATCTAAACGTTTTTATCTATGACAGTTTTCTAAGAATCTCTGTGACGGCCTGTCCATCACTAATTGAAAATTGAAATTAAGTGAGACTCAAACTCTTGATCTCCTCTATGCAAAGTGCTATTTAAATTATAGCGCAAAATAAGCGAAAATATAAAAAACTTTGTCAATATTGTCATTGTATGCAATTAACTTTATTTTGTACCTAAAAATACATACAACTTACTAATTTAGTTCATTGTATACAATTTGTAACCTGATTACTAGGCTACCAGTTAACAATTGTATACAATGAATCAAATTTGTAAGTTATTTGTATTTTTAGGTACAAAATGTTGGTTATTTCTTTTATTTTTGACAGGTTACCGGTAAGTTACCTATTGTCATAGATAACTTGCATAGTTGCATATAATGAATAAAATTTGTAAGTTGTGCGTATTTTTAAGTACAAAATAAAGTTGGTTACATACAATGACAATATTGACAAAAAATTTATATTTTCGCGTAATTTACCCTAAATTATATTGTATTTCTAATGTAATTAAGTGTACTTGCTTAAAGTATTATTATTGGTATGAAACCAAGACTAATTCTTACTTTAAACAGTTTGTAAATTCTAAACACTCATCATGACACCTACAAAATCAGACCACATATAAAGTTCTCATCATTTTCTGAACGAGAATTATTAAAACGAGACTTTTCCCTCATTTCCAGCGAAATTAGAACGATAGGATTGTATAGAAAAGTTCTTGAAAAATTGTATAATTAGTAAATTGTATAGAAATATAACAAACTTTTTTTTAGTTAATAGGATTTATTTTTTTAAAATGTATTAAACTATATCTTAAATGTTAGTGTGTGTATCCACCTTCTAAAATATTATTGTGTGTATTAAACTTTTAATTTGTTGTTATTGTACATATATATTTTGATTACATAAAAAACAAAAAAAGTATAAGTATAGTACATACAAGGGCAAATTACATTAAAATATAATGAACTTTGTCTTAGTTACCATTGTATACAACCAACTTTAAAATTTTAAAAATAATAAAATTAACTTTCATAATCCTCTCATTGTATGCAAATAACTTTTTATGTGTCTGTTGTTTAGTTACCATTATATACAATGAACTTTGTCATAACTTCCATAGTATACAACAAGTTGCATACAATGTGAGGATTATGAAAGTTGGTTGTATTATTTTTAAGAAAATAAAGTTGATTGTATATAATGACAACTAAGACAAAGTTCATTGTGTTTTAATACAGTTTGCCCTACATATAATAAAAAGTTTAATACACATAATAACACACTTTTTGAAAGTTTGATACACACAATAACATTTTTGAAAGATGGATACACACATTAACATTTGAGGTATAATTTAATACATTTTGAAGAAGTAAACCCTAGTTAATATTGTATATAACAAACTATATTTTTTTAAACTAATATAATCAACTCTCTTAATATTTTCATTCTATGTATGTTCTTATATACAATATGAAATATGGAGAAGTTTATTATATATAATGGTAACTAATAATCACATATAGAAAAAGTTGTTTGCATACAATCGATAGATTATGAAAGTTGATTATATTATTTCTAATAAAAAAATTAATCGCATATAATGATAACTAAGACAAAGTTTATTGTAGTTTATACAATTTGTTCTTCTATAATTATCTTATAAAATTGAGTGTGGAATCAAAGTTAACTTATTAATTAAATATTTGCTACAAACATGGAATGGAAAGAATTTCTTGGAGAAGTTGCAAAAATTTATAATCTCTTCATGAAATTTGAATGAATGGAAATTTCATTAAATAAAATCATAGAGTGTTAGTTCGTTCATTTATGTTCGTGAATGTTAGTTATTCGTTCGTTTATATATAGTGTTTATTCGTGTTTAATATGTTGGATTTGTGTTTAATCTTTGCTTTCCATATGTATGACATTTCCTATTGTGTCCTTGTTGAATTTATTTTTTTGTTTTCCTAGAGTGTGGAACTAACCATTGATGTAAGTTTGCCGTTGAAGTTGATATAATTTATTATTGAGTTTCCTCCTGGAGTGCTAAGTTTTGGATTCCTTTGTGATTTGAAAAATACATTTTAGAGGTGCTGTGTGCGTGTAATTCCAGTTGCTTATGTCGATTTTGGGGCTTTAATTCCATGTTAATAACATATATATATATATATATATATATATATATATATATATATATATATATATATATATATATATATTGAAATTCAAAGAACACGTGTGTTTGTGTATTCTGTTTGTGCGTGTGTGCTCTACGTGTGTTGTGTGCGTATGTGTTCTCAGTGTATATGTTGTGTGTATGTGTGTTGTGGGTTAAATGAATGTCGTTAATTTTGAATGTCTTGTGTGATGTGTGTTTAATTCTAATGTACCTGGGGTATTTAGTTAGTTAATTGGCCTTAGATCTGCTAATTATGTATTTAGTTATAACATAATGATTGAATTAGGACCTGAGATTAAGGCGGAAAAAAAACATGTATGTTCCAAGTATCTAGAAAATAAACCCATTTAAAGTAAAAAAAGACTGGATATCAAGGATCTCAGGCTTTTAGTGCTTCGTATCCTTATAAGTTTTAAAAGCATATAAAACTGAATTTTTCATATGAAAAAAAATAATGAACAATTTGTATCAGAATTTGTCCATGCCTCTCAAGTGCTTTGTATCCTATACATACCTAAGTTTATGGCATTTAATCAAGGATGATCTGGAATATATATGCATTTTTTAGAATTTGTTCATGCCTCTCAAGTGAAAATCGGCATCAATCTGATAGTTAAGTACTACCAAACTGTTCATATGAATATTAATCATGATTTTGCATAATTGATCAAAGTTTTTAAGAGGTATGCAATCATTAACTTTTGTGCTAGTTATTTGACATATCGCATGAATACAGGTGATAATAACTATTAATTGCTTTATCGGTTGTTTTGGGAACACATTTGCATACTTTGTTTATTTTCTGTATATATATGTAATGGTCCATCGATATTCGGTAACACCGGTGATTATCTTTTGTTGCAAATTATATTATAGATTGTAAATATTTAAATAGATATGGGATGCTTCCGCTAAGTTGGTTGTTAACTCCTTTGGTAAAAACAGATTATGGAAACATTATATTTACAGCTGTAACCACGCAGTTTCAAAACTCGAAATTAAATATGAAAGATAAACGGTTATTAGTTAATATGGTTGAAATTGCGTTTTAACGATGGTTTTTATCAACTAAATGAAAGCAATTATGATATATGGTTCTAATGGCTCATAAGGGTATGATAGGTGTTAATGGGTCATTATAACCCCAATAACATGTGAGTCATTATGATGCAAGGTGTGTGTGTGTGTCTAAATTGGTTAAATTGAGTTCTTTCGATTAATATTGGTGTAAATGGTCATCATACATCTTACTTGATCATGTTGAATTCTTTTAATGGTTTATATATGATTGTTAGTACAAGAGCTGCGTGAACGAGAACAGAGACTTTTAAAGGAAATGGAAGAATCCCGCAAGGAAATGGAAGAGTCTCGAAAACGAGAAGAAGGGATACGAAAGACTACTGATGATCGGTTTAAGCAGCTACAAGAGATGTTGCTTTCATATTTTCGTGCTAACCCTTCCCCTCCCCAGCATCCTCCTAGTTAGTTATTTAGTTGTATGTTAATGATAACTTAAATTCCAAACATTATAACTGTATCTAATGATAACTTAACTCCAAACACTATTATAACTATGTTGAATGTGATGAGATCTCTTATTTTGGTATCAAATGTAGTGTTATGTTTATATTTGTATTGAACAGGTAAATTTTAAAAAAATACAAAAAAAAATTATAGCTGTAATATTAAAAATCCGTCGCTAAACCGTCGCTAAATCTATCTAGATTATAAATTCCGTCGCTAAGCCGAAAGAAATTACTGTTGCTAATCTGTCCGAAAGGAGGCCGTTGCTAAGGTTCCGTCGCTAATCCGTCGGTAAGTCGCATTTCAAATCTTTGATGAAAACCGTCGCTAATCCGTCGCAAAGGGCCGTCGGTAATCTGTCGCTAAATCTCCGTCGCTAATCCGTCGCTATCTCTGACCTTTTAGCGACGCCAGACTTCCGTCGCAAACTTAAGGAAACCGTCGCAAAACTGACGCTAAGGCTTTAGCGAGGAACATATTAGCGAGGGACACTTTCCGTCGCAAATCCGTCGCAAAACGAGATTAGCGACGGTTTTGACCGTCGCAAATCTGAATTTTTCTAGTAGTGAAATGAATTAACAAAAATGTAAACGAACTAACTAATCTTTTAAACAGTCAAACAAAAACGGTCGTTCGTGTTCCTTTATTTTTCGGCTAAAGTTAAACAAACGAACACGAACACAAAAATTCATTTGTTTATTTGTCCGTGTTCGTTTATTTGTTCGGCTAAAGTTAAACGAACGAAGACAAACAAGCCCCGTTCATATGCGTTCGGTTTGTTTAATGCCCTTGTAGTCACTAAACTAAACCAGACCTATGCCCTCTATATATACTAGATTGATGATGAATTAGAGTTGGAGTCGAATTCCTTCAAATTTGAGCTTATCTTCCATTCTGTTACAAATGCATGATTGCGCGCCTTAACAAGGCACGACCGTATTTCATAAATTAAACACGATGCACATGCGCACACCCTACGTACACTCATAGTCGTGCTTCACAAACTTAAACTTCTCTTTATTCATATAAGCGGATCGCGAATATTCCTACTGTGTGACCGAAAGGCCTTTGCCGTCATCAATGGTATCATAAGTTCACATGTCGGTAGGTATTTCCCAAAACATCCCACATAAAAGAAATGAAATAAAAGGAATCAAGAAATGACATTATAAAACACAGGTTCAACAATGAAATTAATTGCTACTAAAAATGTAATACATAATTTAGTATATTTTTGTGTATGTCTAGTTATTCCCGAAGGGGATGATTTTTGCACAACAAAAGTGGTCATGCATAACAACTTTATGTATCAACCTTGTATCATGTGTATTAACTGTTTGTAAATTGTTATGTATAGCTAAAAACAGTTGTGTACGAATCAGTTCCTATACTTAAATTCAAAATCTTACCAACATTTATTCAAAGTTTAAAACAAAATATCTTTATAGGCTCGTTTGGCTCGTAAGGATCGAATATCTCATTCAGCTCGATATATTAAACGAGCTTTCGAACAAGCCGAGCCGAGCCGATTATTAGTAAATAATTTTAAAGCTTGGCTTATGAAACTAATCAAGTGGTCACTTTGTTCGAGCTCAACTTGAGCTCAACAATTATTAGGCTCGAACTCAGGTTAAAAGAGCTCAAACTTGAGTAATTACTTGAATCGTGTATAACCCTACCTTTTTATTTTAGCCTATAATAATCAATTAAAGTGCACCATATTATACTATATGGTATAATATTAAATCCCGCGCATACTTGTTACTCTGTTAGGATTAGTAGCAAAAGTTGACCTAACAATTGTATCATGTTTTCTTAAATATAATATCGTCACAAAATCTAGAAATATCCATGACAAAGATAGGTCCCTCACTATTGACTATATATTGTTGTTGGTATGAACATATATATTAACGAATTGAAGTTAACGCGCATGTCAATCTTAGCAACTATAACTTACTATACTTTCACTTAACCAATTAAAATGGTTTGAAAAACCTTTTCCAATTAACAGGCTTGTAGCCTAACGATATCTAATGTTATAGAGATGTATCTCCTACTAAAAAGTTATGGGTTCGAGTCCTATTATAAACAATAAAATAGATATAAAAGTATATTTAATAGGTGAGTGTGTTTGCCGTTAAAAAAAATTAACATTGTTAATTAAGAAAACCGGCCCCCACATTCAAATAGGGGTTGATTTCAATCACATCCCAAGGGAATAAAATTCATAATGTAAGTAGAAAATAGCAATATTATTACTCGACAAAACAAAGTCGTAATTCAATGCTTCAATTCACTAGTAGTAGGTTATATTTATTTTTTATCTATAATTTAAATTTAATATGGATTGAACTCAAATGAAAAAAACGAGCTTAAGAAATGTAACTTTATTCATGGATTTACGTTAGATTCAACTAAGGTTTGCTAGCTCCTTCATTATTTATTTCGAATTTTATTTAATTTTTAATTTCTCTCACACTTTTTTCATAGAAAAATAGTAATTAAAAGCATAATTTAATTTATAAGATACGTACTTTTACAAAGGGTATATTGAACGAAAATACAATAAACTTTGTCTTAAAAACTATTGTATACAATGAACTTTTTATTGTAGAAGACAATAATCAATTTTTCATAATCCTCATATGTAAATTATTGCATACAATAAGAATTATAACAAAGTTCATTATATACAATGATAACTAAAACTCAGACACATAGGAAAGTTGTTTGTATATAATCAATAAACTATGAAAGTTTATGGTATTGTTTTTAATAAAAAATTAACCGTATATAGTGGTAATTAAGACAAAGTTTATTAAATTTTTTATGTAATTTATTATTTTACAAATTAATTTAATATTCCATTCTCTCAACTTTTTTCATCTAAGATGCCACATAAAACTAAATAGTAAAATTTAGGGTTTAGTTTTTACTAAAATATATTCAAGTTGTTACGTTCTGTTATTATGTGTATCGAACTTTAAATGTTTCTATTATGTGTATTAAACTTTTAATTTATTGCTATTGTATGTATTTTGATTACATAAAGAATTAAAAAAATTACAAGTTTAGTACACAAAATAAAAAGTTTAATAAACACAATAACGACAAATTAAAAGTTCGATACACACAATAGAAAATTTTTAAGTCCTGTATATTTTTGTAAACTAAACCCTAAAATTTTAAAACAAATTGTTATAACTATATATTTTTAATTATTTGTAATCAGTTTCTGAATGAAAAGGTAAGTTATATGTCAAACTTTAATTATTAAACACTGTTTAAATTATAAGATTAGTTGAAAATACTTTGTAGTGCTTAATTCGTAAGGGATTAAAAGTCTTCCATTAAATACTTGAGACCACATCAAAGTGAAGGCTATTGCGACGCAGTAGTTCCGTAGCATCTCAACAACTCATAAAACGGGTGGAGATCGTTATTGTCGATAACGAGATAATCACTGAAAAGTTGTTGATACCAATGGATTTTTGCCAACGGGCATCCATTCGTAAATTAGTGTTTTTTTTAACGAGATTACCAACATTTTAATAAACTTATACAGTTTACTAACGGGATTATTTCATTTTTTCACCGGTAATGATCACAAAATTGGAGGAAACATTCCAGCTCTAAATTATCAAACAAGTTTTGTTAATTTTCCGCTTTATATGTTTCAAAAAAAAGTCATCAACGACTTCATACCACTTGTATTATGTAATTTCTGTTGGTAAATTTTAGATTACAGTCTTTATATATCCATTTCTCCGTTCATAATCTACACACATATATATAGATATGTTCAATCGAGAATTTGTTTTCGTACGATAACTGAAAGAACTATTTGTAACATCATTAATAACTCATTAATGGGTGTATTCAGTCAATAACATATTTACCCAACCGTGAATTCCGTCCGGGTGAGCCGTCATTTATGTACAAGGCTTGATTTTCCCAAAATATATTTCATTGATGCGTCATTATATGAATCATTAATGGGTTGTCAAAAATTCTTAGCCATTAATTAATTTTAATAAAAAATATCATTCCCAGTTCTCGTATGAAAAACAGTCATTAATGAGTCATCAGAAATTATTAGCCATAGATATATTTTAATAAAAAATATTTCTTGTAGTTCTCGTATGAAAAATAGTTCTTATTTAAACTCTCGTCATTTATATATTGTAATTAATTAAACAATTATAAGATGTAATTATAAAAAAAGGGTATTATGGGAATCTCGCTTCCCATAAATCATGCCTCTTCCTTAAAAATCTCATCACTTTCTTTTTTTCCCTTTAAGTCTCGTTCAGCAAAAAATGATAATTTTTCAAGCCGAAAATGATAAAAAATTTACAGTTGAAAATGATAACATTTCCAATGAAAAATGATAACAATATACAATATTTAAAATGATAAAAATAGACTTGTTACAGCCGAAAATGATATGAATACATATGTTTCCAGATGAAATGATAACAATTTTCAGTTGGAAATGATAACAATTTCCATTTGAAAATGATAACATTTTTCGGATGAAAATAATAACAATATACAACATTCAAAATGATAACATTTTTCGGATGAAAATAATAACAATATACAACATTCAAAATGATAACATTATTCAGATGAAAATGATAAAAGTAGACTCATTTTCAGCCGAAAATGATATAATAAACATGTTTTTATCCGAAAATAATATAAATACACATGTTTTTAAACGAAAATGATATAAATACACATGCTTACTGCCGATAATGATAAAAAATCACATGATCCAAAATGATAACATTTTGGTATCATTTTCATATGGTTTGCATTTTCAAATTAAATTTTCAGAAATACGAGAAAAGTGGCTTATTTGAAAGAGGGTTAAACATGAGTAGATTGGTATAATTTTTTTGCTCCAATTCTTAAAATTGAAATTGTTATGGCCATTTAAATATTTAAGAGGTAAAAATAAAAATAAAAAAAGGAAGTAGTTGGGTTATTGAGGGAGGCGCGTGAGTCTCTATTTGAAAATACTAATTTCTATTTTGCTCTTTTAAATGGATGACTGAAATTTGGCTTTTGAGATCTATGTTTACGGGTGGGAATATATGTAACACCCAAGGTTCGGAAATTCCTATTATTAGTAACTTTTCGATATGATGTGTTTTGGTAGTGCCTAATTGAGATTAAGAGGTGTTTAGAAACTTGAGGGACTTGTGTTGTCATTTTTGAAACTAGAAAGTCCAAGGGCCATTTGTGCCATTTTCCAAAGATATGTATATATAATGGCAGATTTGACTTTGAGGAGTCAAACTTACCATTTCTTCATCTGATTACCATCGAGAGAGAGAGAGAGAACAGAGTTCCTTTGGGTTTTTGAGCAAGAAATAGCAGAGAACAAGTGGTTTCAACCCTTCCTAGCTAGTTCAAGATTGAGGTAAGGCTTCTTGTTGGTTGTTCTTGAGGTTTAAGTTGAGCTTTAAGGTTGATTCATGGTGAATCAAGATTAAAGCATGTTATGGTTGTTTTTATTGGTTTATATGTTGTTTGGGGTGTAGGAAAACACCCCAGTAGTGTTTTTACGAATTGTTAGTAAGTGTTTTTGAGGTTTTAATCGAGTACACAGCAGACAGTCGGCGAACTGGAGCTGTAAGTAGAAAGGCATGAGCGTGCCTTTGAGGGGTACGGCCGTACCTCATGGCCGTGACCACCTCTGTTCTTGAGGTCCGGGCGTACCTAAGCACGGGCGTACCTGAGTAGGGTACGGGCGTGCCTGGGTCCGGTTCAGGGTGTGCTTGACCCGGTACGCCCATGCTTGTTAGGGCCTGCTTTTGGGCCTTGGGCCTGGGGGCACGGGCGTACCCTACGGGGGTACGGGCGTGCCCTGCCCCTGGTCAGTTTGTTTAAGTGCTGATTTGAGAGTATCTTGATACTATAACTGTATATGATTATAGGGATTACTATCTGAAGTATTCTGAGTTTGCGTGATATATCTTTGTGTGATATTTATTGCGGAGGTGATTTTCTAAACTCTGATTCATATCTGTGATATGTGTGTGTTACATTGCAATGTGGTATATTATTGATCAGAGGATCACAGAGAGAGAGCTGTAGCATGCTGCTTTGTGCAGTAGTGCTATGGACAGCGTTTTAGCCTTCTTGGCGGATGCTAAGATGGTGCAGTACTGTATCCATAAGACCTATTGTGGCATTCATATATGTGTATGGGCATGCTTATATGATTTACAGTTTAGTTTTCTCACTAAGCCTTGTGGCTTATCAGATACTGCTTACTGTTGTTCTGCAGGGCATGATTCCTCCAAGGGCAAGACCCCAGTTTGACAGAGGTTGTGATTTGGGAGTAAATTTGTATTTTGAAAACTAATGCCTGGTTGTATTTTGTGAAAACAAATCTTTATTGTAAATATTTAATACTACTTTTGTAACTGAACTAGAGGGTTCAGTGATAGCTTTAGCTTCCGCTTTGTGTAAACTCCTTTTATTTCTAAAATACTTCTATTATTAGAGTTATACTTTATTTAAGATTTTGGGGAGTTACAACTTGGTATCAGAGCCAAGGTTTGAGAGATCTGGAGGTGTGTTATACATCGTCTGGACTTAAACCATGGTTCTGAGGATTTTTAAGTCAAACTAGAGGCTTGCAGCTTGGTGGAGATACAGAGTGTTGCATTGAGAATATGCTAACTATTTATGTTGCTATTTGTGGTATAGAGATACCTGAGATATTAATGACGCTAATGTCAGATACGTGATGCCTTATGTGATATGATATGCTAGTGATACATGGCCTAAGCCTGTGAATCGGGACTTTTGTGATAAAGTTAAGATCAAACGTGTGTAGTGTGTTATGGATAATATAAGGGCCCATATTATTACAGACACATGATACATGTTAGAACTTGACGGAATCATGAGGAATCTTGTGAATCGGCTGAGGGGTACTTGTAAGAGGTAGTGCACTTATGATTATAGATGCTTTAGTATGTATAGAACTACTCTGGGTCTGAGGATAAGTGTACTGAGATATTGTTTGTACTTGAGATTGGTTGATATAGAGGATGGCGTGTTAAAGCTACCTTTTGTCTTAATGCTTTATCTATGCTATCAGGATGGTGAATACTAGAGGGTCACGAGCTACGGATTGTCTTGAGGGTGGTCCTAGTAATAGACGAGAGGGGGTAGATACCAGTGCAAGTGGTAGGAGGAGGCCACCTGTGGCCCATAATACTCAAGCGGATGAGACACCAGAGTTGAATCAGGGGTTCAACCTAGAGTGACTGTTGCTGAGGAAATCGGCAAAGCTTTAGAGAAAGCCATACCGTTTATTATTACCCAAGTGGTAGATCATCTGAAGGAAAGTACAGGGGAAGCTGTATGACAGGAAGTGGCAGCTACGTTAGCTGGGAGGGAGGAAAGGGTAAATCCTCAACTACAAGTGATTATCAGAGATGCACCGAAAGGGTGTACTTTCAGAGATTTTGCTGCGTGCCAACCACCGTTGTTTAATGGATCTACTGATCCGATTGTGAGTCAGAGGTGGATATCAGAGTTAGAGGGAGCATTTCATACTTCTTCGTGCGCTCCGGAAAATAAAGTGAGGTTTGCTACAAACCAGTTGAGAGGTGCAGCCAAAGATTGGTGGGATCTGGAAAAGAAGATGAGGGCCGAGACTCAGATCGAGGCCATGACTTGGGCGGAATTTAAAAAGGTTACCACGGAGCAGTTTGTTCCGCAGTCTGAGATTGACCGTATCGTTGATGAGTTCCATAAGCTGAAGCAGACTACAGAGACTGTACCAGAGATTAATGCCAAGTTTCATGAGAAGGCACGGTTCTTTCCTGATTATGTAGCCAATGAAAAGATGAAGATGTATCGTTATATGATGGTATTGAAGCCGAGTATCAGGGAGTTCATTGATTCGAGCAAACATCAAACTCTGAAATCTATGATGGATGCTGCGCGGGCGAGAGAGTTAGAGTTAGAGAGGCAGGTAAAAGAGAAGAGGCCAGTGGAAGGATCGGCACCACAGAATAAGAGGCCGAGGGTAGATTATGGGGAGAAGAAGGAAGCACCGAGGGTTTGTCAAAGGTGCAAGAAGAGTCACTACGGGAACTGTCAGACAAATGTTATTCACTGTTTCAAATGTGGCAAGCCGGGTCATATGGGTAAAGATTGTCGCAGTTCGTTGAGCGTGTGTTTTCATTGTTATCAGCCCGGCCACCAGAAAGCCAATTGTCCTCAACTCACTGCATCCAACCGTTCAACCGGATCGAGAAATACTCCATCTTTACCACCACTGCGGATTACAGAGAATAAAGAGGTAAAGAAAGAGGATACTTCCAAGAGTAATGGGAGGGCTTTTCAACTAACTGCAGAGGAAGCTCAGAAGAAACCTGATGTGGTTGCAGGTACATATCTTGTGAATTATCTGCCTACTTTAGTATTATTTGATTCGGGTGCTAGCAAGTCGTTTGTATCTGTTTCATTTTGTAAAAGTTTCAAGCAAGTATGTGATAAGCTCAGTCCCCCTCTCGAGGTAGAAATAGCTGATGATAAGTCTGTGCTCGTGACTGATGTGTATAGAGATAATGTGCTAGAGATAGACTCTGTTAGATTTCCTATCGAGCTTATACCTATGCCTATGAGAGAGTTTCAAGTGGTAGTGGGAATGGATTGGCTTGGGTGTTACCAAGCAACCATTCCATGTGGGCAAAAATTGATTCGAGTTCAGGCCCCAAGTGGGGAAGAACTATCAATTTTTGGTGATAGAGAAAGTAAGAGAATGTGTTTGTGTTCCATGACTAGAGCTTGGAAATATCTTCAGCATGGGTGTACAGCCTTTTTAGCTTATGTTATTGATTCGAAATTAGAAAAGAGACATGAGAGTGTGAATGATGTGGCAGTGGTACGTGAGTATCCAGATGTTTTTCCAGATGATCTGCCTGGTATACTGCCTGATAGGCAAGTAGAGTTCAGAGTTGAGTTGGTACCGGGGGCTGCACTGATTGCTAGAGCTCCGTACAGACTTGCACCGCCAGAGATGCAGGAGTTGATGAAACAGTTACAAGAATTGTTGGATAAAGGTTTTATCAGACCTAGCAGTTCACCGTGGGGCGCTCCTATTTTGTTTGTAAAGAAGAAAGACAGTACGTTTCGTATGTGTATTGATTACCGTGAACTTAATAAAGTGACTGTGAAGAATAAGTATCCTTTGCCCAGAATAGACGATTTGTTTGATCAGTTGCAAGGGGCGTCGTGGTTTTCAAAGATTGATATAAGGTCGGGTTATCATCAGTTAAAAGTTCGGGAGGAAGATATTCCTAAAACTGTGTTTAAGACGCGGTACGGGCATTTTGAGTTTGTGGTTATGCCATTTGGTATTACAAATGCACCTGCAGCATTTATGGATCTTATGAATAGAGTTTGCCGTCCGATGTTGGACAAGTCTGTTATTGTGTTTATTGATGATATTTTTGTGTATTCAAGAAACCCGACAGAACATGAAAGGCATTTGAAAGAGGTTTTGGAGACGCTGCGAGGAGAGAAGCTGTATGCTAAATTCTCCAAGTGTGAATTCTAGATTCAAGAGGTGCAATTCTTGGGTCATCTGATTAATAAGGAAGGAATTAAAGTTGATCCTGCGAAGGTTGATGCAGTTATGAAGTGGGAACCTCTAAGGAACCCTACTGAAATCAGAAGCTTTTTAGGGTTAGCAGGTTATTACAGGAGATTCATTCAGAATTTTTCAAAGACTGCCGTTCCATTGACCAAGCTAACCAGGAAGAATGCAGAGTTTGTATGGGGAGATGAACAAGAGGCTGCGTTTTCAAATCTCAAGCAAAGGTTATGTGAGGCACCTATTCTTGCTTTGCCAGAAGGAGTGGAAGATATGATCGTGTTTTGTGATGCTTCTTATTCGGGGTTGGGATGTGTTTTGATGCAGAGAGGTAGAGTGATTGCTTATGCTCCGCGACAGCTTAAGCCGAATGAGATTAATTACCCAACTCACGATTTGGAGTTAGCAGCAGTGGTTTTTGCTTTGAAGATTTGGAGACATTATTTGTATGGAGTAAAGTGCACTATTTATACTGATCACAGAAGTCTAAAATATTTTGTGGATCAGAAGAATCTTAATATGAGGTAGAGAAGGTGGTTAGAACTTCTGAAGGATTATGATTGTGAAATACTTTATCACCCGGGGAAAGCCAATGTTGTGGCAGACGCTTTGAGCAGGAAGTCGGGGTCGGTGCTTTGGAAGAATGAGTCGTTACGGATGACAGTGACTACACCATTGTTGGACGTTATAAGAGATGCTCAGCTGGAAGCAGTTAAAGAAGAAAATCACAACAAAGAGCGGATTAAGGGGCAAGTAACTAATTTTGTTAAGGATAGTCGTGATCTATTCTTATGCTGTGGACGAGTGTGGGTACCTAATCATGGAGAAGTCAGACAGACTCTTTTGAGTGACGCTCAGAGATCTAAATTCTCTATTCACCCGGGGGCAACAAAAATGTATAAAGATCTGAAGGTAGAGTATTGGTGGCCAGGTATGAAGTGAGATGTGGCTACGTATGTGGAGAGGTGTCTTACGTGTCTGCAAGTGAAAGCTGAACACCAGAAGCCGCATGGGAAATTACAACCTTTAGAGATACCGGTCTGGAAGTGGGAAAATATTACTATGGATCTAATCACTAAATTACCCAAAACCCCGAGAGGTTACGATGCTATTTGGGTAATCGTGGATAGATTGACTAAGAGCGCGCATTTTATTCCTATTAAAGAGACTTACTCATCAGAGAAGCTATCAGAGGTGTATATGAAAGAAATAGTATCTCGTCATGGTGTGCCAGTGTCTATTGTGTCAGATAGAGATACTCGATTTACTTCCAGGTTTTGGAATAAATTGTTGGTTCTATGTGCACAAGACACAAATTAATACGATATTACTGATAATAAATAAACCCATAGGGTCACACATTTACAATCAATGGACACCAATTACATATTTGAATATGATTTAAATATGTTTCCAACTCATTATATATATAAGTATATATGCATTGTTGCATATTATTATTTATGTGAAATAATAATATCACTCTTGTATATTGATACAAGATAATGCATATCAAATACATAGATATAAACATATGATTTTATATGTATGTATGTATATATATGTATAAATATATATTTGTTACATATAAATTGTTACTAATAACAAATTATATAAATGTATGTATATCCTTGTTACAAGTAAAGAGTTACTAGTAACAATCAAGTATGTATATAAAATACATGTAGATGTATTTTATACATAGTATGGCACATCTAGTATATCTTTTATATATGTATTTATGAAGGAAACTAGAAAATCCCTCATTAATTCAAATGGGGGCCATGTTGTGTATACTTGAAAGCAATCAACCAAGGCATGGACTAGATGTACAAGCATGGAAGGAAGGCAAGAGGGTACCCTCCCCCCTCACCTATTTTCGGCCGAAAATGGGAGCCAAAGGGGGCCTCCCTCTTGTTGCTTCACTTCTTGATCTTATTTAGTACATGCATGGTTCTTTGTTCTAACTATTGCATGCTACCACTTTTAGAAAAGTTCTAAGTATTCTTGAAGCTTTGAAAACATCTCTACATTCTTGTATTGGTGTTCGTCAAGTAAGTCAAGTGTGGTGCTACAATACATACATCTTGTTCAAGAAGAAGAACAAAGGTTGTTGCTTGCATTCTTGAATATCAAGGGTTGGAGAGACTAGCATCTTGGAGGTGTTGGACTCATTGATTTGTGGATACCTTGTAGGAAGTCTTCTCTTGGCTTCTCATAGATCAACCACTTCATCAACGGTTTACTCACGCTACAAAGGTTGTAGTTCTATACACCCTATGGTTGTTTTGTTTCTTAAGGCTTGCATATGGATCATTGGTGGGGAGTTTTAAAAGTTTAAAATTGTTGTTCATGCTTCCGTTGCTAAAATATATTTTGAAAAAAAACCGAACAAACCCCAACAGTGGTATCAGAGCCACTTATGTATAGTTTTAAGAAACTTTTGAGTATGTATTGTTTAAGAAAATGGACAACTTTTCTTTTGTTAGAAAAGTTATGGATTTTCTTGTTGGCAACTTATATATGTTTATATATTTATTTTGGGAAACAACCAAACCACATGCATGTTTGGTTGTAAAAGTTGCCTAAATATCAAGTGTTGATATATATGTTTGTTTGAGTGTATGTTGTGCATAACAAGCCATAGACCTTTTGTGATGTGTTGGAAATTCGATTTGGTTGTAAAATTATTTTTTCATTTGGTATGTAATAATATTTTTAGTTTTGTTTCATCTTGTTGTATTTTGTAAGTAGTAGAATAGTTTAGACTAGTTTACTTTTATAAAAATGTAACAAGATGAAGAAATGACCAAGTTGGAGGTTTCAAGTGTGGTGGAGTCAACCATGAAGGCTTGGAGTCATTTGCACTACAAGGAGTTGTTTTGGCAAGTGGGAGCTTCAAGTTCATCACAAGAGGAATATTTGGTCCTTAGTTATGACTTGGTATTTTTGTATGGCTCACAAAAATACCACTTAGGATAAATGGCTTGGTTATGCACTTATACATGTTATTTGTGTGTGTTTATGTTTATATTATTATGCATGGTTGAAAATAGGATTTTTTGCATGCTAGATAATATTTTTACATAATATAAATCACACAATGGGAGTTTGGTATTTTAAGTTGACATAACATAAGATGTAAAATGAATTTTATATAAAAGGAGTTTTGTAAAGATTAAAATTCATTATGTCAAAATATATATCTTTATATATATATATATATATATGAGTTTTATAAAATAGAGATTTTAAAACTCAACCAAACTCCATTCAAGCTTAATAATAAAATGGTTTTATTACAAGCTAAAATTGGTCGTATTTGCGCGCTCGAAACTACACACGTTAATATAGGATATTAATACTAGTTTAAAATTGAACGCGTTGAGAGTTCGTAAAATATGGATTTTAAGAATACTCAAGACCAATATATATATAAAATATGATTTTATCAAAACGTGGACTTATTATTGTATGCATGCAATACTAGTCACACGACTCGTTTTGTTTTATTTAATAAATATACAAAACGGTAAAAGCCCTTTTTCAAAACGTAAGTCTATGCCATCCCATTTTAAGACACTCGCTTGTTGCAACGACACTCACGTGGAGAGAGCATTAGCCAAACGCGTGGATTGTTTTTGTAACAACCGAGGTGTTTTTCCGCGAATTCCATGAACGTCTTGGGCCGGAAATTCACAGTCTTGAAATAGGACGACTTAATCGGAATCTTATTACGGAGAGAGCATTAGCCAAACGTAAGGAAGCCCGAGGCATAGATGGGATCAAACATGTCAAAATTGACAATCGTTGTCTAGGATCCCATAAAGATCTAGGAATTACATACGAGATGTAATCGGTAAACGTTACCTACCTTGTTGTTTTAACTTGATGGAGAGAGCATTAGCCAAACATTCAAGGTTAAGTTCAACTTGGATCCTAGCCTTTAAAAAATAAAGAATTTTATAATTCTAAAGGGTATTAATTATTAAAGGATTAAATATCGAAAATACTAAATTGAACTTTGATTTTGTAGATGGCCCCTAACTCAACTACGCCCGTTAACAACTTATCTCTTCGTTCAATCTTAGAGAAAGAAAAACTCAATGGTACAAATTTCTTAGACTGGTATCGTAACTTGAGAATCGTTCTTAAGAACGAAAAGAAATTGTACGTACTTGAGAATCCCGTCCTTGAGGAACCTTCATTGGCTGCGGCCAAAGCCGTTAGGGATGCTTGGGTGAAGCATTCCGACGACTCGGTCGAAGTTGCATGCCTCATGCTTGCTACCATGTCTCCGGATCTTCAAAAGAACCTTGAGGAGCATAGAGCATATGAGATGCTTCGCCAGCTTAAGGAAATGTTCCAAAAGCAAGCGAAGCAAGAACGCTTTGAGGTCACTCGAGCCTTCCATGCATGCAAGATGGAGGAAGGTCAATCCGTTAGCGACTATGTGCTAAAGATGAAAGGATACATTGACCAGCTTGCTAGGCTTGGATCTCTCATAACCAACGAGTTTGCACAGGATATGATCCTTAACTCGTTGACCAAAGCCTATGATCAATTTGTCATGAATTATAACATGAACAATTGGGAGAAATCTGTCTCAGAGTTGCATGGGATGCTTAAAACTGCTGAGAGTAAGATTCCAAGCAAAACACCTCAAGTCTTGATGATTCAAGAAGGGAAAATCAAGAAGAAAAAGAAAAACAACTCAAAAGGCAAAGCGAAGGCAAAGGGAAAGGACAAAGGCAAGCAAGTTGCCAAGGCTCCTACACCCAAGACGGCGGGAAAGGTTCCCAAGAATGACCCGTGCTTTGAATGCGGGGTGGTAGGACATTGGAGGCTCAATTGTCCAACCTACCTTGCAGAGTTGAAAAAGAAGAAGGCTGGCGAGGCTAGCACTTCAGGTATATATATATGATTGAAATGTATACTTTTTCCATTAATTCCTGGGTATTTGATACCGGTTGTGGAACTCACATTTGTAACAATGTGCAGGGGTTGAGAAAAAGTAAGCTGCTGAAGCCAGGCGATTTGGATCTCCACGTGGGCAATGGAGCAAATGTTGCTGTTGAAGCCCTTGGAACTTTTGAATTATTATTACCAAATGGCCTGTACTTAATATTAAACAATTGTTGTTATGTACCTAGTTTAACTAGGAATATTATTTCAGTAGCTCGGTTAAGAGAATCTGGATTCACTTTTGGTTTCGTTGATGATGGCATTCGTGCCTTCAAAAACGACATTTTGTATTTTGAGGCTCGCCCTCTTAATGGAATATATGAAGTTAATCTTAAAAGATCTCTTGATGATAATTCTATATATACCACTAGCACCAAACGACCTAAGCATGACTTAAGTCAAACATACCTATGGCATTGTCGACTTGGTCATATAAACAAGAAACGCATTGCAAAACTTCAAAAGGATGGAATTTTAAAATCAAACGATTCTAGCTCATTTGAAGTTTGCGAATCATGTTTATTTGGGAAGATGACTAAGGCTCCTTTCTCCGGTTCAAGTGAAAGAGCCAAAGATCTATTAGGAATCATACATACGGATGTATGCGGTCCTTTTAGATCAATGTCTAGGGATGGTGATAGATACTTCGTTACATTCACCGATGATTATAGTAGATTTGGTTATGTTTATTTGATGAAACATAAACATGAAACATTTGAGATGTTCAAGCTGTTTCAAAACGAAGTACAAAATCAACTCAACAAAACAATCAAGGCCCTTCGTTCCGATCGAGGTGTTGAGTACTTAAGCCAAGAGTTTATGGATCATCTTAGTAATTGTGGGATTATCTCACAACTTACTCCTCCTACAACACCACAACATAATGGTGTATCTGAAAGGAGGAACCGAACTCTACTAGATATGGTTCGGTCTATGATGAGCTGAAGTACTCTACCCTCGTCCTTTTGGAGTTATGCTTTATTAACTGTTGCGCGCATATTGAATATGGTTCCAACCAAGAAGGTAGATAAGACACCATATGAGATGTGGTATGGAAAGGTTCCAAACTTATCTTACTTGAAAGTCTGGGGTTGTGAGGCTCATGTACGACAAGAAGGTTTAAGCAAACTCGATCCTAGATCTATCAAATGTAATTTTGTGGGATATCCTAAAGATTCATTAGGATATTATTTCTACAACCCAGCTGAGAACAAAGTGTTTGTTTCTAGGCATGCCACTTTCTTAGAAAAGGAGTTTCTTTCGAAAGAGGCAAGTGAGAGCAATGTAGACCTTGAAGAAATTCAAGAACCACAAAATACAAGTCAGGTTGACACTAGCACTCAACAAACGGTTGTTGAACCTGAACAATTGGTTGTTCAAGAACCTACTGAAACACAAAGTGTTCGTAGATCTGGTAGACCTCGTCAAGAACCCGAGAGATACGGATTTCTCGTGTCCAATGATGAGATTTTCTTGGTAGACTCTTCTGAGCCTACTAACTACCAAGATGCTATATCGGATCCGGAATCCGATAAATGGCTTGATGCCATGAACACTGAGATGCAGTCCATGTATGAAAATCAAGTATGGGACTTGGTTGATCTTCCTCCCAATAGTAAGACTGTAGGGAGCAAGTGGGTCTTCAAGAAGAAGACAGACATGGATGGAAATGTACACACATTTAAGGCAAGGCTAGTGGCGAAAGGTTTCACTCAAACTCATGGTATTGACTATGATGAAACTTTCTCTCCGGTAGCCATGATTAAATCTATTAGAATACTTATTGCCATAGCTGCATATTATGACTATGAGATATGACAAATGGATGTCAAAACGGCTTTTCTAAATGGACACTTAAGTGAAGATGTCTATATGGTTCAGCCTGAAGGTTTTGTAGATCCTAAGTATCCTAATAAGGTGTGCAAGCTTAAAAGATCCATCTATGGACTAAAGCAAGCATCTCGAAGTTGGAATCTTCGATTTGATGAGAAAATAAAAGAGTTTGGTTTTATCAAATCAGAAGATGAACCGTGTGTTTACAAGAAAACTAGTGGGAGCGCAGTAGCATTCCTTGTCTTGTATGTTGATGACATACTACTCATTGGAAACGACATCCCGACCTTGCAAGACATCAAGTCTTGGCTTGGGAAGTGTTTCTCAATGAAAGACTTGGGAGAAGCCGCCTACATTCTTGGAATAAAGATCTATAGGGATAGATCTAGGCGTCTTATTGGCCTAAGTCAAAGTGCATATATTGACAAAATCTTGAAACGATTCAAGATGGAGAATTCTAAGAGAGGATTCTTGCCAATGGCACAAGGCACAGTTTTGAGTAAAGCTCAAAACCCTAGCACAAGAGAAGAGCTCGATAGAATGAGTGAGATCCCATATGCTTCTGCAATTGGATCCATCATGTATGCCATGCTATGCACTAGGCCAGATGTCTCGTATGCTTTGAGCATGACGAGCAGATACCAGCAAAACCCAGGAGATAGCCATTGGATGGTAGTCAAGAACATTTTAAAATACTTGAGAAGAACCAAAGACATGTTCTTGATCTATGGGGGTTTGGAAGAAGATCTTTGTGTAAAGTGTTACACAGATGCTAGTTTCCAAACGGATCGAGATGATTCTCGATCACAATCGGGCTATGTCTTCGTTATGAATGGAGGCGCGGTTGCTTGGTAAAGTTCTAAGCAAAGTGTAGTTGCACAATCCACTACAGAATCTGAATACATTGCTGCTTCTGAGGCTAGACAAGAAGCTGCATGGATGAAGAAGTTCATTGCTGACCTTGGGGTAGTAACAAGCATTCAAGACCCCATAGAGATATTTTGTGATAATGAAGGTGCTATTGCCCAGGCAAAAGAACCTAGATCACATCACAGCACCAAACACATCCTCAGGCGTTTCCACTACATACGGGATATAGTGGATAGAGGAGATGTGTGTATTCGCAAAGTTCATACAGATCAGAATCTTGCAGATCCTTTTACGAAACCTCTTGCCTCGACTAAGCATGAGTCTCATACTAGGGCATTAGGTCTTCGCTTTGTAAGGGATTGGATTTCAATTGTAATTTAGTATTTGGATATTTTGGAACATTATGACAATATCTATTTTATCTGAATGATGTATGGGATATGATCACTTCATTAATATATATTGTGTTCTTTATTAGCATGTTTAAATCCATGAATAATTCTTTATTCTAAAACGTCCATAGTCGGTTATAACTATGGGAATAGTTATGAATTAAGACTAATGTGAATAAGTTGGTTGACTTTCATTCGTGATGAAAGTAGGCAAAAGGGTTTGCAGCCAAATTCACTAATGTTTGTTAGGGAACAAACATTGGACATGACCCGCTCTTAAGATCGCTTCATGGATCAGTGTCATAAGTAAATCTTGAGAAAAAGGTGGTATCTTTGTATCCTTAGACCTGAGACACATATTGGGACTCGAGTATGAGGAGTATCATGCTTTAATGTGGTTAAACGCTATCTTTAACCGGGTAGTTATAAAGGCCATTATTAGGTATGATATGAGTCTTATAAGAGACGTATGTGGTCAAGATGGAATTTGTTTATCTCATTTAATTGGGAGTATAATATCTCTGGGCCTTAAAACAAGTTGAACATTATATGAGAATTGATGACGATCCATGTCTCATGTTCAACGAGATGTTAAAACAAAGGGATAATTGATGACTTACCTATAACAACGATTTGTAGCTAGTGAGTTAACTTCGTTGGTGAAAGTGTTGATCAACACACTTTATTTATTATTAGGGGCAATGGGATGTTGCTAGACGTTCTTACCATTGTCTATATCGGCTTAAGTTGTAACTTGTGCAAGTGGGAGATTGTTGGTTCTATGTGCACAAGACACAAATTAATACGATATTACTGATAATAAATAAACCCATAGGGTCATACATTTACAATCAATGGACACCAATTACATATTTGAATATGATTTAAATATGTTTCCAACTCATTATATATATATATATATATAAGTATATATGCATTGTTGCATATTATTATTTATGTGAAATAATAATATCACTCTTGTATATTTATACAAGATAATGCATATCAAATACATAGATATAAACATATGATTTTATATGTATGTATGTATATATATGTATAAATATATACTTGTTACATATAAATTGTTACTAATAACAAATTATATAAATGTATGTATATCCTTGTTACAAGTAAAGAGTTACTAGTAACAATCAAGTATGTATATAAAATACATGTAGATGTATTTTATACATAGTATGGCACATCTAGTATATCTTTTATATATGTATTTATGAAGGAAACTAGAAAATCCCTCATTAATTCAAATGGGGGCCATGTTGTGTATACTTGAAAGCAATCAACCAAGGCATGGACTAGATGTACAAGCATGGAAGGAAGGCAAGAGGGGACCCTCCCCTCACCTATTTTCGGCCGAAAATGGGAGCCAAAGGGGGCCTCCCTCTTGTTGCTTCACTTCTTGATCTTATTTAGTACATGCATGGTTCTTTGTTCTAACTATTGCATGCTACCACCTTTAGGCTTCTTTTAGAAAAGTTCTAAGTATTCTTGAAGCTTTGAAAACATCTCTACATTCTTGTATTGGTGTTCTTCAAGTAAGTCAAGTGTGGTGCTACAATACATACATCTTGTTCAAGAAGAAGAACAAAGGTTGTTGCTTGCATTCTTGAATATCAAGGGTTGGAGAGACTAGCATCTTGGAGGTGTTGGACTCATTGATTTGTGGATACCTTGGAGGAAGTCTTCTCTTGGCTTCTCATAGATCAACCACTTCATCAACGGTTTACTCACGCTACAAAGGTTGTAGTTCTAAACACCCTATGGTTGTTTTGTTTCTTAAGGCTTGCATATGGATCATTGGTGGGGAGTTTTAAAAGTTTAAAATTGTTGTTCATGCTTCCGTTGCTAAAATATATTTTGAAAAAAACCGACCAAACCCTAACATAAATTTCATGGCGAAATGGGGACTAAGCTTCATCTTAGTACCGCATTTCATCCGCAGACTGATGGTCAAAGTGAGAGGACGTTTCAAACCCTGGAGGATATGCTATGCACGTGTATTATTGATTTTGGAGGGAGTTGGGATTCTTATCTGCCACTTGTAGAGTTTTCTTATAATAATAGTTATCATTCCAGTTTAGAAATGCCGCCCTATGAAATGTTGTATGGTAGAAAGTGTCGGACACCGGTTTGTTGGGGTGAAGTGGGACAGAGAGAGTTGGGAAGTACTGAGGTGGTACAACATAGGACAGAGCAGATTCAGCAGATCAGAGTTTTACTTTATTTAAGATTTTGGGGCGTTACAATGTATGGAACCTTACTATATATATATGTGTGTGTGTTGTTTTAAGTCAACTTTGATATATTAAAAAAATAGATATCATCTACACAAGAACTATTACGTGCCTTTTCACGAACTTGTTCTCCTAAATTAGAGGACGTGGGTCATCTTCACTCAAGCATATCAAAGGTGTCAAAAACACAAGTATCTTAACAAGTGAAGCTAACACACATACTTAATATGGTGAGTTAAGAAGACGTCGCATATAAATAACACAACAATAAAAGTAGTTGGATTAGATTGAAAAGATGAGAAGAAGATTCATATGGGTAGGGCCGGTCCATGGGCTGAGCAACTGCACAGGGCCCATAGAAAAGAAGGGCGTAAAGTTTTTAATAGCATAATGTATTTGTATATGGTCCAGACTAAACAAATTAGGCCCACAAATGTATATTTCTGTTGCTGTCGTGACTCGTGAGTAGGTAATGAATCAGGGAACGGGAAGGCGACCCAAGGTTTGGAACAAACCAAAAATTAAATGTCATATGGAAACCAAATGACGCATGGGGAAAGCAAGATACAAGGGTAGGCGACGGTCGTCATGCCCTACGACTCCTGTGTTGCCGATTATCCAACAAATCAAGTCACCCATGATCCATCATTCAATCGAACACGACGATACACCAATGATTGAAGATTTAAATGAACAATTCTTATGTGATTAAACATTTGAAGATCAACTATTCAATCTAACAGTCAATTCCATAAAAAATTGGTATGTTGATAGTTGCGAGTTTAGGGCTTCTATTTTCCGTGTTGGACAGATAGTTGATTTCTATACCCTCATTGGATTTTTCATATCTTTGTGCTTCTATGAAGACTTAAAGTTACTAGCTAAATTTCTTATTTGGTTTTTTTAGTTGTTAGACATAAATAAATACACATCCGAGGGTTAGCAGTGAAGGATAAACTATTGTTTCGGACTTTTTGAATTAAATTATTAGTTTGGTGTTTTTGATTGTGTAGAGAGGAGGAATAGTGGTCATACTAGTATGTAGTAGTTTGCTTATAGAACACATGATGTTTTTGTTGTCTTTTAGGAACCATGAAGTAATTGATATTGTTGTTTAGTTGTTTCTTATACAAAAAAATATTGTAATTATTGCCTTTGTTGTTCATTGATGCTAATATAAATACCCTCATAAATGAAAGTTCTAGTGCTACCATGTGTGTTATTTTAATAAAAACATATTAATTTGTAGTTACAGTTAGAAGAAAGTTTTGAAGATTTGAGAATTAAGATTACCGATGGTTTTTACATCTGTTGTTGATTTCATAATCATCTAATTGTAAGTTTTTTGTTATTTATTTACGGTATAAATTATGGAACAACTTAGCTACATCATCATGTAGCCCGTTAGTTACATGATGCACACACAAACATTTGATGGCGTCACCATGGTGCATAGTGTATAAGTAGGGCCCACCAAATGTGTGTATATTACTACTTCGTAAACTTTTTTTACTTGAAGGGCCCATTTTTATTTTTTGTCATGGGCCTAAAAATATTTGGACCGGCCTTGCATGTGGGCAGTCTCCGATCAAGGTAAATCTAAAATCTGTTGGTACAATTGACAACAAACAATAGCTCCAAAAAAATTAGTGGGGCTGGGTATTGGCTCTTTAACTGCTATCAACCAATTGACATTTATCGTAAAATGATGGTGGCGACTAAAAAAGGACGATTCAACTTTATGGGCTAAGGTTATTAAAGCTATTCATGGTGTAACAGGTCGTCATTCATCAACAATTGCCAATATAAGAAAAACCAGGAGTATGGTTAAAATGTTAAATATAGCTAATGTTTGAGTTGCGCTTCTAAATTAAAATTTGAATTTGAATGAGTTCTTCACAAGGGTTGTGGGCAATGGTGAAGATACATACTTTTGGAATGATCGTTGGTTCAGAACTACTCAAATCAAGTTCCTTTTACCTGATTTATATGCGATTGAAAGGGTTTAGTTGTATACGGTCCATAATCGCTTTTCTCAAAGAAGCGATGGTACTATGGATTGGAATTGGTCATGGATTAATATGGATGAAGCTATCGGATCAGATTGTTGTTAAGGATTGTATGTACAACAGCTATATGATATCAGAACCATTATCATATATAACACATTCAATATGTAATTAAAAGATTTTATACTTTTATTAATCAACTATTGTGGAATTTTCGGATTATATATTTAATAATATAATAACAGAAATTATCAAGTGTGGTAATTAAATTTTGTTTTCAAATAATTAACGATAAATTATTTAAATGCTATCTTATCCACCAAGTTTAAAGAAGTTTGGGTGAATATAAACTCTATTACTTTTTTAATAGAGTTATAACCTTATTTGAATAGGTTTCTTAAACCTCTAAATAAAAGGATAAGGCTTGGGTTTCAAGTTAGACTGTTTAGTCAGAAAAGAAACCTAAACACCCTCTCCTCTCTCCTTTATCTTCTGCATTAACATCATCAAGAAATAATAAGGTTTCGGTTTCTTAATTTGACCAAGATTTGATCATTCAAAGTTCGGGTTTGGTCACTACTTTTAAAGTGGTGTGGATATTAAAGATGTGCAGCACAACTCTCTAAATTAATTGATTAACAATACGATAGATAAAGGAAGCTCATGAAAGATGAGATTGTATTTATTACGCTTGAATACAATTAAAAAAGACCTATTACCCGCTCTCTTCCTCACCCTTTATTGCCCATAACAAAGGCGATGACAACAATACAACTTAGGTTAGCTCTCCTCCTTATTCACCGTTGACGGACAACCTACTATTACATGTAAAGTATTCATTGATCTGCTGCTAGTGCTTTATTATTCTCATTGATTGGCTTTGTACTTGAACTATATCTCTATCATTTGCATATTATTCACAACACGGTTTATAATGGTCAATATAGAGTCATACTTGGTTCAAATAAGTAAATCATTGTCGGTTAACATACTCCGAACTCATTCAGTTAACATATGCGAATTACAATCAAATAGTTGTCAATCATAAATCACATGGTGTCAACACTAGTCCATCAAGACCGTAAGTTATTGAAACAGGTGAATTACAATTACTATTTTTAAGATACAATCATGTTTGAAACCACATAGGTTAATCAGAATTATATTTTGTTCAAATAACTCTATTTAAGCCATTTTTAGTTTCAAAAGTTCAAAATATGTTTAAATAAGTCATGGTTAACTGGATTAATGTTCTTTTTTCAAATAGGTAAATAATGATTAAAAAGAAATATTTTAACCATATTAGTATTTACAAGTTTACAATATTTTTTTTATAAATTAATCAATCAAAATAAATATACATACTATTAATATTCAATTTTAACAATATATGTATTTAATATATTTTAACATAAATTATATATATATATATATAATATCTAAGTTTATTATAAATTACTTTACTAAACAATAATAAAAAGCATATAAGAAATTAAAAAAATTTCAACTCCGTCCCATATTTTCCTTTCCCTCTCCAATTTTCCATTTCCCCATTCACCAACCCATCCCCCTATCGGCCCAATTGAATTCCCCCATTCCACTCTATGTTCGATTACGACGATAGAGAGACTTAATGTTAGTTCCATGTTTAGAATAGTTAGATTTGATGAGACAAACTATAGATATGTATAGATGATAGGTTAAGAGTTAGGAATTATATATGTCTGTTATAGACTGAGTAGTCAGCTTAGGCTGAGTAGTCAGCGTATAAACAGATATAGAGTTTTCTATGTAAGTACTAGATAGCTCCGTGACTTCTAAGCTGAGATAGGTTTTAAGAGTGAAGACTTGAAGATTCAAGAACTCAGCTTGACAAGGTCAAGACTGAGTGAGTCAGCTCAGCGTCAGAAGTCAGTTCAAGCATTTAAGTAAGTTCTAAATTTTGTTATAAACTCTCCATATCTACGACATTTAACTTAGGATATCTGAACCTAATTTAAACTATCTATTAGTTGGATAGAAATCTCAAACGGAATTAATTAGATATGTTCTAACTAAGGATTTTGTTACGGTTTTAAAGAAAAGATAAGTTCTATCTTTAAATTGCGATTTGTTCGTAGATATATGAAGTATAAGTATAAACCTTCTTATGGGTTTTATACACACAAACGTATACGAACATGAAGACGAGAATACGTGATACACAACGACGATTGCATAAGTTGCAAGACTGCCTAAGTTGCAAAATGTACATGTATTCGTGATACTTGATATGCGTGTGTTGCGATAACTTTGTGAGTTCAAAGTTCAAGAGAGTTTTCAAGAGTTCTTATTAATCAGTTTTAACAAGAAGTTCGATCATCAATTAGTTTGTGATTCAAGAGAGTTTAAGAGAGAGTTGAGTTTATAATCATTGTAATATCAAATCATTTTGTTGATTTGATTAGAGAGTGATAATAGTTATTGTTCTGTTTAATCATTGAATATACGTTTGATTAATTTGATTATTTGTTTAAAGTGTATTCAACCCCCCATTCTACACTGTATCGGTTGCTTGTTTACCCTCTTTGGGACCAACAACTAGTATCAGAGCAAGTTTCTTCATAAGTTGAAGATCAAGATCCACTGTCAAGAGGTTAAGATGTCAACTAGCAAGCAATCAAGTCATATCCCAACAACGGCAGCAAAAGGGTGTCCTATTTTCGATTGCACTGACTATCCTATGTGGAAGTTTAGAGCTATGCTATATCTGAAGTCCGTGGATCACAGGATGAGTACCGTGATTCAAGATGGCCCAATCATACCCATGATCCATATTACTGCCACTGACAAAACTGTTCGCTTTGGAGAAACTCCCAAGCTTGAAGCATCTTGGACTGAGGAAGATCGTAAACCGCTCAATCTTGATGACAAGGCATAGAGCATTATAGCAAATGCTTTGACAAATCCTCTTCTGCATACTATGGCTGGGTGCCAAACTGCTAAAGAGATGTGGGATACTCTCAGTGTTACGTATGAAGGCACTGACTAGGTCAAGCAATATAAGAAGACAAATCTGAGTCGTCCTTATGAGATTTTCTTTGCCAAAAAGAATGAAACTCTGACAGATTTGTTTACCAGATTTCAATGCTTGATAAATGATCTGCTCTTGGTAGGTGTCAAGAAAGATGAGAATGAGTTGGTACTCAAGTTCTTGGATGTGTTACCAGAACAATTCAATGAGATCACCATTGCACTTCATGCTGGAGGAACCTTAGGAAAATATGATCTCAGATCTATCTATGGTTTTCTTTTAAATCATCAACAGATCATGGAACAAAAGAAAGTGGCCCAGCAACAACTAAAAGAATCTATAAACAATGCTGGGTCTGCATTAATTGCAGAGAAGAAGAAGAAGGGATCTAAAAAGTCTCAAGCTGAGACTGACTCTGAATCTGAATTTGAGGAAGTAAGTCCTAACTCCGGTTCAGATGATGAAGAAATGGATGCTCTTACTGAACAAATGGCAATGTTAGCAAGAAACTTTAGAAAGTTTAGAAGAGGAAGGGGTCAACCTGACAGGAGCAAAAGTGGTAAGTCTAATTTTGATCCTAAGAAAGCTAAGTGCTATAACTGTCAAAGGATAGGACACATAGCTGCTGAGTGCAGAGTTAAGAAGGAAGAATCAGCTTCAGTAGCTGACAAGAATGCCTACAGAGCTGATAAATATAAAAAGAAATATCAAAGACTCAAAGGCAAGCCAGATGAAAACACCAAAGGTCTTCTTGCTGAGACTTGGGATAATGAATCATCTACTTTAGATGATGATGAGCCAAATAGGTGTTTGATGGCCATTGAGGATGAAGAGGAACAAGTTGACTATGAGTTAGAAGACAGTTCATTTGATGAGGATCTAGCAGAAGCAACTAAGCTAAGTAAGAAAACCAGCAACTGGGATCATGCCTCAATGTATAAGGTAAATAACTTTAGCTCTTACACTGATGAACAAAAATGTCTAATGTTCAACTATTTGTTGAATGACTTCAAAACCTCTCTCACAGTTCAATCTAGTTTGAACACCGAAATTTCAAAATTAAAAGATGAACTTAAACACTCTGAAACTCTCTTAAATGCTGGTAAAAAGACTCAAAGTGATTATGAATGTCAGCTTCATATAAACAAACTTCTAAGTGAAGAACTACAAGAATCAAAAGAACAAGCTGATAATCTAAGAAAGATCTGTGAATCTTGGTGTAAGTCATCAAGAGAAGCAGAAAAATGTATTAACCAGCAGATACCAAATCAAGTAAAGGCAGTGCTAGGGGGAGATTATAGTGCTGCTGTTGATGAAATCATCGAAGATCAAGTCAGTCTTGAAGACAAAATGATGAAATCAGATGATATACTACCAAAAACATTTTTAAGGAACAAGGATGGAAAATAGGTCAAAACCAATAAGTTTGTGAGACCAACCCAAAGTCCCCAGGTTATTCATACAAACCATCAAGCTGAATGTTCCAGATCCAACATAAACTGTAAGTTAGTTTTCAAAAGATTGGATTACAATCCTGTGAGAACAACTGTCTTTGACAGAATTTTTCACGTCAACTCAAAAAGACATAATTCTCAAGCCAAATATGAAAGGATGTCTAAGAACAGGAAGTTGTCTGTAAGTCAGACTTCACCAAATAAGGGTAACCATAAAGCTGATAAAGGTAAGTCCAAAGTCAGTGAAAATCAAGTAGACAAACTGTCTAAAAGAATTGAAAGGTTATCCATATCTTATGACCCTAAAACTGAATCCAAATTTAATGTTGGAAAACTCAAAGAAATTACCCAAACACCCTTCTATACAAGAAAATGCTATAAGTGTGGTGATAGAGGTCATGAGGCAAAAGATTGTGTAAGTACCAATCTTAGACCTGAAACGGTAAAGGATGATCGGTCCAAAACAGACTCAGAATCTGTTCGAGCTGATCAGTCAAACTCTAAAGGATCAGCTAAGTGCTCATCCTCAGAACCCACCAAACAGTGGGTTCCAAAAAGAAACTAATATGTTTAGTTGATCATGTGCATGGCTCCTACAAGTGGTACCTAGACAGTGGATGCTCAAGGCACATGACAGGAAGCAAAGGGATTCTAAGTGAATTCCAAAACAATGAAGGACCCAAGGTGACATTTGGGGATAATTCTCAAGGAAGGACTAAAGGTTATGGAAAGATAACTGCTGGAAAAGTCACTTTCAAAAAGGTAGCATATGTCGAAGGCCTTAAACACAATTTGATAAGCATCAGTCAACTGTGTGATGAGGATTATAAAGTCACCTTCAGAAAGCATGCAGAAACAATTTATGATAAGAAGGGAAAACCAATACTAATGGCAAAAAGAGAGAGAGATATGTATTTGTTAGATCTCAGCTCCGCAGATCCTTCAATTGAAACCTGCTTGTATTCTGACTTAACTCCCAAGCTGAGTTGGTTATGGCACAAGAGACTATCTCATTTAAATTTGAAATATATTAACAAATTGTCTAGCAAAGAGTTAGTCTCTGGTCTGCCTAAGATCACATTTGCTAAAGACAAACTCTGCTCAGCTTGTGAAATGGGAAAACATCATAAAGGATCCTTCAAGTCCAAACAAAATTTTTCAATTATAGAACCATTGCATATGTTGCATTTGGATCTACTTGGACCTATTAGCACCCCAAGCATAAGTGGCAAAAAGTATACTCTAGTGATTATTGATGAGTTCACAAGATTCACTTGGGTGGTCTTCTTAAAAGCCAAAAGTGAAGCTCCATATGAGTTAATCAGCTTCATAAGACAAGAAGAGTTGCAAAAGGGTAAGTCTCTTAAACAGCTCAGAAGTGATCATCGGACTGAGTTTAGAAACTCAACCCTTGAATGCTTTTGTGAAGAGAAGGGAATTATCCAAAATTTCTCATCTGTAAGAACTCCACAACAAAATGGAGTTGCTGAAAGGAGAAATAGAACCTTAATTGAAGCTGCCAGAACCATGCTATGTGAGGCAAGGCTCAAGCTGAGCTTCTCGGCAGAAGCTGTAAGTACAGCCTGCTATACCCAGAATAGATCAATAATAGTTAAACGACATGGTAAAACACCTTATGAGATGTATCATGGCAGTAAACCCAACATTGGATACTTCCACATTTTTGGTTCAACATGCTATGTGCTAAACCAAAGAGATCAACTCCATAAGTTGGAACCCAAAGCTGATCAAGGTATATTTGTTGGATATTATTCAATCTCCAAAGCTTATAGAGTTTTTATTCTTAAAAGAAAAGTAATTGAAGAGTCAGTACATGTTACATTTGATGAAACAAGTATTGATGAATCCGACAGAGCTCAAGCTGACCCAGTTAGTCTGAGTGAGCTTGAGTGAAACAAAGAAGATCTCACATCAAATTCCATGTATGTTATGGATGATTCTAATGATGATGATGGTGATATATCTGACAAATGTGCATCGTTGAAAGGAACTATCAATATTGAAGATAATCAGCCTGAGAGTCTCGGTGAATCATCAAGTACATGTCAGATTGAAGATCTAAGTGATCTTTCAATTCCTACTCAGACTGAAGAAGTAAGTCCTATTAAGCCTGAGAGACACTACTCAGACTCAGACCCAGAACCTCAGTCTCCCACTACAACCTTCAGAGTATTAAAAGATCATCCTCTTGATGATGTCATTGGGAACATTGAAGATTGTGTGTTAACTAGATCTAAGGAAAATGCAAACTATGCTGCCTACTCTAGTTTTCTATCTCAAATGGAACCAAAGAAGACTGAAGAGGCTCTAAAAGATGAAGATTAGATTGAGGCTATGCAAGAGGAGCTGACAGAATTTCAAAGAAATAAGGTTTGGACCCTTGTCCTTGCCCCAAAGAAAAAAACAATTATAGGCACTAAGTGGGTCTATAGAAATAAAATGGACAAGGATGGAGTAGTGATTAGAAACAAGGCAAGGCTAGTAGCTCAGGGGTATCGACAAGAAGAAGGTATTGATTATGATGAGACCTTTGCCCCTGTTGCAAGGATTGAAGCTATAAGGTTGTTTCTCGCCTATGCAGCCTTCAAAAACTTTAAAGTGTATCAAATGGATGTTAAAAGTGCATTCCTAAATGGAGCACTACAGGAGGAGGTCTATGTCAAACAACCCCCTGGATTTATTTATTCTAAACATCCAGATTATGTCTATAAGTTAGACATGGTTCTGTATGGACTCAAGCAAGCTCCAAGAGCCTGGTATGATACACTGTCCACCTATTTGCTCTCAAATGATTTTGTTAGAGGAAGTATTGACAAAAATCTATTCATAAGAAAGAGCAGAGGGCATGTCATTCTGGTTCAAATCTATGTGGATGACATTATCTTTGGTTCAACAAACCAAGGTCTGTGTGATTGGTACTCTAAGATAATGTCCAATCAATATAGAATGAGCATGATGGGTGAGATGACTTACTTTTTGGGACTTCAAATCTATCAGAAAGAAGATGGTATATTTATTAATCAGAGCAAGTATGTTTTTGATCTGATCAAGAAATATGGATTAGACTCAAGCCATCCCGCAAAGTCTCCAATGTTACACAATGTCAAGCTACACAAGGACATTGATGGAAAATATGTATGTGAGACTACGTATAGAGGAATGATAGGTTCATTACTCTATTTAACAGCAAGCAGACCTGATATAATGTTTGCTACATGTGTTTGTGCACGATATCAGGTTGATCCAAAGGAATCCCACTTGCTAGCTGTCAAAAGAATACTCAAATACCTGAAGGAAACACCAAACTTAGGTTTGTGGTATCCCAAAGGATCAGGGTTTGAGATGATAGGGTACTCAGATTCAGACTTCGCAAGATGTGGTCTAGATAGAAAGAGTACTACTGGAGGATGTCAACTTTTGGGTGGAAAATTAGTTAGCTGGACAAGCAAGAAACAAAACTCAGTGGCAATTTCCACAGCTGAAGCTGAGTATGTGGCAGCAAGGAGCTGTTGTGCTCAAATACTGTGGATGCAACATCAGCTTAAGGACTTTGATCTGTATTATTCAAAGACTCCCATTTTCTGTGACAATCAAAGTGCTATTGCCATTACACACAACCCAGTGTTTCACTCAAGAACCAAACACATTGAGATAAGACATCACTTCATAAGAGATATTGTAGAAAAGGGAAAGAGAGTTAGTCTTCATTGAGACTGAAGATCAACTTGCAGATATCTTCACTAAACCAATTGAAGGCACAAGATTTACAACTCTACTCGGCAAGCTTGGCATGCTCAACCCTTAATTGGTATGTTCCATTCTTTATCTCTGTTTAATTTTTGCTAAGTGCTACATTTGACTAAGTGTCAAAATCTGAGCTGAGTGCTCAATCTGAAGCTGAGTGCTCCATCTAAGCTGAGCACTCAGGATAAGCTGAGTACTCCGTTCCAAAGTGTGGTCAGTTCCACATGTCTAGGTTAGTCCTAACAAATGGTATGTCCAAAAATATAGTACGTCTGAAATATTTACGGTGTGTTCTGTTTCCAATAAACGTAAGTCGATTACAAATTATTTTTTAAAAGAGAATCTTGATGATAATTTCTATCATCGTGAATGAATTCGGATCAGTGTAACAGTGTCAGTCAAATTAAGTTACATTAAATATAACCGTTATAACAAACTGCGTAGCCGGAAGTTACTGTAACGGTCATATTTATTACCCTCCGATAATGGTAACTTTTCTCTCACATTGAAAAGGTATAAATAAGAGAGACTTTTCATCATATTTCTTTTACTCTTCCAAAATACTCTTCTTTACTCTCTTAGACCCTAACGTTGCTGTGTGTAGAGTTCATTGCTCAGTGCTAATCCCTACTACTGCTAACTGCAATCCAATACGATAAGTTCGATTTCAATGGAGGGTTATACTCGTAATCTAACTGAACAAATGATCCGTGGTGGAAATTTCAAGAACAACGCACTCCCCACCTACAAACAAAACAACGTCATCGCCAGTAACGACATTCCAAAGTCCAAAATTGGCAGGGGATATGAGGAGTGGGTCTCCTACATTCGCAAGGGACCTCTGGCATATGCATTTCTTCGTGGTCCTGCTGTGCTCATCCCTCAACTTCTCACAGAATTCTGGTATATGTGTAAACTGGATGAAACTCAACTGGTCATACGGGGTACAGTCCTAAGTGGACAAGTGGCGATAGAAGTCGATGCAAATTGTCTTCGCTGAATTCTCCATCTCCCGGTTCACGGTTTCTAGGGAAACATCACGAAGCGTTTTACCCTTAAGTAAATCTGTTTTCCAGACGGCATGGGGATTTATGGTTGTTGGAATATGCCTACTGACACACACGAATTGGTATCACTGCCGATGAGGCATAGGCCTATTGGGTCACACGCCAAGTATTGGTTCCGGCAACACCTTTGAACAAGAGAGAGAAATACCAAAATGGGTTTTGGTTGGGCCGGGCACGGCCGTGCCTTGTGAAGGTACGGGCGTGCCCTATGCTAGGTACGGACTATTGATGACTATTGATGGAGTATTCATGACTATTGATGGCCATTACTCCTAGATTGGTTATAAACGTTTTAGGCTTCAATAGGAAGTCTATATAAGTTCAAATGAGCTTATGGAACATGGTTGGTTACTACTAGTTGCTACTAGTTGTTTTTGATACATAAACTTGTAACTTATTTGTTAGTTCATGCTATCTCTCTAAGAAAACACACTTGAAGATTAGTAACACAGTACTATTGATATTCAAGTTGTTGTAAGTTATTGGTGGAGCTTTTGGCGGTGTCCAAACATAGCTAGCACATGGGGATCATCAACACTTGGTGTGGATACCAATAGTGGTACACTATTTTGTGTACAAACCTTCCAAGGCAACAAGGAGATATTAACTTGTATGGTATAATTTCCTGTCCTTGTTCTTCTTCTTTTAGTTGCATTACTATTGTCTAGAGTTTGCTCCATTGGGTGGTGTGTTGGTGGCATAAAATGAAATTGTTTTATACTCATTTTTGTTTCCGCTGCGTTTTCTAGATGCCACCAAAACCTAACAGTGGTATCAGAGCCAGGTTTAACATGGCTTTGCACTCTTGGTTTGAAAACCGGAATTTTCTGTCAAAAATGAGTTTTCCGGTGACCGGGCACGGCCGTACCTTATGGGGTACGGGGCGTGCCGGCGGCCAGGGCACGGCCGTACCGGTGGGGTACGGGCAGTGCCGGCAGATTTCTTTTAACCAGATTAAAAAATGTTTAAATCAGTGTACTGGCACACGGAGGGCACGCCCGTATCCTTCATAGGGTACGCCCGTGCCCCGTCGTGTTTTGGCCGGAATCTGGATTTTTGAAGGTACATAAAAATATATATATTTAAAGGTGTATATATGAATATGTAATTTTAAAGGTGTATTAAAATTACTAATGCATATGTACAAGGATTGCCTTTTGTGCCTTGGGTGTTTTGTTGGCAATCTTAATCAAAAATATGTTTAACATGGTTTTGTGGCACACCATGGTTTTGCTTTGGTTGTGGTTCGGTAACGAGATGCCCTTTAGACCTATGTGTTGTGGTGTTTGGTTTATTTGGTTTTGGTGCCCTGCGTGCCGTATTGTTGTAATTTTTTATTATTATTATTTGGTACGGCTTGCATGCCGTTTATTTATTCCTTTGTACTTGTATTAGTAGCATAGGATTGTGGCTTGCATGCCATTTCTTCTTCTATGTATTTGTAGAATAGTATAGAAGTTGATTTAATATGTAATAAACCAACGGGAATCACGACGTTGATGTCTCGGCAACGTGGAGTCCGGATTGCTTTTTGGAGATGCCGGCTTCAGTGGGAGCACCCCGGCTGGGTACTTTTGATCTTGGATTCCTTAGTTGACCTGTTTTCCCCGTGTGACTCGCGGGGAAAACGCATAGGATTTGGGCATGTTACCGAACTATTGTGTATGTGTGGTTGTTTTATATATTTATTATTTTGCATAGATGTGTAGGATATCGCATGCTAGATAATTTTTCAAAAATATATAAAACGCAAAGATTTATAAAATTGGTTTATATTTCTTTCCGCGCGTATAGAATTAACAAGATAATATAAATTTGTATTATATTATAAGTGGATAAAAATTGTATTTATCACTTGATTTGTTAATTCGCAAAATGGGTTAAAATTGTTTTAACCGGAAAAACGAAATCCTATTTTTTAAATGTAAATCACGCGCCCTCCGTAAGACGACACCACCCGAATCTAGTGAAACTTGGATGATTGTCAAGCTTTAGCATGAGTCATGCCGAGTGGAACTGTGTGGAAGGTGAGTGTGGTAACTCGCAATATTGGTTGTCGAGCTTAGCACGAGCCAATTATTGGCGAGAGTTCTACCGTGTATCTTGACGGACGGTTTACAATTCTTTTTGTGACACTTAGGTGGCGTCGAGCTCTAGCCGAGTCATTTAAGGGGATCAATTTAGAATTGGCGCGAGAAGGGATCAAACATGCCAAAAGACATTTTGATTGTCAATGGATCCCGCAAGGATCTAGAAGTTGCAAAGTGTTTGCAATCGGTAAAATGGTTACCGGCCTAAATAGCTTTGCTTTGTGATCCGCGGTAAACCCGTCATAAGGTAAAGTGAAATATGGTTTCTAGCCTTGTTTAAATAATTGGTTTTGAAAACTATTTGGGTAATTATTTATACAAGGATTATATCTAAATTCACTAAAACGTGTACTCTAAAATTATAGATGACAAACGTTAACAACACAACACCGAATTTATCTCTCCGTTCGTTCCTAGAAAAAGAGAAACTTGTAGGTGAGAAGTTTGTGGATTGGTATAGGCAATTGCGAATTGTCCTTCGCCATGAATCTAAGTTGCACAACCTTGAGGAACCTCTTCCGAAACCACCTGCTACCAACACAAGTTGGGCCACTAGATACGCTTTTGAAAAGCGTGTCGAGGACGCAAAAGATGTTTCTTCTTTCATGTTATCGACTATAAGCTGCGAGCTGCGAAAGCAACTCGAGCATATGAGTGCGTACGGCATGATTAATCGGTTGAAGGACTTGTTCCAACATCAGATTAGAGAGAAACACTTTATGTGTGTCAAGGCCCTTGTCAGTTGCTGGATGCAGGAAGGTGGGAAGGTTAGTGTTCATGTGCTTCGTATAAAGGCATACATTGACCAAATGGAAATACTAGGATTTCCCATTGGGAGGGAGCTTGCGGTGAATATGATTCTCCAATCCCTGCCCACGTCTTATGATGAGTTTATCAAAAACTATCAAAAGGACAAAATGGTAGAATCCTTAGACGAGTTGCATGGCATGCCTAAGATTTTCGAGTCTAACATGGCCAAATGCAAGTTCGTTCCCACCCGGTTGTTTGAGGAACGTAAAACCGAGAAAACGAATACAACTCCTAAGGGAGAAGTTTGCTATTTCTGCGTGAGATATGGAGATTGGCGCCGCCACGCTTGTCCTGAGTGTTCAAAGGAGTTAAAGCTTCCCATGAGGCAAGGGAATAACTTCTCGTCATCAGGTACATTCATGATTAGCTTAATTGCTTTTCTACTTCTTGGCTAGATTTATTGAAATGCTGGCTATAACACTTACGTTTGTTGCAAAATTGTTTTGTTACAAAGTGTAGGTGTTAAACGGAAGAAGTAGCTGATAAGGCATGGAGAGCTAGAGCTCAAGATTGGGAAACTTGGACGTTGTCTCGATTTAGAGGATTGAGAGTTTTGATCTCGCCATTTCATCTAGCTATTTTATTACTTTATTAGATTAATATTTTTTCTGCCCTGCGTGGCGAGAGAAATATTAAGTCTATTATGCATTGGTTGACGATGGATATTACTTTGACATATTCATATATTAGTGGTTTATTTCAAAGGTTATCCTTGTCATGGCATTTATAAGCTTTTGCTTAAAAGTAATAAAGTAATTATGAATAATGTGTTTAAATCCAAAAATGGTTTGGATTTGTTATCCAAGTGACAAGATTATTTAGTTATGTAAACAAGACTTACGTCACCAAGTTCCTTGTGGTTTGGAATCTTGGATGTATTTGATAATTGATCAAATGTTGAGTGCGAGAATTGTTTATCAGGCTAAATGACTTGTACATCTTTCATCAGCATATGTAAGAGGATTGAGAGCTTGTTGTAATTAGTTCACACTTGTGTGTTTAATTCGTTCAAGCAAATCCATGGGGATAACTACTTGAACTTCGTTACCTTTACCCGTGGTGGTAGTAGGGATAGGTATGCTTGAAACCTTTGAGATGTTCATTGATTACCTTAACGAGGTTTGTTGACGAAAGGTTAAGTTACTTAAATCTTGTAAAGTTGTTGAGTATCTTAATATATGAATTTTGTGATCATCATAAGAATTGTGGGATTTGTCTCCTAAATTATTTCACCTAGGACACATTGGCATATGGGTTGCATAGAGGAGAAACTGAATATTCTTGGATATGTTCGGTCTTGATGGATCGCAAATTCATACCCAATGTGTTGGGATGCTTAAGTATGGTGGGCAATGTTCTATATATAAAATCAACAAAGATGGTTTAGTACGCATCTTAGGAGAAAAGACTAGAAAGAGTGTCTTTGCTTTCTATCTCAAAACCTAGATTATCCAGCCTACGTATAGACGTGAGGTGGTAGAATCCGGGGACAAAAGATGCTACTCCATTAGGCATGAGATATTTGTTTCACAAACTTTTGAGGACAAGTTTTGTCGCTCAATAGCAAGTGGAAGTCTAATATCTATGGGAGCCAGTAAGAGTAAAACCTGATGTTGGCACTAGCATACAATTTGTAATGATTGGAACTCAGCATGGTGATGCTGGAGTACCTGGCATAATTCGTTACTCTTCCTATTTCTGATAGGAGTTGTCGTAAGGCCGGATAGATATATGTTTTATATCTAGAGGAAGATAACTCGATGATGGATTAGTTGAGTTCATCAACTATTGGAAGTCGTAGTGGGCCTAGTGTATACTAGGAGGAGAGAGGTAATGAGAATGGGATACAATCCATGTAGGATATTCAAGTATTGGACTTGGTTGATCCGATGCCTTGGTGTAAACCTAAGGATATGCATGGATTGAGATGTAGACAACTTCAAGTGCTGACCGGCGGTAAAAATTCTAATATGATTGACCATGAGGACGGTATCATAAAAGAAATTTTTCCTCGTGGTTATGTTGAGGCCTACTTGGATGACTTATGGTGTATCACTACCTTTTCTTGATTATGAAGGTATGATAGTGAAATGAAGAGACTCTATTCCTTTATAGGAATTTTGAGGAAGTGTTTTAATACTCTCTGAGAGTCTTGTACATTATTAGTATCCTTGTAAGGTCTACGAGCCCAATAAGTCTATTCATGGACTTGAACTTCAAATGCCGACTAATGATAAATTTTCCGTTATGATTGACCATGAGGATGGTATCATAAGGAAATTGTCCTAGTGGTTATGTTGAAGGTTACTCGGATACATGTGTTTGTCACTACAATGTAAAGATCGTATTCCTTCATGGGAATTTTGAGGAAGAGTGTTTCAACACTTTCCGAAGGTCTTGTACATTGAAAGTATCCTCGTAGACTCAATAAACATCGCAAGGTTGCAATCTTCACTTTAATGAGAAAATCATAGATTTGAGTTTTCGAAAAGGGAAGATTAAACTTGGATGTATGTCAGAGCTAGTGGGAGCGCTTACGTTCCGAAAATTGTGTATCTATGATATACTTCTTATTACGGATAATATCCTAATTTGGCGGTTTATAAAACCGGGGTTGAGGAATTATTGCTTTATAAGAAGAATTGGGAGGATACGAACGTGGATTTTTCGGAGTGAAAAACTAAGAGAGTGACATTGAAACATGATGGTCTAGTGTGTTAATTTAATTAGCAACTTGGTTTATCACATGGTTTCTTTTCTCTCATTTTGACATACTTGGAAGAACTCTTGGTACATTGTTCTTCAAGTTGATGTTCGGTGGTAACAAGGAACTTTGAGTAATGTATTATTCTTGGTGAATTGTTATTGTTGTGTTGTTAAGTGGAATGTTATCAACTAGAATGGTTCTTTAAGCATCATTGACTCTAATTGGGTTCTCTTGAGAAAATAAGAGTATGATGGCTTATATATGTGAACCATAGTCTTGTGCATTGTGACTCTATTGATTTCTTTGGAACAATGAGAACGCGAAGGCTTAGATAAAGGACCATGATCTTGCCGGTGCACACTTTATAAGTGTTTGGTCGAGAGAAGATATGGTAATTGTTAGAGTATGCATGGATGCCACTTTGTGAATCCGCTTACTAAACTTTAGTCGTGAGCTAGTGATGAGTTTTCTTACTAGGTTTACATAAACTTGGTTTACAAGTGGCTTTGGCTTGGGTTCGTTTAGTTGAATTTGATATATTTTGAGTTGGGAACATTAAAGCAATAATGTGCTTTGATTGTATCGATTATCAAATGGAGATTTGATAATGCGCGCGGAGCGGGTACTTTCATTAGCCTTTATTGTTTTCCGTCTTAGCATGTTTAACTACTTCCTTGAATAAATTTATTTATTCTAAATGCTCCACGATCGGTCGTTCTTCATTGGAAGGAAGAAGTGAATTAAGATCGAGGCAAGTGGTTGGTTAAGTATTCATAGTGGATTGAATACATGTTTTCGCATCACTAGCCTATACTTGATAGTGATCAAGTAATTGGAGGACCCGCACCTGAGTTTACTTCATGGACATGATCACGAGTAAATCAGGATGATAATATTGTTCGTCCTTTTACTGGAGATACATGGGCTTCTTGAATAATGATATGGTCTTGTTTAGATTGCTTTCTAACACAGTTCGTAACTGGCTGTTATAAGGAAAGTTTTCAGGAAAGAACTTATTATTATGACGGAACGATGTAGTCAAAGGTATTCGTTCCTATTTAGAGAGATATCCCTGAGCCCCTCGTTGATTGAACTGATGACATCAAAATGCATGGCCGTGCTCAAGTTGAATTGATAGTTGATCAATTTTGCAACTTGTTTTGTTCGTCATAGTTAGTCTAGATCGAGAAACATAATCGTGGATGTTTTGGGGTTGATGATGTTCCATGACCCGCATTCATAACGGATATCGTGAACGAAGGGATGAATAATCACTTGTCTGTAGGACCATTCTTTACAGGTTGGTACTTGTCATGGGTGACATACCCTATGCTGACTTGGGGGCATAGATACCTTGCTAGAGGCCGCTCTATGTCGGTGTTACCTTTCGTAGGTGTGTCATGTTCAAGTGGGAGTTTGTTGGAATATGCCCACTGACACACACGAATTGGTATCACTGCCGATGAGGCATAGGCCTTTTGGGTCACACGCTAAGTATTGGTTCCGGCAACACCTTTGAACAAGAGAGAGAAAAATACCAAAATGGGTTTTGGTTGGGCTGGGCACGGCCGTGCCTTGTGAAGGTACGGGTGTGTCCTATGCCAGGTACGGGCCCAAGGCCGGCGTGCCTAGGGCGTACCCATTGGGGCCGGCATGGGCGTGCCTCGTGGAGGTACGGCCGTGCCTAGTGCGAAAGCATGAGCCCAAGTCGGGCTGACTTGGGTGTGCCCGTGGGCTGGCACGGCCGTGCCCTATGAGGCAGGGTCGTGCCTCATGCTGAAACAGCCTATTAAACTAGCCTTTTAAGACTAGATTAATGGAGTATTCATGACTATTGATGGCCATTACTCCTAGATTGGTTATAAACGTTTTAGGCTTCATTGCGGAGTCTATATAAGTTCAAATGAGCTTATGGAACATGGAACATGGTTGGTTACTACTAGTTGCTACTAGTTGTTTTTGATACATGAACTTGTAACTTATTTGTTAGTTCATGCTCTCTCTCTAAGAAAACACACTTGAAGATTAGTAACACGGTACTATTGATATTCAAGTTGTTGTAAGTTATTGGTGGAGCTTTTGGCGGCGTCCAAACATAGCTAGCACATGGGGATCATCAACACTTGGTGTGGATACCAATAGTGGTACACTATTTTGTGTACAAACCTTCCAAGGCAACAAGTAGATATTAACTTGTATGGTATAATTTCTTGTCCTTGTTCTTCTTCTTTTAGTTGCATTGCTATTGTCTAGAGTTTGCTCCATTGGGTGGTGTGTTGGTGGCATAAAATGAAATTGTTTTATACTCGTTTTTGTTTCCGCTGCGTTTTCTAGATGCCACCAAAACCCAACTATGGTATCCACTGTGGTTCGTTCCCTTGGATACAAGGTGGGTGGCCTGGATAATGTTAATGACTTTGAAATGCAAGTGTTATGCAACATATTTTATGATCGACAATTGGATTACGCTGAGTTGATCTTTGAGGCATTCAAGTCATTGGTGACCAAGAACATAAGGGACACCATTGTGCCCTTCGTAAGATTTATATCCATGGTCATCGAGGACAGGTTGGGTAGAAGATATACTGCCCAATATGAGTCAACCCCTACTCCTGTTCTCAGCTACAGAATGTTCGCCCATGATATTTTCCCTGAGCACCCTACAATGAGTGCTCAGATGAGGGTGTATGTACAGCTTCCGACTCCTGAGTCAAGTGAAGTTGAGACAGAGGAGGAAGCTGCGGAAGAGGTGGGTGGTGGTGTTGGTTCTGAGGCTGAGTCCTCTCAATCTGATCAACCTAGGACTCAGCTCAGACCCAGTGCTCGAATAATTTCCTCCACCACTTCGAGTTCTGAGCAAAGGAGTCTGTTTCCTAGCTCTGACTCTCCACTGCTAGGTGCAACAGGTATACTTTCGCATCCCTTATCTCCTTCTCTCTCTTTTACTTCTCCACCTCCGAAATTGGGAGATAAGACTGAGTTAAGACCAACTCAATCCAACCCCTCTCCTCCACCTCACACATCTCCATATATCTTACAATCTACAGCCAACCTTGGTCAGCCCACTACTACCAAGGATATATCCTACACCTATACTAGAAAGTCTGCCAAAGGTGGTCCTTCACCTCAAAAGGACTCTGGAGCTGATATCACATTGATACCTCCACCGGCAGGAGCGGAGGGGGAGACACCTTCTCTTAAGGTGCCAACCTCTAGGCTCAGTTCAACCCCTACGCCTATACCGGGTATGGTGTCTACTCAGCCCATACTTACTAGTGCCATGAGAGAGCCTACTTCTGTGCCTTCACAGCTCCATGAAGGTAACATTGAAATACTGACCAATCCCCAGAGTCAAATACCCCCTCCTCACCACTAAGACTAGCTTACCCCACAACCATACCTCACGACATTGGTCATTCTTCTGTTCCATTCTTACACACTCTAGCACGACCTGTCAATGAACCTTTCATACACCAGGAAGGTTACAAGTTCCGCATTCTGGCCCCCTTGATTCCATAAGTCAGCACTAACCTTTGGATATGCGACCCACATTCTCACCGATTGAGGAACACTCAACAGCCACTCATACGGTGGAAATACACTCCTCCACTGGACAGGAGGACTTTGAGGTAAGAAGAAGAGCTGAGGAGCCCAAGCTGATGACCGCCGATGCTCAAGTCATTATGGAATATTTACAATCTCAGTTTGAGCTCCTTCACAAGAAGAGGAGAAATGATAAAGCCAAGTTGATGCGAAAACTTCATGATCTTTCGACTTCAGTAGTCAACTTGGAAAGCTTCGTGCTCAAATTCAGACCCTCCCCTATTGATGATGACAAAAAGGGGGAGGAAGAATCAAAGAAGTGTGATGATAAGGTTGAGGGGGAGCATACAGAGGAAGTACAATTTGAGGAACAAGCTAATGATCAGTTTATGAGTACTGTAGATCAGCCTTCCCAACAACAACATGCTCCAACAGTCCAAATTACCACAACTTCACAAGCTCAACCAGAAACTCCACATGAAGAAACATCTCAAGCTGCTCACACCAACCTTCCTCAAGCTGAATTGTCAAAATTTGTTGAAGTTGAGTCTGTTCCGACTTCACAAATAGATAAAGGGAAGAGTAAGGTGCTTGAGATGGTAAAAAGAAAGAAAAGAAGTGCCAGAGCTGAACCTGACTATTCTGGACCTAGAGCTGCCCCAATTCCCTACTCAGATGTGGATCTAAGGCATTGTTATAAAAGAACACATTTTAATCACAAGATTAAATCAATTACACTGTGTAGAAAAGGAGAATTGGTAATTATCAACTTTGTACTAGACAACAAACAAGAAATTGGTCTAGATATGAGATGTCTATACAAGTTGGGGTTCTCAGAGTTAAAAATCGTAGCCACAACTATCAAACGGATGAAAAAGAGTCAAATTAGACAAGAGATAGTTGATGTGCTTAAGAAACTCTTCATAAGAATTGATCAGTTAGGTGAGATTCCTACCGATGAAATTGATACTTTCCTGAATTGAGGCAAAGCTGCAAGAGTTAGAGCAGTGAGCCAGCGAGCTAAAAGAGACATCGGTTTGCAAGTTCGAGAGGTAGTTGAATTCAGAGAAAACACTTATATCACTCAACCTTTGGAAGGATTCTTGTATCTTGATGTGGAAGGTAATCAGTGCTTCTTGAGAATAGCAGATCTTCATTTGGCAAATCTGGAGTTGATTCTGTACTTGAGAATTCTATGTGATGACTCAACTCAGAACTTAGTATTTAGATATCATCTCAATAAAGAAATCAGATCAAGAAAAACTGAGATGATAGAGCTGCCAGAAGGTGAAGAAATTATGAATGATGCTATCAAGAAAGCTGCAATCTAGGAACTTAAATGTTATGATATGTGGTTAGAAGTTGGAGATCCTATTGATTGAATAGAAAAGTTCTATAATTATGTAAGCACTAAGTGTGCAGAAGATAATCATAAAGATTAAGCTACAATGTAAATGATATGTTCGTTAATACAAATTCAAGTTTGATATGTTCAACTGTTTTATTATTTGATATGTTCAAAATTATGTTTGATATGATCAAACAGACAGCTTTGTAAGTTTAAGCTAATGATTGATATGTTCAATTATAAACTGATATGTTCAGTAGTATAAGTTTTGTAAGTTCAGAACTTAAATTAATTCTGATAAGTTCAGTATCTAAGTAGTTGTATATCCAAATACTTAGAATACAAGTCTTATAATAGATTCGTAACATAAACATCTTGTAAGTTCAAGATACGGTAAATAAGTACGGATCAGTTCAATACTTATTTCAAGAACTAACTTTGGTCAGTTCCAGAGTGGTTCAACATAATTCTGTTAACCTATACCTACTTTGATTCAATATTTTATCATCATCAAATAGGGGGAGATTGTTAGTCCCATGTTTAGAATAGTTAGATTTGATGAGACAAACTATAGATATGTATAGATGATAGGTTAAGAGTTAGGAATTATGTAAGTCTGTTATAGACTGACTAGTCAGCTTAGGCCGAGTAGTCAACGTATAAACAAATATAGAGTTTTCTATGTAAGTACTAGATAGCTCGGTAACTTCTAAGCTGAGATAGGTTTTAAGAGTGAAGACTTGCAGACTTGAAGATTCAAGAACCCAAGATTCAAGAACTCAGCTTGACAAGGTCAAGACAGAGCGAGTCAGCTCAGCTTCAGAAGTCAGTTCAATTTAGGTAAGTTCTATATTCTGTTATAAACTCTTCATATCTACGACATTTAAATTAGGATATCTGAACCTAATTTAAACTATCTATTAGTTGGATAGAAATCTCAAACGGAATTAATTAGATATGTTCTAATTAAGGAATTTGTTACGGTTTTAAAGAAAAGATAAGTTCTATCTTTAAACTGCGATTTGTTCGTAGATATATCAAGTATAAGTATAAACCTTCTTATGGGTTTTATACACACGAACGTATACGAACACGAAGACGAGAATACGTGATACACAACGACGACTGCATAAGTTGCAAAACATACGTGTATTCGTGATACTTGATACGCGTGTGTTGCGATAACTTTGGGAGTTCAAAGTTCAAGAGAGTTTTCAAGAGTTCTTATTAATCAGTTTTAACAAGAAGTTCTATCATCAGTTACTTTGTGATTCAACAGTGTTTAAGAGAGAGTTGAGTTTATAATCATTTTAATATCAAATCATCCTGTTGATTTGATTAGAGAGTGATAATAGTTATTGTTCTGTTTAATCATTGAATATATGTTATATTAATTTGATTATTTTTTTAAAGTGTATTCAACCCCCTCTTCTACACTGTATCGGATGCTTGTTTACCCTCTTTGGGACCAACACTCAACTTGTTCTCCGGTTTTTAATTGAAGGAAAAGGAAAGGGTGGAAGGGGAGGAAAGGAAATAGAATGACGGAGAAAGTTCCTCTCCTAATCATCCCAATATTAGGAGAAAAGTTTTAAGACATAAAAATATTAAATTATCCCTCCTAATCCCTCAAGATCCTTCATAAAAAAAACTCAAGAACAAAATTTCCTCTATCATTTCTTAGCAATCGTTTCCTTTCCCTTCATAAATAACTCGAGAACGGGCCGTACACTGATCCACCATAGACGGGGCATCAATTTTCCTCTTGCATGGGATCCTTGAATCCCGGTGTCAGTTGCAACTAGGGGTATTGCCATCTATTTTCCTGTCAATCTTCGCTCTTATTGCTTCCATTTTGCCGCAGCTTTTACATTATTTTTCCATCTTCGAAAACTCTATTTTGATGGTTTTGAACTTTATTTTTTGTTTGCATTATACTATGCTTTTTCCCAAATCAAAATCGGTCATTAAACACGTACTTGTTATATGAAACATAACACTATCAAATATTGTACAAAAGTGCTCTAGGGTTTATTATGCATAAGATTGTCAAATAGGTGATATAGCTAAAGCCATTGATTTGAATGGTTGAAATAGTTTTAGATCTACAAACCATATAGGCCAACCACCACTGCAAAACCACCGGTAGTTAAATTACAGCTGCATTTTAGTTATTACTTGATGCTAAGGAAAAGCTTCAAAAACAAAGGGTAATAGGAAATCAAAGCACAAGTAACTAACATGCCATCTTTTGTAATATCCTGAAATGAGCCTAGCTGTACCCTTTGCTTGTAAGATTGTATTCTTGTAAATTAAATAAGAATTTGCAATTTAAAAGATGAAGATATGTTCACTAGTACTAAAACCACCTTTAACCCTGGTTTTTTAAGACCTTTAACCCTGGTTTTAAGTGGGGTTGAATTGGGGGGGGGGGGGGGGAGTAAAGGTCTGTAATCAACCCTGGTTAAAAAACCGGGGCTAAAAACTCTTTAACCCCGGTTAAAAAACCGGGACTAAAAACCCTTTAACCTAAATATATTCCAAATGAATAAGAGGTGTTGTATAAAAACAGATGAAAAAGAATAAGAGTTATAAATTATTAAATGGTTTAAAATAATTATTCCAAATATATTCTCCTTAAAATTTATGAATAACGTTTGGATGAGTTGTAAGTTGGAAAGGGGTGCGGAATACCCGCTAAAAAGGGACCACCAACAATTAAGTCTGTAGCCCCTTTACATTGTTTCCTTTTCTAGTTTCTTGTCATGTTCTTTCTTTTCCTGATGGACAAACACACAAACATACACCTCATTTTATATGGATTTTGGAGGGTTGATATGAAGATTTAAAAGAGGAAGACTTACATCTACTATTTGAGGATCAAGTAAGTGTTATTATTTTGAAGTTTGAGGTGTTAATAGATCAAATGAGTTCTTCATTTGAGTCTTATATTTTGATGCTTAATTAAGAGTTTGATGTTATAAAAGTGTTCTAAAAGGTCATAAACAACCTTTGTTAGGAAACGTTTGAGGATCGATTTATATGGCTTTGAGTTGGATTTGCGTATTAAGAAACAATGGCGGTTCTGACTGTTCTTGCGTCACGACGCGCCGAAGTAGGGATCGTGCCACGACTTGCTATTTTAGAGTGACGTGAGATGTCGTGATGGTGGACGGGACGCGTCCGGGGTGTCATGTAGCAACTTTGCTGTTATTCACGTGTTGATGCTTGAGCTGTTGTTATAGGTTCATATGTGGACTAAAGACATCGTTAGAGGATTAATACAAGCATCTTGGACCCAGGTGAGTACCAACTTAACCTTTAATCATTATGTAATATTTGTGGATTTGTTGATTACCATTAGATGAGTAGGAGACATGATGACTTAAAGAATATGATTATGATGAAGGTTGTAATTCTGAGTGTGATCATATGTAAGCTAATTTGACCGGTTATTAGCGCGATTGGCATGAAGATGAGTTAATGTTGAATATTGGTTAACAAATGACCAATACCCGGAAAGATGAATATTAAAGATAAATAAATTATGCTTCCAACAGTAAGGATCTAAGGTTACCGATAATGGTATGATATCTAATTGAATATGCAAGTATCAATAATTCAAGAATGTATGTTTAAAGTAGATATGCTAACTAAATGTAAGAAGGTAGTTTATGAGTAATTTGGACTAATGAATACCTAAATGTTTACTATGATTAAGATCATGATGATATGATGCCTATGTTGACTAGGTTCACAATGATAGTGAAAGAATACATGATTTATGACTTATGCAATGGTTATATGCCTTGGCTATGTTGTACTTATGTGTTCTGCTCATCACGTATGAGTAGAACTTGTTGTTATGTTGTGAATGCATTCATGCTATTGGATCCTGATTGGATCACCTATGTTTATGTGATTCGTCTGGATATTAGTGGACTATTTTACAATCTTATGGTTGAGGACATCCTTTGGTCTAGATCAGGGGACCTGTGGATCATAGTTTGGGATCAACGGTGACTCGAGGGACCATTCCAGGTGTTAAGGATTTAAATGATTTGATGAATTTTCAAGTTAAAGTTCGTAAGGAATTGAAAACTAATAACATTTCTTTACCTAGCCAATTTCAATAATATCATTGTCATTATCATTCACCAATGTCATCTCCATGTGAGGAAGAATACATAATGTCTAAGATAATACATACAAATCTCAAGAGCATAGGACACTTACAAAAAGAAGAATGTATACACATACATACATACATACATATACATATAAATACATATACATATACATATACATATACATATACATATACAATACATATATATACATATACATATACATATACATATACATATACATATACATATAGATACATACATATATATATATATACATATGAAAGCTCCAGAATCTACCCCAATTTGTACTTGACGAAACTCGAACCCATAATCTTTGGTCAATGGACAATCACCACACAAAAGCACCTAATTGCTTACCACTAGAAGAATGTATATATGGTCTCGCAAAATTATTTGTTATAATATACACAATTCCTCATATGTCAAATCTTATTGCTCCTTTACTCATCTTCGAATTTCCTTCGTGATTTTTCTGCAGTTGGCCAATAAAATTGAAGTTGTACAATTAGGGTTCGATAAATGAGTAGATGGAATAATTTGGGTTTTCTTAAGGGTTCATGTTATAACAGATAAAAGCTTTTGTGTGTGCACACAAGAGAATTCAAAAGGTTTAAAAGGATATAAAGGTAATATTAAGTTTTACAAAGATATTTATATAATTAGAAACTTTTGAGAAGATACTAAATTTTATATTACAAATTTACCATTTCAATAAATTACACTCCAAAAACCTTTGGTGGTTAATGTTACTAAAACAAACACCCATGACGTCTATGAAATCGCATCATGCAGCTAGTCAAAGCACCACCTCATATATGTCGTCATCACACATCCAGGTCCGACCCAAACATTTTAGGGGCCTGACTAAAAACTAAAGAAGAGCCCTACTAAATTTAAAAAGAAAGAAAACTAAAATTATTAAAGTGATGAGATAGAAACTTACAGTCGAATGAAACCAAAATGATGGATATAGAATTTGTTCCACGACTTTAGCTTAAACTTATCTAAACCACAACCTACAAGAATAAAAAATCATAAAAATATGCTTCGCCGTGATTTTCTATATGCAAAATCTCTAATAACATTATCAAAATCGATATTATCACTTCGATCGATGCTATAGATATGGGCACAGTTTACAAAATTCTGTACGCAATTAAAATATTTGGATATTGCAACTTTAAGGAACTCTACAATTACAACTACACACATTTTTATTTGGTAAAGTTATTTGCAACACTTTTGGTTCCGAGAAAAGATTTATTGAATCCACATCATAGATATTGTTGTGAGAAAAAGTTCTTAAAAAATTAACACAACAAAAATTTTAAGTTTAATTTCATCAGATGATTTTAAGTTATTTGAATTGTATAAAAATACGAAAATACTTTCAAATGTTTTTAATCGATCAAATCTATTTTTAATAAAATAATTTCCATATGTACAACAAAAAAATACTCGACTTAAAAAAACTCTTTATTTGAATATGTTCGATCTTCATTTTTAGTTTCTTTATATTGCTTTTTCCTAATAACATGACACTTCGTTTCTATTTTTCTCAAAATATTTTATTAAACCATTTATTTGATCAATATTACATGGATGCATATAGTTAAAACTCACCATATTAATAGCAAATAGTATATCACCCCACCCTTCCTATATCTTTCACCCACCACAATGCAATGTTGCTACAAATGAACTGAAACCTAAAATGGCAAAATCTAACAACCTTAAAATTACACACCAGTAAATTGCAAGTAAAATAGATACCTAACACAATGGTCTGACTGACAACTAGAATCGAAGCAAAATATAATTTAATCCCAAATAAAACCATCATTGCTTTGAAGATCACATATGAAATCCCAAAACTGAACTTTGCACACATTCAAGAACATACAAAGAGTCACGAAAACACACGCATTACACACATTCAGGAATCCTAAATCGAATTAAATTAAAACCACCGCATGTACTATCAAGAAGACACGCAGATACACATCACACACATACACATTATTGAATCTGAATAAGGAGAAAGGAGAGAGGGAGTGTAAGGGCACACACCAATAGATGCACCGAAAAATATCATATATGCCCCTCTTAACTTATAAAATATCTTCTATACTCAAAGCCCAAGTTTTTGATGCATAAAGTACAATAGTCTTAAAGCATGCTTTGGTATCATGTAATTAGGTATAAGTTTGAATTCTAATATTTTTGCATTCTAGAATTTGAGGGGGAGATCGATTGGGATTGCATATAGAGACTGCCTATCTACTTATTTTATGTTTGGAATAAGTAATAGGCAAATTGTTTATAGCTGAGTTACCCTTTTTTGGTTGAGTGGCCTTGACGACGACCACGAATGCTAGATTTTTTTGTCTCCCTATGTATGCTAGATTCGAAGGCAGCACATTTATCAGCAAAAGATGATTGAGCGATCTTGTAAACTTCTTCCTGTTTGTTTATGACAAAATCTAGGGCCAGATTAGCAGAACTCAACTATTATAGCAGTTAAAAAAGCAAATAACAAGTACCGAATGACAGGGTACAAGGCCATTCATATTATTCATAGCATGAGTAAAAAATGTTCCAAAAAGTAGGAGTTGAAAGTGTTTTTACCAACTCAGGACCATGGATGATGCATCTAATGGCTTTCAACTCTGTAAATAATGGACTTAATTGATTGGGTCGACCGGTCTTTCTCCATCCTCGTGCCTCTGTAATAATGTGAATATGTGATATGAGGAACTTACTCAATTGGCAATAAACATCTAATTGCAAAGATTGACAAGAGTGACATACCATAATAGTCAATGGTATCTCCAACTAAAATCCTAAACCAATCAGGATTCAATCTGCCTACCTGGCTACGGGCTACCTCCATAAACTCATAGAAATCATGACGACATAGATAGTACGCTCCAGTGCTTAGTTGAAATCTAGATAAATCTCCTCCGAGAAGTTATTCCCATCCCATGTTATTTTCCATGGATTTCTCACCAACTTCATCATCAGTGTAAACAAGGCTCACACGACATTCATATAACTCCATTGCACTCATCACAACTATAGATACATTAACCTTATCTCTAACTTCCAATTTATTTCCAATTGGCCAATAGCTTAACCATATACCGATTTCACCAATTTTAGGCTTGCCAAAAACTATGGGGTTGTACATCAAATCAAAACCACTTGTTGTAGTGATTTTACATAACCATACCTAATCATCACCAGCTATTGTATACTTGAAACGTACATCAAGTCCTTTGAGACTCTTATTCTTGGGACAAGAAGGCACATCAAATGACAAAACTGATGATTCGGATATATAATCAGCATTCATGTTTGAATCCTTTATGTCTCTTAGAGATGTGCTCATTATATTAAATTCGTACAACATCTGTGTCATACAAGCAAAAGAGTTCAGTCATTCATAGTGGTAATTTACGATCATTTGAAAGTAATATGTTGAAGGGTTTGTGCATGATGGTGCATGTGTTTGGGAGAGGAACAACAACCTGAACATGACAACTTCTGCCTACAGTGAGCTGAACATCACCAACCAGACATACCTCAAGATAGTCATATTCCTTTAGCCACTTCAAATGTCCCAAATCTGAGTCATCTAGTTTAGCAATTGGTACCAATTTGATAAAGCCCTCAACTTTACACAAATTAATACAGCCTGCACAGCCAAACTCTTGCAATGTGAAACGATGTGAGTCGAAAGTTACTTCCTTAAGTGACTTCCAGTAATATATATACAACTCAGCAAGTGTACTTGGTAGCCCTATAAGCCAGTTTAGTTTTGAGCAAAAACTCAAGTCAAGGACCCGGAGATTTTCAAGATGCTTGTAACAAGACATATAATCAAATAGACTATATGCTATATTCAAGTACTGTAGAAACGGTTTATCTCCAAAACCAGTGGAAAAGAATCAGTAGACTGAAGATTGCAATCATCAAGGAATAACCGTTGTAATGAATATGTTAGTCCCATGTTTAGAATAGTTAGATTTGATGAGACAAACCATAGCTATGTATAGATGATAGGTTAAACATTAGGAATTATGTAAGTCTGTTATAGACTGACTAGTCAGCTTAGGCTGATGTAACGCCGGTCTTTAAATATCAGAGTATAATTTTTTTTATTTTAAACACGTGCGGAAGCTAATATTTAATTCACATTATACAACTTATATAAATATAAGTTGTAATACAAAAGTATTGTTTAACAAACATTCCAAACGTTACCAACTTGTTCGACCATTACACTAATCATTACATAATATCGTCTTTACATAGTGTTCCCCAAAGCCTAACATGACATCCCTGCAGGTACCTGTACTCACCTTCAATCTATTTACCTGCATATGGAATGTACATGAGAGGGTTAGCTATAAATAGCTAATGAATAACAATTAAAGCAAAAACAGTATATCAAGAGTATCACAAAACATTTCATGCATCACATCATTTCATTCAAGTCTATCCTAACACATGGTGAAGCACCAGTTGTTACTAGGCATCACGTCTTGCAGGGTTATAAGCCCGGCTCAATGATCCTCACTAGGGAAACCGTTACTTCCTCCGCGCCGGTGGAGAAGCGGGTAGTAGTCCACCATTGCGTTATCGGGAACATATCCCATTTGGGATCAGTGGGAAACTGAGAGCCCCGAGTTAGTATTGAGGGCGGCAGTTTAGCAAGAACCAAGATTCGTGATCATCGAATCTCTGCACCCCAATCTCTACAAGGTAGTAACGGCACTCAAACAATGGCCTACTCCGGCCTTATCACAAACACAATTGGCCTACTCCGGCCCTTGACATATCAATAGTGACCTATACAGGCCTTTCATATATCAATAATGACCTACAAAGGTATTTTACATGCATACATATCATTTGGTTATCACAATTGGTTCATAAACCTCTAAACATGCATATCTACAGTTTTATGGTTTATAACATACAAAACATCTTTATAACACTATCAATATCATGCTCGAGTTAACTGTTACTCACCTGTTGAGCTATAACAGGAAAACACTATGTCACAGGTGATTCTTGATCAACTGGTACACCTAGACAAACATCCCGAATATCAAAACAATGCGAGACAGTAAACTATGTGCTGGAACAGAGCTCCTTGCGGCCACAAGCAGCATTGCTTGCGCCCGCAAGGTAGGCCTTACGTCCGTAAGCAAGGTACCCTTGCGGCCGCAAGGGGTATTCCTTGCGCCCGCAAGGACTGCTGTGTAGACCTGCGATTTCCAGCCTCTGTTCTTGCTGTTTTTGTAACACCCAAGGTTCGGAAATTCCTATTATTAGTAAATTTTCGATATGATGCGTTTTGGTATTGCATAATTGAGATTAGGAGGTGTTTAGAACTTGAGGGACTTGTGTTGTAATTTTTGGAACTAGATAAGTCCAGGGGCTAATTGTGTCAATTTTGAAAGATATGTATATATATGGCTAGCTTTGACTCTTGAGAGTCAAAGTTTCCATTTCTTCTACTGCATCCATCGAGAGAGAGAGAACAGAGTTTTCTTGAGTTTCTGGAGTTAGAGCAGCAGAGGACAAGTGATATACATCTGATTCTAGTAGGCATAAGTTGAGGTAAGCTTTCCTTGTTGCTTGTTCTTGATGTTCTAGTGGGTTTTAAGATGATTCAATGGTGAATCATGATTCTAGCTTATTTTTATTGTTATGGTTAGTTTACATGCTGTTTGGGGGTGTAGGAAAACACCCCAGTCGAGTTTTATGTGAGTTTAGTCAGATTTTTGGTCAAGAACACCGACTGTTATGAAGAACAGTCGGCTAGTCTGTAGAGTACACGGCCCGTGTAGCAGTACACGGCCGTGTAGTGTAGAAGGCGGTCACAGGGCCATGTTGGTATACAGGGTCGTGTAGAGATTGAGGTACACGGCCCGTGTGAAGGCACACGGCCCGTGTAGGTGAGTTGTCAACACCGTCCATGTAGCTGAGACATGGTCATGTAGCATGTAGTGTACACGGCCCGTGTAAATAACACGGCCCATGTAGGTGACGTGGACAACACTGTCCATGTGGTCATGTGTGGTCGTGTGGAGTGCTTGAGACACGGCCCGTGTAGGTCCCCTGCCTTGTTTTATTTGTTAAGTGTTGATTAGTACATGTCTTAATTATATGACTATATAATTGTAGGGATTACTATTTGACGTGTACCGAGTTATCTGGCATATATCGGTGTGATACTAGTTGCTGAGGTGAGTTTTCTAAACTCTGATTCATATATGTGATATGTGTGTGGTACATTGCAATGTGATATATTATTGATCAGAGGATCACCAGAGAAATAGTTGTAGCACGTTGCTTTGTGCAGTAGTTGCTACGGACAACATTTTAGCCTTCTTGGCGGATGCTAAGATGGTGCAGTACTGTGTCCATAAGAAATGTTACAGTATTCGTATATGTGTATGCGCATGCTTATATGATTTACAGTTTAGTTTTCTCACTAAGCCTTATGGCTTATCAGATACTGCTTACTGTTGTTTTTTAGGGCGTGATTCCTCCAAGGGCAAGGCCCCAGTTTGACAGAGGTTGTGATTTGGGAGTAAATCTGTATTTTAAAACATAACACCCGGTGAATTTTGTTAAACAAATCTTTGTTGTAAATATTTAGTACTACTTTTGTAACTGAACTAGAAGGTTTAGTGTTAACTAGCTTCCGCTTTGTGTAAACTCCTTTTTAATTCTAAAATACTTCTATTATCAGAGTTTTATTTTATTTAAGATTTTGGGGCGTTACAACTTAGTATCAGAGCCAAGGTTTGAGAGATCTGGAGGTGTGTTATGCATCGTCTGGACTTAAACCATGGTTCTGAGGATTTTTAAGTCAAACTGGAGGCTTGCAGCTTGGTGGAGGTACAGAGTGTTGCATTGAGAATATGCTAACTGTTTATGTTGCTATTTGTGGTATAGAGATACCTGAGATATTAATGATGTTAGTGTCAGATATGTGATGCTTTATATGATATGATATGCTAGTGATACATGGCCTAAGCGTGTGAATCGGGACTTTTTGTGATAAAGTTAAGATCGAACGTGTGTAGTGTGTTATGGATAATATAACGGCCCATATTATTACAGACACATGATACATGTTAGAACTTGATAGAATCATGAGGAATCTTTTGAATCGGGTAAGGGGTACTTGTAAGAGGTAGTGCACTTGAGATTATAGATGCCTTAGTATGTACAGAACTACTTTGGGTCCGAGGATAAGTGTACTGAGATATTGTTTGTACTTGAGATTGGTTGATATAGAGGATGTCGTGTTAAAGCTACCTTTTGTCTTAATGCTTTATCTATGCTATCAGGATGGTGAATACTAGAGGGTCACGAGCTACGGATCGTCTTGAGGGTGGTCCTAGTAATAGACGAGAGGAGGTAGATACCAGTGCAAGTGGTAGGAGGAGGCCACCTGTGGCCCATAATGCTCAAGCAGATGAGACACCAGAGTTAAATTAGGGGTTCGCTGAAACCCAACCCAGAGTGACTGTTGCTGAGGAAATCGGCAAACCTTTAGAGAAAGCTATACCGTTTATTATTACCCAAGTGGTAGACCATCTGAAAGAAAGTACACGAGAAACTGTACGATAGGAAGTGGCAGCTGCGTTAGCTGGGTAAGAAGAAAGAGTTAATCCTCAACCGTAAGTGATTATCAGAGATGCGCCGAAAGCGTGTACCTTTAGAGATTTTGCTGCGTGCTAGCCACTGTTGTTTAATGGATCTACTGATCCGATTTTGAGTCAGAGGTGGATATCAGAGTTAGAGGGAGCATTCCATACTTGTTTGTGTGCTCTGGAAAATAAAGTGAGGTTTGCTACAAACCAGTTGAGAGGTGCTGCCAAAGATTGGTGGGATCTGGAAAAGAAGATAAGGGGCGAGACTCAGATCGAGGCCATGACCTGGGCGGAATTTAAAGAGGTTACTACGGAGCAGTTTGTTTCACAGTCTGAGATTGATCGTATAGTTGATGAGTTCCCCAAACTGAAGCAAACTACAGAGACCGTACCAGAGATTAATGCAAAGTTTCATGAGAAAGCACGTTTTTGTCCCCACTATGTAGCTAACAAGAAGATGAAAATGTATCGTTACATGATGGTTTTGAAGCCGAGTATCAGGGAGTTCATTGATTCGAGCAAACATCAAACTTTGAAGTCTATGATGGATGCTGCAGGAGCCAGAGAGTCAGAGTTGGAAAGACAGGTGAAAGAAAAGAGGCTTGTGGAAGAAGGAAGCACCGAGGGTTTGCAGAGGTGTAAGAAGAGTCACTACGGGAACTATCAGACAAATGTAGTTCACTGTTTTAAATGTGGCAAGCCGGGCCATATGGGTAAAGATTGTCGCAGTTCATTGAGTGTATGTTTTCACTGTTATCAGCCAGGCCACCAGAAAGCCAATTGTCCCAACTCACTGCATCCAACCGTTCAACCGGATCGAGAAATACTCCATCTTTGCCACCACTGCGGATTACAGATAATAAAGAGATAAAGAAAGAGGATACTTCCAAGAGCAAGGGGAGGGCCTTTCAACTAACTGCAGAGGAAGCTCAGAGGAAACCCGATGTGGTTGCAGGTACATATCTTGTAAATTGTCTGCCTGCTTTAGTATTATTTGATTCGGGTGCTAGCAAGTCGTTTGTATCTGTTTCTTTTCGTAAAGGTTTCTTTTTGTAAAAGTTTCTAGCAAGTATGTGATAAGCTGAGTCCCCCTCTCGAGGTAGAAATAGCTGATGATAAGTCTATGCTCGTGACTGATGTGTATAGAGATAATGTGCTAAAGATAGACTCTGTTAGATTTCCTATTGAGCTTATACCTATGCCTATGAGAGAATTTCAAGTGGTAGTGGGAATGGATTGGCTTGGGTGTTACCAAGCAACCATTCTGTGTGGGCAAAAATTGATTCAAGTTCAGACCCCAAGTGGGGAAGAACTATCAACTTTTGGTGATAGTGTGAGTAAGAGAATGTGTTTGTGTTCCGTGACTAGAGCTCGGAAATACCTTCAGCATGGGTGCACAGCCTTTTTAGCTTATGTTAATTATTCGTAACTAGAAAAGAGACAGGAGAGTGTGAATGATGTGGCAGTGGTACGTGAGTATCCAGATGTTTTTCTAGATGATCTGCCTGGTATACCGCCTGATAGGCAAGTAGAGTTCAAAGTTGAGTTGGTACCGGGGGCTGCACCGATTGCCAGAGCTCCGTACAGACTTGCACCGCCAGAGATGCAGGAGTTGATGAAACAGTTGCAAGAGTTGTTGGATAAAGGTTTTATCAGACCTAGCAGTTCACCGTGGGGCGCTTCCATTTTGTTTGTAAAGAAGAAAGATGGTACGTTTCGTATGTGTATTGATTACCGTGAACTTAATAAAGTGACTGTGAATAATAAGTATCCTTTGCCCAGAATAGATGATTTGTTTGATCAGTTGCAAGGGGCGTCGTGGTTTTCAAAGATCGATTTAAGGTCGGGTTATCATCAGTTGAAGGTTCCGGAGGATGATATTCCTAAAACGGCGTTTAAGACGCGGTACGGGCATTTTTTATTTGTTGTTATGCCATTTGGTCTTACAAATGAACCTGCCGCATTTATGGATCTTATGAATAGAGTCTGCCGTCCGATGTTGGACAAATCTGTTATTGTGTTTATTGATGATATTCTCGTGTACTCAAGAAACCCGACAGAACATGAAAGGCATTTGAAAGAGGTATTGGAGACGCTGCGAAGAGAGAAGCTGTATGCTAAATTCTCCAAGTGTGAATTCTGGATTCAAGAGGTGCAATTCTTGGGTCATCTGATTAATAAGGAAGGAATTAAAGTTGATCCTGCGAAGGTTGATGCAGTAATGAAGTGGGAACCTCTGAGGAACCCTACTGAAATCAGAAGCTTTTTAGGGTTAGCAGGTTATTACAGGAGATTTATTCAGAATTTTTCAAAGATTGCAGTTCCATTTGACCAAGCTAACCAGGAAGAATGCAGAGTTTGTATGGGGAGATGAACAAGAGGCTGCGTTTTTAACTCTCAAGCAAAGGTTATGTGAGGCGCCTGTTCTTGCTTTGCCAGAAAGAGTAGAAGATATGATCGTGTTTTGTGATGCTTCTTATTTGGGGTTGGGATGTGTTTTGATGCAGAGAGGTAGAGTGATTGCTTATGCTTCTCGACAGCTTAAGCCGGATAAGATTAAATACCCAACTCACGATTTGGAGTTGGCAGCGGTGCTTTTTGCATTGAAGATCTGGAGACATTATTTATATGGAGTGAAGTGTACTATTTATACTGGTCACAAAAGTCTGAAATCTTTTGTGGATCAGAAGAATCTTAATATGAGGCAGAGAAGGTGGTTAGAGCTTCTGAAGGATTATGATTGTGAAATACTTTACCACCCGGGGAAAGCCAATGTTGTGGCAGATGCTTTGAGCAGGAAGTCAGGGTCGGTACTTTGGAAGAATGAGTCATTACGGATGACAGTGACTACGCCATTGTTGGATGTTATAAGAGATGCTCAGCTGGAAGCAGTTAAAGAAGAAAACCATAATAAAGAGCGGATTAAGGGGCAGGTAACTAATTTTGTTAAGGATAGTCGTGATCTATTCTTATGCTGTGGACGAGTGTGGGTACCTAATCATGGAGAAGTCAGATAGACTCTTTTGAGTGACGCTCACAGATCTAAATTCTCTATTCACCCGGGGGCGACAAAAATGTATAAAGATCTGAAGGTAGAGTATTGGTGGCCAAGTATGAAGCGAGATGTGGCTAGGTATGTGGAGAGGTGTCTTACATGTCTGCAAGTGAAAGCTGAACACCAGAAACCGCATGGGAAATTACAACCTCTGGATATACCAGTGTGGAAGTGGGAGAATATTACTATGGATCTAATCACTAAATTACCTACGACCCCTAGAGGTTACGATGCTATTTGGGTAATTGTGGATAGATTGAATAAGGGCGGGTATTTTATTCCCATTAAAGAGACTTACTCATCAGAGAAGCTATTAGAGGTGTATATGACAGAAATAGTATCTTGTCATGGTGTGCCAGTGTCTATTGTGTCAGATAGAGATACTCGATTTACTTCCAGGTTTTGGAATAAATTTCACGGCGAAATGGGGACTAAGCTTCATCTTAGTACCGCATTTCATCCACAGACTGATGGTCAAAGTGAGAGGACGATTCAAACCCTGGAGGATATGCTACGCATGTGTATTATTGATTTTGGAGGGAGTTGGGATTCTTATCTACCACTTGCAGAGTTTTCTTATAATAATAGTTATCATTCCAGTTTGGAAATGCCGCCTTATGAAATGTTGTATGGTAGAAAGTGTCGAACTCCGGTTTGTTGGGGTGAAGTGGGACAGAGAGAATTGGGAAGTACTGAGGTGGTACAACGTACGATAGAGCAGATTCAGCAGATCAGAGATAGATTGCTAGCAGCTCATAGCAGACAAAAGAGTTACGCGGATAAAAGAAGATCACCACTAGAGTTCCAAGTGGGTGATTATTTGCTATTAAAGGTGTCACCGTGGAAGGGGGTTATTAGATTCAGAAAGAGAGGTAAACTGGGTCCGAGGTTAAGTTATCGCGGCGCGACGATACCTGATAAGAAAATATTCAAATTTTAAAAGAGTTTTGGATCGCGTCAAACTCAACCGTTGCGACACTTACTCGTCGCGGCGCGACGCCCTTGTTTTCAGTTTTCAATATAAACGAACGTCCAGATCGGTTTTGGGAGGAACAACCCAACTTATACTACCCAAATACTCCCAAAACTCGTCCAAAAGCATTCTAGGGTTCTATCACGGTTCTATCATTCTTATTTTTTATCTTCTGTGTTTATGTTGTTCTTAATTTCCAGAAGCTATTTTATGGTGTTTCTAGGCTAGAATTTCATGTTTTCCTCCCTAGAGGAGATGAACCTCAATAAAGTTGATTAATTTATGTTAATTTGGACATGTTTGCTATATAATTTGTCTTGTATTGCTTAATTGATGATCCACATGTGTTTTGGTTTCTGTTTTTAGAGTTTATTTACTAAGTTTGCACGAGTTGTGTAACACCGCCTTTGAAACCTTAAAAATCAGTTTAAATTCGAGTTTTTAAACTGCATGGGTCCGTTTGTAAATTGAATGTTTACCTGTTAGTTATCCTAACCGAATTTCAAAAACAAAGCAGCGGAATTTTCAAAAACAATAAACAAACCCAAGCCTATTAAACTATTACAATTTAAACACGTGTTTGGCGTATATACAAATATACAAAACAAAACTTGCCAAACACGACTACCGGTGTTACTTTAAACTAAATCGACCATTGTATATATTAAATACCAAAAGCAGTGTTCCTCAAAAGCCCGTACAAAAGCATAAGGGTTCCCGTCTCACCAGGCCTGCCTATACTTTGTCTGAAAAAGGGAAAACAACAACAGGATTAGCTATTTAAAATAGCTAGTGAATACAGACAGGTATAAGTGCAATAATAGCAAGTCATGAATCAAATATGAGCATACAATGCTATCCTAACAATTAGCGGTAATGCTGACATGTCCAGCAGTGCTATATCTTGCCAGATAGCTAGTCCGGCTCAATAACGACCACCGGCGGAATCAAACACTGCCAACCATGCTGGTTTCATCACCTAAGTGACTCCACCTGCTCGTTACGGAGCCAAAGGCTCATTAGGCTTAGCCAGTTAAGGCAATCACCCCAAATGTTAAAGGAATGGCACTTGAGTACCATTAGTCCCGAAAAATTGCCCGAAGGCCCCTGAGACCCAGCCGAAGCTGACCTTTCATGCACATATGTCCGGACTTTTCACATAGCTCATCATTATCTCATAAAAGAGATCATAGCATGCATGCTTTCACATATGAATTCATATTCATCAAAATGTCACAATAAATATACATGTCATTAATGGTTGTCTAAGCATATATACATAAATAAACAAGTCTATATGCAATAATTAGCATACCATGTTCGTTTAAACCAAATAGCATTCAAAACTTCCTTTATTGAATTCATACAAATCGGTACTCACCTTGGTGCTCAAAACAACTTAAATATGTACTTGGCCTTCCTTGAATGCTTAATTACCTATTGTTTACATATAATTCCATTTAGATCTAAATCTATTTTTCATGATCGGAAGGAGATAGATCAATTTTGTTTGCAGCAAGCTCTTCAAGTGCAAATTTCTCTGCTGCTATTCTGCCAAGTTCATCAGCCACTTTCAAGTCTTTTACTCTCGGATTTTTGTCATCTGAGTCACTTAAATCATATATACCCTTACTCATCTGATCATCCGAAGAGACTATTACCATTTTACCTTTACCTTTATCGGATTGGCTTGGCTGACCATTGGATGAAGGAGCAGCTGATTGACTGGGAATATGAGAAGCTTTAGCTTCAGTTATTATTTGTTGACATTCAGCTCCATCTAGTTCTGAACTGAAAAGTTTAGCTTCAACTTTTCTTTTATCAAGGAGACTTTAGAGCTCCCCCTCAGCAAGTGCCTTAGCTTCTTCGGCTTTGGCTAGCCTGGACTCGAAATCAATCAAGGCATTATTCTTGTTTTCTTCAGCGGCTTTGAGGTGAGCCACTTCCTATTCTAATCTTTGTAAGTATTCAACGCGTGAATGCTTTTTATCCCATTTGATTATCTTCCGATCAGCAGTAGCCTTCCTTCTTATGATCTGACAGATTTTGGACTGTCTTCTTACATTCTCCCCCTTAGAAGCTGTAGAGATTCCTGAAGCTTCTACCAACCGAGACAGTGCCGAAATCTCTCTTGATAGGCCATAGAAGGAGGGAGCAAACAATTCTTGCAACTGACGAGTTGCATTTTGAGAAAGATTGACAGCATGGATGTTGTCAACCTTGGAGGAAAGAGAATTTACAGTATTGGAGAGAGTAGATAGTTGAATGTTTAGCTTGGAAAACTCAAGAGTGGCGGAATCAGCTATTGTTTTGATAAGATGGTGAAGGGTCATGTACATCCCATGAAGAATCAGATTTTTACAATCAATGGTTTGAGTGAGGGTGGTGAACTGAGTTTTGATAGACTCAACAAGAGATTTGAGCTCAGATTCAAGCTTTGCTTGATTATTGGCTACACACTGACCCTGAAAGGTGTTCGACTTAACAGAGTTCGAAACAAAGAGGAAGAGTTCAAATAGACTTTCCAATGAGGAAGCAATGTCTATTGAAGGCTCAGAGGTTTGAGAATGTACAGACTCAGGGGATTGAAGAAAATCAAAGGCATCACTGTCATCAAAAGGATTGACAGTTGTATCAGGAGAAGGAATGTCAAACATGGTGTTTAGGAGAGATGGGGAGGCCGTAGCATCAGGAGGGGTGACCGTGCATCAGGGGCCTAAGGCTCATTTGCTTTAGTTACAGTCTGGTTTAAGACTGTGTCTTCATTAGCATTAGGAATCTCGACTGAAGGAGGTTGAACTTCAGTGTTATTGATAAGGGAAGGTTGGGCATCACTCTCAGTTTGGTGTGAAACTGATAAATCATTTTCCCTATTTGAATCCATAGTATCAATGGGGTTTTGTGACACATCAAGGGATTTGGGAGCAGTATCATCTCCAGGGTGAACTGAAGAATCATCAACTGGTTGGACCTCCGAAACTAGGGGAATTGTAGTTTCATCATTGGTGATAGGCCGAGCATCAGTGTCAGCCGTTTTAGGTGCTGACTCATCATGTGCTTGGTTGATATCCATACTGTCAGTTGGCTTTACTGATACATTAAGGGATAGAGGGGGAAGTTCAACAGAAACAGGAATGGATGTTCCATGTTCTGGTGGTACTTGAGTGGTATTGGGTGTGCTTGTAGAATCAATGGTGGGTATAGAGGAAGTCTCGGCTGACTGGTGTTTGTCAGTGTCCTGAACTTGTGATAGTAAAAGTGGGACTTCAGGAACAGCTTGGTTTTGAGTTGTCTCTTCATCAGTCAGACTTGGTTTAGAGAATTTAAGTAAAGGAGATCTTACTTGAACAGCTTATGCGGATTTTGATGAGTGAAGCTGAGTTTTGTGAAGAATCAGTGGGGTATCATCAGGTGAATCCTCACTTGAAGCATAGTGAGATATGATGGGACTGGAGGGCATGTTGGGTTTGTGGCGTTTAGAGAGTGATCTTAGCGGGTGAGCGGTGGTTGGTTGTTTAGTAGTGGATTTGGGTATGGCTGAAGGGTTGGTGGATGGCTTAGTTGTAGTGGACATCAACTTCATTTTCTTTGTTTTTGATGGAGAGAACTGAGGTATTTGGGGTTGAGGTTTGGAAGGGGCAACTTCAAAAGATAAACCTGAATATGGTGGTGGAATTGCAGGAGAAGGCTTCAGGGAGACTAGTGCAAGCATTGGGGCAATTAATGCTGGGTTGAAGGCAGATGAAGAACTCGTCCATACTGAACCCGGTAGGGAAGGAGATGGAAGTAGAACAGAAGCAAAATTGTATGCTTCAAGTGGTAACAGTGAGTAGATAACCAATGACACAAACCCGGGAAAAGGAATGTGTTGAGACCTTATTCGTGCTGTTAGTGAGACCACAAGACTCTCCATGATAAGTTCAGTGATGTCAATGGTATGACCATGGATAATGGCATAGGCCATTTTCAGAACAGCTTCATTGACTTGGTCAAGACCACCAGTTTGCTCGTCATACAGAAATTTAGATGAGCAATTAGACAGTTCCACTCATTTGGAAGACGAGTGCGAACCATTGAGTTACCTTTGACCTTGTGCTCATCAGCATATTGAAAAAAGGAGAAGAGCAGCTCCTTAGCGTTAGCAGTGAATGAGGTGAGTTCCCGGCGAGGAAGATGAAGAACAGATGCAAGAAACTTTGTGGTGATTTCAGCAAACTTGCTACCAGAGAGCATACTGAAGTGAATACTTTGGCCGGAGGTTTTGGGTTTGATGACTTCAGAGGTCATCCAGAACTTACAGAGGTGTTCTTCAAACATTCGAACCTTTTCAGAGAGAGCAAAGTTCAATGGGCAGTTGCGAAGATATGTCATAATTTGGTGAAGTGTTGAGGAAGACGAAGGGATGGTTAGGCCAGCGGCGAAATTGTTGTCTTTGAAACAGATTGATTCTAGTGGGATTTTGGGGACAACATCAGTTGGAAGAGTTACCTTTGCGGAAGCAATTTTGGGGGCCATTGATTCAAACACAAGAGTTATTTATGCTTTTGAACAAGGGAAATAGCCGGAGAAGATGAGTTGCAGGTAAAGAACTTGAAGGGGCGATATTGGGTTTTAAAGAGGTTTAAACTGAATCAATCTTGGAAGTTGAGTAAATCTAGGGTGAAAATAAGCGCGTGAAGCTGGAAATTACACAAGGATAACTTTTGTGTTGTCAAACAGTTATTAGGTAAACTAATTTATCCAGTGTTATCTTGGAACTAGCTAAACTTCAACAACACACCATTAGCAGGAAGATAAAAATTTCACTATACAAAGGGAAAAAAAATATCCAAACTTTGCATTTGAAATTTTTATCTAAATAAACAAAAGAAACGAAAGACAAAAAAAAAAAAAGAAGAACACAATGCCAACAAGAATAATAATTAAGCTTGAAAATATCTAATACCATATCTGAATAAAAGATTACATGATGTAAATCATGAGTTACATGGACTGCGAAAAAAAAATTACATCATGTTTATGATAACACAAATATTTGAGATGAAATTTCAATCCCAATCCCTTCATCAGGGATGCGTACGGTGATGACATAACATACTGGGAAGAAAACAAAGGTGATTGTGAATTCCATGAGTTGTTGAGAAAGTGAAAGATTTTCTTTGAATCGCATTTTGATTTGAAGAAGATGAAAAAGGAAACAAAATCTTTGGATGTTTATAAAGAAATTTACTCATGATTACGCTTCAGAGATGATTTGACAGTCAGAGAGAGGCAGAGTAAAAGTAATTATTCAAGCTTAGCTATTAGGGTGGCTGTCATTAAATGTGACAAGAAAGAATGAACAGTAACAATCAAACTTACATGAAATAGCTATATTGTTGAAGGATTTAGCATTCCTATTTCTGCAATCAGTTATTGAACCAGTGTTCATCTAAGTCTTTTGTGTTGGCCCAAAGCCCACGGCCTCAATTGGGCCAAGTTAGCCCGTGTCTAACAGACCTAACACGGCCCGTGTTCATCTACACGTCCGTGTAGGCCCAAAGCACACGGTCTCTACTTGGGCCAAAACGCCCCGTGCTAGTTGGGTTGGACACGGCCCGTGTTCAAGAACACGGCCCGTGTACCATGCTGCCAAAACCCATTTTGGCCTTTTCCTCTCTTTTGCTTGATCGTGTTGCCGGAATCAATACTTGGTGTGTGACCCAATAGGCCTATACTTCATCAGCAGTGCTATTAACTTGTTCTTGTTAGCGGACATATTCCAACAGACTACCACTTGCATGTGGCACGACTACGAAAAACAACACAAACATAGAGCGGCCTCTAGCAAGACATCTATGTTCCGAAGTCAGTATAGGGTATGCCACTTTTGACAAGATCCCAATCATAAAATGATTGTCCTAAAGATAAATGAACATATACATCCCATTGTTCGCGATATCCTATGTGAACACAAGGCATGGAATAAAGTCAACCTTTAGATTAGTGGTGACCAACAAACCAAGTTATCATTGATCCATCATCAATATAACTTGAGCACGGCCATGCATATGAATGTCAGCACTCAATCATCGAGGGGCCCATGGATATCTTCTCTATACATAGAGGAACAATTTCCTTTTGACTACATAGTCCCGCCACATAGATAATACTCTACCTAATCATCTCCCTTATAACGACCAGTTACGGACCGCGTTAGAAAACGATCAAAGCAAAGCAGACCTATGCTTTGGAATCACATGTATCTCTGTTAAACGCCATCATCACCCCGAGTTACTTATGACTAGAACCATGAAGCGAACTCGGGTGCGGGTCCTCCAATCACTTGAAACCCCTTTCAAGTATAGGCAAGAACCACGTTTAACAAAACCAATTCTTTACCTCAATCTTAATTTATACCTCCTTCCCATAAAGTATAACTGATTGTGGAGATTTTAGAATGAAAAACATTCTCGGAAGTGTTTAAACATGCTAAGATGGAACACAATAAGGATTCATAAAATACCCGCCCTCGGCGTATTATTAAATCTCCATTTAATAATTGATATAGTATGAATTGCAATACTGCTTAACGTCCCCACAATATAAGTACAAATCAAACATGAACCAAAACATATTCAAGCCAAGTTACATGCATTAGAAATGCTAATTGACCTAGTATGATAAACATCACTAGTCCATAACAACGGCTTAACTAGTGGATATGTACCACAACATCCACAAGTACTTTTGTTATTCAATTATATCTCTTTTGACAAGACTAATTCAAAAGTATGCATAAAAAAGATCTCAACTTTTCAAAAGTTTAAAGCAATCACACCCTCATTGTCTTAAAAGCCCACAATAAGGTTAGTGATACTTTAAGAACTAGCAAACAACACCACAAGTTAGGATCATCAACTTTGACCAATGATCAACAATTATCCTAGCAGAAACACGCATTAGAGTAACTATTTACTCCAAGCCTATTCTAGTCGCCAAACACCAAGAACATATCTCTATATTTCTTGAACTAAATACAATCCAATTTTGTATCTCCTAAATGCCCTTATGAAGCAATAATTCCTGAATTAGGTTTGTAGATAACATAATACCGGGGCATTATCTTCAATAGACATTTAACACTAGGAATACAACAAAGCTCCCACTAGCCCTGACATACATAAAAGGTTTTATCTACGCTTCTAGAAAACTCATCACTATGACTTTCTAATAGTAAGCAAAGATATTTCCTTAAAAGATGCACACATAAGTCCGAAGTGGTCTTATCCACTTTTGTAGACATAATTCGGATACTACGGACGTATATTAAGACCATCGGAGAGTGTTATAAGCACTTCCTCATCATATTGTTTCATGATGGAACGCGGTCATTAATATCCACGAGTACCAAACATTCTTCAACATAGCCACAAGGACAAGTTTCTCCATAACCATCATGAAAACTTTTCCACTAGTCGGTATTTGAAGTTGCCTACAATTCCAGCCATGTTAATCCCATCACTACCACCTTGGTTTACACCTAGGTATGGGATCAAGTCAAGTCAAGTACTTGGATTGCATGTCTTTATCATTTACTTCTTTTATTCTTAGTGAATTCTTGATCCGCTACGTCTTCCGATAGGTGGTGAACTCAACACGACTCACCATCAAGTCATTGCCACTTAGATATGAGAAAAAAAACCGTATCTCTTTGGCTCTATAGGACTCTTATCAGAATTCAAAGAAGTAATGACTCTTAGTCAGGTATACCAGCATAACCATGTTGATCATCTATCAAAGACATCAAATTATATGCTAGTATCATCATCAAGTCTTCATTTAAGTTCTACATTCTTCCACTAGAATGCCTTAGTTTTAGTTTCTCTCTTCTTCACCTTTTAAGCAACAAACATTGTTCTCAAAAGGTTAAATAGCTAAAACTTAGAAGAACACCTCAAATGTATTAGCACTTCTTGATTTCAAGTTTATCCACCTCCCACTGAATGTAGAATGGATAACTTCGAACTATAAGATAGACAAGCAATGAACCTTTCTAGTCATATCTTATTAAGCGCTAAATAGACCATCAATTGAATTTGGATTTGAGGACTTAGTCCCAATGGCAAATGAATATCCCAACAAATCGGACACACATTCTTGACCCGTCATAAACTAGATCAACAAGACCCGGTTCCGTACTCCATGACACCATGTACCAATGCGTCTTAGTAGAATATGAATTGTGAAACAATTCCACAATTTACTATATGGTCATCCAATATATAGATAGTAGATATTTTAGCATCTTAACTAGATCTAAGTATCTTGATCTATATGCCCTATTGATTCTGAAATTTGTCTTGGTTAACTCTGATCACCAACAAGGTTTCAGACACACACCCACACTAATAAACGTCTCGTGACTACTACCATCAAGGTAGTGACGAAGAAGTTCCGCTTTTGTTATTCTTTGTGGTGTGCTTGAACGGATTATCCACAAAATGTGATCAATATCCAACAAGCCTTCAATCCTCTCACAAACTCCGGTGAAGGATCACATAATCCCCTTAGCCTAATAAACAAGATCAACATCAAAACGTTTAGCCCAAGGCTAAACTATTCCGAGATCCTAACCACATGGATCTAGGTGATATATCTCTTGTTTATGTGGTTAAGTTGATTATCACACAAAGATAACTCATCCAAACTATTCTGGATTCAGAATCAATTATTCATGAATATTCTATCACTTGTAACAAAACCTTGTGTATACCATGACATGGGAAATTTTGAACAAAATATCTCACAATAGATTTTCATAATAAATATCATATTTTAAGAATAAACTCATCGTCACAACATGTTAAGTTGTGCGTCACGCAGGGCAAAACAACACATGGGTTATGACATCAAATAAACCTTGAATATACATCGCTTAAAAGGTTTTACATCAAATCTTAAAACTTTATATCCATCATCATCAAAACCGAGCATACAAAGAAATATTACTTGCCACGCAGGGCAATAAAATAGAATAATAAATAAACCGGCGACAAAAGCGAGATCAAGTCTCCTTATCTTCTCTTAGAGGACAATCATCATGGTTTCCTCATTCGAGATCTGGTTCTTCATGCTTTTCTCTCACCAAAGGACCTACACTAAAATAAATTTGTGACAAACGTGAGTCAATCAGCTCGGGTCAACTACCCAGCTTATATAAGAATAGCAATGAATCATGAACGTACCTAAAGATGGAAAGTTAACTCTCTCTTTTCTGAGAAGTTTTATATCCTCTCGGCATGTAGGGAAAGCATGACGGCCCCAATTTCCAAATCTTCCACAAAAGTAGCAAACCACCTTTTCTTGAGTCTCTTCTTGAGGCACATTCTCTATATCCTTCGACTCAACATCAAGGATAGGCTTGGAAACTCTAACCTTTCCTTTTACGGTCGGTTTCTTCTTCCTTTTCTTTTGTTTCTTTAAGCCCAATACGGGAGTGGTTGAGGTGGAATTATGCTTGGCCATGTCAGACTGCGCTGACTTCAACATGCCATGCAATTCGCTTAAGGATTTCTCCATTCCATGCATATGATAGTTTGTGACAAACTGATCATATGATGCGGGCAGAGACTGGAGTACAATATCCACAACAATCTCTCTCCCAATAGGAAATCCTAACTTCTCCATTTGGTCCACATTCGCCGTCATCTTAAGGACGTGAAGACCAACATTCCCGCCTTCCTGCAGCCTACAACCGACTAGGCTTTTAACACACTCATAGTGTTCCTGCCTAACTTGCTGTTGGAACATGTCCTTGAGCTTGTTTAACATATTGTACACACTCATGTGCTCGAGCTGCTTTCGCAAATCCAAGCTCATAGTTGACAACATGAGGCAGGAAACATCGTGCGTGTCCTCAACACGTTTTTCATACCCGTATCGTACGGCCCAAGTCGCGTTGGTAGCAGGTGGCTCCGGAAGGGGTTCCTCAAGGATGTGCAACTTTTATTCATGGCGAAGGACAATCCTTAATTGCCTAAGCCATGCAATAAAGTTCACCCTCGTGAGTTTCTCCCTTTCTAGGAACACACGAAGTGAGATGTTTGACGTAGTGTTGTTTTGGTTTGACATCTATAAATATTAATAATACGAGTTTTGGTTAGTATAGATAAACCTTGTTAAAAATAATTACCCTATAGTTTTAGATAAAAACAACTATTTATAACAAGGGCTAAGGACCTTATTTCACCTCGCACCGTGACGGGTTTACCGCGGATCATGTGGGGAAGCTATTTAGGCCAACAACCATTTTACCAATTGTAATCTCTATTACAACTCTTAGACACTTGCGGGATCCGCTGACATCCATTATGTCGGTTGGCATGTTTGATCCCTTCCTAACACCAATCTTAATATATAATTTTTGTTTAGCTCGTGCTTAGCTCGACAACTAATCAATAATTATATACTAAAATTGTAAACCGTCCGACAAGACACACGGGTGGCACTCTCGACCATCAATTGGATCGTGCTTAGCTCGACAATCAATCATGCGAGTTACCCCACTCAGCTTCCACACAACTACGCAAGGAATGACTCGTGCTTAGCTCGACAATCATCCTTGTTTCATTAGATTCGGGTGGTGTCGTCTTACGGATGGTGCGTGATTTACATTTTAAAAACGGGATTTTATATCCGGTTTATAAAAACCCTTTTGTGAATTAACAAAGTAAGTGTCAAAACGATTTTAAGCACTTTTTAAATATAATATCAAGTTTATATTTTCTCTGTCAATTCTATTCGCGCGAGATTGTTAACCATTTTAACAAACGTTGTGTTTTATTTAATTTTATAGAAAAATTGTCTAGCATGCGAATCCTAATCCATACATAGAAAAATAAAACGCAACCACGCAAATATATATATATATATATATATATATAATTCGGTAACATGCCCAAAAATCCTATGCGTTTTCCCCGTGAGCCACAACGGGGAAAACGAGGCCAAAACCTAAGGACAAGGTAAAGTCTCGTTGGGTGAGCTCCCACCGAATCCAACACCTCCAATAGCGTGTTGATTCCTTCTCGCCAAGACGTCATCACCATGACTCCCGTTGATTTCTCCGGCTCTAATTCTATATTATTTACAAATACATAGAATATATATATAAACGACACGCAGGTCGCATTCCTACACTATTTATACAAATACACGGAGTAAAAGAAATGGCGTGCAAGCCGCACCAATAAATAAATAATAAATTACATCAATACAGCACGCAGGCCAACAAAAAAAACAAATCAATCAACAACCACAACACATAGGTCTAAGGGCATATCGTGTTACCGAATTAACCAAACGCAATATAAATGAAACATGGTGTGCCACACAAAACCATGATACAATTATATATCTATATTTTAGTTAAGATTGTCACCAACATTAAAGGCACCATAATGACAATCCTTGTACATATGCATTAGTGTACCAAACCATTTTTGTGACACATATTCATATATACATTTATAAGTATATATTTGTGTACACTTCATGCCAAGGTACAACAAATATATAAATATAAAAACTAAAATATTAACAAGGCTACAAATATAACAACTCTAGCACAACAAGAGTACAACAAGAGTCTCAATGAAAAACTAATTTTAAGAAAACAATTTTCTTATATAAAAATATTTATATGAATATTTTGTAGGCTACAAATATATCAATTTTAGCCTAGCAACCATCTACACAGAAAAACATTTCAAGAAAACAATTTTCTTATATGAAACATTTATATGGTTTTTCTAGACTCGTTAGTGCAAAGCCATGTTCGATATGGCTCTCATACCACTGAAGGTATTTGTTTGGCATAAACGAGTAGCAACGGAAGCAAGATACAATACAAAAACTAAACATGAACCAACATCTAAACATGAAGTTGCAACTAGAATATAATAAACAAGGTAGAAGAAATTTGACCAAATTTGACCACCTTTGTGCACCAAATTTGACCACCAAGAAGAAGAACAATTGGAGAGAGTATGAACACATGCATAAGGATCTAGAACTCCCAAAGTTCTGTTCCATAGACATATGAATTGTGGCTTAGCATTCACTCACATTAATCCCATTAAAAAGAGTGTTTAAAGTTGTTTATTCTGCTGTTACAGGGACTGTACACGGCCCGTGTTGGCCAACACGGCCATGTAGGCACAATGCCCACGGCCTCAATTGTGCCAAGTTAGCCTGTGTCTAACAGACCTAACACGGCCCGTGTTCATCTACACGGCCGTGTAGGCCCAAAGCACACGGTCTCTACTTGGGCCAAAACGCCCAGTGCTAGTTAGGCTGGACACGGCCCGTGTTCAAGAACACGGCCCGTGTACCATGCTGCCAAAACCGATTTTGGCCTTTTACTCTCTTTTGCTTGATCATTTTGCCCGAATCAATACTTGGTGTGTGACCCAATAGGCCTATACTTCATCAGCAGTGCTATTAACTCGTTTGTGTCAACGGGCATATTCCAACAGTCAGCCAGCTGATGTTCAGTGGAGATGAAAAAAAGCTCAATTTCATTCTTGGCTATATGATCGCGAATAAAGTGATGACGAACATCAATGTGCATTGTGCGAGAATGGAGCACCGGATTATTGGAAATGGCAATAGTACTTGTGTTATCACAATAGATGGGAGTGCGCTGAAAGGAGATGCCATAGTCAGCGAGCTGATGTTGCATCCATAAAACTTGTGCGCAAAAACTCCCAGCTATAATGTATTCAGATTCAGCGGTGGATAGAGAAATGGAGTTCTGTTTCCTGCTTTGCCAACTAACTAGTTTTCCACCTAGTAGTTGACACCCACCGGTAGTACTCTTCCTATCAATCTGACATCCGGCATAGTCTGAATCTGAAAATCCAATTAATTCAAAGTCGGAGTCTCTGGAGTACCATAACCCAAGTTTAGGAGTACCTTTCAGGTATCTGAAAATACGTCTGGCAGCCGTCAGATGTTATTCTTCTGGGTTCGCCTTAAATTCTTGCACATAGGCATGTGGAGAACATAATATCAGGGCGATTGGCCGTCAGATATAGTAAAGATCCGATCATCCCTTTGAAGGTAGGAAGATCAACTGCTTTCCCATTCGGATCAGCAGTAAGCTTGGTCTTTGGAACAATGGGAGTCTTCATAGGGGAAGAGTCTGAAAAGTTGAACTTCTTGAGTAAGTCTTGGATGTATTTCCCTTGATTAATGAAGATACCTTGGTCAGATTGGTTTATCTGAAGCCCAAGGAAGAAATTTTGTTCTCCCATCATCCTCATTTTCAACTCTTCTGACATTATTTTCTCAAATTTCTTGCATAAACGATTGTCAGTTTAACCAAATATAATATCATCGACATAAATTTGAACTAGAATGAGTTCACCTTTTTCTCTACACTGAAATAGAGTTTTATCGATGTTTCCTCTCTGAAATCCATTTTTCAGAAGATGAGTGGACAAAGTATCATAGCAGGCACGTGGAGCCTGTTGCAGTCCATAAAGGGCTTTGTCACGCTTATAAACGTGGTGTGGAAACTTGGGATTTTCGAATCTAGGAGGTTGCTGAACAAATACTTCTTCTTGAAGTTCCCCATTCAGAAAGGCACTTTTGACATCCATCTGAAAGACCTTGAATCCCTTGAAGGCTGCAAAGGCTAAGAACATACGTATTGCCTCCAAACGAGCAACTGGAGTAAACGTTTCATCATAATCTATCCCTTCCTCTTGACATTAGCCTTTTGCAATTAGTCTGGCCTTGTTATGCACAACTGACCCAGTTTCATCACGTTTGTTCCTCAAGACCCATTTTGTGCCAATAATGGACTTGTCTTTAGGTGGGTCAATCAGCGTCCACACTTTGTTCCTTTCAAATTCATTAAGCTCATCTTGCATAACGACCACCCAGTTCGGATCCTTCAGAGCTTCATCGACTTTCTTAGGTTCGACCTGTGATATAAAATCAGAGAACATGCAGAATGCAGACGTGGTTGCATTTCGGGTTTGCACCCCAGTATTTGGATCACCAATTACATTAGTGATGGGATGAGCTCGAGTCCATTTTGTGACCCTTTGTGGTTGATCCTGTTGTTCAGCAGCAGAGGAGTTGTTTGTTTCTAAGAGATCTTCAATGACCTGATTCACATTAACAGAAACAACATTATCGCAGTATTTACAATGATAGACATGTTCTGTATATAGCAAGCAGCATTAACAGCTTCAGCCCAGAAATGGCCTTTCAGAGATGCTTTAGCTAGCATAGTTTTGGCTGCTTCTATCAGGGTCCTATTTCTTCTTTCAGCAACCCCATTTTGCTGAGGGGTATATGGAGCTGAGAAGTTTTGGATGATGCCATTTTCATCACAAAAATCTTGGAGGGTAGAGTTTCTGAACTCTGTTCCATGATCACTGCGGAGCTGTTTAACATGTGTGTCAAACTGTCTTTGAACACGACGAATAAAACTCATTAGAACTTCAACAGTATCACTTTTGTTATGCAAGAAGAATACCCATGTGAACCTGGTGTATTCATCAACTGCAACCAGAGTATACTTCTTGCGTCCCATGCTTGGAGAACTGACAGGACCAAAGTGATCCATATGTAAGAGATGAAAGGCGGAGTTAACTTGGTTGCAATGTTTTGATTTGAAAACCGAGTTCTTTTGCTTTCCGATCTCACATGCATGACACAGCTTGTCTTTTTGAAACCGAACTGACGGTAGACCTCTGGTAAGCTTAAGCTTAGAGAGTTTGCTGATGTTTTTGAAGTTGAGATGAGATATCCTTTTGTGCCATAACAAGTTAACTTTTGAATCAGCTTCTAAAAAGAAGCAAGCATCTCTTTCAGAGGTGGCAGAGTTGAAATCAACAACATATATGTTACCCTGCCTTTTTGCTTGTAAGACCTATTTTCCTTTCTTGTTAAAGTTTGAACCTTTGATCTTCTTGAAATGCACTTCATAATCTACATCACACAACTGACTGATGTTGATCAGGTTGTGTTCAAGTTCTGTAACATGGGCAACATTCTTAATGTTGACTGAGCCTTGGTTGAGAGAACCATAGCCATTAGTTTTGCCACATTTTCCTCCACCAAAAGTGACCTTGGGGCCATTTGCTTCTTGAACCCCATTTAGTAGGGAATTACATCCGGTCATATGCCTTGAGCATCCAATATCAAGGTACCAAATGTTATCATGCTGAACGCCCTACACAGATAATTGAAAAGATTAGTTCATTTGAAGAGCCCAAACTTTACCGGGCTCCAAGATACACTGCTTAGAAGAGCAACTCGAGATCTTGTTTTCATTAGAACAAGAAGTAGCTTCATGACCTCTTACACCACATTTATAGCATTTCCGCGTGGATTTAGAATTCTTTGCCTTAATCTTTTTATTTTTCTTTTCTTTTTCACCAATTAACTTTAAAACTTTGAAAAGAGAATCCTTAACTTCTTTGAGTTTTGATACGGGCAAAGCAAAGGTTTCATCATTATTTTTGGTTTTGGAGGATTTTGAATTTTCAGCTTTGGATTGTAAGGTTTCAACTGATGATTCTTCAGTTGATGAAGTCATGGGAATGATAATGTCGTAGAAGATACTAGCTTCATGAAGAAAGCATGAGTTGGATGACTAAGTTATTTTGATTTCAGAAGATATTTCACCAACTGAATCAGATGAAGATTGGTCGAGGGTTGCAGTACAGGTTTCAGTCACGACTATAGGTTGGGTTTCAGTTAGGGTCACAGAAATAACTTTAGGATGGGTTTCGGTAGGACTTGGGGTAATGGGTATTTCAGCAATTGGTTCAGTAGCTTCGTTCGCAAGAGTATCATACTCAGTAGGAAGTTGAAGATTCCTAATTTCAGAATTTGTTCTTTCAGAAAAGCTTGGATTTACAACTTCAGATTTGGTAAATCTCTTTTTAAGTAAATTTTGATTTCCAACATCATTAATACTTATGTCATTAAAAATCATTTCATCGACATTTTTACACTTTTCTCTTTGAATTTCTCATTTGATGATTGATACTCTCAAATGCTAGTTTATTTGGACTCAACCAAAGATCAATAATCGACTAACGATCTTTCACTTTTTCGTTAGAGTCTTGCAAATCTATTTTCACATTTTTGAGTTCATTTTTTAAAAATTCGAGATGATTCTTTAAGGCATAAGACTCTTGAAGAAATTGCTCATTTTCTTTTTCGATGACATTTATTTCAGAGGTGAGCTTGTTGATAGTTTGTTTATATTTGTTTTGATTGTTATGTGCAATTGTCAGATCAGGACACAAATAAGCAAACATATCATCCTTCTCATTCATAGAATAATTTTTGAAATTCGATACCTTATACATCATGGTGGGATTCCATCCTTCTGCTGAGCTTAGTTTTTCAGTCTCAGCCAGATCTTTGCTGAACTTGCTTTCAGTGGCCATCAAGCACATTTCAGGATGTGCAGTTCTAAGGATTTCTTCAGCCACCAGACATTTACCTCTGACTTCTTTTTCTTCTTCTTCATCTGAAGATGTTTCAGAATCAGTCCAGCCAAGGTCATCAGCTATCATGGCCTTTTCCTTCTTCCTTTCATTTGAAGCATTCAGGGCTTTATATTTATCTTTGTATTTATCAGCCTTAGAAGGAAACCCTTTCTTAGGATTTGAGGAAGTTTCCTTCACATAGCATTCGGTTGCATAATGACCAGACTTCCCACACTTGAAGCACGCATTCTTGGACCCTTCATATGAGCCCTTTTTCTCTGATGAGAACTTCTTATCAAATATTCTCTTCCTATCAGACTTGAACTTCTGAAACTTTTTATAATTTTTCATGATGAAGGCTTTTTCAGTACCTTCATCATCAGACATTTCTTCCTCCTCAGCTTCATTTATCTGAGGCTCATCAACAGAATCAGAGTCTTCAGTTTGCTTGTACTTGACTCTTTGAGGATTTTCAGCAATATGGGCCAGATTTTTCTTAAAGGCCTTCTTCAAATCAGTTTTCTGAATGCGAGTCTGTTCATCACTTAGCAGGATTCCATATAGCTTACGCATGTTCATGTCCCTGAGCATGTTGTTGGTTCTCAGGATCATGCACATTGTGTCCCATTCAGATGGGAGGGAATCCAGAAATCTGTTAAGTATTTGGAATTGTTCTCTGACAACTCCAACTTCAGTCATGTCGTTCAGTAGACATGTAAACCTTGTGTAGACCTCAGTGAGAGACTCTGAGTCTTTACCACAGAAACTTTCATACTAGCGTATGATGTTGGTCTTCTTGTTCTCACGAACTTCAACACTTCCTTCGAACGATATGCAGATGCTCTCCCACATATCCTTAGCTGTTTTAAGGTTACAAACAGTATGAAATATTTCGTTAGGTAAGGCAATGACAAAACTGTTTCGTATCTTAGCATCCAGACCCACAAGCTTCTTCTCCTCCTTTTTCCATTGAGATCTTGGTTTCGGACGAGAGGGAATGGAGGTTTCAGCAGAACCAGTCTCCATGGAGATGGTTTGAGGAATACAAGGACCTTCCTCCAAAACAACAAGAGAATTGCAGTTAGGATTTTCTAAATACAAAAGCATTCTATTTTTTCAGCTAGAAAAATGTTCAATTGAAAACTTTGCTGGTTTGGCAGATGAGCCATTATCGACGTAATCAAACTTTGACATGTTGAACAGATCACTAATTTATAGATGAAATTAGAACTTGCTCTGATACCAATTATTTTTCCCGGATATGAATAAAAACTAATTATGAATAAAATCAAAGTGCGGAAATAGTTTTAAAGCAACGAACACATGAAAGTTTTCAAAGTAGGATTATATTAATAACCAAACTTCAAAGAGTGCACAAGAACAAACTTGAGCACCGAGTACACACTAAATCAAAAACAAACTTGAATGCAAATTATCGAACAAACGCTTAACCTTTTCTCGTTAATCGAGAAGGTATTTATTGGCTAAGTAAACTAATCCTGACCATCTAATTTATTTACATGTGTACTGTTCTACACTAAATTAGGAACAGAAAACAAGATTGCCGTTTCGAGCTCCTTCAGAATGTGCAGATCGTGCACTTTACATAACGGGAAGATTCTAGTTGTCAGATGTATCTTCAGTTCATAAGACCCTTTGATGACTGAAGACAAACTTCAGTTGACGTTCACTTCAGAACTAATCTTCAGATGAACTACGGGCTTCTTTCTTCAGATGACGATCAGAACAGTTTACAAAAGAATAAGATATATTACTCCTTCAGTCGCTTTCTTCGAAAGCTTCTTTAGGAATGAAATATATACAAATAAAAGGACTAACAAAAACCCACCACAATCAACATCGCTCCAGCTGTGAATGTGGGTGGTCCTTCAACTTCAGAATTCGTTTCTAGAAGTGTTGGTACCTCAACGGGTAATCTAAGTGATCCCAGACTTACCCAAACTGAATCAAAGTCGGCTAAGGAATTTGTTTCCAGGGCTGATTTTGATGCTACGATTGAACATTTGCATGTTCATATTGATGATATTCAACGTCTACAACTTGAAAGTTTAACTCGAATTGAGAAAAAATTGGATGATTTGGTTGAGAAAAGAGATAGTGAATTGAAAGATAAAGTGACTGATGCTTTGACTGTGGATGACATAAAAAGTCTTTTGATGGTAAAGTTGATTGGTAAAAGTGATAGTACTTCTGAGGATATTGATATATTATTTTTGATAAGAACAAAAGTGGAGTCTATGTGCAAATCAGCTGCCGGGTCATTCAAAAGGCTTAGGCATGACGACGATGACTCAGACACCAATTGTCCTAAGGGGGAGAAAAGATTAAAGTCATATTTTGATACCCCGACTGCTCAGCGAATCGATGTAGTTGTTGGCAGATTGGAGGAAACATTGTCAAACAGAAATACAAAGGTAAGCAAACAAAAATGATTGAATTTGAAAAGACCGATATGCCTGAGGTTGAGGCTGAGGATGAGGATCTAACGCTAGCTTTATGGCTGAGCAAACAAACGATTGAAAAGCCTGCTGAAAACGAAATGAAAAAATACAACTTGGAAAGCGTCTTTCAAGTGCATAAAGAAATAACAGTACAATTTCCACCATCGTCAGGAAATTTCAGAACAACTCCTGCTGACATCATAAAACAACAAAAGAAAGAAGCTCAACGGCATGAATTATCAAAAGAATCTAAATGGGAAAATCTTATGACTGCAAAAATAGATCTGGTTCACACTGGGTCTTTACCAAACGTAAGAAAGAGTTAAGTGCTGACCAGGGAGGCCATGAAAAAGACAGTCAGAAGCTGGAGATACCAAGATATACCTGTGGCCTTCCTAGAAGAAAAGTTTGTCAATATCTACACAGATGAGATCGAAGAAATGTTAGATATAAATTTGATGGGTGCAAAGAATGCGGATGAAGCTAGAGTAAAATTAATTCTCAGCGTGCACACCGGAAAGAAAGAGGATATTGAATCGGCACATCTGATCATCAAGTTGAATTATGTTGGAATTAATCAAGTTCTATTCAATGATATGATCAATTTTCTTGTCACAAGGTCACATTTGAAGAGTTATACCGTCGGGCACGTAGACCTAAAATTCTAAAACCTTGGTGTCATAAACTTCCTACTTGAGCATCTTGAAATAAAATTGGAAAAGAATGCTGAGGATTCGGCAGGATATCAAAAGCTCTGGGAGTTTATCAGATTCAGATGTCAAATAGCTGAGTATATTGATCTTCAGTTGGGAGCTGAAGTTGATAAGGAAAAAATCAATCTGTTGAAACCAAAGACAAATCATTCTAAGCTCGACCAACTAGAGATGTATCAGGTAATTTGGAGTTGTGATGACGAATTTGAAGAAGATGAGGGAATAGTTTTGTTTAACAGCAAAGGTGAAAAGTTCTTCTTAAGGTTTAAAGAAATTAATGCTTACTCTGATGGATCATTGAAAGTTTGGACTATAAAAATCAAGGAGTATAGCTTGTGTTTGAAAGAAGATGTGGATCAAGCACCCAGAGTCAGACTTACGAAACTAATCAAATTATTTAATGCCAAGCGCGATGAAAGGAAAATGATCAGACACTGGCAGAGAAAGACTGGGCAGAGGAACGTGGATTAGACACAAACAAGGGGAAGATTGTTGGAAACGAAATTAGTATTTGTATTGTAATCATATTTTATATGTTTTATTAGTTGATTTTGTACTTAGATGGTCACATATATGAATATGTATATATAGTGACCTTAGGTTCTTTTCAATGTAACTTTTGTCATATTCAAGTAATACAAACATACACTTTAAGGTGTTTTGGCAATTGCTCTCAACTTAGATCCTTCATTGTACTTGATCTTTGTTCTACACATTTTGGTTGAACAGTTTGAAATCCGACATTCCTTGATGTCTCAAAAAACCGAGAACAATCTTACAATTTCAAAATCCTAAACTTTCAAAAATTCGCAAGTTACAAAATCCGATTGTTAAATTCCAAAAATCCTATACTTTCAAAAATCCGAGACTTATCTATCTATCAGATTTGCCTCAAAATCCGAAAAAATGAAATCCGAGTATTTCCAACACTAAATTGTCGGATTCCTTGAAAATCCGACATTTCATCCATCTTTTGAAAATCATCAAGTTTTTAAAAACTGACATATTCAAAACCTTCAAATTTGTCAATCATAACAATCAAAACCCAAAATTTCAAGTAATGAATCCCAATCAAAAAACTCTTTTTGATTTAGCCAATCCATTCAACTCTTAAAACCAACATTCACTGCGTTTCAAAGTTGAACATTCCTGATACATTCCTTAAAATCCGACATTCAAAACACAAGAATCTTATGAAAAATGTATGATTTACTTAGAATTTAGACTCAAACCTCAATTGTACACTCAATTTCGAGTTTAAAACAACAAACACAACACTTATTTTCGAATGCAAAGCTGTCGAAACCAAATTTTTTCGAACTCTTAAAACCGCTAAAAACTCATCAAAACATTCACAAAAATTCAAGAAAATTATACCTTTGGAATCAGTAATCAAATGTGATCTCGGACCTATTATCAATTTGTGTAAACAACAACTTTGGAAATTCAAATCTTTGAGAGAGAAAGAGGTGATCGAGAGTTCCGAAGACCAACACATTCTATCGGATTTTCCTTTTATAGGAAACCAAAAATCCGATACCAAATCCGACATCCATGTTTTAAACCGACCCAAAGTGAAATCCGACATAAAAAATGTTACGGATTTATTGTAAATCCGACAAAAGACTCGGATTTGAATGAATCCGACAAAAAATTTTCGGATTTTGAACGGTTAGCACAAAAGTTTCAATGTTTCAAATCAACACACTCCCCCTCAACCTAACACCTATTCTTGAATGTAATCAATTTAACCATTGTGATGAAACTTCGTGAATTTCAAAAAAAATTTAAAAAGTTAAAAATCAAATTCAAAAAACAAACATAAACTCCCCCTCAAATCAAGCACAAATGTACATCAATTTGAGATGAAGAAGAGAATATTTTTGATTTTTAATGTCTTGAAAATGTTTTTGATTTTTCTATTGATTATATATAGAAATTGTTGTTTCTCTCCCCCTACAAGCATGAATCACCCGTAATTCATGACTTGTATTTCATATTGCAATCCTTCTTGACCCAGCATTGTTACCTGCACCACTAACTGTTGGGTTTTCGTGGTCTAAAATCGCAACGGAAGCAAAACGAGTAGAAAATAGTTTCAAAAATTGACCACGAATACGCCCACCAAATGGACCAAAACTCTAGACATGACTAAGCAACAAAATAAAACATACAAAGAGATAGAGTTATATCCTTGATGCTATCTTCTTGATACGTGCGGTTTTGGAGTTTGGGAGGCTTGTGCACTAACGTGTACACCTCTACCGAAGTCCACACCAAGCTACTATCACCTCCCACTTGCTAGAGTGTTAGATAAGTCTATATAAACACCACCAAGATGTCTACACAATATAGAACCAAAGCCTTAGAACTAGTTTGAGTGTTTGAGAGAGAGAAGTGTGCAATGTGTGGTTTTTGCCTTTCAAGAACTTGTAACCCAACAAAGGAATCATGCACCACCTTTTATAGACTCTTCAAAAGAGAATAAAACGTGCATGCATTGATAATCCATCAATAAGCAATAAAACACCATAATCTTCATCATAAACAGCTTTGAAAGCTGTTTAAGAAGACTGTAACTGCACGGGGCACGACCGTTCCTCACAAGGCACGGGCGTACTGGCCCAAAAGGCCATGCCCAAGTCACGCCTGACTTGGGCTCGTGCCTGTCCACTGGGCATAGGCCACGGGCGTGCCTCATAGAGGCATGGGCGTACCTAGCCACAGGCCACGCCCAAGTCACGCCTGACTTGGGCTCGTGCCTGTCCGTAGGGCACGGGCGTGCATTGGCCCACCAGAACCAGTAACTAGTTTTCTCTCTCATTAGACCATCCGTGATGCCGGAATCGATACTTGGCGTGTGACCCAATAGGCCCTTGCTTCATCAGCGATGATGCCAACTCGTGTGTGTGTATCAGTGGGCATAATCCAACACTAACATATACTGTGAAATATCTGATAAAATGAAATTATATGTTAAATAGACAAATTCAACATTCTTAATCTAGACACCAAAGCATTAAAACGAGATTCGTCTAAATCTTTTGTGAAAATATCAGCAAGTTGATTCTCAGTTTGAACATATTTCAATTCAATTAAACCATTTTCAGCATAGTCTTTTATAAAATGATATCTGATGTCGATATGCTTAGTTTTAGAGTGATGTACCGGATTACAAGTAATGGAAATAGCACTTTGAGAGTCACACAGCAACAACATCTTGTTGTAATCCAGACCAAAATCTGATAGCTGAGTTCGAATCCAAAGACACTGTGAGTAGTAAATGTTGTTGTTTTCCCTTTGACGTATCCTTAATGTAGTAAATGTTCTCACAACTCATCATACCAAGCTCTCGGGGCTTGTTTTAAACCATATAGAGCTTTGTCAAGAATATAAACGTCATTGGGTCTATTTGGATCAATAAAACCTTCAGGTTGTCTCCCATACACTTCCTTATTCAGTTTTCCATTGAGGAAGGCTGTCTTGACATCCATTTGGAACACCGTGAAGTTTTTGTATGAGGCATAGGCTATGAATAATCTTATTGCTTCAATTCTTGCTACAGGGGCAAAAGTTTCATCATAATCAATTCCTTCTTGCTGATTATACCCCTTAGCCACTAGCCTTGCCTTGTTCCTTATCACTACTCCATTTGAATCCTTCTTATTCTAAAATACCCATTTAGTTCCAACAATATATTTTCCTTCTTGTCTAGGAACTAATCTCCACACCTTGAGTCGCTCAAACTGATTTAATTACTCTTGCTTTGCAATAATCCAGTCAGGATCAACTAGAGCTTCAGATACTCGTGTGGGTTCAACCATGCTCAGAACACTTGAGTGTAAACATTCATTAGCGGTCGCAGATCTTGTTTGAACACCGGTGTTCAAACGTCCATTTAATTGAGTCTGAGGATGACTTTTCAGCTAAACAGGTTCTGGGGAATAAACCTAAATGTAGACATTTATATTTCTTATTTCATCAGAATTGATATCTTCCATTGATTGATGAAAATGATCATATCTTGAAGCTTCTTGAGTAACAGATTATTTGTTGCTTCAAACTCAGAGTTTTTAGAATTTTCTGTCTATTGTTGAATTGTAGACACACTCGGTGGCTCAGTTAGCATTATAGAGTCTTGTTGAAGCTCTTCATTATCATGTAAAACAGTAGTAGAGTTATCATTCTTTTTACAGAAGTCAAACATAAAGTCCAAACCAATATCCTCACTTTGACAGAATGATTTATCATTATTATTATTTTTAAATTGATTCTTTTGATAAGGAAGGTTTATCCGTCAAATGAGTTGGTCCACTGATGTCCATATGTATCAACTGCAAATGAGTTGTAGTTGAAGATATCTAACTAACTTTGTGAAGTATTTTATTCATTTTACCCGACTCACAGTCCTTGCAAAGTTGATCTTTCTCGAACGTTAAGTTTGGTAGACCCCTGACCAAATTCTCACTAACCAACTTGTTTATGTTCTTAAAGTTTAGATGAGATAATTTCCAATTCCATGACCAGTTCAGATCCGATGAAGCTCTTGTCAATAAGCATACCGGTGAACCTGAGCCTTTTTCAGATAAATCAATTGTATACAAATTTGATTTTCTGCTTCCTCCCAAAATCTCATTTCCTTGGCCAGTTCTCAACGAACATGATGTTTTCTTGAACACAACCTCCATCCCTTTGTCATAGAATTGTCCAATACTAAACAAATTATGCCCCAATTCCTCTACGTATGACATCTTCTCTATCTTCAAATTTCCAGTTTCAATCACTCCATGCCTCAATATCGGTGATGTCATTCCCAAACTTGACATTTCAAGAATATTTTCAAACAAAATGTTTGAGAAGACCTTTGTTTCTAGTCATATGCTTGGTACAGCCGGAGTCCATGTACCAGATATTATGTTTCTGCACATGGAAAAGAAACCAGACTGAGGTGCCCACAAAGATTTGGGACCTTTTGAGTTTGTAAATTCAGCAATCGCATTAGGGATTACAGGCTCTGTTTTTGCAAGGGTTTTGACTATCCATTTTTCACTTGAATTTATTCTTTTGTTTTGTGATGGATGTATTGTAACTTTTACTGTTTTGTTTTGTTTTGGAGTTGTTTAAAAAATTTGTGGTTTCTTTACCAACGAAAATTGCTTTGGTTTTGCTATGAATTTGCTTATGACTTGTGATGTTTGAGAAATAGATGAATTCATTCCTTGTTTTTTATTTTTCTTTGAAGTTGTTGTCTTTTGTGTATATGAACCCACATTTCCATTGAAATACCTTGAGTGTTTGATTGATGTTAAATTTCTCTATGTATTTTGAACAAAAATGAGATTGAGTTGTTTTGGAAGAACCGATGATTTTTCAACTCTTTGATTAGCTTGCATTATTTTCAAATGTTCCTTCCACCGACCTGGTCTGACAAGTATTCTTCTTTGAACATAACGTTTTAAAAACCCAACTCTTTCATGTTTGTGGATCCATTGATGAACAATGTATCCTTGTGTGTTTACAAACCAGACCAATATTTTGTTCTTATTTGGATTTCTCCAATTTATCTTTGGTTTCACACAACTTTTCATTCTACTATGATGATAGCAGCAATTAAACTCACAACGACCCCCTGAACATCCAATTCCATCACAATGTATGTCTTTTTCAGGTATTTGTAGTGTTGAATTTGCAGATTTTATTTTCTAGGTAAACAATGACTCACAGTTTTTATTACAATAAGCTTTTTGAACAATACAAAAAGGTTTGATTATTTTCTTTGATTCAGATTTGTTTGTATTCACAGACAACTTCTCCTTTTATTTCATTTTCTCTTTTGCTATCCACTTCAACTGTACATCAGAAGCACCACCTTTCTTCACTTCTTTCTTGTTTTCCTTCCTCACACCTTTGCTTAGAACTCCTTGTCCTCTTGTGTGATCTGATTTTGGTCCAAAAACAGAAGTTTTGTTAGTAGTATGTAATGGTATGGAATTCTTTGAAACATGTGAAGTTGATGATTTTGTGAATTTTGGCATATTTAGAGTATCTTTTGATGATGATCCTTCTTCTCTTATGCTATTGGGATCATAAAATTGATTACACTTGTGTGCAACAAACTCTCTACATGCTTTTGGACATTTTGGATACACAATGTCCAAATAAATTATGGAATTAACTACTAAGAAAACTCAGAATTATTTGTTTCACTTCAGTTGTTTCAATCGTTTGTTTCTCAACTTTATCAGATGCAGAGGAATTATTTAATTTTTCGTTGAGATTCAAGATTGTTTATTTCAAGATAAAATTTTCCACTTCAAAGAGAATCTTTTGTTTAATACATGTCATCTAAAATATTTCTTGTCCTTTTGGCAATTTCATGTGAGGAATGTATATTTGTGCAGTTTTTGTTGACTTTTCCTCTTGACTTTTCGATTGAATTTTCTCTTCTGGTGGATGTAGAATGGAAAACTCTTTTGGAGACTCAGATTGTCCGTCATTGTTCTCACAAACTTCATACGACACATTTAATTCATCACAATTCAATGTGTTTTGAAGTTTGATTGTTGTTTTTCTTTTTAATTCCTCTTATTGTTTGATTTCCTCTTCACCCACAAACGTCATCTTAGCAGTCCAACCTTAATTCATTCTTTCTAATTGATTTAATTGTGTACAATTTATTTTGGAAAAGAAGTTATTTTCATCATACCCCAAATCTTTGTATCTTTTTTTAACATCAGGTTCAAGATTTTTGAAAATTGTATGACATGTGGTTGGTTACTTGTTTCTGTACTCCCTCCTCAAGATTTTGAACTTTTATATCTAGACTTTTCTTTTCTTTCATGATTAGATTTAGATTAATCTCTGTACTCAACTTTGCAGCATTCAAATTATGAACTTTCAACTCTGTTTCCTTTTGAATTTTAATTAATTCATTTTCTTTTTCTTGAATTGCTTGCTGAAGTTGATTTATTTGCGATGACTGATTGGTTATGTCAATTTCACTTTTGGGTGCTTGATTCATTTTAAGATTTAAATTATTTTGTTTTAGCTTTTGATTCTTTGATGTGAGTGATTGGTTCTTCAACGTCAGATGTTCCACCTGTTGCATAAGTGTTAGTATATAATCTGTAGAAAATTCAGATTGATCCAACATTACCCTTTTTCCTGCATCATGGTGATCAGCAACAGTCTTGCTTGAGCTTTCATCAATAGCTTCAGCCTCTTACTCTTCCTCTTCATACTCACTCTCAACATCAGACTCATCAAATTTGGCCATGAAACTAGTATCAGACCCCACAATCACATCTTCTTTAACAGCCAAAGGTAGTTCTTTAGAAGAAACATTCACCATTTCGTCATCACTTTCTCATTCATGTCTCCACAAACTCAAACTCCTCAACATTATCCATGGGTACAAACTGTGCATGGACATTTGTATCTTCATCACTATTGTCGGTATCCGATAGAAACTGATCCTCCTCAACTAGCAAAGCCTGTCCAATGTTTCTTTGTTTAATCAGATTAAGCTTTGCTTTGTAATACTCTGAATCTTTGGCTTAGGTTTCTTACAGTCTCGGATAAAATGCCTAGTGCCACCAGAATTATATCATTTCCTTTCTTGGGCAGTTTCAACCTTTCTCTCATAACGCTTCTCAAGCCTTTTGCTGTCTTTTTTTTGGAATTGATCATCCCTGCGTCGAGACCCATACGTAAACCTTTGCTTATTGTTAGTCTTATTCTTTGAGAACTGGCTTTGCATCATGTTGGTGAGATATTCCACAACTTGCATAATCTTTTCATTATCCACCTAACCTTCATCATCCGAATCTAAAGAATCTTTCTCTCGTATCTATTTCATTTTGATAGTCTTAGATGAACTTTTTACTCTTTTATCATTTGCCACCAAAGTCAATGGATCAACATTTTCCTTTTGTACACCCACATCATCTTAATACTGATTTAATTATTCAAAAATCATGTGATTTGTGACTTTGTTCAGATTTTTCTGATTCATTTGTCTGTAAATTGCAACTTGCGATTTCCACTCAAACCCTAATGAGTTCATAAATCTTGTATTTTTGGTCAGATTGGAGTAGTTATCCAACTTTTGGTTTCTAATATCATTTAGGAGTCTACAGTATTTACTGTAAATATCAATCAAAGCTTCACCATCTCTAGCTTTGAAAAGATCCAAAGAGTTGACTAATGTTGTTTCTTTAATCCAAACTCCTAACTCAGTTTCTTCCATCTGACTCTTTATTTCGTCCCAAATTTCCGTTGTTGTGTTCAGACCATTGACTTTGATATAAAATTCAGATGACAGACCATGTTTCAGATGATATTTAGCTTTTCTATCTGCTATAGCCCTCTGCTTTTCTTCAGTAGTGTACTCACTAGGTAATTTTTCTATGCGGATCTCATCTAGTGGTGGGTTATGATTAAGACTAGCTTCTTGATCAATCCTAAATACCCCATTACCTTCTAAGATATTTTTCTTCATTTCTTCTCCATATTGCTCATTGTTTTCAATAAAATCCATGAACCTTCCCTTCCATACATGATATTCACCTCTATAGAGTACATGTGACTTAGTATCTGACCAAAATGATAAGGTTTCACTGTATGTACCCATATTTGCAACAAGATCTTTTCTTTGAAAGATGTAATTGAAGAATCCACAACCTTTTTGAAATCCGATAGACTCAAATCCGATAGATTCAAATCCGAGTCACAAAATTCAAATCACAAATCCCCAAGACAAAATCCGATAGCAAGCAAATCCTTGAATCTTTGAAATCCGATAACAAGCAAATCCGATGATCGCAATCCTTTTTCAAAATCCAAAGAATTCAAAAATCCTTTTTTAGAATCCACTATTTACAATCCTATCAACTCAGAATCTGGTTTCAAAATTCGATGATTTCAAATACCGATGATTTTCAAAACTGGACTTAAAATCCGTTGATTTTAAAATCCAATGTCAACTACTTTCAAAAACCACACTTCAAATCTAACACTTCAAAATTTTCGGAATCCGATACTATTTCCTCGGATTTAAAGTAATCCGATAGTTCTTCGGATTTAAGCACAAATCCGACTGTTCTTCAAACTCTGTAATCCAACACCTTCAAATTTCAAAAACCTTCAAATCTTGTTCAAATTTGAAAATTTCTTTTTCCATTGTCTTCGTTTAAGTGCAAATTACACCAAGAACACAAACTTAGACTAGAAATGAATCCAAAGAATACATTTTTTATCAAAAAATAACTGAAGAACTCGAAAAAATAAAATTCAAAATTCCTCACAATCTGATGTAAACTGAGATCGCGGACTACTACAGATTCACTACTATTGAATGCGAATCTAAAGCACTACAAACCTTCCATTTTAACAGTCGATTCGATTAAAATCAGAACTTACCAAAAGTCGATCAATTTCTTCAAAATCCGATCAATTTATCACCAATGTTGAGGTTTCTTCTTTGACTCTTCAATCAAGAGCCATCTTTGAACAAAGATTAGGCTCTGATACCAACTGATAATGCAATATGAGTACTTTGAGATGAATCAAATAGAGAGGAGAACACCGTTAAGTGTGTGTATATTAGCATTCAATATGGTAAAGGTTTTATAGAAAAAATGCATGTGTCATCTTATATACATCATTCAAAGGTGACATCTAAGTAAAAAAAGTAAACTAGATAACAAACTTAAAATTCATATCTAAAACCTATCCCACACTTAAATTGTACAATGTCTCTATTGTACATAAAATAAAATATCATACGGTACAAAAAGATTAGAAAAACTCCCTGGTTATAATAAAGGCGAATAGAGCAAAAAATGTAAGCAATCGCCGAACAAAGTGCCAGCATATAAGCACACTCCACAAATGAGCAACCAATCATGCTGAAAATAAAAAAACTCAAGCAGACGAGATTAGACAATAATAAAATTATATACATCAAATTTTAATGTACAAGTACATATCATAGAATAAATAAATAAATACAACCTCTCCCAATCTTCTTCATCTGACTCATGACCAAGTGAACCTAATCATTCAGCAATATAGTTAGTAAGTCGGGTTCCTGATGATGGGAAGCGCGAACGCTAGTCTGGATACGGGGGACGGTATGGTGAGAACTGCGGTGGCGGGTATCCAAAGTGGGTCAGTGGGTCAGGAGGGTGGATATACTGGACTCCATAGTCTGCTGGTGGTCCTCGTAGATCAGCTACTGCTCGTGCATCTGATTGTTGTAGAAACCCATCCCATCCACTCTCTCGGCCAGGCGATCAATCGACCTGGATATCTGCTGCAACAAGTAGGGTTGTGTCTCCTCCTTTACGGGCCCCGGTGTCCGTCTCCTACGGCGCACATGGCGCACATATTGCTCCTTCTCTTGCTCGGCCCTCTTGCTCATGCCCCTAACCATCCGCAGGTACAACACGATAGCCACCCTCAAAAGTCCTCTCCAGGACCCGCATCGTCTCTAGGTATCCGATACTCGTCAGGCGCGACTCGTACCACATCATCCTCGCCTCCTGTGACAAACTGACCACCGCAGATAGGACTCGTCTGTTTGGACCTGGTGGCACGACGAGCAAGGAGGAAAGCCAGGTGAAATGGAACGTTGAGCAACATACCCGGAGTCAGGATACTATATAGAAACATGAGGTCAACACGAGTGACCTTTTCGCCACCTCAGCGATGAGAGATGGACGGGAAGGCAAATGCTGCTCTCGACGGCCCTACAGGGCTTCTACCCCCGTTGGCGATCATCGCCCAAATCTCCACTTCGGAGAAATCCTTGGGCTCATTCCGCTCGCAGCTCATCAAGAACTGCTCGAAGAAGGGGCTGGAGATCTCCACCGGCGTATACAACCCTACACAGCGGCTAAATTCCGCGAGACTGAACTCGCAGCTCCCCTTCTAAGGTGGAACGACATCAACCGACGATCAGTAACTTCGGCACTGACAGAGTTGATGAGGATTGTGGAGAAAAACTCCACAGAAAACTTTCCGAAGACCAGCTCCCGAAGGCGGAATAACCGCTCCCAAGCATGGCAAGTAAACAACACGGTATCGTCTGCAGCCCCGTACTATTTTCGCAACAATCCGAGAAGCTGGTCTGTAAGTCCAACTCCATCTGTTCCTTCCCAGACCACAAAATGGGGGGTGTTGATCTCCTTTTGTAGGTTCTATGTTAGGCGGGAGATGTAATCTACTCATAAACGAGTAGGAAGAGTGGTCACGAAAACCAAAACGGGTGGTAGACTACAAAGCCTCTAGAACAACAATTTCTTCCTCCTGCCTTGCCCTACGTCCACGGTCACGTGCAGCCATGTCTGTGTACAAGGGCGAAAATCACGGTTAAACGCAGAATAACAACAGATCGGGTCAAGATCAGCAGGACATAGCAGATATACCACTAGATACAGATTAACTCACTAAAAACTATAAAAATGGGCAAAACCCCCAGTTTTTGGCAAAAAAAAACCCATACTTGAAAAGATTATTTTTAGATAGAAAGAGGATAAAAACGAAATAAGCATTGATGTACCGTGCATGAGTGCTAAGAACGACATGTTAACGATAATTATCAAATTTAAGCACAAGATCTTTGTAAAAATCCGATTTTATTTTCGGTTTTATAAAAATCCGTAGGTTCTTGAAGCAAGATCTGAGAAATTGACCATGAATGGTTGAAAAATAACGTCTAGATATGAATAATATGAAAGTTTTAGCATGTAAACAAACCAAGAATTTGAGAAACTCAAGAAAAATTTCAGATACGGCGACTGGAAGTAAAAAAAACAAGAGAGATAAAGCAATGTAGGAAGAGAAACACTCACTATGATGTTAGATGTTGAAGATTACACACAAAAATGAGAAGATTCAGCCTTGGAAGCTCGAAATTGGTCGAAGTGCATTGTAGATCGCGGCGTGAAAGTGAGATTTTGTGTGTAGAAGACGACTGGCGACAAAGGATATTTTAAAGCAACTGAAGATACTTCGCGCCGCTAAATCCACGTGTGTTGCACCACTACGAAGCGTGGCAGAAATTGGGTGGACTTGGTGCAAGACACGTCATGCCGCTATATGGCCATGTGTCGCGCCGCTACCACACGTGGCAGAAATTGGCTGGAGCCTGAAAAAGCAAGTTCGAGCATCGAAATTTGAAATCCTAGCATCGCAATGACATGTGGCAGGTGCTTGAGAGACCGGACAAAATGGTGCGTCACACCGTGATGTATATAGATCGCGCCGCGATATAGAGTCTTACTAATTTTCTTCGTTTAGAGATCTTGCGCGCGGGTTTCGGCAACAGACTATTCCAACGGCTCGAGATATCAGTTGTGAGTGTATATGAAGATCGGTCTAGGCTAGGAATGTCTGAAAACGAAAAACCAAACGAAAAACAAAAACAAACAAAAACCTAACTCACTTTCATAGGCAACACGGTTACATTTAGCGTATGCAACAAGCCTTTAAACCCCTCGGTAGCCCGAGTGGACGAGTTATAGTCTCGTAAGGGTTTCTAGGAAACACACCTAAAAAGTTGGATACGGGGTGCATCCTGGAAGCGCATCTTTATGCGAGTCTTTAGCTGGACTCCACCCCACACTTAGGGCTTTAGTACGGTGAGGTTGATATCCCATCACCTTCCCTTTCTTCGGGCATTCCTTCCAAGTAATTCTTTACTCGGTGTCCATTAACTTTGAAGGTAATTCCTTTTGAATCAAGTAATTCGATTGTTCCGTATGGGAATACCTTACTAATCATGTATGGTCCGTACCATCGGGTTTTATGTTTTCCAGAAAACAATTTCAACCTAGAATTGAATAGAAAAGATCAACGAATTTTCATACACTTCATTTCGTAATTCATCTAATTCGTTTAGCTGCATGAAACGGTTGGCACGTGCTTTATCTAGATCAGAGTTGCATGCCTTTAGTGCACAGTATGCCTTGTGCTCCACTTCTACTTCTACTGGCAGGTGATATGCCTTACTATACACTAACCTAAAGGGTGTGGTCCCTAGAGGAGTCTTGTAAGCGGTGCTAAACGCCCAGAGTGTGTCATCGAGTTTATGTGCCCATTCGTTACGATTCCCGTTCACCGATCGTTCTAGAATTCGTCTAAATGCGCGATTTGTAACCTTGGTTTTCCTGCTAGTTTGTAGATGATATGGCGTTGCAAATCTATGGTTCACACCATATATCTGTAGCTCCTTTTCTATTAGGCTGTTAGCGAAGTGCGTACCCCTATCACTGATCAAGGCTTTAGGGATACCGAACCGAGAGAACAATTTTTTCAGGAACTTCACTATGACACGTGCGTCATTGGTGGGTAAGGCTTGTGCCTCGGCCCACTTTGACACATAGTCGACAACTACTAAGATGTATTTATTTCCTCGAGACGAAGGAAATGTACCCGTAAAGTCTATACCCCACACATCGAATATTTCACATACCTTGACGTTGTGTTGGGGCATCTCGTTTCGGGAAGATATATTACCGGCCCTCTGACATGCATCATACTCCTTTACGAGGGTGTGTGCGTCTTTAAAGATTATGGGACAATAAAATCCGGCTTGAAATACCTTATTTGCGGTGTAGACCGCACCGTGGTGTCCCCAGTGGGCCTACTATGGCAATCCATTGGTACTTCCCTCGCCTCATCTCCCCAAACGCACCGCCGGATCACGTTGTCTACACAGTTTCAAAATAGATAGGGTTTATCTCAGAAGTAGTACTTCACATCTGCGAAAAATTTCTTCTTTTGCTGATGTGTCATACCTTTCAGTATGACCCCTGCAGCAAGGTAGTTTACAAAGTCTGCAAACCTGGGAGGCTCATCGTTGAACTTCATCAGATACAAGTCTGGGAAGTAGTCAACGATGTCAGACTCACGTAATTCATCTAATTGTGGTTTTTCTAATCTCGATAATAGGTTGGCTGCCACGTTTTCTGCTCCTTTCTTGTCCCTGATTTCGATATCAAATTCTTGCACAAGCAAGACCCATCGGATAAGCCTAGGCTTGGAGTCTTGTTTCTGAAACAAGACCCATTAAATTCTTGTTTATCAGTGAAGACGACAGTTTTAGATAGAATCAGATAGGATCGAAATTTATCAAAGGCATAAACCACAGCTAGGAGTTCTTTTTTCAGTAGTAGTGTAGTTATCCTGAGCTGGGTTTGGGGTTTTACTCGCGTAATGGATCGGTTGAAAACGATTATTAACCCTTTGAACTAAAACTGCCCCTACCGCGTAATTGTTGGCATCACACATAAGCTCAAATGGCATGGTCCATTTTGGATCAATCATAATTGGGGAAGTAGTGAGTTTCTCCTTTAATGTATTAAAAACTATTAAACATTCGTCGGAGAACTCGAATTTAACGTCTTTTAATAGGAGTTATGTCAGAGGCCTTGTGATTTTTTGAGAAATCTTTAGTAAAACGGCGATAGAATTTCGCATGTCATATGAAACTCCTCACCCTTTTCACATTAGTAGGCAGTGGTAATTTAGATATAGTTTCTATCTTAGCTCTACCCACCTCTATGCCTGCTTGTGAATCCTTTTGTGCCAACACTATGCCTTCTCGTACCATGAAATGGCACTTTTCCCGGCTTAGCACAAGGTTGGTTTCTTCACAACGGGCGAGCATTTTGTGAAGATTAGATAGGAACGAGTCAAAAGAATTACTCAATACCAAGAAATCGTCCATGAATACTTCCATGAAATCCTCCACCATATCGTGGAATATGGCGGTCATGCATCGTTGGAAGGTTGCTGGAGCATTACACAGACCAAACGGCATCCTCCAATAGGCAAACGTCCCATATGGACATGTGAACGTTGTCTTTTCCTAGTCCTCAAGTGTGATGGGACTCTGGAAGTAACTAGAAAAACCATCTAAGAAGCAATAAAATACGTTACAAGAAAGACGTTCAAGCATCTGATCTATGAATGGGAGGAGAAAGTGGTCTTTACAAGTGGCATCATTTAATCTACAGTAATCAATGCACACTCGCCACCCAGTGACAGTTCTAGCAGGAATGAGTTCATTCTTTTCATTGGTCACTACTGTCATCCCTCCATTTTTGGGTACCACCTGAAATTGGATATATCAAACTGGCGTGTAAAAGTTTGACAATTCTTTCTTCACAACCACATGCATTTTAGGATTTAAACGGCCCTAAGGTTGGACTACCAGTTTGGAATCATCTTCCATGACTATTTTATGTGAACAGTATGATGGATTGATTCCTTTGATATCGGAAATGGACCAGGCAATCGCATTTTTCCGTTTTTTAAGGACATCGACGAGTCGGATTTTCTCAGATTCGGATAGTGACGATGATATGATAACGGGGAATGTAGAATTCTCCCCTAGATAGGCATACTCCAGATGTGGAGGTAAAACCTTTAGCTCAGGACGCGGATCTGACAATGGAAGTGCATCCTTGGTTATGTTAGGAGGTTTTGGGTCCTCCTCTACTTCAGCAGCCTCTATGTGCGATGATGCAACCTGTCGTGACTTGTCCATCGCACCACGCGTCCCGACAGCTGAAAATCCTGTACATTAGATCTAGGCTCTATCCCCTCTTCCAGCATCCTCTCTAACTCCTCTAGGTCTCTCTCAACATCTAAGAGACCTTCCCCCAGTGGCATCTGCCCCTCAGCACCCCGAGTGTCTAACTTCTGTAGCTTGCTTTCCAGAAGAATATCTACTATGTCCACAAAGAACGCATAGTCATCACAGATTTTGGAATGTTTCATGGATTTATCAATCCCAAATGTGGTAGCATATGTGCCTACCCTGAGTGTCAGTTGTGACTCGTCAATATCGAATAATGCGCGAACTGTACTCAGGAAGGGTCTACCCAAGATGATGGGAACTTTATCATCGTCCTCCATATCTATAATGATGAAGTCCGCAGGAAAGATGACTTTTTCTACTTTTACTAGCAAGTCCTCAACTATCCCGCGTGGATAAGTGACAGACTTGTTTGCCAGATGTATAGCCATGCGAATTGGTTTAGGCTTAGGCAAATCTAGTTTGGCGAAGAAAGAGTATGGATCAGGTTCACGCTCGCTCCCGAGTCAGCAAGTACGTGACTAACGGGTAGATTGCCAAACTGGCATGGCAAATTAAGACTCCCAGGATCAGTCATCTTTGGGATCTTGTTGAACATGGCTGCTAAGCATTGTTCGTTTAGAGTGAGACTCGACATTTCTTCGCGGTTGGTAAGAAGGTCTTTCATGAATTTGGAATATTTTGGCATTTGAGCCATAGCTTCAAAAAAATATGTTGATATGAAGGGATTTCAGGTGCTCAAGAAATTTCCCGTACTGCTCATCCTACTTGTCTTGCCGAAGACGTTGCGGATTAGGTATCGGAGGGCAGTATGGTTTCATTGGTGGTGGAACAGATGGAGTAGATTTAGGATCAGGAGTAACCTCCTTCTCCTTCCCTTTCCCTTTGTCTGGCTGAGTGGGTGGTGGCTCATTAGGATCATCATAGGAGGTAGTAGGTGGTGGGCCTGCAGCTTCTTTTCCACTCCTGGTGGTCACAGCTTTAATTTCAGCCTTTGGGTTCGGTTCAGTGCCACTAGGGGGGTGTTTGTTTAAGCTTATTTTTTTGGCTTATTGGCTTATGAGCTTATTATTTGAGCTTATCATGTTTTATGTGTTTGGCTAAGCTTATGAGCTTAAGCTTATTAGCTTATTTTTATAAAAAATAAGCCATTTTCATAAGCCATCTCGAACTAGCTTATTTTCTTCCTTGTGAGCTTATTTTTACACTTTTACCTTTATACCCTATTTTTGGTTTTTTTTACATTAATAAGCTAATGTAAGGAGCCCTTTTTGGTCATTTTCCACCTTTTTAAAAGAAGCTTATTAACTCATAAGTTATAAGCTAATCCAAAAACTTTTTTCTCTCAAAGGCTTATAAGCTCATAATCTCTTAAGCTCATAAGCTTAAGCCTAAAAAAAAGCTTACACAAACACCCCCTACGAAGAGTGCTAGAAAAGCGATCCTGGAGAACCCTAGAGATTTGCCCGATCTGGGACTCTATGTTGTGGATAGACGTCTGCTGCTTCCTCAGTGCAGCTTCAGTAGAGACGCCTAAGTTCTTCACTAACTCCTCCGTCTCCTTACGCCTCTGTTCTGATGCTGCTGCGAAGCGCGTGAGCATATCCTCGAAGTTAGGCTTCTATTCTGGCCTTTTGGCTGATTTCTATGATAGAACCCTGGGCCAGACTGCCGAAATTTCCCCTCCATCTCCTTGTGGTATTTAGGATATTGTTTCCAATTTGGCTTTCTATTGTTGAAGAAAGCCTCATCCTCTAGATAGTCATATTTATCCCCAGCTGAATAACATGCAGACTCATTATGATTTCCACTCTCGTCGTATGGGCTATCTTTAGCAAGATGAGGTCCACTGCAGTTATCACAACTAACTTGCATAGCGTGAATGTTTTGATTCACCTTTTTCATGTCACGTCTTAGTGCATCTAGCTTGGCACTAAGGGCCGCTATGCTATCAGATGAGTCAGCTGTAGCTGCAGTCTTCCTCCGGTAGGAAGAATATCTAGAAGAATGCCACTGATGGGAGTGCTAAGCCATCTTCTCAATCAAGGCGTACCCATCGGCGGGTGTTTTCTTTAGTATTTGTAACGCCCCAATTTCCAAAAATTTAAAAGAAAGCTTGAAACAAAAGGTATTTGTCTTAAATCGGAGTTTGATAAGCTGATGGAAACCAACCAAGTATTCTTGAACCCTCTGTTTCATACAAAAAGGTAATACAACCACAACTCATGTCAAAAACAGTTTCCAATAAGCTTACCGTCAGCGGAAGCAAACAAAACATTTTATTTAAACCCTCGGGTTTGTATTAAAGAGATATGCGCGCATTTAAATCAAAAGTACTTTCCATTACACAAATAGGAGCGTTATTGTTTCAAATCATGTATTAAGAAGCTAACCATCAACAGTCAAACCGGGGCCTTGCCTTGGTGCTAACACAACCTGCAGAACAGCGGTATCTAGTAAGCTACAAGAGGTTAGTGAGAAAGCTAATCTGTAAATCATATAAGCATGCGCATACACATATACGAATGCCACAACAGGTCTTATGAATACAGTACTTCACCCTCTTAGCATCTGCCAAGAAGGCTAAAACACTGTCCATAGCACTACTACACGAAGCAGCATGCTACAGCTCTACTCTCGCACACCATGATCCTCTGATCATTAATATAACACATTTCAATGCAACACAAATATCACATATATGAATCAGAGTTTAGAAAACTCACCTCCGCAGTTAATACCATAGAGAGTTATGCCAGATATACCTAGAACACGTCAAACAGTAATTCCTACAAATATATAATCATGGTATTAATCACATAATCAAACTCAGCTTTTAACAAACTGAACAGGGCAGGGCACCCCCTAGGCACACCCTAGGCATGGCTGTGCCTTCCCCATGCATGGTTGTGCCTTCCCCAGGCATGGTTGTGTCTATCCTAGGCATGGCTGTGCCTTCCCCTCAGGCACGCCCATGCCTTTCTTAGGCACACCCGTGCCTCAGTCCAAAAGCACGGGAAGTACCGTATGAAGTAGTTTTTGCCACGGGGCGTTAGGCACACCCGTACCCTCCACAAGCACGCCCGTGCCTCCCCTGGTCTACACCAGTAAGTCGGCCAGAACACTGTTTTTCCAACAAAATCACCAAAATACTCACTTTTAATTCATAAAAACACTACTAGGGTGTTTTCCTACACCCCAAACAACTTCTAAGCAACAAACAACAACAAAAACAAGCTTTAATCCATGATTCATCATTCAATCACTTAAAACCTACTAAAAACTTCAAGAACATAATCAAGAATCCTTACATATAACTTGTGATTAGGTATGATCAGTTGTATCCAATTGTTCTTATTGTTCTAGCTCCAAAAACTCAAAGAAAATTCTTGGTTGGAACTTGTGTTCATGAATAGAGAAGAAGTTATGAGAAGTTTGACTAACTCTAGTCAACACTAGCTATATATAAACATAACTTTGAGATTTGGCAAAACTAGTCCCTCAACTTTTCTAGTTTCAATTGGACAACTTTAACCACTCAAGTTTCTAAACATCTTCTAATTTCAATTGGGAAATATTAATATTAAAAATGTAGAAAAGCCCATGAATCCCATGTGGTAGGCTTTGCCTATAAATAGGCTATTAGTCCCTTGGGCGTGGCATCACTTGTACGTTTGAGCCATATATGCAATATCCATTTGACGTGAAGTGTGTGTAATTCTCTCTCAATATTCATCTCTATATTCATTACTTGAAGGTTTATTGTTCATTGATTTGACCTTTCAATTGGTATCAGAGCCTAACTTGATCCAAGTTGGCTCTTGATTGGGTAAATCATTGATTAACAAGCATCATCGAAGAAAGTTACTATTCAGAAATCAAAGCTATGAAGGTTTGAGTGTTTTTCGTATTGAAATTGATCCTATGCATCTCAAAATCAATTCTATATTCTAAAACAAACATTTATGTTTTGATTTGGATTAAAATCGAATGACTTCTTGAAGTTTTTCGTGGAATACATCTACGGTTTTTGCTTCAATTGGTCATCGAATTTAATGAGAATGATGGATTCATTGGAATAGTTTTGATCTACAAAGGATTGCGACCGAGTGGATATAAAAATCGTTAGGATTTTCATTGTTTTAGATCAAAATTAGAATTTCAGTGAAGAACATTTGAAGCTAATGAAGAACAGTCTAGATCTGAGTTTTTGACCTAGTTGGATAAATTTTTCAAAGATTTGGGTGTTTACTGTTGAGTTCGAGCGGGTTTGTTAGTGCAAAAAAGACTTCGAGCGAGGCAGTTGACAAACAAATCCCATGAAATCCAGAAATTGTTGGCTACATAGACTTTGAGTGCATTAAATCCTCATAGTTCGAAGAAACCACACTTCGAAGTTCGAAGCCTTAAGCACTTCGAGCTCGAAATCAACATCACAACTTCCAAGTTCGAAATACTAGCCAACTTCGAGCTGATATAAGTTCCCAAGTGCACTTCAAATTCAAAAGTTACTCACTCATATTGACTTTGAGCGCATTCATCAAGTTACCAACCCACTTCCAAAACAAGACTGACTTCGAGCGTATCCAGTTTAAATACAATTCGAAACCACCTTGCCTTATCACATTTCGCATTCGAAGACCACTTGCTCAAAACACTAAACGTTCATTCGAAGATTGAAATCTACTATTCCATTCGAAGTTCACCTCGAAAACAAATTCAGGACTTACCAATATTTCGCATTCGGATACAACTTCGAAATCAATTTGAAACACTTCTACTCGAAAACCAAATAGTACTGTGTCATTTGAAGTTCATTTCAAGTTGACTTCAAATTCCTTGATTAACCTCACTTCAAATTCCTAGAACAGTCACTTCGAGTTCATTATTCACTTGTCACCACTTCAAACCTATTCTTCCAATTCGAAGAAACCTTCTTCGAACACAATCACCCAAATTTTTCCAAGTTAATGATCACTTTGAAACTTTCAAGTAATTAAAACAAAAATGTCAAGTTCAAACGAGATATTGGCCATTGGCACAAATTCCAAATCCTCTGTTCTCCTCCGCAATGACTACCTAGTATGGAAAGGGAGGTTCATGCATTTTCTGGAACACAACGAAGTATATGGTGAAATGATGATCGATTCTATTCTCAATGGAGAAAAGAAATTCAACAGAATCATGGATGCACAACCTGACAACAACCCTCCAATTGTTGGAACAGTGAGAGAGAAAACTCATGATGAGTTAACAGCTACTAAGAAAGAAAGAAAGAAGGCTGATAGGTTGGCTAAGTATTATCTCAAACAAGGTTTATCATCTGAGATGTACATGAAGGTTGACAGCTTAGCTACTGCCAAAGAGATCTTGGATGAAATCAAAAGCCAATTGAAATGAACTGAGCAAGGAGATCATATAAAAAGAACACAATTGGTGAACATGTTTCACGAATTTACTGCCAGGGAGAACGACCTGTTAATTGACACTTACAGTCGTTTTTGCAAGCTCCAAAATGAACTTAGGATGAACAAGGTTGAAAGGACGGATTTGGATATCATTTGCGTGTTTCTTCGTGCTCTAGGACCAGAATGGAAAGAGCATGTTAAGCTGTACAAACACATCAACCGAAACCTTACAATTGTCACATACCACAACATTTATTAGGACCTTCAACAACACCAAGATGAGGTCTCAAAGTCATCACCCAGACTCTCTGCTGACCCCTTAGCCTTAGTTGCTTCAGAACCATCCCCTTGCGAGTCCTCTAGAACTTAGAAGTTCAAGCAAGTGGCTTTATCTGACTCAGAATCGGATGAGTCAGATGGTACGGAAATGGAACAAGTCATCAAGGCCGTGTCATTCATCACCAAGGCTTTCAAGAATAGGTACTCTAAAACCAACAATCGCCAAAGGTACACACATCTGTGTCTCGAAGACCAGAAAACTATAAGGTGGTTGAGAAACCAAGGATTGCCAAGGAGGAGAGAAAATAAGATCGAAAATGCTACAATTGTGGGGGAAACGGCCACTTCATAAAAGACTGCACACAGAAAAAGAAGAAAGACGTTGAATACTATAAGCAAAAGCTCAGGCTGTCCAAAAGGAAGAGTGCTGGAAGGGCCATGATGGTGGAAGAAGACTAGTCCCTCACTGACACTGATGATAGTGATCTTGAGGAGGAGGCACAAGCTCAATTTTGCCTAATGGCAGACATTGAAGATGAGTTCACTGATGATGAAGCAGAGCCCGAGGCTCATTATGACAATTTTGATGATGAAGGGCTTGATGCTACAAATGATGATGATGTGGTACACCCTAACTCCATTACAGGTTGTGGTCTGAGCATGGAACATGTTAAGATCATCATATCACGAATGAAAAAGTTAGAGAAAAATGTACTAAAATCAAAATTAAACAAAGAGAAGCTAAAAGAAGGAATAATAAATCAACAAATGGAATCAATACATGTTGATAGAGAAATTGGGGAACTCAAAACGAAAATCAGTGAAAAAGAAAATGAACTCATTGAGCTAACTGCAAGCATGAGCACATAATTACTTGACCTTAAAGCAGAGAAGATGAGCGCCGAAAATGACGCGAAATTTATTCTCAAGGAAAAGGGTGAACTGTGCTAAAAAATCAAAGAGCTTGAAGACACACGGATAAAACGGGGTCAAACAGAACAAACCATTTTTCTCAATAAATCCAAAGAAAGAAAATTCTCAAAATGGACCTATGATGGTCTTGGATTTGAAAACCCACGAATCAGTGAGAAAGTGACAGCCAAACAATTATGTGATTTTAACTTAATGAATGCTAGCATCACTAACAAAATGGTATTTGTTGGACGAGAAGAAGAGGTTGTGGAAGAAGATTTTAAAAGAAACACTCCACTAAAATTTGAAATTTATTTTAATTATTAGGAATTAAATGATTCTATCTCATCTGAGTCTCAAAAGCTCAGTACAACAGAATAGTCCAACGGTTTCACCTATCCTGATGATCTCAAAAAGCTGCAAGTAGTTCTAGAAGCCCGAATATATATACCACATATGGTGTTACAAAGGCAACTCGAAATGTTAGTAGCTTATTATTTTCAAACCATTATCACTGATGATTTAGAAAGATAAATAAATAAATCAGAAAAGAGTCTTCCATGTCACTGTCAAAAGAAAATCTTGACATGCAGTTCCACTCCATCTACTTCCCAACCAACACGAAAATATACTAGAGAAGAAAAAGGGAAATCTAAGGTGGAAGAATTACGGACTCCAAAGTCACTACATAAATCAACTGAAACCACAAAAAGGCAACTGAATGCCATTCCCAAAGTCAATCTCACACACTCTTCCAAGAACAAATCAAAGTTACCAACAAAAGTTGTCCAAAAGTACTCAAAAACACTCACAACTAACCACATTTCAAATGTTTCAGACGTGAGAAGAAATGACAACCACAAGTAGAGTGTTTGCACCAATGAAAACAGAAGGAAGTTTAAACCCAGTTTTTCTAAGGCTTGTTTTGATTTTTCCAAGAAGTTTCATCACATTTCGAATTTCTTTAGTCACTGTAATTCACTTTCCACAAATGCAATGAAATCAAGTACATGTTTTTGCACAAGTCAAGGTTGTTTGCATGGACATTGTGAATACAAGTGTGAATATGATAGGCTTCGAAAACAAATAGGAATTCGTGCTTGTGAGCATTGGAGACCACATGGGTCAAATCAATTAAATGCACCTTTTATCACATCACATGGGGTAATCATCCATCAGTGGGTGACTAAACATGCTTTAAAACTCATGAATTATTGGAATTATGAAAATAAATTAATCACTATTCAAGAGTTAGAAGCATACAGAAAAGGTGGATACAAAGAGTTTTTGCAGGCTTGGAATACTACTGAATTCAAAAAATGGAAATCTCAAATACAACGTAGCAAGTTTCTCTCATCAAAGGGAAAATCAAATTCTTCAAAAACATTAAGATCAAAAGCAAAACCAACCAAACTGCAAGAATCAAAACCATCCACCATAAAATCCAAATCTGTTACCACCAAAAACGAACCCAAATCTCAAACAGTTGCAAAACCCAAAATGATTCAAATTTGTCAATGAAAAGATTTGGTTCAGGTAGTGGACGTCAAAGACATAGAAAGTCCACCAATTCTTGATAGAGGAGAAATCCCTCTAACCATTGAATCAAAAATTGTTTCTGATCCTTTCTGGATTAAAACTTCAATGTTTAACAAAGAACAACAAATGACTCAATGGAACACACAGAAAATAATACATTGTATTTTTCAAAACGTCGTTGACACCAGTGTTTCATCTAACAAGCAAGGACCCATTTCAACATGGGGACCTAAACCTTCGTTCTTTTCTATGTGCAGGAAACTAATCTCTGGTACCTGGGCTCAGGCTGCACCAAACACATGACCGGTGACAGGTGTCTTCTCAACAACTTCGTTCCCAGGTACTCTGGAAATGTTTTTTTTCGGAACAACAATGTTGCACCGATACTGGGGTACGGAGATATAGAAAAGAAACACATCAAAATAAAGATGGTTTCTTATGTAGAAGGACTAGGCCATAATCTGTTTAGCATTGGCCAGTTCTATGACAAAGATTTGGAGGTTACATTAAAAAAGAATTGATGCTCAGTGACAACAGAAACAGGTGATGTACTTCTCGCGGGAACACAAAAGTCTAACTTGTACTCAATTGATCTGAGCAACTACAACACGAAGACCTCCATTTGTCTACTTAGAAAGGCCTCATCGGACTTAACTTGGTAGTGGCACATAAAACTCTCACATCTCAACTTCCACAACATTAACAAACTGGTTACTTGAGATCTGGTGCGAGGCCTGCATAAGTTGAAATTCTCCAAAGATCATCTGTGTGCAGACTGTGAAAAAGGGAAGATGAAAGGCTCTTCTCACAAAGTCAAGCAAATCTCTAGTACAAAGAAAATAATGGAGCTTCTGCACATGGATCTATGCGGTCCGATGAGAGTACAAACACACAATGGGAAGAAGTATATCCTAGTAATTGTCGATGATTACTCTAGGTATACTTGGGTCAAGTTCTTAAGGTCAAATGATGAAGCAACTCCTTCTATCATCAGCTTCATCAAACAACAGCAGAACAAGTATGAACACACTGTTGCCTCCATTCGCACGGATAATGGAACTGAGTTCAAGAACAAAGGCTTGTCTGACTACCTTGAGCTTGTGGGGATCAATCATCAATTTTCTACAGCATATACTCCAAAACAGAATGGAGTGGTGGAATGACGCAACCGAACTCTGGTTGAGGCTGCTCATACCATTCTTGCTTACTCTGGTCTCCCGCCTTCCTATTGGGCTGAAGCCGTCAGCACTGCGTATTACACACAGAATCATTCTTTCAAACATAAGTGTATCAATAAAACACCATATGAAAGAAAATGACATTGTACCTAATATCAAATATCTTCATATATTTGGTAATAGGTGCTTTGTACTCAATGAAAAGGATAATCTAGGGAAATTCGAAGCCAAGGCTGATGAAGCAATTTTCCTAGGTTATTCACATGAGTCAAAAGCCTACAGGGTGTTAAATAAAAGAACTAACTATGTTATGGAAAGTATAAATGTTACATTCGACGACATGTTGGATGTTAACACATTTCTGTTGGGAAATTTGCAGTGATTGAAACTGTTGGACATGCAAAGGTAAAACTGTTAGTGTGTTTGTGAAGAAACGGTTGAAAGCTGTTAGTTTTGTGAAAACAGTTGTAACTAACAGTTGTGATGAATGTTGCAACTGTTAGTACAAAGAGCTTGGAGCTTTTAGAATGATTATGACAACTGTTGAATGGCATGAAAGAGAAGACTGTTAGAAGAGTCACATTTAACAAATAGTTTCTGTTAAGCTATTTTTGGAAGCCCATCTTTGTGGATTTGAAGAATATCTTATCAATTTTGAAGATTATCAAGATTGTCTCACAAGATAGAAGATTAACCAACTGTCAACGATTCAAGGATGATCAAGAGTTTATAAATACTTCTTTTAGAATATTTTGTTAGAATCGATAGTTTTGTAATTCAACTCTGTCAGAGTTTGCACTCATTCGTATTGTTTATTGTTTTCAGAAAGTGTATTAGCCTCCAAGTTTTCTTTGAAACCTAAGAACAAAGTGTGGTCTTCGTCTTACAAAAGAGTTAGATTAGAGGCGTAGGTGAATATTGTAATCATCTTTGATTATTAATAAACATCTTGTGTTTTGAAAGTATTTCATTGAGTTGTTTGATTTGTTCTTGTGATAAATCCTTCATTAATCAATTAAGTGTGATTCCACAACTTCTTATTTGGTTGTGATGAAACTCAAAGATTGTCTTTTATATAACTCTGATTTAAATTCAAAAGATAATTCTTGCTATTGATTTTGGTAATATTCGATTCTCACAAGTGGTATTAGAGCCTTAACATTAAGTTTCCTTTGATCACCAGTTGAAGGTTTTTCATAGATCTGTTGTGTTTAAGTGTTTAATGTCTTTCTAAAGTCCTATTGTGAGTTTTCAATCAATTTATTGCAATGGAGTCTGGTGGATCTTCTGATAACATTGGATCTGGGTCAAACATTCGTGCTCCCATGCTCAAACCAACTGATTTTGAGATGTGGAAACTGGGAATCAAGCTGCATGTTTAATTAATGGACTATGCTGGTTGGGAAATCATTGTGAATGAACCCACAACTCATATTGATTTAGATGAAACTGGAAAACCAAGGAAGAAACCACCACCAAAAACAGATGTTGAAAGAAGAGAGATGATGCTTGAGATGAAAGCTCTCAGCATTCTTCAGATTGCTATTCCAAATGAGTATCAACATCAGTTTAAGAAGTTTGAGGGTGCTCATTAATTGTGGAATGCTTTAGAGAAAAGGTTTGCAGGGAATGCAAGTTCCAAAAGGAATCAAAGGGATCTTCTAAAACAAGCTTATGAGAACTTTTCTAGTGGAAAGAATTAAAGTATCACTCAGATTTTTGATAAGATGTATAAGCTGGTAACTCAACTTGAGAGTGCAAAAGTTAGAATAGAGCAAGATGAGATCAATAGAAAGTTTCTCAGGTCCGTGGTTGATGAATGGACAGTTTATGCTGCACAATGGAGAACTAAGGATTCTCTAGAAGATATAGAATTAGATGATCTTTACAACAGTTTGATTGTGTTTGAAGGGGAAATTGAGGGAAAAAGGAAGTCTATGACCTCTAGCCACAGTGCTGCTCTTCTTTCATCCTCAGGTATGGACTCAAATCTTTCTTTAACTAATTATGTTGATGATTGTGTAAGTACTGTTGCTGGAGTAGATGTGAATACTTCTGCTGCAGTGCTTGAAGCATTCCTTGCTAGTCATGCACATTCAACTCTCACTAGTGAGGATCTTGAACAGCTACATCCAGAGACCTTGAGGAGATGGATCTCAAGTGGCAGATGGCTATGTTCACTGTGAGAGCCAAAAGATTCATCAAACGAATAGGAAAGCAAAACATGAACTTCAGGGCTGATGGTCAGGCTGGATTTGACAAATCCAAAGTAAGATGTTTCAAGTGTCAACAGCCTGGTCACTTTGCCAGAGAATGCAGATCTGGTGGACAAGGCCAGCATAAAGGTCAAAATTCAAATACCACCTCATCAGCATTGGTCTCACAAAGAACATCATGTGTTTGATTGGAGTGATCAAGCAGAGCAAGCCACTCACAACAAAGCATTGATGGCATTGATTGACTCCTCCATCAACATGGATTCATCAGAAACAGAAGACATTTAGGTATCTTATAAACTATGTCCTCGTAAATGTAGAGCTATAGTTAAAAGGTTTAGAGAGCACAACAAAAAGGTTTGTGCTGCTCTGAGCAAAATGGAAGAAAGAAGGTATGAAACCAGTGTTGTTATTGAAAGCTTTGAAAAGAAAATCAAAGATTATCAGGCTAATGAACTGTAAATGGATTATGATAGAAAGTATCATAAGTGGGTGAAGTAGCAACTTCCAGAAGAGATTGATAGTCTAAAGGAGAAGTTGAGTGAGAAAGAGAGTAAGATAGATGATTTAACCAATAAATTGGATGGTGTGGACATGGATTTGAGCATGTGTAAAGCTTCAACTCTTAAGCTTGAAACTATGTTGAAATCACAGATCACAAACAAGGTAAAAACAGGCATAGGCTATAAACAGACCCCACCTCCATACAATCATAACTATATAACTCCCATGTCTGATGTAGCTAAATGGTATGTTAATGAACCATTAAAAGAAGATTTGAAGTTAGCTGATCCACATCTTGAAAGTGAAGATGAGGGAGTTGTGTATTAGGTGATTGATGAGAAGAAGGAGGGATTTGTGAAGAAAGAAGAAGTCATTCCAATTGAAAATCACATTTGTTGTGAACCTACAACACCTAAATCTTCTTAACAACATGTGATGTTTTAAAAGAATCCTCTGAATTCTCCACCAGTGAACCAAAACCCTTTAAATCTGTTAATTCTATAAACAGTTCCACTACAGTTGAAAACAGTCTCCACTTTTACACTAACAGTTCCAAACATAACCCAAACAGTTTTAACCCAAAAAACCTCAATTGTTAGTATTAAGACCAAAGGAAAGGAGAAGGTTGGTGAAGTTGCAGTTGCAAAGCAAAAGAAGGAAGCTTCAAAAACACAATCTCAATCCAAACATGTGAAGAGGCATACAGAAGTGCCTGTTTGCACTTACAAACAGCATGGTGTGCAAAAGTTTCCTCCTTCAGCACCAGTGAGGGGAAATCAAAGAAATAGAAACTAGTTATGGGCACAAAGAAATGGTTTGCCTATAGTCAAAACAAAAAGGTGTTACATTTGTGGGAAAGTAAATCACTTGGCTCATAACTGTTATCATAACCCACAGTTCTATAGAACCCAGAGACCAAGTACCATAAAACAGTCTAATAGTTGCCAACTGTTAAGCCAAAACATTCTAACAGTTCTCAAACTGTTAAGCCAAAACTGTCTAACAGTTCTCCAACTGTTAAGCCAAAATCAAAGGATATTTGTCTGGCTTGGGTAAAATTGCAGAAACAAACAGTCTTTGAAGAGGCTAAAACTGATAATCCACCTGAATGTCAAATCAAGCCACATGTTAATCACAACAGTTGGAAACCACATGTTCTCACTAAATACTCTTCACACAGAATAGAGAAATATAACTGGGATGAAATTAAGAAAACTCAATTTGTGATTAAGTATTATGACCTGAATGGTGTACCCAAGACCTGCATGGCCTGGGTACTTCCTGCTACTAACAGAGTTTATTTTGTGTAGAGCATTCATAGGGTCAATCAAGGAGCATTCTAGCATGTGGATAGTGGAGGCTCAAGGCACATGAATGGATATCCACACTGCTTGAAGGATTTCAAAAGAATCAATGGAGGATATGTAGCATTTGGAGGAAATCCAAAGGGAGGAAGAATCACAGGTAAAGGAGCTGTAGATAGGTAACCTTACTTTTAATGATGTTTTATTTGTTGAACAACTCAAGTACAATCTGTTGAGTGTGTCTCAAATCTGTGATATTGGAAACAATGTCTTGTTTACAGATACTGAATGCATTATCCTTTCAAAAGATCTTAAATTAACTGAAAAAGGACATTCTTTTAAGAACACCAAGAAAGGATGATGTATACTGTTTGGATACATAAAAAGTTGCTAAGCATAATGTTTTAAGTTGTTTACTCTCAAAGGCATCTCATGATGAGTCTGCCATTTGGCATAGAAGGATGTGTCACATGGCCTTTAAAACCATGAATTTGTTAGCTAAAAACAGTTTGGTAAGAGGTTTATCCCAAAAGGAATTCTCATGCGATGATTATTGTGTTGCTTGCCTCAAAGGCAAGCAACACAAAACTTCTTTTAAGTCCAAAGAAGTTTCTTCCATCTCTGCACCTTTACAATTATTACATATGGATCCTTTGGTCCTACATCTGTGGTCAGTATAGGGAAGAAACCTTCTTGTTTAGTCATAGTTGACGACTTCACCAGATTCACTTGGGTTTAATTTCTTTGATCCAAGGATGAAACTGCTAAGTTAATTAAGTCTCTTATTCTTACAATTGAAAATCAATCTGATTTGAAAGTGAAAGTCATTAGATCTGACAATGGTTCTGAGTTTAAGAACTATGAGCTAAACAGTTTATGTGAGGAAAAAGGGATTGAAAGACAGTATAGTGCTTCTAGGACTCCACAACAGAATGGAGTGGCTGAAAGTAGGAATAGGACTTTGATAGAGGCTGCTAGATCAATGCTGGCTGATTCTAGACTCCCAATGAAATTCTGGGCAGAAGCTGTGAACACTGCTTGCTATGTTCAGAATAGAGTACAAGTTGTCAAGTCCAAAGGAAAAACTCCCTATGAGTTGTTTCTTAAAAGAAAGCCTTTGATCAATTTTCTAAAACCATTTGGATGTCCCTACACTATCCTTATACCAAGTCACAATTAGGAAAGTTTGAAAGTAAAGCAGAAGACGGTTTTTTTGTAGGATACTCCACTCAAAGCAAAGCATATAGAGTTTTCAACAATGTTTCTAGAATCATAGAAGAGAGTATGAATGTATCTTTCAATGAAAATAGGATCAATGTTGTAGGTAATGGTCCTGAGTGGTTATTTGATATTGATGCATTAGCTAAATCTCTTTCTTTTGAGTTTTCCATAGAAACATTTGCATGTGTCCCTACAACTGTTGGTTCTTTCTTTTGAGCTTTCCATAGAAACATTTGCAGGTGTCCCTACATCTGTTGGTTCAGACCAACAAACTGTCTCCAACAGTTCAAACAGTTTTGAAACTGTTAGTTCAATCCCAACAACTGTTGGTGAAACAAGAGGAAAGAGGAATAGTCATCAAGAATAAGGCTAGGCTGGTTGCACAGGGTTATACTCAAGAAGAGGGTATAGATTATGATGATGTCTTTGCACCAGTTGCAAGAATAGAAGCAATTAGATTATTTCTTGCTTTTGCAAGCTTCAAAGGGTTTAAGGTATATCAAATGGATGTCAAATCCGCTTTTCTCTATGGAACTATTGATGAGGAGGTATATGTGTTTCAATCACCTGGTTTTGAAGACTCAAAGTATCCTAATAGGGTATATAGGTTGGATAAAGCCTTATATGGTTTACATCAGGCTCCTAGAGCTTGGTATGAGACATTGTCATCTCATTTGATTAAAAATGGTTTTAAAAGAGGCACTATTGACAAGACATTGTTTACAAAGATTATTAAAATAGAGATTTTGCTTGTACAAATCTATGTTGATGATATAATCTTTGGATCCACTAATGACAATCTTTGAAAAGAGTTTGAAGTTATCATGCATAAGAGATTTTAGATGAGTTCCATGGGAGAACATACATTTTTCTTGGGCCTACAGGTGAAGGAGAAGCCATCCGGTACCTTTCTTAGTCAGTCAAAGTATGTCCAGGACATTTTGGACAAGTTTGGCTATCAAGATGTGAAGATGGCCAGTACTCCAATGGAAACACACAAACAGTTGGGAGCAGATCCTGAGGGGGAGGATGTAGACATTCACTTGTATAGGTCTATGATAGGTTCACTAATGTACTTAACTGCTTCTAGACCAGATATAATGTTTGTTGTGTGTGTTTGTGCCAGGTTTCAATGCAACCCCAAGATGTCACATCTATTTGCTGTAAAGAAGATCTTTAGGTACCTTAAAGGCCAACAAAAACTGGGTCTTTGGTATCCTAAGGATTCACCATTTGAATTTGTGGCATACTCTGATAGTCACTATGGTGGAGCTAATGTGGATAGGAAATCAAATTCTGGAGGATGTCAATACTTTGGCTCAAGGTTGGTATCTTGGCTGTGCAAGAAACAAACAATAGTTTGAACTTCAACAGTTGAGGCTGAATATATTGCTGCATCAAGTTGTTGTTCACAAGTGTTGTGGATCCAGAATCAGCTTCTGGATTATGGTATGACTTTCTTGAATACACCTATCTATGTTGATAACATAAGTGCTATCAGCATTGTTAACAATCCTATGAAGCATTCAAAAACAAAGCATATAGAAATCAGGTTTCACTTCATCAAAGATTGCAATGAAAAAAAGTTAATTCAAGTTCTAAAAGTTCATACTGATGATCAGTTGGCAGATCTGTTCACTAAAGCATTTGATGTGAGCAGGTTTAACTTTCAGATCTCAAATATTGGAATGATTAACTTAGAATAATGGTTTGTTAGCTTATCTTTCTGTGTTTTTGTGTTTTCACACTAACAGTTTGAAACTGTTAGTCTTATGTCTAACAACTATTTACGTAAGTGTTCAGGGATCTACAGTGCAAATTACAACTAACAGTTCTCAACTGTTAGTACATAGGTGTCACAACTGTTAGGCAAGCTGCCTGATCATTTAAGGGGGAGTGTTACAGTTGAAGTTCATTAACCAAACAGTTCTGAACTGTTAGTTCTTAGTTTTCCCTTCAACTGTTAGTCAAGGGTATTTCAGTCCTTGCAGATATTCTGAGGAATTTTGAATTGCATTTAATATGCATTACATATATAAGCCATTCCCTCCTTGCAGTTTTCATTACGCTTACTAAACATCAATCGAATGCTAAACCCTAGACTTCCTCTTCAAAATCGCCATGCCTCCTCTTCCATTTGTCTAGGAACACAACATGCTAGCCTTCCTCTCTAAACCTGCTGAATTGCATGTCTTTCATGACATGATCGACTACCTTACGCTGTCAAACCTCAACACTGCCCTCACCATCAATCCAACTATCTACACTTCTCATCTCGATCAATTCTGGAAAAACGTTACAATCACTGAAGTAGATGGAGTGCAATGGATCACTTCAAATGTTGATAATCATGCTATTTCACTCTCTTAGAATACCATTCGAGAACACCTTCACCTTGATGATCTTGAGGGTGAGTATTCTGATTCGGTCTCATTGGAATTCTTGCACGAGGAGTTGGTTAAGCTGGGGTATGAGGGCCCTAGGGAAAGGGTACCTTCTACAAAGGGCGATTTTGTGCACACTGGAAATATTTGATTCACACTTTACAACAATGTATCAGCCCCAAAAGAACGGGATGGAATGAGTTTGGAAGTAACATTGCTTTTGCCTTAATCTGTTTGGCCAACAATCGGTGCTTCAACTTTTCTAAATTAATTTTTAATGGTATGGTAAAACATCTCGGGACCAAATATGGTCTCTTTTTGATGTACCCCCGATTTGTGTAAACTTGTTTAAACTCTTTATTGCCAAATCTTCAAACTCACAAGACGGTCCTGATCGCCTCTGCTCATGTGGCCTCCACATTGAGCAAACTGTTGATCAATGGCAAGAATTTTTCTGGTGCCATCACTCCACCACTCTTTGCAGTGGTGGAGTTTCTTTCAAGAAACAGAGCTGGCAGAGTTGAGCATGAAGCCCAAATCATTGCTACACCACCAACTCTGGAACCCACAGCTCATGATACTCAAATATCACCCTCTGCTACCATTTCTTAAGCTATAACACAAGCCCCCTCTCTAATAACATTCAAAAAGAGGAAGATAACTGTTGGTGCTCCTTCCACCACAGTCCCTATCACCCAAACTATAAGCCCTACACAGGTGCATTCACCTGTGCAGAATATCCAAAGGGAACCCACAGTGTTGTCTCCCAAGCATACTGAGGAAGTGATCACTCCAAGGGAGAGTGATCATGTGGTTCTTGAGGCTGAAACTACTGTTCCATCCGTAAGGGGTGAGTAGGGCAGTGTCAACATAAGTAAGACCTCAACCACGGCAGCAAAGGCTGGTCAAACAGCTTTTCGAAATCCCCAGTACCAAGAACAAAGGGGTACTGGTGAGGGAACTTCTAGGAGTGACCCACCAGTTATATCTGCCGATTATATGTTTGAGATGGCATCACTAGCTGACATTGAGGCAAGTATGAAACAAAAGGCTTTGACGAATCCAGAACTTGTACCATTTCTTGTTGCCTTCCTCTATCTTAAAAAGAGGAACTCCCTAGAAGACAAGCTTCTTGCCAAGCACAATGAGCTTATTATCAAGCAAGACAAACAAATCAAAGTCTTGTCAACTACTCTGAAGAAGGCTACAGATGTTCTTCAAGCCCATGATCAAATGCTTAAACAGTTTCATGCTACTCCTCCTCAAACAGTTCCAATCAAAAAGGGTTAGAAGCTACTCATAAAGAAGCAAGTGCAAAATGTGCAAAGTAAACAAACAGTTGTGCAATCCAAACAAACGGCTGCACCAGATACTCTAACAGTTGCAACTCTACAAACAATAGTTGCTCCAGAACAACTACAAACAGTTGTAAGTGCTCAATCAGATGAAGATAAATTGTCTGCAGTTGATAGAGTTTTGATCAATAGGATGATCATGTCTGGAGATTATCAAACAATAGATGTATTCAAATCATGGTCCAAAGCTAAACAAGATCATTTGATTGCGGTTGGTGCTCAAACACTTATTATCAGCACATTCAAAATGGCTCAGAAGATTGATGATGGATGGCTTGATGGTAAAGTGTCAAAGCTAGAGCCAATTGCACCAAAGCCAGGGTTCAAAGGCATTGCAATTGTAGAAGCAAAGAAGGTTGAGAAGATGCCCCCTATGAAAGGTAAGGGAAAGGAGATTGCGGTTAATATTCTAAAGCTCAAAATGTCAAAAGAACAACAAGAAGAGCATGATCATGAGCTAGCACAAAGGCTGAATGCTGAGATCGAGCAACAAGAAGAAAGAGATCTAGAACTAGCTCAAAAAATGGCAGCTGAGTTTACAAAGAAAATTGATGTAGAGGAAAGAGGAAAGAAGGTTGATAAGGGAGTTAAGAGAAAAAGGGTTCAAAAATCTTCAGAAAAGGACAAAGCGGGTATGGTTCAAACAATTTTACAAGATAGACTTAGAGTGGAGGTTGAAAAGAAATTGGAGAAGCTTGTGGAAGTTCAACTAGGTCAAAGATCCCACATCACTGAGTGGAGATTTGAAATGTTAAGGATTGAAACAGGAAAGCAAGGGGTAACAATTGTGAGAGAACATGAACCAATTGAAAGCTATGCTAGTTTCTTACAATTAATGGAGAGTGTGAGAAGAAGAGATGTGCAAGAAATGTATGAATATGGTCTAAGTCACTATGGAGAAGCTGATGGCATTGAAATCAGAGTGCTTATGAGGCATTTAACAAGCATATGTGATCCTCTGAAAGTAATGCCTATGCTGATAGTTGAGGAAGCATTCTCAATCAGTACTGTAAAGGTGTATGCTAAGTCAAGGACTTATCACCTAGTTATGAGAAAGGCGATTATTCAATGGTTTGACATTGAATTTATAGAGCACAACAAAACAAAGCTCTTATATTTGATGAAAGCAGAGTTCTTTGGCCCTGCTAAAGTTAAGGAAGATCTTTTCAGAGGTTAAAAGAAAAGTTGGAATCGTTACAGTCAAAGAAAGTGTAATCTTCTTTCTTTATGTTTTGATTGAAACAGTTTGACTTTGCATACTTCATGTTTTCTTTGCTTATGTTAATTTTTCCATGGTTGAACCCTATAAAACAACTTAAGTGTATTGTTCAATACTTTAAGTTAGGGGGAGATTGTTGGGAAATTTGCTAAGTGATTGAAACTGTTGGACATGCAAAGGTAAAACTGTTAGTGTGTTTGTGAAGAAACAGTTGAAAGCTGTTAGTTTTGTGAAAACAGTTGTAACTAACAGTTGTGATGAATGTTGCAACTGTTAGTACAAAGAGCTTGGAGCTGTTAGAATGATTATGACAACTGTTGAATGGCATGAAAGAGAAGACTGTTAGAAGAGTCACATTTAACAAACAGTTTATGTTAAGCTATTTTTGGAAGCTGCTATCTTTGTGGATTTGAAGGATATCTTATCAATTTTGAAGATTATCAAGATTATCTCACAAGATAGAAGATTAACCAACTGTCAACGATTCAAGGAAGATCAAGATTTTATAAGTACTTCTTTTAGAATATTTTGTTAGAATCGATAGTTTTGTAATTCAACTATGTCAGAGTTTGCACTCATTCGTATTGTTTATTGTTTTCAGAAAGGTAATAGCCTCCAAGTTTTCTTTGAAACCAAGGAACAAAGTGTGTTCTTCGTCTAACAAATGAGTTAGATTGGAGGTGTAGGTGAATATTGTAATCATCTTTGATTATTAATAAACATCTTGTGTTTTGAAAGTATTTCATTGAGTTGATTGAATTGTTCTTGTGATAAATCCTTCATTAATCAATTAAGTGTGATTCCGCAACTTCTTAGTTGGTTGTGATCAAACTCAAAGATTGTATTTTATATAACTCTGATTTAAATGCAAAAGATAATTCTTGTTATTGATTTTGGTAATATTCGATCCTGACAAGTGGTATCAGAGCCTTAACATTAGGGTTCCTTTGATCACAAGTTGAAGGTTTTTCACAAATCTGCTGTGTTTAAGTGTTTAATGTCTTTCTAAAGTTCTATTGTGAGTTTTCAATCACTTTATTGCAGTGGAGTCTGGTGGATCTTCTGATAACACTGGATCTGGGTCAAACATTCGTGTTCCCATGCTCAAACCAACTGATTTTGAGATGTGGAAACTGAGCATCAAGCAGCATGTTCAATTGATTGACTATGCTGTTTGGGAAATCATTGAGAATGAACCCACAACTCCTAATGTTCAAAATGTTGGTGACAGGAATGATGCAGTGTCTCCTGCTACAATTGCAACGGTGGATGACAACCCGTCTTCGTATCCAACTGTGGATTCTCTGTCTACATCAACTGTCAATCCAGTCATAGTTCCTTATGAGCCGGTATATGAGGGAACTCCTGTCTATGATTCAGACCCAATATCAACAGAGGAAGATATTGAACTTTCAAATCGTTTAAATGAGTTATTTCGTCCGATCCAAAACCCCAGAGGAATAAGATGGACACAATCCCACCCCGAATCACAAATAATAGGGAATGGTCAAGATGGAGTAAGAACTCGTTCTGCAACGGCCAATGAGTGTTTTATTCTAGTTTCCTATCTATGATAGAATCCACCAAAGTCTGTGCTGCTTTACACGATGCAGATTGAGTCATTGCAATGCAAGAAGAACTGAACCAGTTCGAAAGACTAAAAGTTTGGAGATTGGTACCACTTCCAGAGGGAAAATCAGTAGTTGGTACCAAGTGGATTTTTAAGAACAAACGGGATTCCGATGGAACAGTGGTTAGAAACAAATCTAGGCCGGTTGCTAAGGGTTACAACCAACAGGAGGGAATCGACTATGATGAAACCTTTGCTCCTGTAGCTAGGATAGAAGCTATCCGACTCTTCTTATCCTATGCTGCCTACAAAAGCTTTAAGGTTTTTCAAATGGACGTTAAGACATCATTCTTAAATGGTATCCTCAAAGAGGAGGTATATGTGTCTCAGCCAGAAGGCTTCGTCAATCCCAAATACCCTCAACATGTTTATATTCTAGACAAAACCCTATAGGGACTAAAAGAAGCCCCGAGAGCTTGATATGATGTCATTTCTGAATATTTGTTGAGTGAGGGATACATCAAAGGTAAAACCGACACCACTTTGTTCACCAAAGCCAAAGTAAAGGATTTAATCTTAGTCCAAATTTATGTAGATGACATCATTTTTGGCTTTACAAACCCAAAGTATAGTGATGAGTTTGCATATACCATGCAAAATCGTTTTCAGATGAGTATGATGAGATATATGATTTCTTTCTCGGATTACAAGTGAAACAGCTGTGTCATGGCATCTTCATTAGTCAATCCATGTATATTAAAGACTTGTTGAAGAAGTATGACATGCTTAGCTGTTCTTCACTATCTACCCCCATGTCTTCAAAAGCTAAACTGTCTGCTGATCTTGAGGGAAAAGCAGCTGATTTAAAAACTTATAGGGGTATGATTGGCTCATTGCTGTATCTAACGGCTAGTAGGCCAAATATAATGTTCTCTACATGCTTATGTGCTAGATTTCAGGCTAATCCAAATGAATCACATCTGCTGGCAGTCAAAAGAATATTCAAGCATATCAAGGGTACTCCTGATCTAGGTCTATGGTATCCAAGGGATTCTAGTCTACAATTATATGACTATTTAGATGCCGACTGTGCTGGTTGCATGCTTGACAGAAAGAGTACACCTGGCAGTGCACATTTTTTGGGAGATCGGTTAGTGTGTTGGGCTTCTAAGAAACATAATTGTGTCACTACTTCAATTGTTGCATCTGAATATGTTGTTGCTGTAATGTGTTGTTCTCAAAGTTTGTGGGTTAGGACTCAACTTTTTGACTTTGGCCTATACTATGAGAAGATACCTTTACTGTGTGATTCACAATCTACCATTGCCATCTCATGCAATCCAGTCCACCACTCCAAGACCAAACACATTGACATCGGTATCATTTTATTAAAGAAAATGTGGAAAAGGGTCTGATAGAACTACAATTTGTCAAAGCTGATGATCAACTGACTAATCTGTTTACTAAACCATTAGACGAATCTCGTTTTAATAAGTTAGTATCCAATTTAGGTATGTGGAATTATAAAGTCTGACTATTAGTCATTTATTGAGTGGGTAGTTCACTTTGTTTGTTCATGTTGCAGATAAACCAAGCACAATTTGAGGGGGAGTGTCAATCATTCGTACAAGTTATGCATCCTTGTAGGGGGAGAATATCAAAGAAAATACAAAAACATTTAGAAAATCAAAGAAAATACAAAAACATTTTGAAAATCAAAGAAAATACAAAAACATGTCAAAAATCAAAGAAAATACCAAAAACATTTAGCGAACAAAGTAAAATATCAAAAATATATTTTATTTCTTTGAAAATTACAAAAAGATTTTATTATCTTCGAATTCACAAGTTAAATTCGAAGTCAATGCACCTCGAACTCGAAGCACGCAATGAAAAGTGGACTTCGAGCGCCCTTTGAATTTAATTATCAGAGCACTTCCAACTAAAAGCCATTAATTCCAAATTCACTTCGAGCGCCCAATTTGGACAATTCGAAGTCAATGGACTTCGAATACGAAGTCATTAAGTCCAAGGTCACTTCGAGCACGTCCGGAGAAGTCAATTCGAAGTTAGTTGACTTCGAATACGAAATCATGTAGTCCACGTTCACTTCGAGCACGTCTACTAGCATCAACTCGAAGCTAGTAGATTTCAAATTCCAAACAGTGTATGCCCTATACACTTCGAACAGACATGAACAGTGGCTAGAATCAACCTCTTTCGAGTTCGAAGTGAACAGTACTTGAATGAAGACTTCGAGCGTGTGGGAAAAATTTTAGTGTTATAAAAATGTTTAGATACATATGTTCATTGTAAAACATGTGTCAAAACACATTTTTGTTCATAAATATTACCACTTTATCAATGAAGGAATTTCAGGTGTTATAAAATTTTAGGTTTTGACCAAATGCTTCACATGTGAATGTTCAAATTTATAACCCATTGGCTATTCTTACAGGACTTATTATGGCTATGGAAGACGATTCTGTCTCGTACCATTCTTCGACAGCAAACCAATCCCATAACCCGGACGACCAAGTCCTTCCCAGAAACCAATTTCTCTGAGTGGTGACCCATGATAACAACCAATTCATTAACCTCAACAATTTCAGAAACCCAAACTTTCCAATTATTACTGAAATACTCCGCATCCACCAACTGAACCATGCTGTCACATTCGATCTATCTACCTCTGGAACTCATGTTCCTGAGTTGTATGTGTAACAGTTCTGGAATACAGTTCACACCCATACCAATCCCAACACTAGTCTAGTTTCAATTCGTGGTAATGTAGACCACTTCACCCTCAACATTACCGCCAGTCAACTCCCCACCTCTAGAAGCAGGCCACCTCTCCTTGACTTTGAGGAGATGCATGATGAGTCAGCTGCCCTTGCGGGTATTCGTGCCATGGGTTACATCGGGGACTTACAACTTCTTTCCCACTTTAAACGAGCCAACCATCACCCCATATTCTATACCTTTCTCACCATTCTTCAACGGTGCCTCACCCCTAAACATACCAGATACGAATATCCCAACACCAACCAGATAAAACTCAAATATGTTGCGGCTAGTCACCTACACATTGATTATGCCACTTTAATATTTCTTGATCTTGTGCAGTAAGTAGAAGGCAAACTGTCCGATCTTAAGTGTGCAAAGGGCAAATTTCTGCCGTACTAAAGGTTCTTGCCAATGATGGTCCAGTTTGCGATGGACAGAAACGAGGAAATCCCTCGCAGGCCAAGTCACAACGCAATCCGGCCTAAGCAATTCATGTATGTGAAAGTTCTCACTGCTGATCATCCGGTTCAACGTCAACCATTTCCAGCTTCTCTCCTGGATCTGTGTGCACAAAATGAATTAGTGCAAGCTTATAGGGAGAGTGTAGGACTTGGCCCTATGGCACAACCAGAGTCGATTGCACCTACCCCAGGGCCGGTAGCTCCCAGTGAGGTAATAGTGACTAGGCCTCAGACTTCCGCGGGGGAAGCTGAGCGGGGAGAGTCGAGAGATAAACGTGATGAGAGGGGCGGTGAAGTGGATGTCAGTGATATACATAGTAAGGGAGGGGCAGAGTATGACCCAGCACAGATCCATGCAATGATGGATTGATTTTCTAATGTGCTTCCTGATCCCGAACAACATCAGGAATCCTCTACACCTGAAATTAACAAAGCTGCAACTGCTCCAGACTTTGCCTCTGATACTTTGGCTATGATTGATCATACCCCTGGAGCAACACCACTGGTTCGTGATAATACTGAGGAACCACGAGCCAAAAAGCCAGTGGTGGCTGAAGAGGAAGATTTGAGCTTTTTTGACCTATTACCAAATCTACCCGAGGCCTTTGACTCAGAAACAGAATTTTTGTATGGCTATCAACCGGGTCCTCTTGATGAAGCTAGTGAAGGATACGAATTTGATCCTTATATGGAAGAAGAGGAAGAGGTGGAAGAAGAGGAAGAGGTGGAAGAAGAAGAAGAATAAGAGGTAGTGCTAGAGGAGAGAGAGGTGAGAAAAGAAAAAGAGAGTACTGAGGGTCCCCTAAGACCAAAAAGCCGAGAAGCTATACCTGCCATCGGAGCTGGCATTGTCAGCTCTGGTGTTGAATTAGACACTGTCATCCCAACAGTGCACATTAACCCCTCCAGCCACTCGGGTGTCTACCAACAGACACCTATTTCATTCCACAAAGATTATACACATACTCTACCGGCCTCTCATTCGGAGATGGTTGGTATTGAAACTGGAGGTCTGCCTCTCTCGACCTCGCCCTTTTCTTCAGAGCACATTGACATACCGCAGATTTCTACTTTTCTTTCCAGACATCAAACTACACTTGCACATATTACGACGTTGTTTACCTGACAACCATCCGGAACACTAGTAGGTGGCACTATTGAGAGTGCCATTCGAGGATCAGGTGGAAGTCTCGGTAGAGTGTTCACAACCTCAGCTCCACATTCGAGTAGCTCCGCCTCTGTGGCGGAGACTTCAACGAGTACTCTGATTAAGTCTCGGTATGTTACCAAACAGGAACTGCAGGAGGCTCTCAACCCTATTACTGAGGGCATTGCCGACATCAAACTAACCCTTGCCTCTCTTAAAACCAAAGTTGATGACAGATCGAGCCTATCTACCGATACACTTAAATCCCTACAATATGCCCGTTTACTAGAAAAGGCCCCTGAGCACGAACAGAACTTGGATCTCCTTGAAACCCTTCGCAATGAACAAACCTATAAGGGTAGCAACCTATCTGAATTCAAAGAAACGGTCATGAACTTAATGGAGGATCTAGGTCACGTGGTATTTCAAAAGCTATACTCGGTGGAAACAAGGCTAACAACTCTTGAAACAACTTGCAAATCCCAAGCTGCTAGGTCAAAACGTAGGAGTGATGATGATGATCCCGATCATGATCGCCATGAGGGGGAGAAAAGACCCCGCATTTTGACCTTTACCCCTTTGACCGAACGACTTGCAGCTGCAATGGGGATCGGGGCAGAACCAGAACAACAACAATCACAACAGCAACAACAACAATCAGAACAACAACATCAACATCTATCTGAGACTGAACCTGCCATCCCAGTTTTTTAATTTGAAATGGAAATTGCCGATACTGATGAAAGGGATGAGTCAGATGAATTACTGAAACATATTGAAGGGTTCTCTTACTGAAACATATTGAGGGAGTTGGTTACCAAAAAGCAAATGGAGGAGACCATCAAAAGGCTAGATCTTGCAAGGGTTCTCCGGGGCATATCGGAGGAGGTTCATCAACTATTTCCTCCTGAGTCTATGAAATTCCAGGTGTCTGCTACCGACATCCTGAGGAAGAATCAAGAAGCTGAGCAGGCACAACTACAACGACAAACATCATCTCATTGGCCTATCCCTCCTAATGTCCAACTAGCACGTCTAATTCCAACTACATCAGACCCAGGCCTTGATCGACATAATATGTTCACCAGGGAAGCTATGAAAAACCCTATCTGGGGCCAATATGGTGTGAACGCTGCTTACCTTGAGGATCGGATCCCTACCATCTACACTTCTCAAATCAGAGACAAGATTCCTCCAGAAATGAGAGGTCTTGATGATGCACAAAGGAGACGATATACTCACATTCTCAATGAATACAAAACCCCAAGGGAGTAGATAGTGTCAGAGTACCCAATCAGCAAAGTACTTCGTGTAAGCATGCAAAAATCATTAAGGTACAGATTTGTTGTGTATGATGTCTAGAGAGCAGATGGTTAGAAAATCTCACTCAATGAAGCAGACTTCAGACATGTAAAGCTGCATGACATTGAGTTCATATACGAGGAGTTCTCTACAAAGATCAACAAGTCCTATGAAGAACAAGAAGGACGATCAGCTCTAATGAAATATATGAGGAGATTCATTGAATTTATACAAGAGAATGATCTACAATTAGGCGCCGAGAGTAATCAACTCGAGGTGAATTTGCTCAGACCACTACAGAATCTTACAGATTTACAAACCCTATAAGAGCTCACAATCATTGATGAAAATCATCCTAGCTTTACGGGTCAAAGACGTGTCATCTTTGTCAATCAACACCGCCGAAAGATCATGGTTCGGATGATAGACTTAATGGCATACTCAGATGGGACTCTTAAACTGTTATTTCACCGTCTCCAAGAAAAGGCCGAAAAGGATAAATCGAACTTAAGTGAGAATGAGATGGTTGTGCTGATACGAACCATTGAACAAGTCAAAAGGACGTTGGGCAGCCGGCGGATTATAAGGAGGTGGTAGATGATGTTTGGTATAAGAAATAGGTCTATTTTGTAATTACTTACTTTGTGCATTTCATTACAATGTAATAGGTTTTCTCTCTATTTAGGGGGAGATTGTTAATATTAAAAATGTAGAAAAGCCCATGAAGCCCATGTGGTAGGCTTAGCCTATAAATAGGTTATTAGTCCCTTGGGTGTGGCATCACTTGTACATTTGAGCCATATATGCAATATCCATTTGACGTGAAGTGTGTGTAATTCTCTCTCAATATTCATCTCTATATTCATTACTTGAAGGTTTATTGTTCATTGATTTGACCTTTCAGGAAATCACTAAAACTGTCACACTGGTTTAATTTATTAAATAATGAAATTCGAACTTTGGGTGTTACAACTCTCTCCCACTTGAAATGGATTTCGTCATCGAAATCAACTGCCTGAGTGCTTTGGATAACTACATGTTATCTCTCTCTCAAGTTTCTCAATATAATTCAACCACCTTTGAATTTCTACTAGACTTAACTAGTCCAATCGATTATTGCCAATACTCATATTTCCAATAGTATAAACACATATGCAGACTCGTCTGCTCAATATTTTCTGAGATTTAACTTGTGACAAATACTCTGGTGACTCTCGGTCTACACGTACCCTTTTCATATAAACAATAACTCGAAATGGTCCAATCATATAGGACCTAATCTCCACTTTTTTCTAAATCTATCAATGTGCCCTTTTTATGACAACATATTAATAAAATATAGTCTTTCCACTTGTCACTCATCATCGATATATGATTATTTGTATTGCTCTTTTATCAATTTGGGCTTTTATCAATATTCTTCTCATTTAATAAATTGTTCTGTTATTCACTGTACCAGCTCATTGTTACTCATTTCTTTCTGATTCTGAGGTTTGACTTCTCTTACCATATAATATGCGGTACAACGACAAACCGACACTAAAATAATAATTTGTATAATTTATAAAAATTTGGCTATCACCAATTAAAAACTCCAGTTTCTTTCATATTTACAACATACGTACACCACTTACTTTCAATCGATTGAATTTTTCTCTCACTTTACTCATGTAATAAAACATGTTTCTCATGTCTTCATAAAATCCTTTTCAAAATTTGGCCTAAATCGGTTTTCACACATAACGAAAACAAAACAGGTACCACGTAACCAAAAATAATTTATTTATATAAACCTCAACTAACGTTAGAGAAATAAAATTTTCTTGATGGAACTAAAATGTACATTATATTTTGTTAAATAGTCTGCTTACAACCACTCGTATCATTTTATAATCCTACCAGGCTGGAACTCCTCATATGTTTTGATATACATCCTTCATTTTCAAACTTTGCAACACATTTGCCACATACTTGGCAACCTCTGACTTCATCTCTAGTAATTAATATTTCACTTTTAACTCTTTATACGTCTTACTCGTTTTAGATAAATCAAAATTTTAATTATGTATTCTCTACTCAAAAAGCTTTATCTAGCTTTCCACCACTAGGTGCTTGTATTCAATTATAATAATTTAATAATTCATAATCATTCTCATTAGGGTTAATTGCATGTTACTCGATCCGCTTTTGCCGTGGTTTTCATCTTTACTGTTTGAACTGTGTATTTCATAGTTTAATAGTTAAGGATAAAATTTTGATCCTCCTCAAGGATTCATTTCTATAATTCAACTCTGTTGAGTAGAAATTTCATTTTCAAGAATAATTATTCTTTAACTGTTCCCGCTCTTCCTTGAGCAATAATTTTACTCTCATGATAATAATCGATAAAACAGTTATCGTGCTCAATTATTTTTGAGGTCAACACCTGAACTTTTTGTTCAAATTTATACCTTTCACCTCATACCTAGGCCAAAGGCCCATAGATTTTAAGACTTCCACATCACTTCCATCTTGCTCTTTTGGTATTACTGTTGAATTATTTCTAATAATCAACACGTATGTGATTCATCATTATACTTTGCTTCAATTAGTATGATTAATTTATCAACATTTTATCAATAACATCATTACTATCACCTCCTTCTTTAACCAGAGATAGTAATCTCTTTCATTTAATCTTTACTCGTTTTACGAATCATTCATCATTACTTATTGTGGTTTTGAATTTCCTTTCCAATTTGAATTTATTCAATTCCTTCGTTTATTTCTGTAACTTTTATCAAGACTCATTTCTACCACGATCTCGATGATTAATATATATGAATTGTTTAGTTATAAAGAATCATTTCAAATGCGTTCATGTTACCCTCTCCCACTTGGGGTCAACTCGTAATATAGATATAAAATATCCATCAGTCATACTTTAATCATTAATACAAAATCTTCCTTGATTCTGCCTCTTTGGACATTTTATTATCTAAGAAAAGTACATACCGGTTCTACATAATTTACATACATTTTAAAAGAAACCTTACATTGTATCTACTTATTTATTTAATATCTCGACTAACAAATTTCAACTAGTTAGGACATTCTGAGGACTCATGCCCGTACTAAGAAGAGTCATAACAAAACTTTCCTAAGGATAAACAATCCTTATAATTATGTCCTACTTCTCCACACGTATAGCAACCTTTAGTTTTATGTTTACACTGACCCATATGGTCCTTACCACAAGCTTCACATCCTATTCTTCTTCGGGATCCCTCAGCTTTGACCTCTATTTTATCCTCTTTCATCTCGTTAATCATCTCATCCTTCAGTAAAATAAATTCTTCTCGAACTATACTTCTTATCTCATTCTTCATTTCTGTTATAATTGGTAGCATAACCGTACTAATACATTTTCCAAACTTATCCGCGATGACACCCCTAAAGTGTCTGGTGGGTATGGCTCCTTACTTCTTATCTTCAACCTCTCCTGTGGTAATCATGTCAGGGCTTTCTTCGTTCCTTACTTCATTCTCTATCCTGGTCTCGTACTAGGATCCATTACACTGAAACAAAACAATTACTGGTCATTCATAATTACACCTGTAACATCGGAAAATCACAAGCCATTTTTTTTAAATACTATGTGGAAGCTTTCAAGTAAACAAATCATTTACATACAAACCAATATTAACAAATATACAATCACTATATACAGTCACTAACCACGCTCGTTTCGTTTTCAAACTCTAATATCAGAGTCAGGTCAACTTCTCCTTCAGTCAACCTCACAAACACGAACCTGCAAGAGCAACAACTTAGGGGAATTAGCACATAGATAAGTGAGTAGAGGCTAAACCCAAAAGCAAACATCCACAGTCAATATCAAAGCATGTAATCACAAATCCTGAGAAGACCGGCGGTTCGTCGCAGAACCTACAACCAATGCCGGCCAATGCAAAGGTTGACCGATAGCTCTCTACTAAATTAGCACAGTGAAATTCTCCTCTGATGCAACATATGCAACAGTAAGGCTACCACTGTTCAACCAACCAGTAAAAGAGCGCAGCCCAATTCTACATATAGATGACTTCCCAAACGCAACTCAAAATCATCGTAAGAGTGCGTATCGACCAAATAGTCATGCAGCAGATAACAACAATCAATATCACAATCAACAGTTCAATCGATCCAATCCAATCTCAATCACATCATGCATTACATCAATTACATTAACCGTAATCTTTACCATCCGTGATTAACGTCCACTCACCTCAAAACCAGCACGAGCTAAGAGATCTAATTTTACTTAGTCTTTTGATTGCCTGAAAACACAGCAACAATCAAATCAGTCTCGAAATATATAAATATATTAGTGCACATATATTTATACTTCCATTCATATAACAAGTCCATAAAACACAATCAAAATATATAGCAAACAAAGTTCATAATTCATGAATTTGCTAGACGCGTCGCTTCGCCCAATTTGTCGGATTTCTCAATCGGATTTCACAACATATCGGATTTCCGGGTCAGATTTCAAATCTCGGATTTCAACTCTCAGATTTAGTCTCGGATTTCAGTTGTCGGATTCTCAAGAACCGGATTTTGGGTATCGGAATTAACTATCGGATTTGAACTTTGGATTTCAAAGAATCCGATAATAAGCAAGAACGCGTCGCGTCCAAGTCTAGGACGCGTCGCGTCACGACGAACTCTGCATCATCTTCTTCATTTTTCCAGCCGACTCAAACCTTCAAACTTCATTTTAACCTCTGATTTTCGATCCAAAACACTTTCAAACATGTTTAAACATAATATAACATGTATACAACTATCATGAACATCCTAGAACTCATCAAATCATCATTTTATGCAAAACCCATTTACTAGTTTGACCTTTGAAGCTCCAATAATGGTGAAACATCATATACTCATGTTTTTCAACAGATTCAAGCATCAAAATAACATATAACATGTTACAACCATATGCTTACCTTTGTTTTGAATTAAAACACACAAGATCTTGATTCCACAAATTCAAGTTAGTAACTTTGCAAGGTTTCTTCACACAAGGTTTTGTTCTTCAAACACACATTTCACACTTGCTTCCTTTTTAGAATAAAAAGATCAAATGACCTTTCATCACCACGTATACACATAATTGTTTTAATCTAAGCAGGAGGTGGTTATTAAAATCTCATAATATCATGCATACTTAACATACCATAGATACTAACATACATACATACATACATACATACATAATTTTCTTTTCTTTTCCTTTCTAACCAATAAACGTATATAATAATTTAAATTAATTAGTCAATTAACTTAACAAAACACATAATCAATTAAAACAAAACCAATCACATACCGCTAACCCGCTAACCCGCTAATCTCTTAGCCCAGGTTTGCGGGTGTTACAAATCTCCCCTCCTTAAGAGGATTCCGTCCTCAGAATCCCTTCTCGCTCAAACAAATGAGGGTATCTATCTTTCATCTCTGCCTCAGTCTCCATGTCAAATCAGAACCTCAACTATGTTTCCACTTGACTAAAACCATTGGTATCTGCTTCTTTCGGAGTTTGGTCACTTTACGATCTAACAGTTCAACAGGTTCCTCAATCAGTCTCTTCTTTGAATCAGCTTTCAATTCGTGCACCAGGAGAATTTGGCTTTCGTCTTCAACGTGACATTTCCTCAGATAATAGACATTGACTCGTATCGTGAATACCTGCAAGCTCTGCTCGAAGATCTAGTGTAACTGTCTGGTCATTTACTATCTGACGAATTCGGAAGGGACCAATGTAGCGGGGAGCCAACTTCCCGCGTTTGCCAAAATGAATCACGCCCTTCCACGGAGAGACCTTTAGATACACCAACTCCCCCACATCAAACGATATTGGACGACGTCGTGGATCCGCATACATCTTCTGTCTATCTCTGGCCACTTTCAACTTCTCTTTAGCAATAGAAACCTTGTCAGCAGTCAACTGAATAATCTCGGGTCCTGTAAACTGTTTCTCACCGGCCTCTAACCAACATGTCAGAGTATGGCAGCGACGACCGTACATCATTTCATACGGAGGCATTCCAATACTGGAGTTGTAAGAATTATTATACGCAAACTCTATCAATGGCAGGTGTGAATCCCAAGATCCACCATACTCAATTACACAGGCACGTAACATATCTTCGAGTGTCTGTATGGTTCGTTTAGTTTGACCGTCAGTCTAGGGATGATAAGCAGTACTCAAATTAATTCTCGTCCCCAACTCTCTCTGTAGACTTCTCAAGAAGTTAGAAACAAACCTGGAGTCTCTATCAAATACTATTGACAACGGTATACCATGCCTCGCAACAATATCGTCAATATACAATTGAGCCAACTTACTCAGAGAAGCCGTCTCACATGTAGCCAGAAAATGGACACTTTTCGTCAGTCTATCCACAATCACCCAAATCATATCGTGATTCTTCTGAGTTCGCGGAAGTTTAGTCACGAAATCCATCGTTATATGTTCCCACTTCCACTTAGGAATCTCCAATTGCTTTAAGGATCCGTAAGGCTTCTGATGTTCTGCCTTCACTTGTGCACAAATATGACATGATTCTACAAAATGTGACACGTCTGCCTTCGTCGTAGGCCACAAGTAAAGCACTTTCAGGTCGTTATACATTTTAGTACTTCCTGGGTGTACACACAGTCTCGACTTGTGTACTTTAGTTAGAATCAACTTTCTCAATTCTCCAAGCGTAGGCACCCACACACGAGTCTTGTATAACTTCAATCCACGGGAATCATCAGTAAGTTCATCCTTACGCTTCCTCATCAGTTCATTCTTCAAGTTTTCTTCCTTGAGGTCTTCCAACTGAGTAGACTTCAGTCTATCCACTAAATCAGATAAAATCTCCATAGGCATAAATTGGATAGAACTTCCCGCTCTCTTGCGACTCAGGGCGTCTACTACCACATTCGCTTTCCCAGGGTGGTATCTGATCTCGCAATCATAGTCTTTTATCAACTCCACCCATTGTCTCTGTCTCATGTTCAGTTCTTTCTATGTAAACACATACTGGAGACTCTTATAATCAGTACAAATCATGCATTTGGTGCCATACAAATAGTGTCTCCACAGTTTAAGGGCAAATACGACAGCTGCCAGTTCTAGATCATGAATGGGGTAATTATTTTCATGGGGTTTCAATTGTCTTGAAGCCTACGCAATCACCTGATCCCTCTGCATAAGCACACATCCCAATCCAGCAAACAACGCATCGCAATAAACAGTAAAATCATCTGATCCACTTGGCAATGCAAGAATGGGAGCCTAACATAACAACTGCTTTAAAGTCTGGAAAGCTTTGTCTTGTTCGTTACCCTAAACAAACTTCACGTTTTTCCGAGTTAACTTGGTCAAATTACCCGCAATCTTAGAAAACTCTTTAATAAACCTGTGGTAGTATCCAGCCAAACCCAGAAAACTCTTTATCTCAGACGGTGTCTTTGGAGCATTCCAGTTCATCACAGCTTCCACTTTCTAAGGATCCACTTTCACTCCTTCATTACATATCACGTGCCCCAAGAATTGAACTTCCCTCAGCCAGAATTCACACTTTGAGAACTTAGCAAACAGATGTTCTTTCTTCAAAGTTTCCAGAACCTGCCTCAAATGCTTTTCATGCTCCTTTTCAGTCAATGAATAAATTAGGATATCGTCGATGAAGATTATCACAAAATTATCCAAGAATGGTCGACAGACCCTGTTCATCACATCCATAAAAATCGCAGGTGCATTGGTTAAGCCGAAAGGCATAACCAAGAACTCATAGTGCCTGTAGCGCGTACGAAAGGCCGTTTTCGACACATCTTCGTCAGAAACACGCACTTGATGATAACGTGATCTCAAATCATCGATTCATGGCAACGGATACTTGTTCTTTAATGTTCTCTTACTCAACTCCCGGTAGTCGATACACATACGCAACGTACCGTATTTCTTCTTTATGAACAATACCGATGCTCTCCACGGGGACAAACTCGGACGAATAAACCCTTTATCTAGCAGATCCTGAATCTGCGTCATCATCTCCCGGATCTCTGAAGGTGCCTACGTATACGGAGCCTTCGCTACTGGTCGAGAACCAGGGATTAAGTCTTTCTTGAACTCTACCTCTCGAACTGGGGGCAACCCTGGAAATTCTTACGGGTATTCCGTTACCACCCGGTTATCAGTCATTGGTTGTTTCTCTTTCTTTCCATCAATCACATAAGCCAGGTACGATTCACATCCTCTATCCAACACCTTCTTAGCTTTTAGACATGAAATAATCGGGATCACAGATCCAGCCTTCTCTCCCCTTGCTATTACCCGTGTACCATCCGCCAACGGAAAAGAAATCAACTTCTTGTGACACTTGATACTGGCTTGATTCAAACTCAGCCAATCCATCCCAAACACCACATCAAGCCCCGACAATGGCATTATTAGAAAATAAATAGGAAAACACAAGCCATCTATATCAATTTTAGCTCCAGCCATAGCAGTCGTGACCGGAACCATCATGCCTTCTGCTACTTCTATCTCTAATTCAGTATCAAGTCTAATTACAGGCATTTTCAACTTTTCACAAAATTCCATAGAAACAAAGGAGCGATTTGCTCCAGAATCAAATAATACTCTAGCAGGAGTGGAGTTTATCATAAACATAACCGTGATAACGTTGTCTGTGGTGGTGGCATCATCCACCGTCATTCTGAATGCCTGACCCTCAGCAGTGGGTGGGTTCTTTTGCTTTTGACCCGCTAAAGATGATCCTCCAGCTCCTCCCCCTCCTGACCCTGATCCTGTCTTTTTGCTCATTGGGCAATCACCAACTCTATGCCTTTCCTTCTAACAATTCCAACAAACACTTCTCGGGAACCTGCAGTTCTTCAAATCATGACCAAACTAGCCACATTTCATACATCTCATAGTCTGGGGCGTACACTGCCCACTGTGATAAGATTTGCACCTACTACACCAAGGTGCGCGTTGAGTAGACACACCTAAAGTAGGTCTTCTATTCTGCTCCCTCTGCCTGTTTCCACTGCTCTGTCCTCCCTGCCTTTGTTGAGCGTTATAATGTTCAAATCGTGATTTTTGTTGGGAGATCCTCTCCCCGCTCAACCTATTTCTCGCAATAATGTCCCCTTCAGCTGATTTGGCTAAAGTGAAAGCCTGGGACAGGGTGGTAGCCCACCAGTGGCGCTACGAAGATCCGGATGCAGTGCCCCCACGAAATGGGAAATCTTCGATTCCTCATCAGGTACCTAGTGCTTGGAAAATATCATCTTTTCATTAAATTGTTTGATGAGTTGATCCACGGTCATATTCCCGGTCATTTGTAAATCCATGAATTCCTTCTTGATTTTGGATATCTCGAAGGTACGAAAATATTGTTCACACAACTTTTCCTGGAATTGACTCCAGGTGATGCTCTCCTGTTGCTGCTCGGTAATAGAATCCAACCTGACCAACGCGTCTCCTCTCAACATCCATGTTGCATACTTCACCTTTAACTCGTTTTCGCAATTACAGGCATCAAGTGAGTTTGCCATCTCTCTCAACTAATTTAAGGTAGCATTGGGATCAAAACTCCCGTAGTACTCAGAGGGTTTACAATAGAGAAATTGCTTGTAGGTGCGCGGTTGTTTATATCCAGGGAATGCAAATGGATAGGCTCTTGTTGTTGCCTGTGTAGGAATCGCAGTCGGCACTGGGGTTGGTTCAGGTTGATGTTGTTGCTGTTGCTCCATTCTTTGGACTTTGTTCCTGAGTTCTACCAACTCATTTTCCAGTTGATAAACATATTCGCTTTGATCCTCTTCACGGGCCTGACATGATGTTCCAGCAGTTTCTGTATTACCCAAGTGTTCAGTTACTGGAGCTTCAGTTGTAGCTTGGGTCATAGGAGGAAGGATAGGAGTCTCTCTGTCAGCCATAATCGTTGCAATCACATCACCTCATAACTCATTAGCATAAACCGTTAGTATCCAAAATACTAACTGCTACAAACAACTCTAACTCACTCTAATTCCCCCGAAGGAAAGCTTGACCCGTCACGAGCCAAGATTTAGGAATGGAACACTCTAGTCGTGCATGCATCGCCAAACCTAGGCTCTGATACCAAACTATAACACCGGAAAATCACAAGCCATTTTTTTTAAATACACTGCGGAAGCTTTCAAGTAAGCAAATCATTTACATACAAACCAATATTAACAAATATACAATCACCGTTTACAACACAAAAGTATCTTTGTTTTGGTGTTACAAAATAACCAGGCTCGTTTCTTTTTCAAAATCAAATATCAGAGTTAGGTCAACTTCTCCTTCAGCCAACCTCACAAACACGAACCTGCAAAACCAACAACTGAGGGGAATTAGCACAAAGCTAAGTGAGTAGAGGATAAACCCAAAAGCAACCATCCACAATCAATATCAAAGCATGTAATCACAAATCCCGAGAAGACCGGCGGTTCGGCGTAGAACCTACAACCAATGCCGGCCAAAGCAGAGGTTTACCGATAGCAACTCAAAATTATCATAAGAGTGCGTATTGACCAAATAGTCATGCAGCAGATAACAACAACCAATATCACAATCAACAGTTCAATCAATCCAATCCAATCTCAATCACATCATGCATTACATCAATGACATTAACCGTAATCATTACCATCCGTAATTAACGTCCACTCACCTCAAAACCAGCATGAGCTTAGAGATCTAATTTTACTGAGTCTTTTGATTGCCTGAAAACATATCAACAATCAAATCAGTCTCGAAATATATAAATATATTCGCCCACATATATTTATACTTCAATTCAAATAACAAGTCCATAAAACATATACACATAAAACACAATCAAAATATATAGTAAACAAAGTTCATAATTCATGAATTCGCTGGACACGTCGCGTCCAAAGATCCGACGCGTCGCGTCACCTAATTTGTCGGATTTCTCAATCATATTTCACAACATATCAGATTTCCGGGTCGGATTTCAAATCTCGGATTTCAACTCTCGGATTTCAGTTGTCGGATTCTCAAGAACCGGATTTTGGGTATTGGAATTAACTATCTAATTTGGACTTTGGATTGCAAAGAATCCGATAATAAGCAAGAACGCGTCGCGTTCAAGGCTAGGACGCGTCGCGTCGCGACGAACTCTGCATTATCTTCTTCATTTTTCCAGCCGACTCAAACCTTCAAACTTCATTTTAACCTCTGATTTTTGATCCAAAACACTTCCAAACATGTGTAAACATAATATAACATGTATACAACTATCATGAACATCCTAGAACTCATCAAATCATCATTTTATGCAAAACCCATTTACTAGTTTGAGCTTTTAAGCTCCAATAATGGTGAACCATCATATACTCATGTTTTTAACATATTCAAGCATCAAAATAACATATAACATGTTACAAACATATGCTTACATTTCTTTTGAATTAAAACACAGAAGATCTTGATTCCACAAATTCAAGTTAGCAACTTTGCAAGGTTTCTTCACACAAGGTTTTGTTCTTCAAACACACACTTCACACTTGCTTCCTTTTTAGAATAAAATGAGCAAATGACCTTTCATCACCACGTATACACATAACTGTTTTAATCTAAGCAGGAGGTGGTTAAATCTCATAATATCATGCATACTTAACATACCATACATACTAACATACATACATACATACTTAATTTTCTGTTCTTTACCTTTCTAACCAATAAACATATATAATAACTTAAATTAATTAGTCAATTAACTTAACAAAACACATAATCACTTAAAATGAAACCAATCACATACCGCTAAGCCGCTAATCTCCTAGCCCAGGTTTGCGGGTGTTACAACACCTTTCATCATTTAATCTTGTCTTTGTTTCACAAATGCTCTACTCTTTTACCATCTTTTGGATAATATTTTACATTCATATCAACGTATACCTCTTTCCACTTTCTGTTAATTTACGTCTCATAGTTCTCATAATAATTTCATGTACCTAACAACTGTATATTTTGATTTATTACCACTCTTATCAATACATCATATATTACATTATCTCTTGAAACATAGAGTTTCAGTAATTATTATACCTTCAAAATCGTACTAATCATTTTTATCTTTAAAAATGGCGCACATCACTACTTGCATTTAGCCAATCCATTAAGACTGGTATATTATATTATACATACTCACACTCTCACCTTTTATGTTTTTCTCAATTTCATACCCCTTTCTCCTTATATATAATATTCTCGATGTGATATTACTCATATTGTAACTCGTTTCATCTTTATTTCATAACCATTCTTCATCTCGTTTATATTTATAGAATTAAGGCACCTACTCTTTTAAAAGAGTTTATTAAATCATAATCATTTTATTCTCATTTGTATTTCAGAGTATGACCTCTTTCCCAATTAAACATACTTATGTTTTCTCTTTAAATACCTTCTTGCTGTTATTAATTTAGTTTTTGACTATGGCAGTCATTATAAATTTAACTGTTCTTCTCCATCATTACCTTTTCTTATAATCAATCAATTACTACAATTAAGTAGTATAATATTTATTACCAATTCACTTTTTTGTTCATTCGTCTCTACAGTTTATTCATAACCATGATTTCTTGTTCTCTTTATATAATACTTTCCCTAGTAATATATTTTTATCACACCAATAGTTTATAGTATTTTCGTACTATTTCATTTACACACAGATTTAGGCTTAGTCAAGCCCAGTATCATTCTTCCTTTTTAGTAAGGTATATCATGCCATTTTTGTCATTCATATTATCAAATTTTATTAACATGTCTTCTAACATCAACTTGTTATTTAATTCAACATTCTCCTTACTTTGATAAGTTATACTTTTATTGGTGTTCTCTCACCAGCCTCACTGGTTTCTATTCTTTCTTGCATAATACTAAGACCATCCTTTGACATATTACTTACTCAAAAATCTCTTATATTCATCACACTAGAATTCATGTCTACCATGACTCTTACAACAAGAAACTTCTCAGGTTTACTTCCAACTCATTCTGGTTTCTTTTTGTATTCACTACTCTGGAAATATAGATAAAGCATTTAAAACATAAGGTAGTTTTTCCACACTATCCTCTATATCAAACAGTTCATACTCAATCAACACGTCCATACACCTATTCTCAAATCTGAAGTAGCCCTGTTCATTCTAAGGCACTCCTGTGTTACAAATGTACTATGTAACACCCTGATTTTTAGTCCAAATTTAAACTTTTTCAATATCCCAATTTAAAACAATATTTATACAAAACCCTTTAAGTTTAACGCGGAAGCATAGTAATATTCTTAAAGTATTTCGACGAAATACAGTACATTTTATCAATAAACTTTTCAATACATGAATCCCAAAACCTTTTGGTGTTACTACAGTCAATCTCACGACCATAAACAGAAAGAGTAGGAAATCCATGATAACCGGTAAAGAAACCAAAACAAGACTTTTCCCAAGGCAGCTACCTGCCTCACCAAGGCATCTAGACATCCTACGGATACAAAACATTTTAACACACTGGGTTAGCTATAAACATAGCTAGTGAGTACAACCAAAAATCATTTGTCTTTTCAAAACCAAGTCATCATTTTTCTCTTTTGAAAACACAAGTTTGGCAATCAATATACCTCAAAATCATACACATAAACACATAAAGATGCGGATCTGTCCATTGGGCCACAATGTATCCACGTGGTAGCTAGCCACGGTCAACAAGTGCCCACATGGGGGATAACCATATCACCCCGTCAAGGTCGGGGATGCACAAAGCAGTCCACCATACAACGGTTATCTGGAGTGTAAGCACTGTTTACCAAATCCACTTGTGTTGCCCTGGGTTCGGTGGCTCGTCAGCCCAGTGAACCCACACGGTCATGATGGCCACTAACATACCTCTCCACTCTCTGCACCGATTCCTCAACCACACGTACATTGCGGTTCCTCAATTGCTGAAGCCACATGAACCTGTGCACTTCTCAATGGATAGGAACCCTATGGTACAGAGTTCATATCACACAGTGGTCCTGACCAAATCACATACCCCAAAGGGTCACATAAGCTCATACCCCGAAGGGTCATATAATCATATACCCCGAAGGGTCACATAAATCATATGCCAACAAGGCAAAATATCACATGCCATAAAGGCCACAAATCACATGCCATAAGGGCCAAGTAATCCATGAATACAAGCTTATCACAAAATACATACGTGTCACGGTTCATATCACTTGAGCATAAATGCTCATCCATCAAAACCACATTTGGCATCTCAATGCCCAAAACATCATTAGTAAAACATTTCTTTCATTACTCAAAATCATGTTTGTTATTTCAAAACCAAAGTCCACTCCATTATGGAGTATCATGTTTCAAAGCCATTAATTAAAGCACAATTTAAACATAAACCATCTCCAACATGGAGCAATGGTCTTATTTTGAAAATCATCATTAAAACACATCTCAAATTGAATTCACAATTTCCATATTCTTTGAACACAGAGTTTCATAAAGCATTTGTAATTCACGTAAACCATATTATAAAACAATCCATGGTTTCCACATTCTTTAAGTTCAAAAAAAACTTCATAAACACTTGCCAAACAATTCAATAGTTCCACAATCTTTGATTCATCAAGTTTCTTCAACATTTGCCAAACAATCAAAACACAACATTATGACTTGTAATTTTAACAACAGTTGGGTATCCGTAGGGTGTACTTACCTGAGGGTGTGATGAGGATCACAACCCGGTCCAAACCAAAGCTTAAACACTTGATCATAAACCTATGATCACAAAAAACAAGGTTAACTTACATAAGTTAACCAATAACAATGCTTCTAAGCTCAATTCAAGCCTTAGACACCTTTTCGGGTCTAAAAAGACCCCATTTATCCGTTATAAAACCTTAGATTCAATCCCTAAAAAAGTGCATAGTCAAAAGGGTCCAAAAACATGAGTTTTGGAGGTTTCAGGGTGCTTCGCGCCACGATAAAATCTCTGGAAAAAGTTTCTATCACCAATCAAGGGCCTCGCGTCGCGAGCCGTCTGTGAACAGTATCCTTCGAGTTTTTCTTTGCTACAGCTCCAAATTCTTATTCCCAAACCACACCAAACTTTAATTAAACAAATATACAACTCAAAACTTAACCAAAGCAACTTCCAATCAACATATATCATTACTTTTAAAGAAAATCCATAATCAAAACCCCGACTTCATCAATTTCCAATTGTTTTTGACCCATTTGTCATATTTTCAACATAATCCACCAAAGATCACTACCACAATCTATAAATCATCAAACATAACTAAAATCAAACACATACAAGGAGTTTAACTTACTTGATTTGCAAACCCACTTGACCATTTCACTCCCTTTGCCCAAATCCAAGCCGAGAATTAGAAGAATGAACCTTATGCACCATAAATTCTTGAATACAAACCCAAAACCAACACTTTCTCCTTGATTTTCCTTCTTTCTTTTGAAGAGCCCTTTCTAGAACTCTCTCCACTCTACCTCATGATATTTCTCTAGAAAAATGGAGATGGTTGACTAAAAAGAATGGTCTAGACACATATATATGTATATTTACATCTTTGGTCCTTGCACTTCTTTCCCTTTTACACCTATCACCCATATCCATATATATATATATAACACCTTAAACACATAATTTTTACTAATTTCAAGTGAACTTGCACACCAATATATATATATATATATAATTTCCAAAAATACGAGTATTACATACTATCTCCTACAAGTACCCCTCACCCGATTCACAAAATTCCCCATGATTTCATCAAGTTCCAACATAAATCGTGTGTTAATAATAATATGGGCCCTTATATTACTCCGAACAAACTATATACATTCGATCTTAATTTTACCACTAGAAGTCCCGATTCACAGGCTTAGGCCATGTATCACATTGTTAATTACAATACAACATAATACATATAACCAACACCTCCTTTATCAGTCTAGTTTCATGCATTGCCTATAAGCATTCATCACTTGCCACATAAATCATAAGGTAGCATCCCTATTGAATCTTATGTATCAACTTAATGCATAGCATTTACTCACATACCATGTCATAGCACTTAAAAGTGCATCAATCATCAATATCTCAAGTATTACAATACCAATCATAGCAATATACATAATCAGCACAATCTCTGCAGAATACATAATATACTCGCCAAGGTGCATGCCTCCAGTTTGACAAAAATTTGCAGAACCATGGTTTAAGTCCACACGATACATATCACACCTCCAGATCCCTCAAACCGTGGCTTTGATACCAAGTTGTAACGCCCCAATTTCCAAAATTTAAAAGAAAGCTTGAAACAAAAGGTATTTGTCTAAAAACAGAATTTGATAAGCTGATGGAAACCAATCAAGTATTCTTGAACCCTCTAGTTCGTACAAAAAGGTAATACAACCACAACTCATGTCAAAAACAGTTTCCAATAAGCTTACCGTCAGCGGAATCAAATAAAACATTTTATTTAAACCCTTGGGTTTGTATAAAAGAGATATGCGCGCATTTAAATCATAAGTACTATCCGTTACACTAATAGGAGTGTTATTGTTTCAAATCACGTTTTAAGCAGCTAACCATCAATAGTCAAACCGGGGCCTTGCCTTGGTGCTAACACAACCTGCAGAACAACAATAAGCAGTATCTGCTAAGCTACAAGAGCTTAGTGAGAAAGCTAAACTGTAAATCATATAAGCATGCGCATACACATATACGAATGCCACAACAGGTCTTACGGATATAGTACTGCACCATCTTAGAATCCTCCAAGAAGGCTAAAACGCTGTCCATAGCACTACTGCACAAAGCAGCATGCTACAGCTCTACTCTCGCACACCATGATCCTCTGGTCATTAATATAACATATTGCAATGCAACACAAATATCACAGTTATGAATCACAGTTTAGAAAACTCACCTCCGCAATTAATAGTACACAGAGTTATGCGAGATATACTCAGAACACGTCAAACAGTAATTCCTACAGATATATAATCATGATATTAATCACATAATCAAACTCAGCTCTTAACAAACTGAACAGGGCAGGGCACCCCCTAGGCATGGTTGTGCCTTCCCCTCAGGCACGCCCATGCCTTTCTCAGGCACGCCCGTGCCTTGGTCAAAAAGCACGAGAAGTACTGTATGAACTAGTTTTTGCCACAGGGCGTTGGGCACGCCCGTGCCTCCAGTAAGTCGGCTAGAACACTGTTTTTCTGACAAAATCACCAAAATACTCACTTTGAATTCATAAAAACACTACTAGGGTGTTTTCCTACACCCCAAACAACTTATACGCAACAAACAACAACAAAAACAAGCTTTAATACATGATTCACCATTCAATCACTTAAAACATACTAAAAACTTCAAGAATCCTTACCTTTAACTTATGATTAGCTATGATCAGTTGTATCCAATTGTTCTTATTGTTCTACCTCAAAAAACTCAAAGAAAATTCTTGCCTGGAACTTATGTTCGTGAACAGAGAAGAAGTTATGAGAAGTTTGACTAACTCTAGTCAACACTAGTTATATATAAACATAACTTTGAGATTTGGCACAACTAGTCCCTCAACTTTTCTAGTTTCAAATTGACAACTTTAACTCCTCAAGTTTCTAAACATCTCCTAATCTCAATTAGGAAATCACTAAAACTGTAACACTGGTTTAATTTATTAAATCATGAAATTCGAACTTCGGGTGTTACAGTATTGGTCCCTAAGAATCGACCATCTGTCTAGTGTAGACATTAATACCATTATAGAACGTCAGGACAACCCGGTGAGGATTTAAATCGTGTTGTGGACAATTTTGGAGAATCTCCTTGTATCTGTCCCAGGCGTCATAGAGAGTCTCGCCCAAAGAATGCATGAAGTTTTGGATCTGCATCTTCATTTTGGCAATCTTTGATGGAGGACTAAATTGTTTGATAAAGCATTTTTTGAGCTCCTCCGATGTACGGGTGGTGGGCTCGGATCGTAGCCAATGCTTAGCTGCACCCTGAATTGTTATCGAAAACTGTTGGTCCCAAAGAGAGTGACCAAGCAACCGATACAGTGTAGAAGGGGGGGTTAATACACTTTAAACAATTAAAAAATTAATCAAACGTAAAAAAATTGAGCTCTGTTGGATTATCAATACTTTTCTCATCAAACGTAACATGTACTAACTCTTCAATTACCTTCCTTTTAAGATTAAAAACTCTGTAAGCTTTGGAGATTGAAGAATATCCAACAAATATCCCTTGATCAGCTTTGGATTCCAACTTATGGAGCTGATCTCTTTGGTTTAGCACATAGCATGTTGAACCAAAAATGTGGAAATATCTAATGTTGGGTTTTCTGTCATGATACATCTCGTAAGGTGTTTTACCATGTCTTTTAACTATAATCGATCTATTCTGAGTATTGAAGGCTATACTTACAGCTTCTGCCCAGAAGCTCAGCTTGAGCTTTGCCTCACATAGCATGGTTCTGGCAGCTTCAATTAAGGTTCTTATTCTCCTTTCAGCAACTCCATTTTGTTGTGGAGTTCTTACGGATGAGAAATTTTGGATAATTCCTTTTTCTTCACAAAAGCCTTCAAGGATTGAGTTTCTGAACTCAATCCCATGATCATTTCTGAGTTGTTTAAGAGACTTACCCTTTTGCAACTCCTCTTGTCTTATGAAGCTGATTAACTCATATGCAGTTTCACTTTTGGCGTTTAAGAAGACCACCCAAGTGAATCTTGTGAACTCATCAACAATCTCTAGAGTATACTTTTTGCCACTTAGGCTTGGGGTGCTAATAGGTCCAAATAGGTCCAAATGCAACATATGCAATGGTTCTGTAATTGAAAATTTTTGTTTGGACTTGAAGGATCCCTTATGGTGTTTTTCCATTTCACAAGCTGAGCAGAGTTTGTCTTTAGCAAATGTGATCTTAGGCAGACCAGAGACTAACTCTTTGCTAGATAGTTTGTTAATATATTTGAAATTTAAATGTGATAGTCTCTTGTGCCATAACCAACTCAGCTTAGGAGTTAATTCAGAATACAAGCAGGTTTCAGTTGAAGGATCCGCGGAGCTGAGATCTAAAAAATAGATATCTCTCTCTCTCTCTTTTTGCCATGAATATTTGTTTTCCCTTCTTATCATAAGTTGTTCCTGCATGCTTTCTAAAGGTGACTTCATAATCCTCATCACACAGTTGATTCATACTTATCAGATTGTGTTTAAGGCCTTCAACATATGCTACCTTTTTGAAAGTGACTTTTCCAGCAGTTATCTTTCCATAACCTTTAGTCCTTCCTTGAGAATTATCCCTAAATGTCACCTTGGGTCCTTCATTGCTTTGGAATTCACATAGAATCCCTTTGCTTCCTGTCATGTGCCTTGAGCATCCACTATCTTGATACCACTTGTAGGAGCCCTACACATGATCAACTAAACATATTAGTGTTAGTACCATGTTTAGAATAGCTAGATTTGATGAGACAAACTATAGATATGTATAGTAGATAGGTTAAGAGTTAGGAATTATGTAAGTCAGTTATAGACTGACTGGTCAGCTGAAGCTGAGTAGTCAGTGTATAAACAAATATAGAGTTTTCTATGTAAGTACTAGATAGCTCACTGACTTCTAAGCTGAGATAGGTTTTAAGAGTGAAGACTTGAAGACTTGAAGACTTGAACATTCAAGAAACCAAGATTCAAGAAGTCAGCTTGACAAGGTCAAGAATGAGTGGTTCAGCTCAGCGTTAGAAGTTAGTGACAGAATTTAAGTAAGTTCTAAATTCTGTTATAAACTCTCCATATCTACGACATTTAAATTAGGATATCTAAACCTAATTTAAACTATCTATTAGTTGGATAGAAATCTCAAACGGAATTAATTAGATATGTTCTAATTAAGAAGTTTGTTACGGTTTTAAAGAAATGATAAGTTCTATCTTTAAACTGCGATTTGCTCGTAGATATATCAAGTATAAGTATAACCTTCTTCTGGGTTTTTATACACGAACGAATCCGCGGAAAAAATACGATAACACGTACGTGATACAGCATAAGTTGCAAAACGTACCGTGTTCGTCATACTTGATACGCGTGTGTTGCGATAACTTTGTAAGTTCAAAGTTAGAGAGAGTTCTCAAGAGTTCTTGTTAGTCAGTTTTAACAAGAAATTCGATCATCAATTAGTTTGTGATTCAAGAGTGTTTAGAGAGAGTTGAGGTTATAATCATTGTAATATCAAATCATCCTGTTGATTTGATTAGCGAGTGATAATAGTTATTGCCATGTTTGATAATTGAATATATGTTTGATTAATTTGTTTAATTATTTAAAGTGTATTCAACCCTCCCTTCTACACTGTATCGGTTGCTTGTTCACCCTCTTTGGGACCAACAATTGGTATCAGAGCAAGTTTCTTCATAAATTGAACATCAAGATCCGCTGTCAAGAGTTTAAGATGTCTACTAGCAAGCAATCAAGTCATATACCAACAATGGTGGCAAAAGGTTGTCCTATATTTGATGGCACTGACTATCCTATGTGGAAGTTTAAAGCCATGTTATATCTGAAGTCCGTGGATCACAGGATGAGTACCATGATTCAAGATGGCCCAATCATACCAATGATCCATATTACTACCACTGACAAAACTGTTCCCTCTGGAAAAACTCCCAAGACTAAAGCATCATGGACTGAAGAAGATCGTAAACTGTTCAATCTTGATGACAAGGCACAAAGCATTATAGCAAATGCTTTGACAAATCCTATTCTGCATACTGTGGCTGGGTGCCAAACTGCAAAAGAGATGTGGGATACTCTCAGTGTCACGTATGAAGGCACTGACTTGGTCAAGCAACATAAGAAGACAAATCTGAGTCGTTCTTATGAAACTTTCTTTGCTAAAAAGAATGAATCTCTGGCAGATTTGTTTACCAGATTCCAATGCTTGATAAATGATCTGATCTTTGTAGGTGTCAAGAAAGATGAGAATGAGTTGGTACTCAAGTTCTTGGATGTGTTACTAGAACAATTCAATGAGATCACCATTGCACTTCATGCTGGAGGAACCTTAGGAAAATATGATCTCAGATCTATCTATGGTTTCCTTCTAAATCATCAACAGATCATGGAACAGAAGAAAGTGGCCCATCAACGACTAAAAGAATCTATCAATAATGTTGGATCTGCATTAATTACAAAATAGAAAAAGAAGGGATCTAAAAAGTCTCAAGATATAACTGACTCTGAATCTGAATCTGAGGAAGTAAGTCTTAACTCTTGTTCAGATGATGAGGAGATGGTTGATCTTATTGAACAAATGGCAATGTTAGCAAGAAACTTTAGAAAGTTCAGAAGAGGAAGGGGTCAATCTGACAGAAGCAAAAGTGGTAAGTCTACTTTTGATCCTAAGAAAGCTAAGTGCTATAACTATCAGAGGATAGGACACATAGCTGCTGAGTGTAGAGTTAAGAAGGGAGAATCAGCTTCAGTAGCTGACAAGATAAGTATTAAAAGAAATATCAAAGACTCAAAGGCAAGCCAGATGAAAACACCAAAGGTCTTCTTGCTAAGACTTGGGATACTGAATCATCTACTTCAGATGATGATGAGCCAGATAGGTGTTTGATGGCCATTGAGGATGAAGAGGAACAAGTTGACTATGAGTTAGAAGAAATTTCCTTTGATGAGGATGTAGCAGAAGCGGCTGAGCTGAGTAAACAAACCAGTAACTGGGATCCTGCCTCAATGTATAAGGTAAATAACTTTAGCTCTTACACTGATGAACAAAAATGTCTAATGTTCAACTATCTGTTGAATGACTTCAAAACCTCTCTCACAGTTCAATCTAGTTTGAAAACTGAAATTTCAAAACTAAAAGATGAACTTAAACACTCTGAAACTCTCTTAAATGCTGGTAAAAAGATTCAAACTGATTATGAATGTAAGCTGCATATAAACAAACTTCTAAGTGAAGAACTGCAAGAATCAAAAGAACAAGCTGACAATCTAAGAAAAATCTGTGAATCTTGGGGTAAGTCATCAAGAGAAGCAGAAAAGTGTATTAACCAGCAGATACCAAATCAAGTAAAAGCAGTACTAGGGGGAGATTATAGCGCTACTGCTGATGAAATCATCGAAGATCAAGTCAGTCTTGGAGACAAAACGATGAAATCAGATGACATACTCCCAAGAACATTCTTAAAGAACAAGGAAGGGAAACAGGTCAAAACCAATAAGTTTGTGAGACCAACCCAAAGTCCTCAGGTGATTCACACAACCCATCAAGCTGAATGTTCCAGATCCAACAGAAACTGTAAGTCAGTTTTCAAAAGATTGGATTACAATCCTGTGAGAACAACTGTTTTTGATAGAATATCTCAAGTTAACTCAAAAAGACATAATTCTCAAGTCACAAATGAAAGGATGTCTAAAAACAGGAAGTTGTCTGTAATTCAGACTTCACCAAATAAGGGTAACCATAAAGCTGACTAAGGTATGTCCAAAGTTAGTGACAATCAAGTAGACAAACTGTCGAAAAGGATTGAAAGGTTATCTACATCGTATGACCCTAAAACAGAATCCAAATTTAATGTTGGAAAACTCAAAGAAATCACACCAACACCCATCTTTAGAAGAAAATGCTATAAGTGTGGTGATAGAGGTCATGAGGCCAGAGATTGTGTAAGTACCAATCTTAAACCTGAAAACGAAAAGGATGATCAGTCTAAAACAGACCCAGAATCTGTTCGAGCTGATCAATCAAACTTTAAAGGATCAGCTAAGTGCTCATCCTAAGGACCCACCAAACAGTGGGTTCCAAAAAGAAACTAATATGTTTAGTTGATCATGTGCAGGGCTCCTACAAGTGGTATCTAGACAGTGGATGCTCAAGGCATATGGCATGAAGCAAGGGGATTCTAAGTGAATTCCAAAACAATGAAGGACCCAAGGTGACATATGGGGATAATTCTCAAGGAAGGACTAAAGGTTATGGAAAGATAACTGCTGGAAAAGTCACTTTCAAAAAGGTAGCATTTGTTGAAGACCTCAAACACAATTTGATAAGTATCAGTCCACTGTGTGATGAGGATTATGAAGTCACCTTCAGAAAGCATGCGGGGACAATTTATGATAAGAAGGGAAAATCAATATTAATGGCAAAACGAGAGAGATATCTATTTGTTAGATCTCAGCTCCGCAGATCCTTCAACTGAAACCTGCTTGTATTCTGACTTAACTCCCAAGCTGAGTTGGTTATGGCACAAGAGACTATCACATTTAAATTTCAAATATATTAACAAACTATCTAGCAAAGAGTTTGTCTCTGGTCTGCCTAAGATCACATTTTCTAAATACAAACTCTGCTCAGCTTGTGAAATGGAAAAACATCATAAGGGATCCTTCAAGTCCAAACAAAAATTTTCAATTAATGAACCATTGCATATGTTGCATTTGGACCTATTTGGACCTATTAGCACCCCAAGCCTAAGTGGCAAAAAGTACACTCTAGTGATTGTTGATGAGTTCACAAGATTCACTTGGGTAATCTTCTTAAAAGCCAAAAATGAAGCTGCATATGAGTTAATCAGCTTCATAAGACAAGAAGAGTTTCAAAAGGGTAAGTCTCTTAAACAACTCATAAGTGATCATGGGACTGAGTTCTAAAACTCAACCCTTGAAGGCTTTTGTGAAGAGGAAGGAATTATCCAGAATTTTTCATCTGTAAAAACTCCACAACAAAATGGAGTTGCTGAAAGGAGAAATTGAACCTTAATTGAAGCTGCCAGAACCATGATATGTGAGGCAAAGCTCAAGCTGAGCTTCTGGGCAGAAGCTGTAAGTACAGCCTGCTATACTCAGAATAGATCGATTATAGTTAAAAAGACATGGTAAAACACCTTACGAGATGTATCATGGCAGAAAACCCAACATTGGATATTTCCACGTTTTTGGTTCAACATGCTATGTGCTAAACCAAAGAGATCAGATCCATAAGTTGGAACCCAAAGCTGATCAAGGGATATTTGTTGGATATTCTTCAATCTCCAAAGCTTACAGAGTTTTTAATCATAAAAGAAGAATGTATTGATTATGATGAGACCTTTGCCCCTGTTGCAAGGATTGAAGCTATAAGGTTGTTGCTAGCCTATGTAGCCTTCAAAAACTTTAAAGTGTATCAAATGGTTGTTAAAAGTGCATTCCTAAATGGAGCACTACAGGAGGAGGTCTATGTGAAACAACCCCCTGGTTTTATTGATTCTAAACATCTAGATTATGTCTGTAAGTTAGACAAGGCTTTGTATGGACTCAAGCAAGCTCCAAGAGCCTGGTATGATACACTATCCACCTATTTGCTCTCAAATGATTTTGTCAGAGGAAGTATTGACAAAACTCTTTTCATAAGAAAGAGCAGAGAACATGTCATTCTGGTTCAAATCTATGTGGATGACATTATCTTTGGTTCAACAAACCAAGGTCTGCGAGATTTGTTCTCTAAGATAATGTCTAATCAATACAGAATGAGCATGATGGGTGAGATGACGTACTTTTTGGGACTTCAAATCTATCAAAAAGAAGATGGTATATTTATTAATCAGAGCAAGTATGTCATTGATCTGATTAAGAAATATGGACTAGACTCAAGCCATCCCGCAAAGTCTCCAATGTTATACAATGTCAAGCTACACAAGGACATTGATGGAAAATCTGTATGTCAGACTACATATAGAGGAAGGATAGGTTCATTACTCTATTTAACAACAAGCAGACCTGATATAATGTTTGCTACATGTGTTTGTGCACGATATCAGACTGATCCAAAGGAATCACACTTGCTAGTTGTTAAAAGAATACTCAAATATCTGAAGGGAACACCAAACTTAGGTTTGTGGTATCCCAAAGGATCGGGATTTGAGCTGATAGGGTACTCAGATTCAGACTTCGCAGGATGTGGTCTTGATAGAATGAGTACTACTGGAGGATGTCAACTTTTGGCTGGAAAATTAGTTAGCTGGACAAGCAAGAAACAAAACTCAGTGGCAATTTCAACAGCAGAAACTGATTACGTAGCTGCAGGGAGCTGTTATGCTAAAATACTGTGGATGCAACATCAGCTTAAGGACTTTGATTTGCATTATTCGAAGCCTCCCATATTTTGTGACAATCAAAGTGCTATTGCCATTACACACAACCCAGTGTTTCACTCAAGAACTAAGCACATTGACATAAGACATCACTTCATCAGAGATATTGTAGAAAAGGGAAAGATAGAGTTAGTCTTCATTGAGACTGAAGATCAGCTTGCGGATATCTTCACTAAACCAATAGAAGGCACATGATTCACAACTCTACTCGGCAAGCTTGGCATGCTCAACCCCATTAATTGGTATGTTGCGTTCTTTATCTCTGTTTAATTTTTGCTAAGTGCTACATTTGACTAAGTGTCAAAATCTGAGCTGAGTGCTCAATCTGAGTTAAGTGCTCAATCTGAAGCTGAGTGGTTCATCTAAGCTGAACATTCAGGATCAGCTGAGTGCTTCATCTATGCTTAACACTAAGGATCAGCTTAATACTCCGTTCCAAAGTGTGGTCAGTTCCACATGTCTAGGTTAGTCCTAACAAATGGTAAGTCCAAAATATTTACGGTGTGTCTGTAACTAAACGTCAGTCATTTAGAAATTTTTATGATATATTCTTTTCATAAAAATATATTTTAATATAACAGTGCGTGTTTGGGTAACTAACAATAATTTTAGCTGTTGTAACAAACTGCGTAGAAGTTTTTTTATGGTAACGGTCATATTTATTACCCTTCGATAACGGTAACTTTTCACTCACATTAAAAAGGTATAAATAAGAGAGATTCTTCATCATATTTCGTTTAAACTTCCAAAATATTCTTCTCTCTTAAATCCTAACATTGCTCTGTGTAGAGTTCATTGCTCAGTGCTAATCCTTACTACTGCTAAGTGCAATCCAATACGATAAGTTCGATTTCAATGGAGGGTTATACTCTAAATCTAACTGAACAAATGATTCGTGGTGGAAATTTCAAGAACAACGCACTCCCCACCTACAAACAAAACAACGTCATCGCCTATACCGACATTCCAAAGTCCAAAGTTGGCAGGGGTTATGAGGAGTGGGTCTCCTACATTCGCAAGGGACCCCTGGCACATGCATTTCTTCGTGGACCTGTTGTGCTCATCCCTCAACTTCTCACGGAATTTTGGTATACGTGTAAACTGGATGCAACTCAACCGGTTATACGGAGTACAGTCCTAAGTGGACAAGTGGCGATAGAAGTCGATGCAAACTGTCTCCTCCAAATTCTTCATCTCCCGATTCATAATTAGTATGAAGCGACGGTTTCTAGGGAAACATCACGAAGTGTTTTACCCTTAATGGGTCATCCTCAAGTGATTGGCGTCATACGGAAATCTGTTTTCCAGACGGCATGGGGATTTATGGTATCCACTGGGTTCGTTCCCTTGGATACAAGGTGGGAGGACTGCATAATGTGAATGACTTTGAAATACAACTGTTATACAACTTATTGTATGATCGACGAGTGGATTACGCTGAGTTGATCTTTGAGGCATTCAAGTCATTGGTGACCAAGAACATAAGGGACACCATTGTACCCATCGCATGATTTATATCCATGGTCATCGAGGACAGGTTAGGTAGAAGATATACTGCTCAATATGAGTCAATCCCCACTCCTGTTCTCAGCTACAGAATGTTTGCCCATGATATTTTCCCTGGGCACCCTACCATGAGTGCTCAAATGAGGTGTATGTACAACTTCCGACTCCTGAGTCAAGTGAAGCTGAAAAATAGGAGGAAGTTGCAGAAGAAGTGTGTGACGATGCTGGTTCTGATGCAGAATCCTCTCAAGCTGATCAACCTAGGACTCAGCTCAGACCCCGTACTCAAATAATTTCATCCACCACTTCGAGTTATGAGCAAAGTAGTCTATTTCCTAGCTCTGAGTCTCCACTACTAGGTGCAGCAGGTATACTTTCGCATCCCTTATCTCCTTCTCCCTCTCTTACTTCTCCATATCCAAACTCAGAAGATAGGACTGAGACAAGCCCAACTCAGTCTAACCCATCTCCTCCACCTGAAACATCTCCATCTATCTTACAATTTACAGCCAACCTTGGTCAGCCCACTGCTACCAAGGATATATCTTATACCTATACAAGGAAAACTGCCAAAGGTGGTCTTTCACCTCAAAAGGACACTGGAGTTGATATCACATTGATACCTCCACCGGCAGGAGCTAAGGGGGAAACACCTTCTCTTAAGGTGCCAACCTCTAGGCTCGGTTCAACCCTTAAGTCTAAACCGGGTATGGTGTCTACTCAGCCCATACTTACCAGTGCCATGGGAGAGCCTACTTCCATGCCTTCATAGCCCCATGAAGGTTACATTGAAATACTGACCAATCCCCAGGGTCAATTACCCCCCTCATCACCAATAAGCCTAGCTCACCCCACTAACATACCTCACGACATTGTTCGTTCTTCTTTTCCATTCTTACAAACTCTCGCACGACCTGTCAATGAACCTTTCATACACCAGGAAGGTTTCCAGGGTCTCCATTCTAGCCCCCTTGATTCCATAGGTCATCACCAACCTTTGGATATAGGACCCACATCGTTACCTATTAAGGAACACTCAACAGCCACTCCTACGGTGGAAATACACTCCTCCACTAGATAGGAGGACGTTAAGATAAGACGAAGACCTGAGGAGTTCAAGATGATGAACAACGATGCTCAAGTCATAATGGACTATTTACAAACTCAGTTTGAGCTCCTACACAGGAAGAGGAAAGATGACAAAGCCATGTTGATGCGCAAACTTAATGATTTCTCAACTTCAGTTGCCAACTTGGAAAGCTTCGTGCTCAAACTCAGACCCTCCCCTATTGATGATGAAAAAAAGAGGGAGGAAGAATCAAAGAAGTGTGAAGATAAGGTTGATGGGGAGCATACAGAGGAAGTACAATTTGAAGAAGCTCATGATCAGTTCATAAGTAATGTAGATCAGCCTTCTCAACAACAATAGGCTCCAACAGTCTAAATTACCACAACTTCACAAGCTCAACCAGAAACTCCACATGAAGAAACATCTCAAGTTGCTCACACCAACCTTCCTCAAGCTAATTTGCCAAAATTTGTTGAAGCTGAATCCGTTCCAACTTCACAAATAGATAAAGGGAAGAGTAAGATGTTTGAGATGGTAAAAAGAAAGAAAAGAAGTGTTATGCCTCTAGCAAAGTAAAGAAAGGTCATCATTGCTGAGCCTGAGCCTGAGCAACAGGGTAAGTCTCAACTAGGTACACATGAATCTGACTCAAGTGATGAAGCTGATGCAGCACAAAAAGCCAGTGACATACTTGCTGAGCAAATGTTACAAGAGATGGCAAAAGAACTAGGCGTAACAGTGGAGGAAATAAAAGAATAGCAACGAAAAGCTGAAGTTCAATGAGAAAAGGCTAAAGCTGAGGCTGCCAGAGCTGAAGCTAAAGCTGATTATTATGGACCAAGAGCTGCACCAATTCCCTACTCAGATGTGGATCTAAGGCATTGTTATAAAATAACACATTTTAATAACAAGATTGAATCAATTACACTGAGTAGAAAAGGAGAATTGGTAATTATCAACTTTGTACTATACAACAAACAAGAAATTGGTCTAGATATGAGATGTCTGTACAAGTTGGGGTTCTCATAGTTGAAGATCGTAGCCCTCAACTATCAAGCAGATGAAAAAGAGTCAAATCAGACAAGATATAGTTGATATGCTTAAGACAATCTTCATAAGAATTGATCAGTTAGGTGAGATTCCTGCTGATGAAATTGATACTTTACTGAATCGAGGCAAAGCTGTAAGAATTAGAGCAGTGAGCTAGCGAGCTAAAAGAGATCGGTTTACAAGTTCCAGGGGGAGTTGAATTCAGAGAAAACACTTATATCTCTCAACCTTTGGAAGGATTCTTGTATCTTGATGTGGAAGGTAATCAATGTTTCTTGAAAGCAACAGATCTTCATTTGGCAAATCTGGAGTTGATTATGTACTTGAGAATTCTATGTGATGACTCAACTCAAAACTCAGTATTCAGATATCATCTCAACAAAGAAATCAGATCAAGAAAAATTGAGATGAGAGAAATGCCAGAAGGAGAAGAGATTGTGAACGATGCTATCAAGAAAGCTGCGATTTGGGAACTCAAATGTAATGATATGTGGTTAGAAGTTGGAGATTCTATTGAGTAAATAGATTAGTTCTATGATTTTGTAAGCACTAAGTGTGCAGAAGCTAATCAAAATGATTAAGCTAAAATGTAAATGATATGTTCATTAATACAAACTCAAGTTTGATATGTTCAACTGTTTTATTATTTGATATGTTCAAAATTATGTTTGATATGTTCAAACAGACAGCTTTGTAAGTTTAAGCTGATGATTGATATGTTCAATTATAAACTGATATGTTCAGTTGTATAAGTTTTGTAAGTTCGGAACTGAAATTAATTCTGATAAGTTCAGAATATAAGTAGTTGTATATTCAAATACTTAGAATACAAGTCTTATAATAGATTTGTAACATAAACATCTTGTAAGTTCAAGATACGTGAATAAGTATGCATCAGTTCAATGCTTATTTCAAGAACTAACTTTGGTCAGTTCCAGAGTGGTTCAACATAATTCTGTTAATATTATGATTTAACCTATACCTACTTTGATTTAATATTTTTTCATCATCAAATAGGGGGAGATTGTTAGTCCCATGTTTAGAATAGCTAGATTTGATGAGACAAACTATAGATATGTATAGAAGATAGGTTAAGTATTAGGAATTATGTAAGTCTGTTATATACTGACTGGTCAGCTGAAGCTAAGTAGTCAGTGTATAAACAGATATAGAGTTTTCTATATAAGTAATAGATAGCTCAGTGCCTTCTAAGCTGAGATAGGTTTTAAGAGTGAAGACTTGAAGACTTGAAGATTCAAGAAACCAAGATTCAAGAAGTCAGCTTGACAAGGTCAACAGTGAGTGGTTCAGCTCTCCATATCTACGACATTTAAATTAGGATATCTAAACCTAATTTATACTATCTATTAGTTGGATAGAAATCTCAAACGGACTTAATTAGATATGTTCTAATTAAGAAGTTTGTTACGGTTTTAAAGAAAAGATAAGTTCTATCTTTAAACTGCGATTTGCTCGTGGATATGTCAAGTATAAGTATAAACCTTCTTCTGGGTTTATATACACGAACGAATGCGCGGAAAAAATACGATAACAAGTACGTGATACTGCATAAGTTGCAAAACGTACAGTGTTCGTGATACTCGATACGCATGTGTTGCGATAACTTTGTAAGTTTTTCAAGAGTTCTTGTTAATCAATTTTAACAAGAAATTCGATCATCAATTAGTTTGTGATTCAAGAGTGTTTAGAGAGAGTTGAGGTTATAATCATTGTAATATCAAATCATCCTATTGATTTGATTAGAGAGTGATAATAGTTATTGTCCTGTTTTATAATTGAATATACGTTTGATTAATTTGTTTAATTGTTTAAAGTGTATTCAACCCGCCATTCTACATTGTATCGGTTGCTTGTTCACCGTCGTTGGGACCAACAATTAGTTTGTTTTTGGAACCCACAGTTTGGTGGGTCCTGAGGATGAGCACTTAGCTGATCCTTTAGAGTTTGATTAATCAGCTCGAACAGATTCTAGGTCTATTTTGGACAGATCATCCTTTTCATTTTCAGGTCTAAGATTGGTACTTACATAATCTTTGGCCTCATGACCTCTATCACCACACTTATAGCATTTTCTTCTAAAGATGGGTGTTTGGATGATTTCTTTGAGTTTTCCAACATTAAATTTGGATTCAGCTATAGTGTCATAAGATGTAGATAACCTTTCAATCCTTTTCGACAGTTTGTCTACTTGATTGTCACCGACTTTGGACTTACCTTGGTCAGTTCTATGGTTACCTTTATTTGGTGAAGTCTGACTTACAGACAACTTCCTGTTTTTAGACATCCTTTCATATATGGATAATTATGTCTTTTTGAGTTAACGTAAGATATTATGTCAAAAACAGTTGTTCTCACAGGATTGTAATCCAATCTTTTGAAAACTGACTTACAGTTTTTGTTGGATCTGGAACATTCAGCTTGATGATTTGCATGAATAACCTGAGGACTTTGGGTTAGTCTCACAAACTTATTGGTTTTGACCTGTTTCCCATCCTTGTTTCTTAAGAATGTTCTTGGGAGTACATCATTTGATTTCATCGTTTTGTCTTCAAGACTGACTTGATCTTCGATGATTTTAGCAGCAACACTATAATCTTCCCCTAGCACTGCTTTTACTTGATTTGGTATCTATTGGTTAATACACTTTTCTGCTTCTCTTGATGACTTACACCAAGATTCACAGATCTTTCTTAGATTGTCAGCTTGTTCTTTTGATTCTTGTAGTTCTTCACTTAGAAGTTTGTTTATATGCTGACATTCATAATCATTTTGAATCTTTTTACCAGCATTTAAAAGAGTTTCCGAGTGTTTAAGTTCATCTTTTAATGTTGAAATTTCAGTTTTCAAACTAGATTGAACTGTGAGAGAGGTTTTGAAGTCATTCAACAGATAGTTGAACATTAGACATTTTTGTTCATCAGTGTAAGAGCTAAAGTTATTTACCTTATACATTGAGGCACGATCCCAGTTACTGGTTTTTTTACTCAGCTTAGCCGCTTCTGCTAGTTTCTCATCAAAGGAAATGTCTTCTAACTCATAGTCAACTTGTTCCTCTTCATCCTCAATGGCCATCAAACACCTATCTGGCTCATCATCATCTGAAGTAGATGATTCAGTATCCCAAGTCTTAGCAAGAAGACCTCTGGTGTTTTCATCTGGCTTGCCATTGAGTCTTTGATATTTCTTTTTATACTTATCAGCTCTGCAGGCATTCTTGTCAGCTACTGAAGTGTATTCTCCCTTCTTAACTCTGCACTCAGCAGCTATATGTCCTATCCTCTGACAGTTATAGCACTTAGTTATCTTAGGATCAAAAGTAGACTTACCACTTTTGCTTCTGTCAGATTAACCCCTTCCTCTTCTGAACTTTCTAAAGTTTCTTGCTAACATTGCCATTTGTTCAGTAAGAGCATCCATCTCTTCATCATCAGAACCAGAGTTAAGACTTACTTCCTCATATTCAGATTCAGAGTCAGTCTCAGCTTGAGACTTTTAAGATCCCTTCTTTTTCTTTTCTACAATTAATGCAGATCCACCACAATTGATAGATTCTTTTAGTTGTTGTTGGGCCACTTTCTTCAGTTCCATGATCTGTTGATGATTTACAAGGAAACCATAGATAGATCTAAGATCATATTTTCCTAAGGTTTCTCCAGCATGAAGTGCAATGGTGATGTCATTGAATTGTTCTAGTAACACATCCAAGAACTTGAGTAACAACTCATTCTCATCTTTCTTGACACCTACCAAGATCAGATCATTTATCAAGCATGGAAATCTGGTAAACAAATCTGCCAGAGTTTCATTTTTTTTAGCAAAGAAAGTTTCATAAGAACGACTTAGATTTGTCTTCTTATGTTGCTTGACCAAGTCAGTGCCATCATACATAACACTGAGAGTATCCCACATCTCTTTTGCAGTTTAGCACCTAGCCATAGTATGCAGAAGAGGATTTGTCAAAGCATTTGCTATAATGCTTTGTGCCTTGTCATCAAGATTGAACAGTTTATGATCTTCCTCGGTCCAAGATGCTTCAGGCATGGGAGTTTCTCCAGAGGGAACAGTTTTGTTAGTGGTAGTAATATGGTTCATTGGTATGATTGGGCCATCTTGAATCACGGTACTCATCCTGTGATCCACGGACTTCAGATATAGCATGGCTCTAAACTTCCATATAGTATAGTCAGTGCCATGAAAGATAGGACAACCTTTTGCCGCCATTGTTGGTATATGACTTGATTGCTTGCTAGTAGACATCTTAACCTCTTAACAGCGGATCTTGATCTTCAACTTATGAACAAACTTGCTCTAATACCAGTTTTTGGTCCCAAAGAGGGTGAACAAGCAACCGATACAGTGTAGAAGGGGGGTTGAATACACTTTAAACAATTAAACAAATTAATCAAACGTATATTCAATTATCAAACAGGACAATAACCGTTATCACTCTCTAATCAAATCAGCAGGATGATTTGATATTACAATGATTATAAACTCAACTCTCTCTCAACACTCTTGAATCACAAACTAATTGATGATCGAATTTCTTGTTAAAACTGATTAACAAGAACTCTTGAAAAACTATCTCTAACTTTGAACTTAAAAAGTTATCGCAACACACGCGTATCAAGTATCACGAACACACATACGATTTGCAACTTATGCAGTCCTCGTTGTGTATCGCGTCTCTGTTCTCGTACACACGTAAGAACATGACCTCGTAAAACCCATAAGAAGGTTTATACTTATACTTGATATATCTACGAACAAATCGCAGTTTAAAGATAGAACTTATCTTTTCTCTAAAACCGTAACAAACTTCTTAATTAGAACATATCTAATTAATTCCGTTTTAGATTTCTATCCATCTTAAATTCTGAACTGACTTCTGACTCTGAGCTGAACCACTCAGTCTTGACCTTGTCAGGCTCAGTTCTTGAGTCTTGGGTTCTTGAATCTTCAAGTCTTCAAGTCTTCACTCTTAAGACCTATCTCAGATTAGAAGTCACTGAGCTATGTAGTACTTACATAGAAAACTCTATATCTGTTTATACGCTGACTACTCAGCTTCAGCTGACCTGTCAGTCTATAACAGACTTACATAATTCCTAACTCTTAATCTATCTTCTATACATATCTATAGTTTGTCTCATCAAATCTAACTATTCTAAACATGGGACTAACAAAAACACTCGCAACATAACAGCGTCACGACTAACTCCCGGCATGTGGAAGTAGTCTGCAATCTCGAGAACGGCCTCGACATGCTGGTTGGCGTCCTCGTTGTCCTTTCCGGTTAAAGGACTCTCACATAGAAGTTGAAGGAACTGGCCTTTGATCAAGAACGATCTCTACTCTAGCATCTCAGGTCGGTGAATACGCACTCTAGTGCCCTCGCGCACATAGCTTGCATACTCCTTGAGTGACATGTTGGCGAAATTATCTGCCATTTTTCGTGCTCGCTCTCTCTCGCTCTATCTACTGGATTAAAGCACTAACCCTAATTAGGCCCGGCAGAAAACAATAAATAAAACAGAAACTAATGTCCTGGTCGTGTTGTGTTGCGTAGTGATGTAGGGTACTGTCGCGGCGTGATCAGAAGACAAAAAATAAACTCTTGTTCCTTTTGAGCCGAAACTCGTGGGAAAGAATGGTTAACACTAAATGAACACAATAAAAACAGAATAAGACTGTTCGCCGGCAACGGTGCCAAAAACTTGATGTGTGTTTTACGTACTAGTTTTAAATTTATAATTATCCGATTTATTTTACCAAAAACAGCACGAATAGGCAACTGAACCTAATCGTTCGGTAATATAGTTAGTAAGTCGGGTGTGAAAGACTTGAGGAATGAGTGTTAAACTGATTTTACCAAATTAATCTAGAATTAACTAATTAAACCAACAAAAAGACAATTAACTAGCAAACAATGACAATGAAACTAAGTAAGGGGAATTTGTGATGAAAGATTCAAACTTTATTGTACTAAATCACTCCTAACACTAGCAAGCACTCAAAAGCAAACCAATGACGACAAAAGCAAAGATTTTTATGGATTAAATTTATTAAATTAAAGCTTTCCCTTAAAATTAAGCTCCACAGCTCCTGGAATGACTTCTGGATGTGTTTTGGCAGAGTACAGGTGCAAGAAGTTGAGTGGTTAACCCCAAATTCGTTCTGGAGTTGTGTTTAAATAGACTTCTAAAACAGGGGTTTCGCGCCGCAACGGGTAAGGGTCGCGTCATGACGTGGAGTTTTGGTCCGCTTGGTGGGTGTTGCATGGTTCGCAAATCGAAAACTATTTTACTACCTTTTTGCTTCCGTTGTGTTTATTTGAACCATGAAAACCCAACATAATTCTATTCCAAACTCAATGGAAAATCCTCGGGAAATACATTCGGATACTCACATACCACTTTCACATCTTCTAAACTCATCTGTCTCTTTTCCAATTTAGTATCTATAACATAAGCTAAGAAGGGTGTGTACCCATTCTCAAGATACTTCCTAGCTTTGGAAACTGAACACATATGATTTTCCCCTTGTAGTATCACCACATATAACCAGTTCTTCCCTATATGGGGTACTAACCCATATCACTTTTTGTTCATATATTATCGTAGCCAGGTTACAGCCTAACCAGTCGATTCCCACTACTACTTGAAATTCCCTCATAGTCATAGGTATCAATTCAATAGGGAATCTAATAGTATCAATTTCTAACACATTATGCTTAAAAACATCTTATACAATCACACTTTTGTCATGTGTTATTTCCACTTCAAGAGGAGAATCTAGCTTATCACACATATGATTGAAATATTTGCAAAAAGAAATAGATACGAACGATTTACTTGCACCTGAATCAAACAGAACAAGAGCAGTCATGTTATTGATAAGATATGTACCTGTGACCACATTTGGCTTTGTTTTAGCTTCCTTAGCTATGAGCTGGAAAGTTCTCCCCTTTGTCTTAGAAAAATTCTCTTTCCTCACCTCAGGAATACGTGTAGACGGTAATGTTAGAGTAGACTTGCAACCGGTTGGTGCTGTTGTTGTAGGTTGATTGGGACACTCACATCGTGACCCAGCCGATAGCAATTAAAACATACCTTAATTGGGTTCTTACAATCTTTGCTAATGTGACCTGGTTTCCCACACTTAAAACATGTTAGATAACCAAACCTGCATTCTCCCATGGGGTGTTTCTTGCATGTTGAGAAAACCGGGTACGTCTCCTGCACCACTATCTTTTCTAGAGTCTCAACCCATGGTTTCTTATACACCCGCGTCGCCTTCTCCACTAGCTTTCTTTTGGTCTATTGCCTTTCCAATTCTAACTCTTTGGCTCTTGCTGCATCCATCATGGACTTTACTATCTGATGCTTACTAGCGTCAATAAATTCTTGTATGCTAGGCTTAAGCACCATCATATACCTATACATCTTCATCTTCTCATTTGCCACATAGTCTGGGCAACAACGAGTTTTCTCCAAAAATTTTGCATTAATTTCTATTACAGTCTCCTTTGTCTGTTTCATCTTGTAGAAATCATCCACAATTCTATCAATTTCTGCTTATGGCACAAATTCCTCTAAAGCAATTTCTTTAAATTCCTCCCATGTCATAACTTCAATATGAGCATAACCCATTTGTTTTACTTCAATATCCCACCGATCCTTGGCAACACTTCTTAGCTGATTGGTTGCATATCTTACTTTATTCTCAGGTGTACACAAACACGTATGGAATACACCTTCAATTTTGGAGATCCACCTGTGGCTCGCGACTGGATCGATTGCTCCGTAAAACAATGGTGGTTGACAAGCCGCAAAGTGTCTGAACATACAACTTTTCGGTGCCTTATGTATAATGACTTCAGGTTGAGGTTTAACCCCAACAGCCCAGCAGCTAACTGGCTATGATTTCTTGTCTCAGTACTTCTCTATTTTGCTTAGTTATCTGATCTACAACTTGTTTTATAATATAGGGAATACTTTGCTCCAAAGCCTTACTAATTTCCCTTACTACAATTTCTTTGATTGCAGGTTTAGGAATTCCTTGATTAATATATAGGGCTCCTCCACCCCCATTATGTGGTTTCTCAACAGGAACATGTTCATTTGTCACACTGTTCTCTGCCCCTTCGGGTCTATGACCGGGACGACCCTTAGTGTTATTAGCTGCTCTTGAACCTCTTGTATTAACCATGCTGAGATTAAAATAAAACTAACTCTTCATAATCAATCACATATACTTTCTATCATAAGGAAACCTTAATCAACACTATAAGCTTCCTATTATAACATGCTACCCCAAACTTAATCCCTAATTTACAATCATGATCCTACATGTTTTAGCATATACCGTGTAAATTCACCACTCGGTACCTTACTTCAAATTCACTATACATACCAAATCTTAACTTTCACATATAAACACACTTTAATCTGTTGTACACATATATCATATTAATTCTAAACACATCATGTTCTCGCATATGATTCTCACATATAATCAATATAATTGCTAGTTATACTCACTAAGTTGTAAGCCTTTAGTTTGACAATTTTCAAAACCATGGTTCAAGTTCAGATTTTGCATAACACACATCAAGATCCCTCAAACCGTGGCTCTGTTACCAAGTTGTAATGCCCCAATTTATAAAACTCTTCGTCTTAATTAAAAACTCACATAATAATTCACATACTAAGATTTGTACATAAAAGCGGAAGTGTAACTGTTTCAAAACTCATAAAATCAAAAGTTGACAAAATACCGTTGAATGTTAGAAATGCTAGAGTTGGTTGAAAAGAAGTTATCGGTTATGTCTTTCCTTTTGACACTAGAACAGAGTTATGAAAAGTAAAAACCTTGAGGTGACCGATATTGGTTATTGACCAACGTCGTTTGACTTTCCCAAAAGTGTTTCAAGTGTCTAGAATTTGAATCCGTTGAATATTTAGAGGTTGAACTCAGTTGTTCTTCTCGATGAACACTCAGATTTGATCTTCAACCAAAGTGTTTGGAATGAGAAATTTCTTTCTCCAATAGGCTCGCCTACCTATCTAAACACTTTCAAGCCCAAACCTAAGCAAAACATCAACAAATCAGCACTAATTGATTGATTTTTATCAAGAACACCAATAAAACATCAAAAACTCACATTTGAAAATTGACCCACTAAATGTAATCCGTCTGGATTAAAACCTTTTTGTAATGGATCTATAAGCTAAAACGACTACAAATCGAGCAAAAAATCAAGCAAAACTCAAGTTTACACCAAAATTTTTTATAATCCGAGGCGTATAGCTCTCGATTTGAACAGTAAACACAAATCTTCAAAAACTTCAATTTAAATGATGTTTCTAAGCCAAATCTTTACCCTATTTGGCTTTGATACCACTTGTTATCGGTCGTGATTCAAGCCGAACCAAAGGTGAAATAGAACTAGAAATCTCGGTAATGTGTAAGTGTGAGTAGAGATAGAAGCTATTCACATCGTTGAACACACACAAAACTTTATTCAAAATGAGCTCAGCCGAGATCTAACTGTTACATTACCCTTTGTCAATTATGACCCATTACAAGTAGATATATCCCATAAAGTCTTACTACGGATCGTTCACGTAAATATGACCCTTGTCTAACCATTTCCATCCACTACAAGCAAACATGATTCACGGCTGTTAGGATCAAATATTGTACCGAAATATAAGTTTATATTGTAACGGATCAAATATTGTCATAATTGACAAGGGTCATAATTGATACGTGGGGGGTCATATTTGCTTGTAACAGGTCATAATTGGTAGGTACGGGTTATTTTACTTCTAACAGGTCATAATGTGTTGATATAAGTGCTATTTTCTTGTAGTGGGTCATAATAGGTCGGTATAAGTTATATTTGCTTGTAATGCATCATAACGGGTCTATATGGATGAAAATTTACTTGTAATGGCTTATAATGGGTTCCTATAAATCATATTTGCTTTGTAGTGGATGAAAATTGTTAGGCATAGGTCCTATTTACTTGAACAACCTGTACTATGACGTTATTGGATATGTCTACTTGTAACGGGTCGTAATTAATACGTAGGGTAATATTTTCTTGAAAGGGGTCGTAACTGGTCGTAATGGGTTGCTATAAGTGGTTATTTTATGAGTTATTTTATTAATAACAGGTCGTAATGGGTTGATATAAGCATTATTTATTTGTAGTGGGTCATAATGGGTTGGTATAAGTTATATTTGCTTGTAATGAATCATAACGTGTCATATTGGATCATAATTTGCTTTTTAATGGCTTATAATGGGATTCCATGAAACATGTTTGCTTGTAGTGGATGAAAATGGTTAGACGGTGATTCAACTTACTTGAACGATCGGTAGTAAGACCTTTTTTGGGTACATCTACTTTTAATGTGTCGTAATTGATACGTGGGATAATATCTGCTTGTAACGGGTTGTAATTGGTAGGTATGAGTTACTTTACCTATAACTAGTTAATATGGAATGATATAAGGTTATTTACTTGTAGTGCGTCATAATGGGTTAGTATAAGTTATATTTGCTTGTAATGAATCATAACGGGTCATAATAGATCATAATTTGCTTTTATGGTATAATTGGTTGCCCTGAATCATGTTTGCTTGTAGTGGATGAAAATGGTTATACATTGGTCCTATTTACTTGAACAACATTTAATAACACTTTATGGGATATATCTATTTATAACAGGTCATAATTGGTACGTGGGGTCATATTTGATTGTAACGGGTCATAATTGGTATGTTTGAGTTATTTTAAAAGTAACGAGTCATAATGGGTTGATATAAGTGCTATTTACTTCTAGTGGGTCATAATGGGTCGGTATAAGTTATATTTGCTTGTAATGAATCATGATGGGTCATAATGGATTGATAAAGGGTTGTATTTACTTGAACAACTCATATTAGTTGTTTTTACCTATATCTTCTAATAGTGAATGTAGTTATATATATATATATATATTTATTTTATAGACGAAGGTTAAAACTATTCATAGTAACCCGTCATTTGCCGCTAGGATTACGGAGATAGTCAGATCGTTAGCACCTCACATTTATAACGGCAGTGAATGTGGGAAATGAGGATGTGAATAACCATGATGAAGCGTTGTTTATGTTCATTATGTTAGACTTTGTTTTGTGTAACAAATAATTACTTAAAACAACTATCTTTTGGGTTTGGTATTAGGAATCGGTGATATTTATTTAATATACGCAGATTAATTATCTATTTGTGGCTATTGCAGCATTTATATTATTACGTATTATAAAAAGGATAATTTATCTCCATTTTACTAGGAAAGTATATTTTTTTTTGAAGTAATAGTAGCAACGTTAATAGGGGCGACTTTAAGCAATACACGTGACACTAATAGGGGCAATGTTAATAGCATCGACATACAAAATAAGTTCGACAGGATATGGGTGCGACAATAATAGGGGCAACCAAGGGCACTACGGGCGACGGGCAATGGGAGAGACACTAATAGGGGCGACATTTGGGCAATAGCGTTGAAGTAATAAGGATGCCTATAATTGATTTTAGTGTAGTTATATGGATTAGGTGGCTAAAAGAGGTATACATAGAAAGCAGATGATCAAATTATGGTTACATTCTACAATTTGAACCGGTCAATTAAACATTTACACTCTATAATTATATTCTTAGATTTTAAACGAGTCAATTAAAAGGTTACATTATATATATATATATATATATATATATATATATATATATATATATATATATTCCTTTCAATTAAACACGTCAATTAAGTGAAGACATTGAAATCACAATACTAACTTATGTGTTACTTGGAGAACTCAAACTAAACAATTCGATGGGTCGAATTAGGAGTGATTGTGACTATAATATAGTAGTTGACAGATGTTGATAGTGACAATTAGGTATAAACAACCAAGAAAAAGAGTTCTTATTCGTGTAGGTTTCCTGTGACTTATTTTTGTTTCAAAATTGTGTTTTTCATTTAACAATATTAATTAATTGGTTTTCCTCTCAATCAAACAAAAGGTGTGGGGGTTACATTAATTGGGTGACAATGGGCACTACGGGTGATAGGCAATAGGGTCGTGAGTAATAAGGGCTACATTTAGGCAATAGCGTTGAAGCAATAGGGTGACTCAGTAGGGTGACGTGTCACCCCTAAAGGCAATAGGAGCAACATTTTGGGGCTTTAGGTGCGACTTTTGTCGTGCCTAATATCTTAATGTGATTAAAAAAATGCCTATAATTGATTTTAGTTTAGTTATATGGGTTAGGTACCTAAAAGAGGTATACATAGAAAGGAGATGGTCAATTATACGGTTACATTCTGGATTTTGAACGGGACAATTAAAAATTTACAGTCTATAATTATATTCTTAGATATTAAACGAGTGAACTAAACCGTTACATTCAACTTATGTTTATATATATTTTCCTTTCAATTAACCGGGTCTATTAAGTGAAGACATTGAAATCATAACACTAACTTATGTGTTACTTGGAGAACTCAAACTAAACAATTCGATGTGTCGAATTAGGATTGATTGTCACTCTAATGCAATAGTTGATGGATGTTGACAGTGACGCTTGGCAATAAACAACGAAGTAAAAGAGTTTCTACTCGTGTAGGTTTCATGTGACTTATTTTTGTTTCAAATTTGTGTTTTTCATTTAAGTATATTAATTAATTGGGTTGCCTCTAAATCAAACAAAAGGTACTAAATTTGGTATTACTGAATATCAAAATAAATTAATACCTTAAATGGTCAGACAAATAGTTTTAGCCCCCAATATTTCAAATTCTATAAGAAATAAATCAATATGATTCATATTTTGTACCAACTTCTTTTAAATATGTTGATCACTTTACCTCTTTTCCTATTACATGTATTTACGTTTAAAACTTTCTCTTCAATGTACTAAACTTTTAAAACTAAGCTATTGTGCGTATAAAGTGACCTCTTATGCACGCATATCCTTATGAATGATTGGGCTGTTGAATAGGCACCATTAGAACACACACACAACTTTATTTGAAATGAGCTAAACCGAGAACTAACTGTTACATTACCCTTTGTCAATTATGACACGTTACAAGTAGATATATCCCATAGAGTCTTACTACGGATTGTTCACGTAAATCGGACCCTTGTCTAACCATTTTCATCCACTACAAGCAAACATGATTCACGGCTGTTAGGATCAAATATTGTATAGAAATATAAGATTTTATTGTAACGGATCAAATATTGTCATAATTGACAAGGGTCATAACTGATACGTGGGGGTCATAATTGCTTGTAACGGGTCTTAATTGGTAGGTATGGGTTATTTTACTTGGAACGGGTCATAATGTGTTGATATAAGTGCTATTTTCTTGTAGTGGGTCATAACGTGTCAGTATAAGTTATATTTGCTTGTAATGAATCATAACGAGTCATTGTATCAAAATTTGCTTTTTAATGGCTTATAATGGGTTTCCATGACACATGTTTGCTTGTAGTGGATGAAAATGGTTAGACGTGGGTTCTATTTACTTGAACGGCCCGTAGTAAGACTTTATTGGGTATATCTCCTTTTAACGGGTCGTAATGGATACGTGGGGTAATATTTACTAGTAACGGGTTGTAATTGGTAGGTATGAGTTACTTTACCTACAACGGGTCATAATGGTATTGTATAAGGGTTTTTTACTTGTAGTAGGTCATAATGGATTGGTGAAAATTATATTTACTTGTAATGAATCATAACAGGTCATAATGGATCATAATTTGCTTTTAATGGTATAGTGGGTTGCCCTGAATCATTTTTGCTTGTAGTGGATGAAAATCATTATACATGGGTCCTATTTGAATGAAGAACCCGTAGTAACACTTTATGCGATATATCTATTTATAACGGGTCATATTTGATACGTGGGGTCATATTTGATTGTAACGGGTCATAATTGGTATGTATGAGTTATTTTACTTGTAACGGGTCATAATGGGATGATATAAGTGCTATTTACTTATAGTGGCTCATAATGCGTTCGTAAAGGGTTGTATTTACTTGAACAACTCGTATTACTTGTATTTACCTATATCATTTAATAATTAATGTAGTTATATATATGTATATTTTATTTTGTAGCCAAAGATTAAAGCTATTCTTGGTAACCCGGCATTTACCGCAAGGATTATGGGGATAATCCTATCGTTAGCGCCTCAAAGTGATATCGGATCGGTGAATGCTGGAAATGAGGATGAGAATAACGATGATGAAGATTAGTTTATGTTTGGTATGTTAGACATTGTTTTGTGTAACAAACAATTCCTTAAAACAACTATTTTTGGATATGGTATTAGGAATTGGTGATATTTATTTAATACATGCAGATTAATTGTCTAGTTTTGGTTATTACAGCATTTATATTATTACATATTATAAAAAGGATAATTTATCTGCATTTTACTAGGAAAATATTTTGTTTGAAGTAATAGCAGCAACATTAATAGGGGTGACTTTACGCAACAGGTTCACACTAATAGGGGAGATGTTAATCGCAGCAACATACGAAATAGGTTCGACGGGATATGGGGGCGACACTAATAGGGGCGACAATGGGCACTACGGGCGATGGGCAATAAGGTCGACAGTAATAAGGGTGACATTTACGCAATAGCGTTGAAGCAATAGGGTGACTCAATAGGGCGACGTGTCGCCTCAAACCGCAATAGGAGCGACATTTTGGGGCTTTAGTGGCGACTTTTGACACACCTAATATCTTAATGTGATTAGAAATGCCTATAATTGATTTTAGTTTAGATATATGGGTTTGGTAGCTAAAAGTGGTATATATAGAAAGGAGATGGTCAATTATACGGTTACATTCTACATTTTGAACAGGTCAATTAAACATTTATATTATATACTTTTATTCTTAGATTTTAAACGAGTCAATTAAAAGGTTACATTCTATATATATATATGTAAATATATATATATATATATATATTTTCCTTTCAATTAAATAGGTCAATTAAGTGAAAATATTGAAATCACAATACTAACTTATCTGTTACTTGGAAAACTCAAACTAAACAATTCGATGGGTCAAATTAGGAGTGATTGTCACTATAATGCAGTAGTTGGCACATGTTGATAGTGATGGTTCGGTATAAACAATGAAGTAAAAGAGTTCCTATTCGTGTAGGTTTCATGTGACTTATTTTTGTTTCAAAATTGTGTTTTTCATTTAAGTATATTAATTAATTGGTTTTCCTCTCAATCAAACAAAAGGTACTAAATTTGGTATTACTTAATATAAAAATAAATTAATACCTTAATGTAACATCCTCACAAAGAGCCTAGACGCACGCCTACGTGGTATGTATAATAAATTAAATAAATTGAAAAATATATGTATTTGTTAGATATTAAAGAAAAATAACTAAATTAGTTATTAAATGAGTTAATAAAAATATTGATAAAAATAAAAAGAACAAAAGAATATTAAATGCTTTAGAACGAAGTTTTCAAAAATATTCTCATTAGTTAAAACTGGTACTCGTGCATTAAGTTGTAAATTGGAAAGGGGAAAAAATACCCACTTGTGGATAATATTGATCCACAAGTAGGCAGCCTTTCTAAATCCACGTTTCATATCACAAACACCTCCAAACTCATTTTCTTCACTTTGTGTGTTCTTGTGTTCAAAGTTATTCAAGAGAATTCATAGAGGAAATCAACCAATCTCCAATCTGCTGTAATTCAAGTTTAAATCCAAGCTTCAATCTGTTTCTAATCATCTCTCTATCTGATTCTTGTAAGTTCTCTATCATCAAGTTCAATTCCTCAAGTTTCAAGTTTAGGTGTTTTGGTTAAAGATTAGGAATTGATGCCTATAAGTGGAATTGATGTTACCAATTGATTTCTACGTTGATATTAAGTTCCCAAAAGTTGTTTTTGTTAATTAAAGATGAGATTTTGACTAGATTTGAAGATTAAAGTCCAAATGGGTCAATATGAAGAAATTGGTCTGAAAGTCTGATTTTGGTGTTAAATGATGTAAAAAGTGTGTTGTTAGATTGGTTTTTATGTGTTAGTTCACATATGAATGAAATGAATCACCTTGAAGTGTTTTGGTAATATTTTGATGTTGGTTTGGCTTGGAAACAGTAGGTTTTGGTCAAACCAACTGCTGCAAATGGAAAGGCACGGGCGTGCCTCTCAAGATCCAACCGTGACCAAGGGCATACCCCGGGAGGCACGGGCGTACCTCCAAAAGGTATGGGCGTGCCTAACCCTAGAAGGTCCGGGGGAGTGCCTGCAGTCACGGGGCGTACATGGGTATGAGGTACGGGGCGTGCTTGCCCAAGTCCGGGGCGTGCCTCGCCAGGCACGGGCGTGCCTTGGCTATGTACGGCCGTACCTTGCCTTCTGGTAGTTTTTGTTTTAGTGCTTAATTGTGCGTATAAACTTGTTTAGGTGTACCATTTTATCAAGAAAGATCTGTGACTTAGTACTTACTTGTTATAACTCCACACGTGAGTAACATTTAACTCAAGCATGATATTAATAGTGTTATAATGATGTTTTGTATGTTACGAACAGAGATATTGTAGTTATGCATGTTGAATGGTTTAATGAACCAAATATGTTATTCAAATGTTATGCACGCATGTTGAAAGGCCTCTGTAGGTCATTGTTGATATGTTAAGGCCGGAGTAGGTCAATTCTGTTTGTGCTAAGGCCGGAGTAGGTCATTGTATGTTGTACCGGTACTTTGTTGGACATTGGGGCCAGATTATCTGGGTCTTGAGTTGGGGCCTTGTGTTGCCTGCTAGGATGTGCGGAGATTCGATGATCACGAATCTTGATTCTTGCAAAACATCCGCCGCTCGATACGATATGAGCTCTCAGTTCCCGCTTATCCCGAATGGGATATGTTTCACGATAACGCAATGGTGGACCGCTACCCGCTTCTCAACCGGCGCGGAGGAAGTAATGGTTTCCCCGGTGAGGATCACTGAGCCGGGCTCATTACCCTACAAGAAGTGATGCCTGCTGACTAACCGGTGCTTCACCATGTGTTAGAATAGACTTAAATGAAGTTACGTGATGCATGTAATGTGTTTATGATACTGTTAGTATACTTCTTCCTCTTAATTGTTATTCACTAGCTATTTATAGCTAACCCTCTCATGAACATTCCATACGCAGGTAAATAGATTGTTGGTGAGGACGGGAACCTGCTGGGAGTTCATGATATGTTTGGGAACACTTTGTGAATGTTTTGTTTATGTAATATGTAATGTAATGGTCGACGGATTTGGTAACACTTGGAGTGTTTTGTTTAATAATACTTTTGTATTACAACATATATATATATATATAGAAGTTGTAAAATTTTAATTAAATATTTAGCTTCCGCACGCATTTTTATAAAAAATTAGACTCCTGAAATTTAAGGAACGGCGTTAGAAGTTGGTATCAGAGTCTTGGTTTGAGTGAATTTTGTACTTTAAATAGTATTCAGTCTCAAACTCAGGCTCGACCATTACTATGTGTTCATAGGGTGGTATGGGGTGTGAAGAGTGACTTATGTGTTTTATGTTATGTGTAAAGAAAGTATAAGTAATTATAAGATAAGAGTTATATATATGAAGTATACTAAATATTCTACTTTGATATATATATATATATATATATATATATATAGAAATCAGACTCGATATGGCGGGATCTTCTAGTGATGGTGACAACGATGCTTACATCCTTAAATTAGAGGCTCAGCTCAAGCAAGCAAATGAGCGTGAGTTTACACGAATGGAGAGGGATACTCATAAGCCCACGACATTCAAGACTTTTCTGAGTTGTCAACCTCCTACTTTTGCTGGCCCAACTAATGATCCATCAGCTGTTGAAACCTGTATTAGAGAAATGCAGAATACCTTCGAGTCCAGTGAGTGTGATGAAGACAAGAAGGTAAATTATGCTAAAAGAATGTTCAGGGGGCGTGCTTTGACATGGTGGGACATTGTGATTGCTATTACACCACCAGCCACTTTAGAGGCTATGACTAAGGATGGTTTCAAGGAAAATATCAGGGGTAAGTACTGTTCTGACTATGATATGCTGAGGATCGATAATGAGTTTAGAGCACTGTACAAGGGTGACAAGCCATTGGATGATCTTATATCCAAATTCACTGACAAAATGAGGTTTGTTCCTCACCAGTTGTGTAACACCACCTTTGCTATATATAAAATCAGTATAAATTTGAGTTTTCAAACTGCATGGGTACGTTTGTAATTTGAACTTTTACCTGTTTGTTAACTTAACTGAATTTCAAAAAACTATGCAGCGGAATTTTAAATAACAAGCAAACAACCCAAGCAGTTATTACAGTTTAAAAACACATGTTTGGCGTATATACAAATATACAATACCAAAAATTTCCAAACATGCCTACCGGTGTTACATAATCTAAACCGACCATAATACTATTATACCAAAAGCAGTGTTCCTTCAAAAAGGCTTCTATAACATCCACGAGTTTCCCCAACTCACCAAGCCGTCTATTCCTTATCTGTAAAAGGTTAAACATCAACAACATTAGCTATATAAATATTGCTAGTGAATACTAACAATAATGCATAACAATTAGGCAAGTCTTTAGCAATATAACAAGTCATATAGCAGAATAAGCAATTAATGCTATCCTACCACCGGGGGAATCAGACACTACCATCCGTGCGGGTTTCATCACCTAAGTGAATCACCATGCTCATTAAGGAGCCAAAGCTCATTAGGCTTAGCCATTTAAGGCACTCACCTCAATTGCTGAAAGGAACGGTACTCGAGTACCGTTAGTCCAGAACATTATGCCCGTAGGCTCAGGACCCAGCCAAAGCCGACCTTAATTACATACATTGTCCGGACATACAGATAGTTTCATCAATCACCCTTTACAGGGACAAGTGCATGCATGCTTTATTCATATAACATATTATTCATCGAGTGTGCACATGTACTTAATTACATGTCTTGCACATCAATTAGCAAGGCATATCATGGATTCTTTATCATACTAGCATACATATGGCTTTCATAATACAAGTTGTGGCATGTCATAATCATATAACTGTTCTTGCATTCAAAACTTCCTAAATTAAAGTCATAAGAGTCAGTACTCACCTCGTGTGTTTATAAACAACACAATATGAACTCGGCTCTCCTTGATAGCTTAAATACCTATTAGTACACATATAAGTCCACTTAGATTACCACATATCACATACATATATTAATTCTAATGTTTAGTTTCATAAATATGTCTAAACTAGTAAAAATGGTCAAACTAACCCAAATACCCCAAAATTGGTCAAAAGTGATACAACCATAGCCCAAATAACCTGAACATTGAAAAACCAATTTCTGTTTGCTGCACAACAGGTCGCGCCGCGACACCCTTAAGGGTCGCGCCGCGACGCAGCACCAGAGATGCGATTTCAGCTTCTGTAATGGCTGTTTTTCCATTCAAAACCCAACTATAACTTGTCCTTAATTACTTCCAGCTTTTGTTTTAGTTATGGGACATCAAAATGAGTCCATACACATAAACATAACCTATTATAACATCAAATTCATGATTTCACCATATTTGACCCATTTGGTCAATTTCAAGAATTCAATCAAGAAGGTGTCTTTAATTCATAAAATCAATCCTAAACTACTTGTAGGTGATTCTAAAACAGATTGCAATCCAAAGACTCAAGCTTTATTGGCTAATTTTGTTTTTCCAAATTTTAACCTAAAGCTTGGAATGAAGAACAAGGAAGAAGAAGACTTACTATGAAGAAGATGATGAAGAAGGAAGGATCAGGAACAGATTGGGAACCCTATTGGAGCTTGATTCCAGCTTCAATTGATGATCTTGGCTTTGATTTGTCTTCTTCAAGAACAAAGTGCAAGAGGTGAGTGTGGTGTGTGTGTGTGTCTCGTATGTGTGTGTGTTGTCTGTTTTGGATAAGTAAGGACCGACCCAAGGTTCTTATTTTTCCTTTAAGAGGTATTTTGTTCCCCTTTTCAACATACAACACAACACCCGAATAACCGTTTCAACTAACGAGGATATTTTTGGAAACCTCGTTTGAAACCAGTTATTATTTTACAATTCTTTTCTATTTTTATTACTATTTTTATATTCACATTTAACTAGCGAATTACAAATTTTCTATTAATACTTAACATATATATTCATTTAATACATTTAAATAAATTCACGTACCAAATGGAGCGCACGAATAGGCCCGATTTGAGGATGTTACATGTTGCCCAATGAAAAGGCAAAGATCACTTACTTTGCCTTAAGAGTATCGATCTGCTGTGAGATCTGCAGCAACTCTTGATGAAGCATTTAATAATGCTAGAACCACTGATGACGATTATAAGTAGAGGGCGAGATCTCAACAGCAACAACAGCAATCTGGTGGAGGTAAGCGAAAGTTTGATCAGCAACCAAGTCAGAAGGGAGGTGATAGTGGATCGGGTGGTAAGCAGCGTGTGAATACATACCAGAAGTCTGAAGACTAGGATTTGAGGTGTGGAAGGTTGGGAAAGAAGGGGCATCAAATTAATGAATGCAGGTACAAGGAGAACGTGTGCTACAAGTCCCATAAACCTGGGCACCGCATCTCAGTCTACCCGTTGTGGCCAAACACAGGTGCCGGGGGTTCATCAGCAACTACAGCTCCAAAACCGGGAGGCGCTCCTCGTGCACCGGGGAGGGCTTTCCAGATGAGGGCTGATGAAGCCAAAGATGCAGGTGATGTTATTACAGGCACTTTTCTCATTAATAATACTTCTACATGCATTTTATTTGACTCGGGAGCTACATACTCCTTTGTCTCTGTCTCTTATCGCGAAAAGCTGCAAATGCCTGTTTCTCTATTATCTAATCCCATAAAAGTAGAAGTAGTTGATGGTAAAGTAGTCAGTGTTATAGAGAATGTTCCAACAACTACTCTTTATATTGATGGGAATAGTTTCACTATTTACTTTCTTGTCATGGCTGTAGCGGGCTTTGATGCTGTTATTGGTATGGATTGGCTCAGTAGTCAAGATGCTGAGATCTTGTGTTCTAAGAAGATAATCAGATTCCCTTTATCCGACGGTTCTTATGCTATAGCTCGAGGAGAGAAGAGGGAGTCTGCTATTCCTGTCATTTCTGTGATAAAAGCACAAAAGTTGTTTGCAAAGGAATGTATCTCCTACTTTGCATATGTGATTAATGCTGAGATAGGAGAAAAGAATGTTCATGATATCAGGGTTGTTTCAGAATACCCTGATGTCTTTCCTAAAGATTTACCGGGTTTACCTCCTTTTAGGGATATAGAATACCGGATTGATCTGGTTCCTCGAGCGACACGTGTAGCAAAATCCCCCTATCATCTCGCTCCATCTGAAATTCGGGAGATGATGTCTCAAATCCAGAAACTACTTGATAAGGGCTTTATTCGCCCATGTTCTTCACCGTGGGGAGCTCCTGTTTTATTTGTTAAAAAGAAGGACATGACTCTCCGAATGTGAATCGATTACAGGGAGCTTAACAAGCGAACTGTAAAGAACAAATATCCATTACCTCGCATAGATGATCTATTTGATCAATTGCAAGGTACCACCTGCTTTTCTAAGATTGATTTACGTTCTGGCTATCATCAAGTCCGTGTTCGAGAAGATGATATCACAAAAACCGCGTTTAGAACTCCATATGGGCACTACGAATTCTTGGTTATGCCATTCGGCTTAACCAGTGCTCCCACTATCTTCATGGATATGATGAATCACGTATGTCACCCTTTTCTTGATAAATTTGTGATCGTGTTCATTGATGATATTCTCATTTATTCTAAAACCGAGGTGGAACACGAGCAACATCTTCGTCTTATTCTGGAGACTTTTAAGCGAGAACAACTCTACGCAAAGCTACCTAAATGTGACTTCCGGCTTAAGGAGGTCCATTTCTTGGGCCATGTTATATTCACCGAAGGTATTAAAGTTGATCCTTTGAAGATTGAAGCTGTTATAAACTGGAAAACTCCTCAGAATCCATCTGAGATAGAGTGTTTCTTAGGTCTTGCTGGTTACTACAAGCGTTTCATACAAAATTTTCTAAACTTGCTGGTCCATTGACTAAGTTGACCCACAAGGATGTTGCATATGTGTGGAGTGAAGATCAAGAGAAATCATTTCAGACTCTAAAGAAATTGTTATGTCTAGCACCTATTCTAACATTGCCTAATGGGTCAAAAGACTTTATTGTCTATTGTGATGCTTCATATGCAGGTCTAGGTTGTGTTTTAATGCAATGAGACAAGGTGAGTGTATATGCTTCTCGTCAATTGAAGCCACACGAGAAGAATTACCCAACACATGATCTGGAGCTTGCAGCTGTGGTATTTGCTTTGAAAATATGGCGTCATTACTTGTATGGCACCAAATGTATTTTATGCATAGATGATAAAAGTCTGCAGTATGTGTTCACGCAGAAAGAGCTTAATATGAGACAAAGACGTTGGTTGGAGCTGATAAAAGACTATGATTGTGAGATCAAGTATCATCCGGGCAAGGCAAATGTGGTAGCTAATGCACTGAGTCGAAAGAACTCTCCTGTAATGGCTAAATTCATGAAACTTACTGTTGAATCTGGTATCATTGCTCAGTTGAAAGTAGCACAACAAGAACCATTACAAGAAAAAAACTTGAAAGCTCAGACAATGACTAAAATATCAAAGCAATTGGGAGAAGACAGTCGGGGTCTGAAGACATTTCAATCCCAAATCTGGGTACCGAGTCTTGGTGGCAATCGGGAGACAATCTTACATGAAGCACATAAATCTAGATTGTCTATTAATCCCAGAAGCACAAAAATGTACCAAGACTTGAAATCATTGTATTGATGGCCTACATTGAAGCGTGACATAGCTTCATTTGTAGAAAAATGCCAAGTGTGCGTGCAGGCCAAAACCGAACACATGTGACTTATTTTTGTTTCAAAATAGTGTTTTTCATTTAAGTATATTAATTAATTGGTTTTCCTCTCAATCAAACAAAAGGTTCTAAATTTGGTATTACTTAATATCAAAATAAACTAATACCTTAATGTAACATCCTCACAAAGGGCCTAGACCCAAGTTTACGTGGTACGTATAATAAATTAAATAAAATATATATTTGTTAGATATTAAAGAAAAATAACAAAATTAGTTATTAAATGAGTTAATAAAAATATCGATAAAAATAAAAAAGAATAAAAGAATATTAAATGGTTTAGAAACAGGTCTCCAAAAATATCCCCGTTAGTTAAAACGGGTACTCTTGCGTTAAGTTGTAAACTGGAAAGGGGAACAAAAGACCCACTTGTAAAAAATATAGATCCACAAGTATGCATCCTTTCTAAACCCACGTTTCATATCACAGACACCTCCAAACTCATTTTCTTCACTTTGTGTGTTCCTGTGTTCAAATTTATTCAAAGAGGAAATCAACGAAGCTCCAATCTGCTGTAATTCAAGTTTAAATCCAAGCTTCAATCTGTTTCTAATCATATCTCCATCTGATTTTTGTAAGTTCTCTATCACCAAGTTCAATTCCTTAAGTTTCAAGTTTAGGTGTTTTGGGTAAAGATTAGGAATTGATGCCTATAAATGGAATTCATGTTACCAATTGACTTCTATGTTGATATTAAGTTCACAAAAGTTGTTTTTGTTAATTAAAGAAGAGATTTTGATTAGCTTTGTAGATTAAAGTCCAAATGGGTCAATATTAAGAAATTGGTCCCAAAGTCTGATTTTGATGTTAAATGATTTAAAAAGTGTGTTGTTAGATTTTTTTTATGTGTTAGTTTAAATATGAATGAAAGGAATCACCTGGAAGTGTTTTGGTAATATTTTGATGTTGGTTTGGCTGGGAAACAACAGTGTCTGGTTGAACCTACTGCTGCAAATGGAAAGGCACAGGCGTGCCTCTTAAGATCCAACCGTGACCAAGGGCATACCCCGGGAGGCACGGGCGTACCTCCAAAAGGTACGGGCGTGCCTAACCCTAGAAGGTCTGGGGGAGTGCCTGCAGTCACAGGGCGTACCTGAGTATCAGGTACGGGGTGTGCTTGCCCAAGTCCAGGGCGTGCCTCGCCAGGTATGGGCATGCCTTGGCTAGGTACGGCCGTACCCTGCCTTATTGCAGTTTCTGTTTTAGTGTTTAATTGTGCGTAAAAACTTGTTTAGGTGTACTAGTTGATCTAGAAACATCTGTGACTTAGTACTTACTTGTTATAACTCCAAAGGTGAGTAACAGTTAACTCGAGCATGATATTAATAGTGTTATAATGATGTTTTGGATGTTACATATCGAGAAATTGTAGTTATGCATGTTTAAAGGTTTAATGAACAAAATGTGTTATTCAAATGTTATGTATGCATGTTGAAAGGCCTGTGTAGGTCATTGTTGATATGTTAAGGCCGGAGTAGGCGAATTGTGTTTGTGCTAAGGCTGGAGTAGGCCATTGTATGTTGTACCGGTACTTTGTTGGACATTGGGGCCAAATTATATGGGTCTTGAGTTGGGGCCTTGTTTCGCAAGCTAGGATGTGCGGAGATTCAACGATCACGAATCTTGGTTCTTGCAAAACCTCTGCCCCTCGATACGATATGGGCTCTCAGTTCCCGCTGATCCCAAATGGGATATGTTTCCCGATAACGCAATGGTGGACCGCCACCTGCTCCTCCACCAGCGCGGTGGAAGTAACGGTTTTCCGAGTGAAGATCACTGAGCCGGGCTCATTACCCTGCAAGACGTGATGCCTGCTGACTAACAGGTTCTTCACCATGTGTTAGGATAGACTTGAATGAAGTTATGTGATGCATGTAATGTGTTTATGATACTATTAGTATACTTCTTCCGCGTAATTGTTACTCACTAGCTATTTATAGCTAACCCTCTCATGAACATTCCATATGCAGGTAAATAGATTGTTGGTGAGGACGGGAACCTGCTAGGAGTTCATGATATGTTTGGGAACACTTTGTAAATGTTTTGTTTATGTAATATGTAATGTAATGGTCGACAGATTTGGTAACGGTTGGAGTGTTTTGTTTAATAATACATTTGTATTACAACTTATATATATATAAGTTGTAAAATGTTAAATAAATATTTAGCTTCCGCACGCATTTTTATAAAAAAAATAGACTCCTGAAATTTAAGTAACGGCGTTACATTTAAATGGTTTGGCAAATAGCTTTAGCCCCTAAAATTCCAAATTCTATAAGAAATAAATCAATCACATTCATATTTTGTACCAACTTCTATTAAATATGATGATCACTTTACCTCTTTTGCTATTAGATGTGTTTACGTTTAAAACTTGCTCTTTAATGTATTAAACTTTTAAAACTAAGTTATTGTGCATATCAAGTGACCTCTTAAACACGTCATATCCTTATGAATGATTGGACCGTTGAATAGGCACCTTTAGAGCATTGTTACATTACCCTTTATCAACTATGACCCGTTACAAGTAGATATATCCCATAAACTCTTACTACAGATTGTTCACGTAAATAGGACCATTGTATAACCATTTTCATCCACTACAAGCAAACATGATTCATGGCGGTAGGATCAAATATTGTATAGAAGTATAAATATAAGTTTGTATTGTAACGGATCAAATATTGTCATAATTGACAAGGGTCATAATTGATATGTCGGGGTCATATTTGCTTGTAACGGGTCTTAATTGGTAGGTATGAGTATTGTAGCGGGTCATAACGAGTCGGTATACATTATATTTGCTTGTAAGGAATCATAACGGTTCTATATGCATCAAAATTTACTTGTAATGGCTTATATTGGGTTCCCATGAATCATATTTGCTTGTAGTGGATGAAAATGGTTAGGCATGGGTCCTATTAACTTGACCCGTAGTAAGGCGGTATTGGATATGTCTACTTGTAACGGGTTGTAATTAATACGTAGGGTCATATTTGCTTATAACAGGTTATAATTGGTCGGTATGAGTTATTTTGTTAGTAACAGGTCATAATGGGTTGCTATAACCATTATTTACTTGTAGTGGGTTATTATGGGTCGGTATAAGTTATATTTGCTTGTAATGAATCTTAACGTGTCATATTGAATCATAATTTGCTTTTTAATAGCTTATAATGGGTTTCGAAGAAACTTGTTTGCTTGTGGTGGATGAAAATGGTTAGACGTGGGTTCTATTTACTTGAACGACCCGTAGTAAGACTTTATTGGGTATATCTCCTTGTAATGGGTCGTAATTGATACATGGGGTAATATTTGCAAGTAACGGGTTGTTATTGGTAGGTATGAGTTACTATACCTATTATGGGGTCATAATGGGATCAAAGTTTGCTTTTAATGGTATAATGGGTTGCCCTGAATCATGTTTGCTTGTAGTGGATTAAAATGGTTATACACGGATCCTATTTACTTGAACAACCTGTAGTAACACTTTATGGGATATATCTATTTATAACGGGTCATAATTGATACGTGGGGTCATATTTGATTATAATGGGTCATAATTGGTATGTATGAGTTATTTTACTTGTAATAGGTCATAATGGGATGGTATAAGTACTATTTACTTATAGCGGGTCATAATGGGTCGGTATAAGTTATATTTGCTTGTAATGAATCATGACGGGTCATAATGGGTTGATATCGGGTCATAATGCGGGAACAACTCGTATTAGTTGTTTTTACCTATATATTTTAATAAATAACGTAGTTACATATATTGTTAGTCCCATGTTTACAATAGTTGGAATTGATGAGACAAACCATAGCTATGTATAGATGATAGGTTTAGAGTTAGGAATTATGTAGCTCTGTTATAGACTGACTAGTCAGCTTAGGTTGAGTAATCAGCGTATAAATAAATATAGAGTTTTCTATGTAAGTAGTAGATAGCTCAGTGACTTCTAAGCTAAGATAGGTTTATGGAATGAAGAATTGAAGATTTGAAGAATCAAGAAGTCAAGAACTCAGCTTGATAACGTCAAGACTGAGTGAGTCAGCTCCGCGTTAGAAGTCAGTTCAAGAATTTAAGTAAGTTCTAAATCCTGTTATAAATTCACCATATCTACGACACTTAAATTAGAATATCTGAACCTAATTTAAAGTTTCTAGTAGTTGGATAGAGATTTAAAACGGAATTTGTTAGATATGTTCTAAATAATGAGTTTGTTACGGTTTTAAAGAAAACATAACTTCTATCTTTAAACTACGATTTGTTCGTAGATATATCAAGGATGAGTATCAACCTACTTATGGGTTTCAATATATATATATATATATATATATATATATATATATATATATAGCACACAGAATACTGAACAGAGAGTACTGCATAAGTTGCAAAACGTACGTGTGTTTGTCATACTTGATACGCGTGTGTTGCGATAACTTTGTGAGTTCAAAGTTTGAAAGAGAGTTTTCAAGAGTTCTTGTTAATCAGTTTTAACAAGAAGTTCGATCATCAATTAGTTTGTGATACGAGAGTGTTTAGAGAGAGTTGAGTTTATTATCAGTGTAAACATCAAATCATCCTATTGATTTGATTAGAAAGTAATAGTTGTAATAATTCTGTTTGTTCATTGAATATGCATTTGATACATTGTTTTAAAAGTGTATTCAACCCCCCTTCTACACTATATCGGTTGCTTGTTTACCCTCTTTGGGACCAACAACTGGTATCAAAGCAAGTTTCTTCATCAACTGAAGATCAAGATCCGTTGTCAAGAGGTCAAGAGGTCAAGATGTCTATCAACAAGCAATCAAATCATATTCCAACAATGGCGGCAAAAGGATGTCCTATATTTGATGGCAATGACTATCCTGTGTGGAAGTTCAGAGCCATGTTGTATCTGAAGTCAGTGGATCACAGGATGAGTACCGTGATTCAAGATGGCCCAATCATACCCATGATCTATATTACTGCCACTAACAAAACTGTTCCCTCTGGAGAAACTCCCAAGCCTGAAGCATCTTGGACCGAGGAAGATCACAAACTATTCAATCTTGATGATAAGGCACAAAGCATTATAGCAAATGCTTTGATGAAGCCTCTTCTACATACTGTGGCTGGGTGCCCAACTGCAAAAGAAATGTGGGATACTCTCAGTGTCACGTATGAAGGCACTGACCTGGTCACGCAACATAAGAAGACAAATCTGAGTCGTTCTTATGAGACTTTCTTTGCAAAAAAGAATGAAACTCTGGTTGATCTGTTTACCAGATTTCAATGCTTGATTAATGATCTGCTCTTGGTAGGTGTCAAGAAAGATGAAAATGAGTTGGTACTCAAGTTCTTGGATGTGTTACCTGAACAATTCAATGAGATTACCATTGCACTTCATGCTGGAGGAACCTTAGGAAAATATGATCTCATATCTATCTATGGTTTCCTTCTAAATCATCAACAGATCATGGAACAGAAGAAAGTGGCGCAGCAACAATTAAAAGAATCTATCAATAATGACGGATCTGCATTAATTGTAGAAAAGAAGAATAAGGGATCTAAAAAGTCTCAAGCTGAGACTGACTTTAAATCTGAATGTGAGGAGGTAAGTCCTAACTTAGATTCAGATGATGATGAGATGGATGCTCTTACTGAACAAATGGCAATGTTAGCAAGGAATTTTAGAAAGTTCAGAAGAGGAAGGGGTCAATCTGACAAAAGCAAAAGTGGTAAGTCTACTTTTGATGCTAAGCAAGCTAAGTGCTACAACTGTCAGAAGATAGGACACATAGCTGCTGAGTGCAGAGTTAAGAAGGGAGAATCAGCTTCAGTGGTTGACAAGAATGCATATAGAGCTGATAAATATAAAAAGAAATATCAGAGACTCAAAGCCAAGCCAGATGAAAACACCAAAGGTCTTCTTGCGGAGACTTGGGATACTGAATTATCTACTTCAGATGATGATGAGCCAAATAGGTGCTTGATGGTCATTGAGGATAAAGAGGAACAAGTTGACTATGAGTTAGAAGATAGTTCCTTTGATGAGGATCTAGCAGAAGCGGCTAAGCTAAGTAAGAAACCAACGACTGGGATCCTGCCTCAATGTATAAGGTAAATAACTTGAGCTCTTACACTGACGAATAAAAATGTTTAATATTTAACTATTTTTTGAATGACTTCAAAACCTCTCTCACAGTTCAATCTAATTTGAAATCTGAAATTTCGAAATTAAAAGATGAACTTAAACACTCTGAAACTCTCATAAATGTTTGTGAAAAGACTCAAAGTGATTATGAGTGTCAGCTTCACATAAACAAACTTCTAAGTGAAGAATTACAAGAAACAAAAGAACAAGCTGACAATCTAAGAAAGATCTGTGAATCTTGGTATAAGTCATCAAGGGAACCAGAAAAATATATCAACCAGCAGATACCAAATGAAGTAAAAGCAGTGCTAGGGGAGATTATAGTGCTGATGCTGATGAAATCATCAAAGAACAAGTAAGTCTTGAAGACAAAAATGATAAATCGGATGATATACTTCCAAAGACATTTTTAAGGAACAAGGATGGAAAACAATTCAAAACCAATAAGGTTTTGAGACCAACCCAAAGCCCCTTGGTTATCCATACAAACCATCAAGCTAAATGTTCTAGATCCAACAGAAACTCTAAGTCAGTTTTCAAAAGATTGGATTACAATCCTATGAGAACAACTGTGTTTGACAAAATAACTCACATCAACTCAAAGAGACATAACTCTCAAGCCAAATATGAAAGGATGTCTAAGAACAGAAAGTTGTCTGTAAGTCAGACTTCACCAAATAAGGGTAACCATAGAGCTGACAAAGGTAAGTCCAAAGTCAGAGAAAATCAAGTTGACAAACTGTCTAAAAGGATTGAAAGGTTATCCACATCTTATGACCCTAAAAGCGAATCCAAATTCAATGTTGGAAAACTCAAAGAAGTCACCTAAACACCTATCTTTAGAAGAAAATGCTATAAGTGTGGTGAAAGAGGTCATGAAGCCAAAGATTGTGTAAGTACCAAAACAATGAAGCAAAGGTATTCTAAGTGAATTCCAAAACAATGAAGGACCCAAGGTGACATTTGGGGATAATTCTCAACGAAGGACTAAAGGTTATGGAAAGATAACTGCTGGAACAATCACTTTCAAAAAGGTAGCATATGTTGAAGGCCTTAAACACAATCTGATAAGTATCAGTCAATTGTGTGATGAGGATTATGAAGTCACCTTGAGAAAGCATGCAGGAACAACTTATGATAACAAGGGAAAGCCAAAACTAATGGCAAAAAGAGAGAGATATATCTATTTGTTAGATCTCAGCTCCGCAGATCCTTAAACTGAAACCTGTTTGCATTGTGACTCAACTCCCAAGCTGACTTGGTTGTGGCACAAAAGACTGTCACACCTAAATTTCAAATATATTAACAAATTTTCTAGCAAAGAGTTAGTCTCTGGTCTGCCAAAGATCACATTTGCTAAAGACAAACTTTCCTCGGCTTGTGAAATGGAAAAACATCATAAGGGATCCTTCAAGTCCAAACATAATTTTTCAATTATAGAACAATTGCATATGTTGCATTTGGATTTATTTGGACCTATAAGCCCCCCAAGCCTAAGTGGTAAAAAGAATACTCTAGTGATTGTTGATGAGTTCACAAGATTCACTTGGGTGGTCTTCTTAAAAGCCAAAAGTGAAGCTGCATATGAGTTAATCAGCTTCATAAGACAAGAACAGTTGCAAAAGGGTAAGTCTGTTAAGCAGCTCAGAAGTGATCATGTGACTAAGTTTAGAAACTCAACCCTTGAAGGCTTTTGTGAAGAGAAGGGAACTATACAGAATTTCTCATCTGTAAGAACTCCACAACAAAATGGAGTTGCTAAAAGGAGAAATAAAACCTTAATTAAAGCTGCCAGAACCATGCTATGTGAAGAAAAGCTCAAGCTGAACTTTTGGGCAGAAGCTGTAAGCACAACTTGATACACACATAACAGATCAATGATAGTTAAAAGACATGGTAAAACACCTTATGAGATGTGTCATGGCAGAAAACCTAATATTGGATACTTCCATATCTTTGGTTCAATATGCTATGTGCTAAACCAAAGAGATCAACTCCTTAAGTTGGAACCTGAAGATGATCAAGGTCTATTTTTTGGATATTCTTCAATCTTTGAAGCTTACAGAGTCTATAATCTTATAAGAAAGGTAATTGAAGAGTCAGTACATGTTACGTTTGATGAGACAAGTATTGACAAATCTGACAAGGCTCAAGCTGACCCAGTTAGTCTGAGTGAGCTTGAAAGGAGCAAAGAAGATCTCACATCAAATCCCATGTATGTTATGGATGATTCTGATGATGAGGATGGTGGTAAATCTGACAAATGTGCATCATCAAAATAAACTATCAAATTTGAAGATACTCAGCCTGAGAATCTAGGTGAATCATCTAGTACAAGTCAGATTGAAAATCTAAATGATCTCTCAATCCCTACTCAGACTGAAGAAGTAAGTCCTATTCAGCCTGAGAAACACTGCTCAGATTTAGACCCAGAACCACAGACTCCCACTACAACCTTCAAAGTATTAAAAGATCTTCCCCTTGATGACATTATTGGTAACATTGAAGATGGTGTGTTAACTAGATCTAAGGCAAATTCAAACTATGTTGCCTACTCTAGTTTTCTATCTCAAATGGAACCAAAGAAGACAGAAGAGGCTCCAAAGGATGAAGATTAGATTGAAGATATGCAAGAGGAGCTGACAGAATTTCAAAGAAATAAGGTCTGGAACCTTGTCCCTGCTCCCAAAGGAAAAACAATTATAGGCACTAAGTGGGTCTATAGAAACAAAATGGACAAGGATGGAGTAGTTATCAGAAATAAGGAAAGGCTAGTAGCTCAAGGGTATCGACAAGAAGAAGGTATTGACTATGATGAGACCTTTGACCCTGTTGCAAGGATTGAAGCTATAAGATTGTTTCTAGCCTATGCAGCCTTCAAAAATTTTAAAGTGTATCAAATGGATGTTAAAAGTGCTTTTCTAAATGGATCACTACATGAGGAAGTCTATGTGAAACAACCCCCTGGTTTTGTTGATCCTAAACATCCAGATTATGTCTATGAGTTAGACAAGGCTCTATATGGACTCAAGCAAGCTCCAAGAGCATGGTATGATACACTGTCCACCTATCTGTTTTCAAATGATTTTATTAGAGGGAGTATTGACAAAACTCTATTTATAAGAAAGATCAGAGTACGTGTCATTCTGGTTCAAATCTATGTGGATGACATTATCTTTTGTTCGACAAACCAAGGTCTGTGTGATTGTTTTCTAAGATAATGTCCAATCAATATAGAATGAGCATGATGGGTGAGATGACTTACTTTTTGGGACTTCAAATCATCCAGAAAGAAGATGGTATATTCATTAATCAGAGCAAGTATGTTTTTGATCTGATTAAGAAATATGGATTAGACTCAAGCCATCCTGCAAAGTCTCCAATGTTACACAATGTCAAGTTGCACAAGGACATTGATGGAAAATCTGTATGTCAGACTACATATAGAGGAATGATAGGTTCATTACTCTATTTGACAGTAAGCAGACCTGATATAATGTTTGCTACATGTGTTTGTGCATGATATCAGGCTGATCCAAAGGAATCACACTTTCTAGCTGTTAAAAGAATTCTCAAATATCTGAAGGGAACACCAAATTTAGGTTTGTGGTATCCCAAAGGATCATGATTTGAGCTGATAGGGTACTCAGATTCAGACTTCACAGGTTGTGGCCTAGATAGAAAGAGTATAGCTGGAGGATGTCAATTATTGGGTGAAAAATTAGTTAGCTGGACAAGGAAGAAACAAAACTCGGTGGCAATTTCCACAGCTGAAGCTGAGTATGTGGCTGCAGGGAGTTGTTGTGCTCAAATACTATGGATGCAACATCAGCTTAAGGTCTTTGACTTGCATTATTCAAAGACTCCCATATTCTGTGACAATCAAAGTGCTATTCCTATCACACACAACCCAGTGTTTCACTCAAGAACTAAGAACATTGACATAAGACATCACTTCATCAGAGACATAGTAGAAAATGGAAAGATAGAGTTAGTCTTCAATGAGACTAAATATCAACTTGCAGATATCTTCACTAAACCAATTGAAGGCACAAGATTTACAACTCTACTTTGCAAGCTTGTCATGCTCAACCCTTAGTTTGGTGTGTTCCACTTTTTTTTATCTCTGTTTAATATACGCTAAGTGCTCAATATGAGCTGAGTGCTCAATCTGAGCTGAGTGTTTAATCTGAGCTGAGTGATCAATATGAGCTGAGTGCTCAATCTGAGCTGAGTAATCAGTTCTAATGTATGGTCAGTTCCATAGGTCTAGGTTAGTCCAACCTTATAGTATCAAATATGTAAGGTGTGTCCTGTTTAAAATAAACGTAAGTCGTTTTCAAAATTAATTATTTAAAAGAATCTTGGTGATAATTTATTTCATCTTGAAAGAATTCTGATCAATGTAACAGTGTAAGTCTAAGTAGGTTACATTAAATATAGTATTTATAACAAACTGCGTAGCCGGTTGTTATTGTAATGGTCATATTTATTGCCGTCCGACAACGGTAACTTTTCTCTCACATTTAAAAGGTATAAATAAGAGAGACTCCTCATCATATTTCGTTTACTCTTCCAAATCTTATACCTCCTTCTCTATTCTCTAAAACCCTAACCTTGCTTTGTGCATAATCAATCGCTAAGTGCAAAACCCTACTATTGCTACGTGCAATCTGATACGATAAGTTCGAATTCAATGGAGGGTTACACTCTTAATTTATCTAATCAAATGATCCGAGGTGGTTCTTTCATGAACAATGCGCTCCCTATTTACAAGCAAAAGAATGTCGTAGCCTGTATCGACATACAAAAGTGCAAGACTGGCAGGGGCTATGAGGACTGGGTCTCATACATTTGAAAGGGACCCTTGGCGCATGCTTTCCTTCGTGGTCCTGCGGTGCTCATCCCACAACTCCTCAACTAGTATTGGTACACGTGCAAACTAGATGCAAATCAACAAGTAATAAGAGATACAGTCCTAAGTGGACAAATGGCGATTGAGATAGATGTAAAGTGTCTCAGATGAATTCCTCATCTCCCTGTTCACAATCAATACGAAGCCACAGTCTCTAGGGAAACCTCAAGGAGAGTATTACCTTTAATGGTTCATCGTCAAGTCGTAAGGGTGATAAGAAAATCCATTTTCCAGACAGCATGGGGATTCATGGTGTCCACGGTGGTCCGTTCACTTGGATACAAGGTGGGTGGCCTGGATAATGTTAATGACTTCGAAATGCAACTGCTATGTAACATATTCTATGATCGAAGATTGGACTTCGCTGAGTTAATCTCTGAGGTACTCAAGTCGTTGGTGAGCAAGAATATGAGGGATACCATCGTGCCTTTTGTAAGATTCTTATCTATGGTGATAGAGGACAGGTTGGGTAGAAGATATGCTGCTCGATACGAGTCAACTCCTACTCCTGTTCTCAGCTCAAGGATGTTTGATGATGATATTTTCCCTGAGAACCCCACCATGAGTGCTCAGATGAGGGTGTATGCACAGCTTCCGACTTCAAGCTCTGATAAGGAGGAAGCTAAAGGTATCAATAATTATGAAGCTGAGTCCTCCAAAGTTGTGCCTCGAAGAATTTACTCCACTTCAAGCTCTGACCAAGCGAGTATGTTCCCTAGCTCAGAGTCCCCATGGATTGGCGAAGGTATAACTTCTCTTCCTTCATCTCCTTCCTTCTCTCGCATTTCTCCATCTCGTATATAGGGAGATAAGACTGAGTCAAGCCCATCTCAGTCCAACCCCTCTCCCCTACCACATAAATCTCCATATATTCTTCACTCTCCAACCAACCTTGGTCAGCCCACTACTACCAAGGATATATCCTACATCTCTGTCCTTCACCTTAAATGGACCTTAGAGCTGATGTCACACTAACACCTCCACCGGCAGGAGCTGAGCGGGAGACACCTTCTCTTAAGGTGCCAACCTCAAGGCTTATTGTATCCAGTCAGCCTAAGCCGGGTATTGTGTCTACTCAGCCCATACCTATCCTAGCCATGGGAGAACCTATTTATATGCCTTCACAGACACATGAATGTCACATTGCACATATGACCTCTCCCCAGGGTCAACTACCCCCCTTCACACCACTAAGCTCAGCCTACCCCACTACCATAGTTCACGACAATGGTCATTCTTCTCTTCCATTCTTACACACTCAAGCATGACCTGTCAATGAACCTTTCATACACCACGAAGGTTTACAGGGTCCCCATTCTGGCCCCCTTGATTCTTTAGCTCAGCACCAACCTTTGGATATGGGGCCCACATTCTCACCTCATGAGGCACACTCAACAGCCTCTCCTACAGTCGAAATTCATTCCTCCACTAGCCAGGATGAATTTGAGGTTAAGCAACGATAAGAGGAGCCCAAACTAATGGCAAATGATGCCCAAGCCATTATGGAGTACCTACAAACTCAGTTTGAGCTCCTGCACAAGAAGCGAAAAAGTGACAAAGCCAAGTTGATGCGCAAGATGAATGATCTGTCAAACTCTGTGGCCAACTTGGAAAATATTGTGCTTAGATTAAGATCCTCCCCTATTGATGATGACAAAAAAGGGGTGGAAGAATCAAAGAAATCTAATAATGTGGTTGAGGGGGAGCATACAGAGGAAGTACAAATCGAAGAAGAAGCTCATGATCAGTTCATGAGTACTGTAGATCAGCCATCTAAACAAAAGCAACAAGCTCCAGCAGTTCAAACAATAATAGCTCTGTTAGTCCAATCAGCTCAACCAGAAACTCAATCTGAAGAAACATCTCAAGCTATTCATACCAATTTTCCTCACGCTAAGCTACCAAAGTTTGTTGAAGCTGAGTCTGTTCCAACTTCACAAATGGATAAAGGGAAATGCAAGGTGTTTGAGACGGTAAAAAGAAAGAAAAGAACAAGTGCTATGTCTCTAGCAAAGAGAAGAAAAGTCATCATTATTGAGCCTGAGCCCGAGCAACAAGGTCAGTATCAACTAGTTCCATATGAATCTGACTCAAGTGATGAAGCTGATGCAGCACAGAAAGCCAGTGACATGCTTGTTGAGCAAATGTTACAAGAAATGGCTAAAGAATTGGGCATGATGGTGGAGCAAATGAAAGAGCAGCAACGACAAGCAGAGCTGCAAGGAGAAAAGGCTAAAGCTGAAGCTGCCAGAGCTGAAGCTGAAGCTGATTACTCTAGACCAAGAGCTGAACCAATTCAATACACGGATGATGATCTAAGATATTGCTGGTGAGAAGATTATTTAAGTTGAGATTCTCTGAATGGAAGACAGTGGCCTTGAATGTTAAAAGAATGAAACAAAGTCAGATTAAACAAGAGGGCATTCAAGAGCTTAAAAGAATTTTTCTTAGGATTGATCAGCTTGGAGAAATTCCAACAGCTGAATTTGATGTCCTCTTAAATCGTAACAAAGATGCAACAGAAAGAGCAGCTAGGCAAAGGAAGAATAGAGTTCTCAGCTTACAAGTCCCCAAAGGTGTTGAATTCAAGGAGAATACATATATTGATCAACCCCTATCAGGCTTTATGTACTTAGACATTGAAGGAAATCAATGTTTCTTGGAGGAAGCCAATATGCACTTGGCTAGCTTAGAGCAAATTCTGTATTTGAGAATTCTATGTGATGACTCAAGTCATAATTCACCATTCAGATATCAAATAAACAGAGCAATCAGATCAAGAAGAGATGAAATAAAAGAATATCAAGATGGTGAAGAAACCCTTATCAGTGTGATCAAAGAAGCAGCCATCTAGGAGCTTAAGTGCTATGATATGTGGTTAGAAGTTGGAGATCCTATAGATTAAATAGATTAGTTCTATAATTTTGTAAGCACTTAGTGTGCATAAGCTAATCAAAATGATCAAGCTAAAATATAAATGATATGTTCATTAATGAAAAGTTAAGTTTGATATGTTCAACTGTTTGATGTGTTCAAATAAACAGTTTTGTAAGTTTAAGCTGAATATTGATATGTTCAAGTATAAACTGATAAGTTCAGTAATACAAGTTTTGTAAATTTAGAACTTAAATAAATTCTGATAAGTTTAGTATCTAAGTATTGGTATGTTTAAATGCTTAGAATACAAGTCTTAGAATAGATTTGTAACCTAAAATCTTGTAAGTTCAAGACATGATGAATATGTATAGATCAGTTTAATACCTATTTCAAGAACTAACTTTGGTCAGTTCAAGAGTGGTTCAATAATTCTGTTAACCTATACGTACTTTGATTCAATATTTTGTCATCATCAAATAGGGGGAGATTGTTAGTCCCATGTTTAGAATAGTTAGATTTGATGAGACAAACCATAGCTACGTATAGATGATAGGTTAAGAGTTAGGAATTATGTAAGTCTATTATAGACTAACTAGTCAGCTTAGGGTGAGTAGTCAACGTATAAACAGATACAGAGTTTTCTATGTATGTACTAGATAGCTCAGTGACTTCTAAGCTGAGAGAGGTTTTTGGAATGAAGACTTGAAGATTTGAAGAATCAAGAAGTCAAGAACTCAGCTTGATAACGTCAAGACTGAGTGAGTTAGCTCATCGTCAGAAGTCAGTTCAAAAATTTAAGTAAATTCTAAATTCTGTTATAAACTCTCCATATCTACGACACTTAAATTAGGATATTTGAACCTAATTTAAACTATCTTTTTGTTGGATAGAGATCTCAAACGGAATTAGTTAGATGTGTTCTAATGAATGAGTTTGTTACGGTTTTAAAGAAAAGATAAGTTCTATTTTTAAGCTACAATTTGTTCGTAGATATATCAAGTATGAGTATAAACCTACTTATGGGTTTCTATATATATATATATATATATATATAGAACACAAAATATTGAACAGAGAGTACTGCATAAGTTGCAAAACGTACGTGTGTTCGTCATACTTGATACGTGTGTGTTGCGATAACTTTGTGAGTTCAAAGTTTGAAAGATAGTTTTCAAGAGTTCTTGTTAATCAGTTTAGCAAGAAGTTCGATCATAAATTAGTTTCTGATACGAGAGTGATTAGAGAGAGTTGAGTTTATAATCAAAGTAAACATCAAATCATCTTGTTGATTGATTAGAAAGTAATAGTTGTAACCATTTTGTTTGTTCATTGAATATACATTTGATTAATTTGATTGATTGTTTTAAAAGTGTATTCAACCCCCTTCTAAACTATATCGGTTGCTTGTTTACCCTCTTTGGGACCAACATATATATATATATATATGTTTATTTATTTTGTAGCCGGAGGTTAAAAGCTATTCTTAGTAACCCGACATTTAGCACAAGGATTACGAAGATAGTCTGATCGTTAGCACCTCAAAGTGATATGGGGTCGTGAATGCGTGAAGTAAGGATGAGAATAACGATGATGAAGTGTAGGTTATGTTTGATATGTTAGACTTTGTCCTATGTAACAAACAATTACTTAAAACAACTAATCTTTTCGATTTGGTATTAGGAATTGGTGATATTTATTTAATGTATATAGATTAATTATCTATTTTTGGCTATTGCAGCATTTATGTTATTAAATATTATAAAAAGGATAATTTATCTGCATTTTACTAGGAAAATATTTTTTGAAGTAAAAACAACAACGTTAATAGGGGCGACTTTAAGCAATAGGGGTGACACTATAGGAGAGATGTTAATAGCAGGGACATAGGAAATAGGTTCGACAAGATATGAGGGCGACACTAATAGGGGTGAGAAATGGCATTACGGGCGACGGGCAATAGGGGCGACTCAATAGGGGTGACTGAATAGGTCGACGTGCTGCCCCTAACGGCAATAGAGGCGACATTTTAGGGCTTTAGGGGTTACTTTTTTCGTGCCTAATTTCTTAATGTGATTAAAAAATGCCTATAATTGATTTTAGATTTGTTATATGGGTTAGGTAGCTAAAAGTGGTATACATAGAAAAGAGATGGTCAATTATACAGTTACATGCTACATTTGAACGGGTCAATTAAATATTTACATTATATAGTTGTATTCTTAGATTTTAAACGAGTCTATTAAACAATTAAATTCTATTTATATTTATATATTTTTTCCTTTCAATTAAACGGGTCAATTAAGTGAAGACATTGAAATCATAATACTAACTTATGTGTTACTCGGAGAACTCAAACTAAACAATTCAATGTGTCAAATTAGGAGTGATTGTCACTATAATGAAGTAGGTGACAGATGTTGATGTATATTATCTTTGAATATGGTAAAGGTTACAAGGAAGGATGCATGTGTCACCTGATATATAACATGCAAAGGTGACACTAAACTACAAAATGTAAACTAGATTACAAACATAAAATTCATACCTACCATTCTCTCCCTTGTTTGTATCTAGTCCATATTTCAGATCTACATGCCCAAGAATAACTCTTCAGATTAGATCTAGTAACATGGTAGCAGATCATATCAACGAACATAACTTTTTAGACTTAGACATAATTCAGTTTGATGATTGGATATGTAGACTCAACTTCTTCTTTCTTTGCAGTATGTATGTTAAGAAATAACCTCGTTCGAGCTTCTTCTACATTCTTTACACCCATTAGATTCACATCAAGCATTTCACTGATTTGTTCACAATAGATATTTATGAATTTTTCTTTAAGAAAAGTAGAAGGTATATCTTGATATCTCCAGTTCCTGACCTCTTTCTTCAGCACATCTCTTGTAAGCACATAACTCTTTCTTACATTCGGCAAAGACCCAGTGTGAATTGGATCTATTTGAATATTGTGTGGAATTTCCCATTTAGCATCTCTAGAAATTTCCTGTTTCTGTGTTGGCTTTAGCTGTTTTCTGATTATATCTTTTGGAGTTGTTCTAATTTTTCCAGAAGATGGTGGGAACAAGTCTGATACTTCTTTGTTGATTTTCAATACACTTTCAAGATTCAACTATTCTAGTTCAGGCTTTGCAACCTTCTAAGTTGTTAATGTTTCTTCTTTTTGTTGACTTAACCATAAGGCCCGGGACAAATCTTCATCAGTTACATCAACAATATCATCTTTTTCAAATTCAAACCCTGTCTCAACTATTTCCAATTCCTTTTGTTTACCTTTATATTTCTGCTTGAAAGATGTTTCATCCAATTTTCCAGCAACAACACCAATCCTCTGAGCAGCTGGGGTATCAAAATATGTTTTCAATCTTTTCTCCTCTGCAGGACGATCGGTATTAGAGTCATCATCATCATGCCTAAGTCGTTTTGATTACCTGGTAGCTATTTTACACGTCGACTCAACCTCCGTTCTTAATAATGATAACAAATCAGCTTCGTCGGATATATTGTCAGAATGGCCTATCAGACAAACAAGTAGTAGACTTTTAAGATCATTAACTGATAAAAAATTCATCACCTTTTCCTTTACCTCATCCTCTCTGTTTTCAATCAATTCATCTATTTGCTTCAATTCTTTGATTTTGCTTTTTGAGCTCATTGAATCTTTCAACATGTAATCTCTGAGTATCATCAAATCTGACATTTAGTTGTTCCATTGCAGCATCAAAATTAGCTTAAAAAACAAATTCCATAGCCAATTCAGACTCAGTAGGGGTAATGTTTCCGGGATAACTTAGATTTCCTGTTGAGACACCAACATCTTTAGCTTAGAAGGGCCACCAACGTTCACAGCTGGAGTAGGGTTGACTGTGGTGGGATTTCCTGCCAATCGTGGGATATGTGTAACACCAGATTTGAAAATCAATGAATTAACAAAAAATTGCGTTTTTCATAAATGTGAACTCATTCACGATTAGTTGTCATTAAATTATGCAGCGGAAATTTTAACCAAATGGTTATACATCAGATATTTACATCCAAAATTCTGTATCAACTGTTTGGTGTTACTCTATCACATCGAATGACCATAGAATCATACAATTACAACATACAAAAGTGCTCCATCCCAAAATAAACATTCAACAATAGGCAATCCCGCTCACTAGTCCACCTAATCTTTATGTGCAAAAAGACTCAACGTAACACCATTAGCTATACAACATAGCTAGTGAGTAGAAACTTATCATAAGCATCAATAAAGCAAGTCATGAATCACAGGAATAAGCAATCAATGCTACCCTATCACACAGTGGTGTGCTGACAAGATCGGTAACGGTCATATCTTGTAGGATAACTAGTCCCGCTCAACAACATTAAACCGAGGGATCAGACAAAACCATCCACGTTGGTGGGGGAGCATAAAGCAGTCCATCAAGCGACTGATTACCATTCACGTTAAGGAACGGCGGTCGTACAGAACCTACGATTCGGAATGTTACCTCAAATCATTATTAAATCCTGAATTAACTGACGGAAGTATCCTGGGATCTAGCTATCCGGCTGACCTTAACCATGCTTCAAGTTGTTCATGAACTTTTCACATACACATAACTGATCCAATTAGGATCATTCATTAAGCATGCATATTCATACATTTCCAACATAGTTGATCCAATCAGGATCAATAGCATACATATCATTTAGTTTAACTAGGCGGGTCCAATTCTGGATTCCGCTGGCATGCACTCAACATATGATCAACAAGTATTTAACATTGCATCGTACAACAAAATATCATGGCAAGACTTACATCTTTACTCTAAAACATTCATGCAATAAAAGCTACAATAAACATCTTTGTACCACATATAATTCAATTAGCAAGCAAGTCTCCCACTACTGAGACTTATGGAAGTCAGTACTCACCTGAGTAGCTTATAATACTGATTACTTTCACTCCGGTTTAGCTAACGAGGCAAGTTTACCTAAATTCATCATTATGCGCATTAAGCGTGTGCACATATGGGATTCTATTACTAGAACCCTTACAAGAACCATCTAAGGTTCATAAACATCTTAAAACAACGTTACAAAGTGTAGCACAACATGTGCCTTCAAAATGCTTAACTTGAAAAATGAAATTTTCTGATTTTCACCTCACATGTCGCATCCCAGCACTGGACGCGTCGCGTTCTTGATGCGAAAGTCGCACGGTGAAAGTCGGATCACCTAAGAGTCGCATGATCCATTGATCCGAAAGTCGGATAGAAAGATTGGTCTGAAAGTCGGAAAAGTGTCGGATCATAAAGTCGGATGGGCCTGAAGGTCGGATGAACAAAAGTCACATGAAAATATGAAGGTCGCACGACTTGTCGGGAACACACCTGCTCAACGCGTTGCGTCGCGTGTAGACCTGCACTTCATCTTCTTCTTGTTCATTATCCATCCGACTTTCTTTTCAAACTTAACATTTTCCAGATTCATAAACTCGTCTATTTCACTTCCAAAGCACTTTTAAACTTCATATTACATCTATATAAGCTTCAAGAACTCATTTAACACCATTTAAAACATCAAACATACAAAACCCACTTGTAAAGTAGGATTCATATGTTCTTGAATGGTGTTTTTACATTAACTTGAGTACCAATCTTTGCGGTCGAATTCCTCCTCTTTCAATTGGATTGCCCACCCATGAATTCCTTACATGCACCCTGCCACACTCAATCCCCCCACGCTCTTCATCCATGAATCCCATTATCTAAAATAAACGGCCAAGATTGGTTCTCGCAGTTCTCGTACGAAAAACAGTTCTTGTTTGAACCCTCCCCTATATATATATATATTTAACTTTAACTAACTAGTACACTATTACATATATATACATATATATATATATATTCATTTAAACACATCTTTATTTAAGCAAATTAATACATACATATATACAACTTCAACGATTCATATATTCTATTAATTTACATACATTTACAAACAATTTAAAAGTAGGCCCAAATCGAGAATGTTACAATATGGCCAACAAAGGCTTCACCTATGGTAGTTCCGGCAAGTCTATCTTGGAATAGATTGCACATAGCTGCCGGTGTCTATGAGTGTGTAGAAAGAATAGACTGCACATAGCTTCCGGTGTATGCTACTTCTGATGACTGCACATATCCATATCTTGGAATAGACTGCACATAGCTTCTGGTGTCTACCCCCTTAAGAGGATTCCGTCCTCGGAATAACAGGTGAATGAAACGTGGACTTAGCTTCCTCTTATGCCCAAAACAAATGACTCCTTTCCAAGGAGAAACCTTCAAGAACACACGATCACCAACATCAAATGTAGCAGGACGACGTTTGGGATCCACATACATCTTTTATCGGTCTCGAGCCTCTTTCAACTTTTCAAGAGCCACATTCACTTTATCAGATGTAATCTGGCCGATCTCAGGTCCAGCGAATTGTTTCTCACCAGGTTCCAACCAACAGGTTGGAGTATGACAACATGCCCCATAAAGCATCTCGTATGGTGGCATTCCATTGCTGGAATGATATGAATTATTATAAGCTAATTCGATCAATAGAAGATGAGAATCCCATGAACCACCAAACTCGAGTACGCATGCATGAAGCATATCTTCCAACGTTTGGATTGTTCGTTCAGATTGGCCATCTGTCTGCGGGTGATAGGCAGTGCTTAGGTGAACACGAGTGCCAAGCTCACGTTGCAAACTTTGCCAGAAATTAGAAATAAATCGAGAGTCACGATCAGAAACAATCAAACAAGGAAGACCGTGACGTGACATAATCTCATCAATATAAAGCTGAGCCAAACGAGTCAACGAAGCAGACTCGTTGGTAGCTAAGAAGTGAGCACCTTTAGTCAACCGGTCAACAATGACCCATATGATATGATCCCACTTCCATTCCAGAATATCAAGTTGTTGCAGATTGCCGTAAGGTCTCTGATGTTCCATGTTGACCTACGCACATATCTGACATATCTCCATAATTGAAGCGATGTCCTTATTAAGAGTTGGCCACCAATACAACATTTTCAGGTCATAGTACATCTCAGTGATTCCCGGATGGACAGACAACTTGGACTTGTGGGATTCTTGTAAAATCAGCTCACGGTCACCTCCAACAAGAGGTACCCAAATCTTGGATAGAAAAGTTTTCATTCTACGATTATCTTCACCCAGCTGGTCTTTCAACTTTTTCATCGTTTTAGCTTTCAGATTACTTTCTTGCAAAGCTAACATCCGGGCTTCTTTTAGCTTTGCAATCAAATCTGATATTACAGTAATCTTCATACATTTTGCTTCTAGTGATGGTCCTTTACGGCTCAAAGCATCCGCTACAACATTGGCTTTACGAGGGTGGTAACGGATTTCACAATCGTAGTCTTTAATTAACTCCAACCAACGGCCCTGCCGCTGTTTAAGTTATTTATGGGAAAAGACATACTGTAAACTCTTGTGATCAGTGCATATCACACATTTCGTGCCATAAAGGTAATGCCTCCACAACTTCAATGCAAACACAACAGCACCAAGCTCAAGATCATGGGTTGGGTAGTTCCTTTCATGTGATTTCAATTGTCGAGAAGCGTAAGCAATCACTTTATCACGCTGCATTAGGACACAACCTGGACCCGCGTACGATGCATCGCAATAAACAGAATAGTCTTTCGAACCATCAGGCAAGGCGAGGATCGGAGCTTCACATAACAATCACTTTAAGGTCTGAAAAGATTCTTCTTCAGCTTTTGACCACACAAAAGCTAATTATTTTCGATTTAGTTTGGTCAACAGACCAGCAAGCTTAGAGAAATCGCGGATAAACAGCGTATAGTAGCCAGCCAAGCCAAGGAAACTTTTAATTTCAGAAGGAGTTCGAGGAACTCCCCAATTGATCACAGCCTCCACCTTACCTGGATCTACTTTGACAATTTCTTTACAAATAACATGGCCAAGGAAATGCACTTCCTTAAGCTAGAACTCAGACTTAGAAAGCATAGCATATAACTGTTATCATTTACGAGTTTCGAGAACCTGACGAAGATGGAGCTCATGATCAACTTCAGTCTTCGAGTAAACAAGAATATCATCGATAAAAACGATCACGGATCTATCAAGAAATGGATGAAAAACGCGATTCATTAGATCCATGAAATCGGCAGGATCATTGCTTAAGCCGAACAGCATAACCAAAAATTCATAAGGACCATAGCAAGTTCGAAAAGCAGTCTTCGCGATATCTTCTTCATGAACTCGCACTTGATGGTACCCCAACCGGAGATCAATCTTAGAGAAATAAGTAGCTCCCTGCAATTGATCAAAGAGATCGTCTATTCGTGGAAGAGGATATTTATTCTTTACAGTTTACTTGTTAAGCTCCCTCTAATCTATACACATACGCATCGTTCTATCCTTGTTCTTGACAAACAATACAGGAGCTCCCCACGGCGAGGAACTCGGATGAATAAAACCTTTGTCTAGCAACTCCTGAATTTGAGTAATCATCTCTCTAATTTCATAAGGAGCAAAACGATACGGAACTTTGGCCACTAGAGTAGCTCCGGGAACAAGTTCAATCTTATACTCAACGTCTCTGACCAGAGGTAAACCCGACAGTTCTTGAGGAAATACCTCAGGGTAATCAGGTGCTACCCTGATGTCTTGAACTGGTCGCTTCTCCATCTTGACATCAATAATATATGCTAAGAAAGAGTCACAACCTTTAGAAATAGACTTCTGAGCTTTAATAACGGAGATAACAGGAATATCGGACTCCCGTCACTCTCCTCGTGCTATTGCATAAGATTCATCAAAAAGAGGAATCTTTATCATCTTTTTGGAACAGAGAATATCAGCATCACGACTGCTGAGCCAATCCATCTCAATTACCGCATCAAAGCCCACAATAGGCATAACAAAGAATGAGATAGGGGAACTACTTCCCTTGATATCAAGAACAACTACAGGAACTTTCTCCATAACAGAGACTACATTATCACTAGCAACTTCCACATTAAGTGGATCGATCAACTCGGAAACAGGTAATTTAAACGTTTTACAACAAGATGTTAGTCCCATTTTTAGAATAGTTAGATTTGATGAGACAAACTATAGATATGTATAGAAGATAGGTTAAGAGTTAGGAATTATGTAAGTCTGTTATAGACTGACTGGTCAGCTGAAGCTGAGTAGTCAACGTATAAACAGATATAGAGTTTTCTATGTAAGTACTAGATAGCTCAGTGACTTCTAAGTTGAGATAGGTCTTAAGAGTGAAGACATGAAGACTTGAAGACTTGAAGATTCAAGAACCCAAGACTCAAGAACTCAACCTGACAAGGTCAAGACTGAGTGGTTCAGCTCAGCGTCAGAAGTCAGTTCAGAATTTATGTAAGTTCTAAATTCTGTTATAAACTCTCCATATCTACGACATTTAAATTAGGATATCTAAACCTAATTTAAACTATCTATTAGCTGGATAGAAATCTCAAACGGAATTAATTAGATATGTTCTAATTAAGGAGTTTGTTACGGTTTTAAAGAAAAGATAAGTTCTATCTTTAAACTGCGATTTGTTCGTAGATATATCAAGTATAAACCTTCTTATGGGTTTTTAAAAATGTTCTTACGTGTGTACGAGAACAGAGACGCGATACACAACGAAGACTGCATAAGTTGCAAGACTTCATAAGTTGCAAATCGTATGTGTGTTTGGGATACTTGATATGCGTGTGTTGCGATAACTTTGTAAGTTCAAAGTTAGAGAGAGTTTTCAAGAGTTCTTGTTAATCAGTTTTAACAAGAAATACGATCATCAATTAGTTTGTGATTCAAGAGTGTTGAGAGAGAGTTTAGTTTATAATCATTGTAATATCAAATCATTCTGTTGATTTTATTAGAGAGTGATAATAGTTATTGTTCTGTTTGATAATTGAGTATACGTTTGATTAATTTGTTTAATTGTTTAAAGTGTATTCAACCCCCCTTCTACACTGTATCGGTTGCTTGTTCACCCTCTTTAGGACCAACAACTGTTATTAGAGCAAGTTTCTTCATAAGTTGAAGAACAAGATCCGCTGTCAAGATGTTAAGATGTCTACTAGCAAGCAATTAAGTCATATACCAACAATGGCGGCAAAAGGGTGTACAATCTTTGATGGCACTGACTATACTATATGGAAGTTTAGAGCCATGCTATATCTGAAGTCCGTGGATCACAGGATGAGTACCGTGATTCAAGATGGCCCAATCATACCAATGAACCATATTACTACCACTAACAAAACTGTTCCCTCTGGAGAAACTCCCATGCCTGAAGCATCTTGGACCGAGGAAGATCATAAACTGTTCAATCTTGATGACAAGGCACAAAGCATTATAGCAAATGCTTTGACAAATCCTCTTCTGCATACTATGGCTAGGTGCTAAACTGCAAAAGAGATGTGGGATACTCTTAGTGTTATTTATGAAGGCACTGACTTGGTCAAGCAACATAGGAAGACAAATATAAGTCATTCTTAAGAAACTTTCTTTGCTAAAAAAATGAAACTCTGGCAGATTTGTTTACCAGATTTCAATGCTTGATAAATGATCTGATCTTGGTAGGTGTCAAGAAAGATGAGAATGAGTTGTTACTCAAGTTCTTGGATGTGTTACTAGAACAATTCAATGACATCACCATTGCACTTCATGCTGGAGGAACCTTAGGAAAATATGATCTCAAATCTATCTATGGTTTCCTTCTAAATCATCAATAGATCATGGAACAGAAGAAAGTGGTCCAGCAACAACTAAAATAATCTATCAATAATGATGGATCTGCATTAATTGCAGAAAAGAAAAGGAAGGGATCTAAAAAGTCTCAAGCTGAGACTGACTCGGAATTTGAATCTGAGGAGGTAAGTCTTAACTCCGGTTCAGATGATGAATAGATGGATGCTCTTACTGAACAAATGGCAATGTTAGAAAGAAACTTTAGAATGTTCAGAAGAGGAAGGGGTCAATCTGACAGAAGCAAAAGTGGTAAGTTTACTTTTGATCCTAAGAAAGCTAAGTGCTATAACTGTCAGAGGATAGGACACATAGCTGCTGAGTGCAGAGTTAAGAAGGGAGAATCAGCTTCAGTAGCTAACAAGAATGCCTACAGAGCTAATAAGTATAAAAAGAAATATCAAAGACTCAAAGGCAAGCCAGATGAAAACACCAAAGGTCTTCTTTCTGAGACTTGGGATACTGAATCATCTACTTCAGATGATGATGAGCCAGATAGGTGTTTGATGGCCATTGAGGATGAAGAGAAACAAGTTGACTATGAGTTAGAAGACAGTTCCTTTGATGAGGATCTAGTAGAAGCGGCTAAGCTAAGTAAACAAACCAGTAACTAGGATCCTGCCTCAATGTATAAGGTAAATAACTTTAGCTCTTACACTGATGAACAAAAACGTCTAATGTTCAACTATCTGTTGAATGACTTCAAAACCTCTCTCACAGGTCAATCTAGTTTGAAAACTGAAATTTCAAAATTATTAGATGAACTTAAACACTCTTAAACTCTCTTAAAAGCTGGTAAAAAGATTCAAAGTGATTATGAATGTTAGCTTCATATAAACAAACTTCTAAGTGAAGAACTACAAGAATCAAAAGAACAAGCTGACAATCTAAGAAAGATCTGTGAATCTTGGTGTAAGTCATCAAGAGAAGCAGAAAAGTGTATTAACCAGCAGATACCAAATCAAGTAAAAGTAGTGCTAGGGGGAGATTATAGTGCTGCTGCTGAAATCATCAAAGATGAAGTCAGTCTTGAAGACAAAACGATGAAATTAGATGATGTAATCCCAAGAACATTCTTAAGAGACAAGGATAGGGAACAGGTCAAAACCAATAAGTTTGTGAGACCAACCCAAAGTCCTCAGGTTATTCATGCAAATCATCAAGCTGAATGTTTCAGATCCAACAGAAACTATAAGTCAGTTTTCAAAAGATTGGATTACAATCATGTGAGAACAACTGTTTTTGATAGAATATCTCATGTTAACTCAAAAAGACATAATTCTCAAGCCATATATGAAAGGATGCCTAAAAACAGGAAGTTGTCTGTAAGTCAGACTTCACCAAATAAAGGTAACCATAAAGCTGACAAAGGTAAGTCCAAAGTCAGTGAAAATCAAGTAGACAAACTGTCGAAGAGGATTGAAAGGTTATCCACATCTTATGACCCTAAAACTGAATCCAAATTTAATATTAGAAAACTCAAAGAAATCACCCAAACACCCATCTTTAGTAGAAAATGCTATAAGTGTGGTGATAGAGGTCATGAGGCCAAAGATTGTGTAAGTACCAATCTTAGACATGAAAACAAAAAGGATGATCAGTCCAAAACAGACCCAGAATGTGTTCGAGCTGATCAATCAAACTCTAAAGGATCAGCTAAGTGCTCATCCTCAGGACGCACCAAACAGTAGGTTCCAAAAAGAAACTAATATGTTTAGTTGATCAAGTGCAGGGCTCCTACAAGTGGTATCTAGACAGTGGATGCTCAAGGCACATGACAGGAAGCAAGGGGATTCTAAGTGAATTCCAAAACAATGAAGGACCCAAGGTGACATTTGGGAATAATTCTTAAGGAAGGACTAAAGGTTATGGAAAGATAATTGCTGGAATAGTCACTTAAAAAAAGGTAGCATATGTTGAAGGCCTTAAACACAATCTGATAAGTATTAGTCAATTGTGTGATGAGGATTATGAAGTCACCTTCAGAAAGCATGCAGGGACAATTTATGATAAGAAAGGAAAACCAATATTAATGGCAAAAAGAGAGAGAGATATCTATTTGTTAGATCTCAGCTCCGTGGATCCTTCAACTGAAACCTTCAAAGTATTAAAAGATCTTCCCCTTGATGACATTATTGGTAACATTGAAGATGGTGTGTTAACTAGATCTAAGGCAAATGCAAACTATGCTGCCTACTCTAGTTTTCTATCTCAAATGGAACCAAAGAAGACTGAAGAGGCTCTAAAAGATGAAGATTGGACTGAGGCTATGCAAGAGGAGCTGACAGAATTTCAAAGAAATAAGGTCTGAACCCTTGTTCCTGCCCCCAAAGAAAAAACAATTATAGGCACTAAGTAGGTGTATAGAAATAAAATGGACAAGGATGGAGTAGTGATTTGAAACAAGGCACGGCTAGTAGCTCAGCGGTATCGACAAGAAGAAGGTATTAATTATGATGAGACCTTTGCCCCTGTTGCAAGGATTGAAGCTATAAGGTTGTTTCTAGCCTATGCAGCCTTCAAAAACTTTAAAGTGTATCAAATGGATGTTAAAAGTGCATTCCTAAATGGAGCACTACAGGAGGAAGTCTATGTGAAACAACCCTCCGGTTTTATTGATTTTAAACATCTAGATTATGTCTATAGGTTAGACAAGGCTTTGTATGGACTCAAGCAAGCTCCAAGAGCCTTGTATGATACACTATCCACCTATTTGCTCTCAAATGATTTTGTCAGTGGAAGTATCGACAAAACTCTTTTCATAAGAAAGAGGAGAGGACATGTCATTCTGGTTCAAATCTCTGTGAATGACATTATCTTTGGTTCAACAAACCAAGGTCTGTGTGATTGGTTCTCTAAGATAATGTCCAATCAATACAAAATGAGCATGATAGGTGAGATGACGTACTTTTTGGGACATCAAATCTATCAGAAAGAAGACGGTATATTTATTAATCAGAGCAAGTATGTCTTTGATCTAATTAAGAAATATGGACTAGACTCAAGCCATCCCGCAAAGTCTCCAATGTTACACAGTGTCAAGCTACACAAGGACATTAATGGGAAATCTGTATGTCAGACTACATATAGAGGAATGATAGGTTTATTACTCTATTTAACAGCAAGCAAACTTGATATAATGTTTGCTACATGTGTTTGTGCACGATATCAGGCTGATCCAAAGGAATCACACTTGGTAGCTGTTAAAAGAATACTCAAATATCTGAAGGGAACACCAAACATAGGTTTGTGGTATCCCAAAGGATCAGGATTTGAGCTGTTAGGGTATTTAGATTCATACTGCGCAAGATGTGGTCTTGATAGAAAGAGTACTACCGGAGGATGTCAACTTTTGGGTGGAAAATTAGTTAGCTGGACAAGCAAGAAACAAAACTCAGTGACAATTTAAACAGCTGAGGCTGAATATGTAGCTGTAGGGAGCTGTTGTGCTCAAATTCTGTGGATGCAGCATCAGCTTAAGGACTTTGATTTGCATTATTCGAAGACTCCTATATTTTGTGACAATCAAAGTGCTATTGCCATTACATACAACCCATTGTTTCACTCAAGAACCAAGCACATTGAGATAAGACATCAATTCATCAGAGATATTGTAGAAAAGGGAAAGATAGAGTTAGTCTTAACTAAACCAATAGAAGGCACAAGATTCACAACTCTACTCGGCAAGCTTGGCATGCTCAACCCTTAATTGGTATGTTCCATTTTTTATCTCTGTTTAATTTTTGCTAAGTGCTACATTTGACTAAGTGTCAAAACCTTAGCTGAGTGCTCAATCTGAAGCTGAGTGCTTCATCTAAGCTGAACATTCAGGATCAGCTGAGTACTCCATCTAAGCTGAACATTCACGATCAGCTGAGTACTCCATCTAAGCTGAACATTCACGATCAGCTGAGTACTCCATCTAAGCTGAACATTCAGGATCAGCTGAGTACTCCATCTAAGCTGAACACTCTAGATCAGCGGAGTACTCCGTTCCAAAGTGTGGTAAGTTCCACATGTCTAGGTTAGTCCTATCAAATGGTATGTCCAACAATATGGTAAGTCCAAAATATTTACGGTGTGTCTATAACTAAACGTCAGTCATTTAGAAATTTTTATGATATAATCTTTTCATAAAAATATATTTCAATATAACAGTGTGCGTTTGGGTAACTAACAATAAATTTAGCCGTTGTAACAAACTGCGTAGAAGTTTTTTTACGGTAACGGTCATATTTATTACCCTCCGATAACGGTAACTTTTCTCTCACATTGAAAAGATATAAATAAGAGAGATTTTTCATCATATTTTGTTTAAACTTCCAAAATACTCTTCTCTACTCTCTTAAACCCTAATCTTGTTGTGTGCAGAGTTCATTGTTCAGTGCTAAACCCTACTACTGCTAAGTGCAATCCAATATGATAAGTTCGATTTCAATGGAGGGTTATATTCTAAATCTAACTGAACAAATGATCCGTGGTGGAAATTTCAAGAACAACGCACTCCCCACCTACAAACAAAACAACGTAATCGCCTGTACCAACATTCCAAAGTCCAAAATTTGCAGGGGATATGAGGAGTGGGTCTCCTACATTCGCAAGGGACCCCTGGCACATGCATTTCTTTGTGGACCTGCTGTGCTCATCTCTCAACTTCTCACAGAATTCTGGTATACATGTAAACTGGATGCAACTCAACCGATTATATGGGGCACAGTCCTAAGTGGACAAGTGGCGATAGAAGTCGATGCAAACTATCTCCACCGAATTCTTCATATCCCGATTCATAATCAGTATGAAGCGATGGTTTCTAGGGAAACATCACGAAGTGTTTTACCCTTAATGGGTCATCCTCAAGTTATTGGCGTCATACAAAAATCTGTTTTCCAGACAACATGGGGATTTATGGTATCCACTGTGGTTCGTTCCCTTGGATACAAGGTGGGAGGCCTGGATAATGAGAATGACTTTGAAATGCAGCTATTATACAACTTATTCTATGATCGACGAGTGGATTACGCTGAGTTGATCTTTGAGGCATTCAAGTCATTGGTGACCAAGAACATAAGGGATACCAATGTACCCTTCGCAAGATTTATATCCATGGTCATCGAGGATAGATTGGGTAGAAGATATACTACTCAATAAGAGTCAATCCCTACTCCTGTTCTCAGCTACAGAATGTTCTCCCATGATATTTTCCCTAGGTACCCTACAATGAGTACTCAGATGAGGGTGTATATACACCTTTCGACTCCTAAGTCAAGTGAAGTTGAGACATAGGAGGAAGTTGCGGAAGAAGTGGGTGACGATGCTGGTTCTGATGCTGAAATCTGTCAAGCTGATCAACCTAGGACCCAGCTCAGACCCCGTACTCAAATAATTTCATCCACCTCGAGTTCTGAGCAAAGGAGTCTGTTTCCTAGCTCTGAGTCTCCACTGCTAGGTGCAACAGGTATACTTTCGCAACCCTTATCTCCTTCTCTCTCTTTTACTTCTCCATCTCCAAAACTAGGAGATAGGACTGAGTCAAGCCCAACTCAGTCTAACCCCTCTCCTCCACCTCAAACATATCCATCTATCTTATAATCTACAGCCAACCTTGGTCAGCCCACTGCTACCAAGGATATATCCTACACCTATACTAGGAAAACTACCAAAGGTGGTCCTTCACCGCAAAAGGACACTGGAGATAATATCACATTGATACCTCCACCGGCAGGAGCTGGGGGGGAGACACCTTCTCTAAGGTGCCAACCTCTAGGCCCAGTTCAACCTTTATGCCTAAACCGGGCATGGTGTCTACTCAGCCAATACTTACTAGTGCTATGGGAGAGCCTACCTCTGTGCATTCATAGCCCCATGAAGGTAAAATTGAAATGATGACCAATCCCCAGGGTCAAATACCCCCCCTCCTCACCAATAAGCCTAGCTCACCCACTACCATACCTCACGAACTTGGTCATTCTTCTCTTCTATTCTTACACACTCGAGCACGACCTGTCAATGAACCTTTCATACACCACGAAGGTTTACAAGGTCCGCATTTTGGCCCCCTTGATTCCATAGGTCAGAAACAACCTTTGGATATGGGACCCACATCCTTACCTATTGAGGAACACTCAACAGCCACTCCTATGGTGGAAATACACTCTTCCACTTGACAGGAGGACGTTGAAGTAAGAAAAAGACCTAGGTGCCCAAGCTAATGACTACCGATGCTAAAGTCATTATGGACTATCTACAATCCCAGTTTGAGCTCCTTCATAAAAAGAGGAACGATGACAAAGCCAAGTTGATGCGCAAACTTAATGATTTGTCAACTTCAGTTGCCAACTTGGAAAGCTTCGTGCTCAAACTCAGACCCTCCTGTGACATTCGGCAACAAATTTCCCAGGTTAGCCATTAGAAATTCTAATTTTAAGCCTAGTATGACTAAAAATAGTATTTATGACTTAAATACATCCATAATAATATTAGATTTCGTAGAAATCCCGCCTATATGGTTAGAACCTTCCCGAGCTCGAAAAAAAAAATCGAATTATTAAAAGTCAAGAATTACAAATCATATACAATAATAATAATAATAATAAAAATAATTAAATACATCATAATAAATATAAATAAGTTAAAATATAAAACATATATATATATATATATAAACTCATCAAAATAATTAAAACTTTGTTAATTAAAAGATTTAAACAAAATCACCATTTATACAAATTTATTTAAACTAATTACACATAATTTATAAAAAATAAAAAAATAAAAGAAACCCCCCATCTCTTTTCTCTTGCCTCCTTCTCTTCCCAAGAATCACCACTTGATCTCCCCCATGCTCTATATAAGCCCCCTACTACTCTTCATCATTTCCTTCACCACCACACTCCATCTCTTCTCTTTTCTCTCTTCTTCTTTCACCAACAAAAATCTCCCAAGAACATCCAAGTCTTGATCATCTCTTAAAGATCAAACACAAAATCAAAGAAAAGAGTTGGTAAGATGATCATAAAACACTCATCTCTACTCTTCTACCTTTCTTCTTTTCTTCTTTCTTCTTTCTTTTATTTATTTTCTTTGTTGTTCATCTTATTTCCTTTATATATATCTATAATCATGTAAATATAAACATCCTACCAATGTTGTAAGGAGCACATGAAATGTGCATCATCCTACCATTGTTGTATGGAACTTAATCAACTAAAAATCAAGAAAATAAGACTTTGATCATGCATGTGTTTCATCTCAACAAATGTTGTAAGGAACACATAAAATGTGTATCATCCTACCATTGTTGTAAGAACACATGGATTATCAAAGCTTATACTCATACAATATGATTAATCATGAATATAAACATGCCATATTAAAGTTATGACCCATAAGCAAAAAGAATAACATTCTGGCAGATTCTGATGCTAGAACTCCCCACTTGTTTTTGTTATATCTGGAGTTCTAGGTATCAAAATCAGTTGATTCTTTTTTTCTAATCTTAGTTTAAAGTGTTACCTTTCATTTAAACCTGGATTCACTAATTTTCATGAACGTTTGATCCTTCAAACATATTTAAAAATACCCATATGTTGAATCTGGAAATCTGGCAGATTTAGAAGGGTACACTTTAAACGCGTGTAACTTACTCATTCTTGGGTCAAAATACGTCTAGTTTTTTTTAAAAGTTTAATCTTTGAGTCGTGGTTATTTCCCAGTTTGAATCATGTAGAAAGGAGGTCGTATGAGCCCTAAACAGACGATTTAGTAACAACATGTCATCCAGACCCTGATCAGTGGACATCCTATACACTTTTAATTATTAAAAATACTAAACATGGATTATAAATTCCTATATTTTTACTGGACATTCTAGAAACATTTATTAAGATTATATTAAAATATCAAGCCTTAATATGACTCCTAAATTACAGTTTTTAATTTTTAAAGTTCAACTTAAAGAACTGAAAATTCCAGTGAACACTTATGATTTATGGAAAAATAGAGACAATCTTTAACTATTTAAATAAATAAGTTAACAACAAATAAATAATACAAAATAATAAATAAAATAAGTCTAATAGAGCTACATACCTTTTTATATTAGGAAAGGAGCTTCGGTAGGAACAAGAAATCCTTACAAGAAAACACCTTTGCATACCAAGTGAGTATCATAGCCCCTTTTTACCGTATTTCATATTATTTTTGGGTGAAAGCATGTGTATACGTTTCATGAAAAGTTTATTGCCTATCTTCTTATTTATTTCAAATATTATTTTGAGCACTTATGGTATTATTCTTTGATGTGCTTGGGTGATCGTTGTAAGGCCCTTTCGTTGGACATTATTCCTTAACTCCGCTAGTGAGCCGATGGTATTTGTAAGTAGCGCTATTTGGAGATTCCGACGTCTCCCATTTATGGTTGACGAACTATAGATGTACTTTACCACTACTAACGTCATTTAATATAGGCGTTAGGTTTATCATGGGCAATTGGTTGTCGGCTAGGTTGGATAATGGCTCAAGCAATAATCATCATAGTCTATTACTACCATGTGCAACGTTTTGGGCAATATAATACATCTTCTATCATTATTTCATACTTGGATTTTTATCCAAAAACTTCCATCAAGTATTTAAACTTTTCTCATTTAAAAGATATTTTGTGCATACATTAAAAACCTATGAACTCACCAACTCTAGTAGTTGACACTTTTCTTTTACCCGTGCTTTCAGGTGACCGCCGTTAGGTACCTTATGCTTACAAACATGATGTGTGGCATCTTCATCTTCATCGTCACATTTTATAAAAACCATATTTATTTTATTTACGCATCGTACAAGACAATTTCCTTTAAATATTATTCGGTTGTGTAACTTTTATTTATGTTTCATCCGAACTACTTATTTTGTTAATTTAATCTAATGGTTATTATCTATTTACCTTGTGCGATGATATCTTGTGCTGTGACACCTCGTGTTTCCGCTTTAGCGGGGTGTGACAGATTTGGTATCAGAGCCTAAGGTTATAGGGAATGTTGTTTTTCTTATGGGGGGAAAACAACAACTATGACCAAAGGTTTATAAAAATAATTTTCCAAATAATTTTGTTTAAAATGCATCAAGTGTATTGATAATATAATTAAGCTGAGTACCACATTGTTATACCTCAATTAGACAAAGCTTGATCACCTATGTCTAATTTAGCTATGTACGATATGGCACTTAGGTTAGTTATAATAAAAATATACTTAGAAACAAAATTTTATTTACTTTCTTTCTAGATCACGATTATTGTGTGTGTGCATAAGCATGGCATATCATAAGTACTTTCATATATTAGCACACTTAGTAACCAATTTTATATATATCGAAGTCTGTAATGTCATCATTAGGTTGACGCACTAAGATTACATATTCTTTACCCATGGAGGTTAGAATAGAAACTTAGTAGGAGAGTCCCCGAGTTTCACGACCTAGTGTATTATCAACACCAACTTCCTGCGAAGCATGTGTTAGGCTCACGGCTAGGAAAAGAGTCCCCTAACCAACGAGAGTAACATCGTGACTTTTCATTAGGAGGGAGAGAACTGCTGATTTAGGGAGCACATAGAGGCACCCTGAGTAGTAATGGGAACTATATGATTGAACATGTTTTGCTTAAATCACGTTATGAAATGTATGATTTTAAAATTTTACATGCATTGCTATATGATTGAACGGGAGTGTTAGTTGTTAGACCTTATATCTTAGGATCACCATAACCTAGCTAAGTAGAATTTGTACAAAGGAGAGACCCGAATGTGATTACTAGTATGTTTCTTCTGAACAATTATAATGCATCAATGCTATCTGACTCTAGAATATATAGAAGCTTCGTACCACTAGTTTTTAGGCCAAAGCTCAATCTAAAATTTCAAATATTGAAAGAGGCCTATATCATGGAATTTTCTAATGGACAAGAAGTCAAGACTAGAGATATAATCACTAAGTGTACCTTGAACTTAGCCAGCAAAAACTTCAACGTAGACCATACCAATCAAATTAGGGAGCTTTGATGTAGTTGTTGGTATGTATTGGCTATCCAAAAATCAAGCTGAAATACTTTGTTCTGCAAAGATCATTCAGATTCCACTATCACAAGATGAAACGCTTGTCGTATAAGGAGAAAAGACCAGGAAGAACGTCAAGGTAGTATCATGCATGAAAATGCAAAAATATTTAGGAAAGGACTATATCGCATTCTTCGCTCACGTTGTAGAAACGGAGGTTTAGGAAAAGCACATTCACGATTTTCCAATCGTTCGGGATTCTCCCAAGGTGTTTCTGGATGAATTACTTGGATTACCCTCAGTTAGACAAGACAAATTTGGATTGATTTAATCCCTGGAGCCGCGCCCGTAGCAAAGGCACCATATCGGTTAGCCCCGTTGGAAATGTAGGAAATTGCCTGCACATCTTCAAGAGCTACTCGACAAAGGAATTATTCGACCAAGTACCTCACCATGGGGAGCCGTAGTCCTATTCGTCAAAAAGAAAGATGGATTGCTACGAATGTGCATACACTATAGGAAACTCAACATATTGACCATCAAAAATCAATACCCTCTTCCTCGAATCGATGACCTTTTCGATCAACTTCAAGGTGCTACCTATTTTTCTAAAATCAATATTCAACCTGGATATCATCAATTAAGAATCCGTGAAGAGGACGTGCCCAAAACCGCGTTTAGAACACGTTATAGTTATGCCTTTTTGATTGACAAACGCACCAATTGTCTTCATGGACGTAATGAACCGAGTATGCAGACTATACTTAGATAAGTTGTGATTGTGTTTGTTGATGATATACTCATTTACATGCGACAAAAGAGCACCATGAAAAGCATTTAAGGTTGATACTAAAGTTACTTAAGGATCAGAAGTTTAAAGTTACTTAAGGATCAGAAGTTGTATGCCGGGAATTACGTTTTCTAGGCCACGTAATTAATAGGAATTCATGTTGACCCAACAAAGATCGAAGCCATAAAGAAATAGGAACCCCATATATCCCGACTGAAATTGTAAATTTCTCGGTTAAGTACATTTATTTATAGCAAATTTCTCAAAATTTGCGCAACCACTCGCGGCATTAACTCAAGAGGATAAGAAGTTTGTTTGGTGAAAAAAAAAAAAACATTTTCTACGCTTAAGAATAAGTTAGCAATGCACCAATTTTGGCGTTACCCGGAGGAACATATAACTTCGCGGTATATTGCGATGCGTCACACCAAGGATTGGGTTGTGTGTTGTTGCAAAAAGAGAAAGTCATTGATATGATTCGAGACAATTCAAAGTGCATGAGAAGAAATTTACTACCCACAACTTAGAGTTAGGAGCCATAGTATATGCCCTAAAAAAAAATGGAGATATTACCTTTATAGTACTAAGCGAACAATTTATACAGACCACAAGAGTCTTCAGCATATTCTTGATCCAAAAATGCTCGATATGAGGCGTAGAAGATGAGTGGAATGGCTTAGTGACTACGATTGTGAAATCAAATACCATACTAGCAAGGCCAATATGGTCGCTGATACTCTATGAAGAAACAAAAGAGTGAATCCATCTAGGGTATAAGCTTTAGGAGCAACCATTCAAACAAGCCTAAAGGAAAGAATAGTTGAAGCTCAAAAAGAAGCATCAAAGACGGAAAATTTGAAGAACGAGACCCTATATCACTTGGAGCGATGATTCAAAACAGGCCAGATGGAGTGCACCACTTCGAAAACAAGAATTGGATAGCTAAGTTTAATAACCGTTAATCGACAATTTTAGACGAGGCTTATAATATTCAATCCACCCTGGAGCCGACAAAATGTTCTCAAGGAATACTATTGGTAGGCCTGGAATAAAGAAAGACGTCTCCTTGTTCGTGGGAAATGTTTAACTTGCGCAAGGGTTAAGACATAACACCAGAAGCTATCCGGTTTGTTGCAACAGCCAGAATGGAATGGGAACATATAAGCATGGATTTCGTATCTAAATTACTCCGATCTGCAAAAGGGTACGATTCCATTTGGGTTATAGTAGATCGACTCACGAAATCGGCACTTTTTCTCCCTATACGGGAAGATTACAAAGTGGAAAACTGGCTCAGAATTATATTGACGAAGTTGTTGCCCGACACGCAGTACCAATTGCAATAATATCCGATAGAGGTAGTCGGTTCACATCCCGATTTTGGCAATCGTCACAAAGGGCGTTAGGTACGCAAGTAAACCTGAGCAGCACCTACCACCCTCAAACGGATGGGCAATCGGAGAGAACGATTTAGACACTAGAAGACATGTTGTGTGCATACGTAATATGGAACTTGAGATTCACATATACTATTAGTTAAGTTTTCTTAGAATAATAGGTGTCACACTAGCATCCAGTGTGCACCATATAAAGTCTTGTATGGGCGTAAGTGTAGAGCCCCACTTAATTTGTTGGAAATTGGCGATAGGAAATTGACTAGACCTGATATCATGCAAGCGGTCATCGACAAGAATACAATTATGAACGATAGGCTTAAGACTGCCAAAGATCATTAGAAAATTTACGCTGATAATCTCCGTAAGCCTTTAGAGTTCCAAGTGAGCGATAAAAGTGCTTATAAAGGTATTGCCGTGGAAGAAAATAGTACATTTTAGGAAAAGAGGAAAACTATATCCCATATTCTTTAGACCATTTGATATAATTAGAAGAATTAGGCGAGGGGCGTATATGCTTAAATTGCCACAAGAACTAAATGCCATACACGATACCTACCATGTGTCAAATCTAAATAAATTATTAGCTGATGAAACTCTAGTACTACCCCTAAAGTATGTTCAGATGATCGGTTAAATTTCGTACATGAACCAATTGAAATTCTTGACCGTAAGGTCAAACAGCTTAGAAAAAGTAAGATTCAAATTATAAAAGTTCGATTGGAATTCAAGTACGGACCCGAATACACATGGGAATGCGAAGACTACATGAAACATAAATATCCTCACCTCTTTAATAACGTTAGTACAAAGTAAATTTCGGGACGAAATTCTTTTAATCAGGGGAGACTGTGACATTCGGCAACAAATTTCCCAGGTTAGCCATTAGAAATTCTAATTTTAAGCCTAGTATGACTAAAAATAGTATTTATGACTTAAATACATCCATAATAATATTAGATTTCGTAGAAATCCCGCCTATATGGTTAGAACCTTCCCGAGCTCGAAAAAAAAAATCGAATTATTAAAAGTCAAGAATTACAAATCATATACAATAATAATAATAATAATAAAAATAATTAAATACATCATAATAAATATAAATAAGTTAAAATATAAAACATATATATATATATATATAAACTCATCAAAATAATTAAAACTTTGTTAATTAAAAGATTTAAACAAAATCACCATTTATACAAATTTATTTAAACTAATTACACATAATTTATAAAAAATAAAAAAATAAAAGAAACCCCCCATCTCTTTTCTCTTGCCTCCTTCTCTTCCCAAGAATCACCACTTGATCTCCCCCATGCTCTATATAAGCCCCCTACTACTCTTCATCATTTCCTTCACCACCACACTCCATCTCTTCTCTTTTCTCTCTTCTTCTTTCACCAACAAAAATCTCCCAAGAACATCCAAGTCTTGATCATCTCTTAAAGATCAAACACAAAATCAAAGAAAAGAGTTGGTAAGATGATCATAAAACACTCATCTCTACTCTTCTACCTTTCTTCTTTTCTTCTTTCTTCTTTCTTTTATTTATTTTCTTTGTTGTTCATCTTATTTCCTTTATATATATCTATAATCATGTAAATATAAACATCCTACCAATGTTGTAAGGAGCACATGAAATGTGCATCATCCTACCATTGTTGTATGGAACTTAATCAACTAAAAATCAAGAAAATAAGACTTTGATCATGCATGTGTTTCATCTCAACAAATGTTGTAAGGAACACATAAAATGTGTATCATCCTACCATTGTTGTAAGAACACATGGATTATCAAAGCTTATACTCATACAATATGATTAATCATGAATATAAACATGCCATATTAAAGTTATGACCCATAAGCAAAAAGAATAACATTCTGGCAGATTCTGATGCTAGAACTCCCCACTTGTTTTTGTTATATCTGGAGTTCTAGGTATCAAAATCAGTTGATTCTTTTTTTCTAATCTTAGTTTAAAGTGTTACCTTTCATTTAAACCTGGATTCACTAATTTTCATGAACGTTTGATCCTTCAAACATATTTAAAAATACCCATATGTTGAATCTGGAAATCTGGCAGATTTAGAAGGGTACACTTTAAACGCGTGTAACTTACTCATTCTTGGGTCAAAATACGTCTAGTTTTTTTTAAAAGTTTAATCTTTGAGTCGTGGTTATTTCCCAGTTTGAATCATGTAGAAAGGAGGTCGTATGAGCCCTAAACAGACGATTTAGTAACAACATGTCATCCAGACCCTGATCAGTGGACATCCTATACACTTTTAATTATTAAAAATACTAAACATGGATTATAAATTCCTATATTTTTACTGGACATTCTAGAAACATTTATTAAGATTATATTAAAATATCAAGCCTTAATATGACTCCTAAATTACAGTTTTTAATTTTTAAAGTTCAACTTAAAGAACTGAAAATTCCAGTGAACACTTATGATTTATGGAAAAATAGAGACAATCTTTAACTATTTAAATAAATAAGTTAACAACAAATAAATAATACAAAATAATAAATAAAATAAGTCTAATAGAGCTACATACCTTTTTATATTAGGAAAGGAGCTTCGGTAGGAACAAGAAATCCTTACAAGAAAACACCTTTGCATACCAAGTGAGTATCATAGCCCCTTTTTACCGTATTTCATATTATTTTTGGGTGAAAGCATGTGTATACGTTTCATGAAAAGTTTATTGCCTATCTTCTTATTTATTTCAAATATTATTTTGAGCACTTATGGTATTATTCTTTGATGTGCTTGGGTGATCGTTGTAAGGCCCTTTCGTTGGACATTATTCCTTAACTCCGCTAGTGAGCCGATGGTATTTGTAAGTAGCGCTATTTGGAGATTCCGACGTCTCCCATTTATGGTTGACGAACTATAGATGTACTTTACCACTACTAACGTCATTTAATATAGGCGTTAGGTTTATCATGGGCAATTGGTTGTCGGCTAGGTTGGATAATGGCTCAAGCAATAATCATCATAGTCTATTACTACCATGTGCAACGTTTTGGGCAATATAATACATCTTCTATCATTATTTCATACTTGGATTTTTATCCAAAAACTTCCATCAAGTATTTAAACTTTTCTCATTTAAAAGATATTTTGTGCATACATTAAAAACCTATGAACTCACCAACTCTAGTAGTTGACACTTTTCTTTTACCCGTGCTTTCAGGTGACCGCCGTTAGGTACCTTATGCTTACAAACATGATGTGTGGCATCTTCATCTTCATCGTCACATTTTATAAAAACCATATTTATTTTATTTACGCATCGTACAAGACAATTTCCTTTAAATATTATTCGGTTGTGTAACTTTTATTTATGTTTCATCCGAACTACTTATTTTGTTAATTTAATCTAATGGTTATTATCTATTTACCTTGTGCGATGATATCTTGTGCTGTGACACCTCGTGTTTCCGCTTTAGCGGGGTGTGACACCTCCCCTGTTGATGATGACAAAAAGGGGGAGGAAGAATCAAAGAAGTGTGACGATAAGGTTGAGAGGGAGCATAAAGAGGAAGTACAATTTGAAGAAGCTCATGATCAGTTTATGAGTACTGTAGATCAACCTTCTTAACAACAACAGGCTCCAACAGTCCAAATTACCACAACTTCAAAAGCTCAACCAGAAACTCCACCCGAAGAAACATCTCAAGCTGCTCACACCAACCTTCCTCAAGCTAATTTGCCAAAATTTATTGAAGCTGAGTCCGTTCCAACTTCACAAATAGATAAAGGGAAGAGTAAGGTGTTTGAGATGGTAAAAAGAAAGAAAAGAAGTGTTATGCCTCTAGCAAATAAAAGAAAGGTCATCATTGCTGAGCCTGAGCCTGAGCAACAGGGTAAGTCTCAACTAGTTACACATGAATCTGAATCAAGTGATGAAGCCGATGCAGCACATAAAGCCAGTGACATACTTGATGAGCAAATGTTACAAGAGATGGCTATAGAACTAGGCGTAACAGTGGAGGAAATAAAAGAGCAGCAACGACAAGCTGAAATTCAAAGAGAAAAGGCTAAAGCTGAGGCTGCCAGAGCTGAAGCTGAAGTTGACTATTCTGGACCTAGAGCTGCCCCAATTCCCTACTCAGATGTGGATCTAAGGCATTGTTATAAAAGAACACATTTTGATAACAAGATTGAATCAATTACACTGAGTAGAAAAGGAGAATTGGTAATTATCAACTTTGTACTAGACAACAAACAAGAAATTGGTCTAGATATGAGATGTCTGTACAAGTTGGGGTTCTCAAAGTTGAAGATCGTAGGCACAACTATCAAGCAGATGAAAAAGAGTCAAATCAGACAAGAGATAGTTGATGTGCTTAAGACAATCTTCATAAGAATGGATCAGCTAGGTGAAATTGATACTTTCCTTAATCGAGGCAAAGCTACAAGAGTTAGAGCAGCGAGCCAACGAGCTAAAAGAGACATCGGTTTACAAGTTCCAGAGGGAGTTGAATTTAGAGAAAACACTTATATAACTCAACTGCTGGAAGGATTCTTGTATCTTGATGTGGAAGGTAATCAATGTTTCTTGGGGATAGCAGATCTTCATTTGGCAAATCTGGAACTGATTCTGTACTTGAGAATTCTACGTGATGACTCAACCTAGAACTCAGTATTCAGATATCATCTCAACAAAGAAATCAGATCAAGAAAAGCATAGATGAAATAGATGCCAGAAGGTGAAGAGATTGTGAATGATGCTATCAAGAAAGCTGCAATTTGGGAACTTAAATGTTATGACATGTGGTTAGAAGTTGGAAATCCTATTGAGTAAATAGATTAGTTCTATGATTTTGTAAGCACTAAGTGTGCAGAAGCTAATCATAAAGATTAAGATAAAATGTAAATGATATGTTCATTAATACAAACTCAAGTTTGATATGTTCAAATAGACAGCTTTGTATGTTTAAGCTGATGATTGATATGTTCAATTGTAAACTAATAAGTTCAGTTGTATAAGTTTTGTAAGTTCAGAACTTAAATTACTTCTGATAAGTTCAGAATCTAAGTATTTGTATATTCAAATACTTAAAATACAAGTCTTATAATAGATTTGTAACATAAACATCTTGTAAGTTCAAGATACGTGAATAAGTATGGAGCAGTTCAATACTTATTTCAAGAACTAACTTTGGTCAGTTCCAGAGTGGTTCAGCATAATTCTGTTAACCTATACCTAATTTGATTCAATGTTTTGTCATCATCGAATAGGGGGAGATTGTCAGTCCCATGTTTAGAATAGTTAGATTTGATGAGACAAAATATAGATATGTATAGAAGATAGGTTAAAAGTTAGGAATTATGTAAGTCTGTTATAGACTGACTGGTCAGCTAAAGCTGAGTAGTCAGCGTATAAACAGATATAGAGTTTTCTATGTAAGTACTAGATAGCTCAGTGACTTCTAAGCTGAGATAGGTCTTAAGAGTGAAGACTTGAAGACTTGAAGATTCAAGAACCCAAGACTCAAGAACTCACCCTGACAATGTCAAGACTGAGTAGTTCAGCTTAGCGTCAGAAGTCAGTTCAGAATTTAAGTAAGTTCTAAATTCTGTTATAAACTCTCCATATCTACGACATTTAAATTAGGATATCTAAACCTAATTTAAACTATCTAGTAGTTGGATAGAAATCTCAAAGGGAATTAATTAGATATGTTCTAATTAAGGAGTTTGTTACGGTTTTAAAGAAAAGATAAGTTATATCTTTAAACTGCGATTTGTTCGTAGATATATCAAGTATAAGTATAAACCTTCTTATAGGTTTTTAAAAATGTTCTTACGTGTGTACGAGAACAGAGACGTGATACACAACAAAGACTGCATAAGTTGCAAGACTGCATAAGTTGCAAATCCTATGTGTGGTCGTGATACTTGATACGCATGTGTTCCGATAACTTTGTAAGTTCAAAGTTAGAGAGAGTTTTCAAGAGTTCTTGTTAATCAGTTTTAACAAAAAATTCAATCATCAATTAGTTTGTGATTCAAGAGTGTTGTGAGAGAGTTGAGTTTATAATCCTTGTAATATCAAATCATTCTGTTGATTTGATTAGAGAGTGATAATAGTTATTGTTCTATTTGATAATTAAATATACGTTTCATTAATTTGTTTAATTGTTTAAAGTGTATGCAACCCCCCCTTCTACACTGTATCGGTTGCTTGTTCACCCTCTTTGGGACCAACACAAGACATAGAGGCAAAGGAGTAGGTAGCTCGAGAGTCGAATAACACACAAACAAGAGTATAGTTAATAAGGAATGTACTAGTGATAACATCCCCCACTGCCTTCGCCTTCTCTTCCTTCATTTGGAATGCCCTTCCTTTCGCGCGAGGTGCACCGTCTTTCTTCTGCCCTCTAGAAGACTCACCTGCTCCCGAGCTTTGTATGTCGGGACAATCCACCATCTTGTGACCGGGCTTACGACACCGGTAGCAAACATCTTCCTTGTATCGGAACTCAGTCACTGAATGGAGAGCATTCACCAGAATGATAGGTTCGGCACATAGAACACCAAGGATTATTAGGTATTGGTTTCTTGGAAGTATAAGTTCTTCCACATCTAGAGGATTGCCGTTTTGAAGGACCCGATTTTTGAGATGGTTGAAACTTCCTTCTATAACCCCTACCAGCAGCTTCGCCCCGACACTATATACGATCTCCCTCCATTTGTCGGGCCACTTCAAATGCTCGATCCAGACTCATGGCTAGTCGCACATTGGCACGAAACTCCAATGACAGGGTCCCCACAAACCTTCTTATCTTGTCGTTTTTGTCCGGTATCAGGTGTGGAACAAATCATATCTTATCGGTAAAAGCAATGATAAGATCTTCCATCGATTTATCTCCTTTCTAGAGATTGTTGAATTTCCTTTCCATCCTCTCCATGTCGTGGTCGGTGCAGTATTTCGTCAGCAACTTCTCCGAGAATTGCTCCCATGATAGAGCACTCAACATCTCTTTACTAATTGAGGCTTTCACGGTATCCCACCACAAAATTACGCGTCCTTTCAACATGCATATTGCATATTTCACGCAGTACTCTAGTTCACACTCACACCGTTCAAATGTTTGCTCCATCTCATGGACTACTTTATATTAGCTGTGGGGTTATCACTCCCCTCAAACGTCGGAGGCTTACATGACAAGAAATTTTTATAGGAACATGTCTTGCGTGGTTTGCCTAGTGTTGTGTGTAACAAGAGCTCTTTGGCTATTCTCAGTTGTTCTTCTATATGCTTTATATATGCTACCTGATCTGGCTCAGGTCTACCACCTTCAACATTATGCTGAGAGCGTTCATCTTCAGGTTGATGAGGTATATGAGAGGCCTTGTCTTCCATTTCCTTAAGTGCTTGCTTGGTATTACCGTGCTTAGCAGATTAATATATATATATATATATATATATATATAACTTAGACTATTCATGTATTCTATTAATTTACATACATTTACAAACAATTTATAACTAGGCCCAAATTGAGGATGTTACAATATGGCCAACAAAGGCTTCACCTATGGTAGTTCTGGCATGTCTATCTTGGAATAGACTACACATAGCTTCCGGTGTCAGTGAGTGTGTAGAAAGAAAGTCAACAATTTGTTGATGGTTTTCAATGTGCAGTAAAGGATCGGGCGTGACCTGGAGCTATTGGCCACTTATTTTAATATCAGCACCCTCCGAATGAGGAGCCGATAGTTTATGTGCTTTTTCTCAGTGGAATGAAACATTAACCTATTGAGAGGCTACTGAGTGGCTAGGTGGTGTTTGTGCATGCTGTGGAGGGATGCCAGAGACTTGTTGAATGTTCGGCTGAAGCCCAACAGTTGGTGTGGTTTCCCGACTTTTTGAGGCTAGGGAACTCTCAGCACTCGATTGTTCTTTTCTCGCTTCTCTCTCTCCGTCACTCTGTTTTTGCCTCTAGATCTTCTTCTACATTCAAAACCCTGACATTATTCAGTATCAACATTCTCAAAATCAAACTGGAAGTCAATCATTTGATCATCATAAGATAGAATAGTTGGATGTATTCTTTGACCATCAGGACCTAATTCCTCCTCAGGTTCATCATTTTCAGGATCCATCATCATCATCATATCTATATCATTCTGAAAAGAATTTGTTTCACTACATTGAGAGCTTTGAATTGATTAAACGATTTATTTTTTCAATTTCAGCCACTGGGTTCACAGTATCTCCCTCTCTAACTGAATCACATTCACTAACTTCACCACCCTCTCATTTTTTTCTCTCCGCTCATCCCTGTCAACTTGTCCCTGAGAATACAGACTACTATAGTCAATACTCTCGGGACTCATAAGAACTAAATTATTATCGCTCACATATTGTTGGACTATGTCGCTTTCAAGATCTAACAATTGTACCAACTCCACCGGCATTACAAAAGGATCCACATTAGGCATCTCCGGAATTCTATATAATTTAATCATCTGGATTTGAGGTGTGGGGTCATCATTTCTCCTCCAGATTTCAGTATCTATGGACATTAACCTTTGAATGATCATCATTAAAAACCTTGGTAACCGTAGGAAATTTCTCCTTTTGCTAGGAATGACTTTCTCACGGATAACCTTTGAAATCTCAACAAACACCAACTCCACATAGTCATAATGAAAGTGTTTCACCATTCCAACTAATACTTTTAGTGCAAACGTATTCGCTCTATCAATCCCTTTCGTAACAGTCGTGAGACATCTCATGAATAAAACATATAAGGTCTGCCACTAGGGAACCAATCGTGATCGTTTGAATTTAGACATGTCTGTTAACTCATCTCTATTCCATCCCAGATCTATTATGTGAGATAAGATTTGTTTATCAGTGGGGATTGGATCATATCAGTTCTAGAAGGATAAGCATTCTGTTTTTGCAATCTGAGAATTCGTCTCATACTACCCACACCCATTTCAAATTTGTAACACCCGCAAACCTGGGCTAGTAGATTAGCGAGTTAGCGGTATGTGATTACTTGTTTTATTTGATTTTATGACTAATTATAGATTAAGTAATTTAAGTAATTAATTTAACTTAAGAAAATATATATGTGTATATACATTTGTTACTGGGAAGTGAAAGAAAAGAAATGAGTAACATGTATGTGTGGTATGTCGTGTATGTATGTATGTATGTATGTATGTATGTATGTTTGCATGCTAATTTGGATAAAAGTTTAAGCCACCTCCTGCTTAAGTAAAAAGATGTGGCATGTATACATGTGGGTTTATGCCAAATGAGATACATCTGCTCATAATTCTAAAAGTATTAAGGTCTTGTGTGTGTTTTAGAGAGAAAACCTCTAAGTAAAGAAAGTTTCAAAGTGTTACTTGAAAATTCTAAAGCAAAGATCTGGTGTTCTTTAAATCAAAAGGAAGGTTAGTAAGCGTTTATGGCATGCTATTATTCATCTTGGTGTATGAATCTGTTGAATTACATGACTATGTGATGTTTCACCATTAATGGAGCTTCAAGCTCAAGCATGATTAGGTGGGTTTTGTTGAATTGATTGTTTTCAAGTGTTTAAGAGTGTTATGATGTTTTTTTATAAGTTTTATGAGATCATATATGTGTTAGAAGTGTTCTAGTTCAAGTTTTGGATGTTTAAAATAGAAATATGTGAAGTTTGTGTTGGCTGGAAGCGAGTTGAGGAAGAAGATGACCTGGAAAATCGTACATCGTGGCGCGAAATTTAAATGGGTCGCGGCGCGACCCTGCCGGAATCCGACAAATAAAATCCGGTAGCTAAGAATCCTAAAATTTCAAAATCCGACCTTATGAAATCCGAGAACTACAAATCCGATCCTGAAATCCAATTCTTTGAAATCCGGTACTCAAATCCGACATTGGAAATCCGGGATTGGAAATCCACTAGCGTCGCGGCGCGACTGGGCTTTTTCAGAAGGTTACATTATTTTGCTTTGTGTTTGTATTGAACATATTGAGTTATTGTTTGTGTGATTATATTAAGCATTTTACAAGTCATTAAGATACAAGTATATGTGGACACATATATTTATATATGTGAGACTGATTTAGTTATTGCTGTGTTTTCAGACAATCCAAAAACTCAGTGATACTAGATATCTAATATTAGATATTATGGTTAATGTTATTGATGTGATGCATGCGTTTGTGTTTGGAGGATTGATTGAATTTTTTATTGTGATTATTAAGGATATATGTTGCATGACTATCTGGCCGATACGCGCTCTTTGGATAATATTGAGTTGCGTTTGAGAAGTCAGCTACACGTAGAATTGGGCTGGGCTCATTTACTGGTTGGTTGTACAGTGATAGTCTTACTGGTGCATTTGCATCAAAGGGGAATTTTCACTTTGCCAACTCAGTAGTAGGCTATCGGTAAACCTTTGCTTTGGCCGGCATTGGTTGTAGGTTCTGCGCCGAACCGCCGGTTTTCTTGGATATGTGATTACATGCTTTGATATTGACTGTTGATGTTTGCATTTGTGTTTAGCCTCTACTCACTTATTTTTGTGGTAATTCCCCTCAGTTGTTGCTTTTGCAGGTTCGTAATTTTCTGGTGTTATCAGAAGGAGATGTTGACGGTGTTTTGATATTTTGTTTTAAATGTAACAAGCCATTATGTTTTAGTAACACCTAAACAACTATTGTTGTTTGTTTGTGAACAAATGTTTGTAAATTACTTGTGTTTGGATGGTACGTAAAGAGATCTGTTTGATTAAGCTTCCGAAGTGTATTTAAAAAAATGGCTTGAGTTTTCCGGTGTTACAAAATTTCACCTGGTCCACTCTACGAGAGATAACAGGATTCGTTTGTTCACTTTTCTGTTGAATACAATGAGTTCCATAATTGTTGAACATAAACCTAAGGAACATGTGGTTCAAAATCCAGAGGGTTGAAAGTAAAGATATGAGCAAATGAGTGTGAGGCTATGAGTTATGTTATGATTGGGAAATCGATTTTTGTTATTTCAAGTACAAAGTTAGCATTGTTCAGTTGGTATGGTAGGTAATTGGTTAGGGAAAAATGGTTTCAAAAGGAATCTGAGGATTTTCCTAGTGTTCAACCATGTGTAAGAGCAAACAGTTAGTAAACAATTCAAAGAATAACTCTTTATGAAAAAATTTAAAATTTTGACAAAATTTCCCAAGTGTTGAAATCTGACACATTATGAAATCCGATACTCAGAAATCCGACAGCTTTCATCGGATTTGTTTGAAAATCAAAACTTTCCTTTGTTAAAAAACCAACAAAATGAAATCCGAAGCACTTTGTTTAAAATTCAACACTTTGAAATCCTATAATTTCAAAATCCTCCAAGTATAAAAATCCGATTATTCAAAAATCCTACACTTGCAAAATCCCCCAAGTATGAAAATTCGATCTTTAAAATCGGACACATTGAAAATTCAGAGATTTATCTATCTATCGGGTTTGCCTCAAAATTCGATAAATTTAAATCCGATTATTTCCAACACCTATAAGATTTTCCTCAAAATCCGACAGTTCACCTTCTTGTTGAAACCGTCAATAGTCGAAAACCGACACATACAAAAACCTCAAATTTGTTGATCACAACAACCAAAACTTAAAGTTTCAAGTAATTAAAACCAATCAAAACACTCCTTTTGAATCAATCAATCCATTAAACCCTAAAAACAACATTTATCGAGTTTGAAAATAGATATTCCCGAAACATCCTTTAAAATCCGACGTTCAAACACAAGAATCTTATGAACAAATGTACGATTGACTTAGAAATTAAACTAAAACGTCAATTGTACACCCATTTTCGAGTTTAGCACAACATATGTGTGTTAGTGTGTACATACATGTGTGTATGTAATTGTTTGTGTATTTGTGTCTATGAATAACAGTAATCGAATATAATAAAACAGTGTTTACTTTAACCATCAAATTGGACACATTTTGTGCCATGTAGTAACAATATCACGTAGTTCTTTTTGGAAAAATGTATGATGACTCCACGACACCTATGTAAATAACAAGTATATTAAACAGGTGACATATATATATATATATATATCATAAGTATATAAATGTTATAAAATGGTAGAAAAAATTATAAGTGCTTACAATAGGAGGTAAATACACATGATGCCGGGTCACAAAATCATACATCCACCACATAACATAGTATCCAAATTCTCAATATTCTTTTTTTTGGTTACACTAAATTTTAATATCACAAGTATATGTATTAAACTATGTAAAAATCAAGCATGATTAAGTGGGTTTTGTTGAATTGATTGTTATCCCTAAGAATACTGACTCTTATAGTCAATCCTCTTGGGACCTAATGTTCTTGGGGTAGAATCAGCAGGCTCTTGCCGACTCATAAGAACTAAATTATTATCGCTCACATACTGTTGGACTATCTCGCTTTCAAGATCTAACAATTGTACCAACTCCACTGGCATTACAAAAGGATCCACATTAGGCATCTCCGGAATTCTGTATAATTTAATCATCTGGATTTGAGGTGCGGGGTCATCATTTCTCCTTCAGATTTCAGTATCTATGGACATTAACCTTTGAATGATCATCATTAAAAACCTTGGTAACCGTAGGAAATTTCTCCTTTTGCTAGGATTGACTTTCTCACGGACAACCTTTGAAATCTCAACAAACACCAACTCCGCATAGTCATAATGAAAGTGTTTCACCATTCCAACTAATACTTTTAGTGCAAACGTATTCGCTCTATCAATCCCTTTCGTAACAGTCATGAGACATCTCATGAATATAACATATAAGGTCTGCCACTAGGGAACCAATCATGATCGTTTGAATTTAGACATGTCTGTTAACTCATCTCTATTCCATCCCAGATCCATTATGTGAGATAAGATTTGTTTATCAGTGGGGATCTGATCATATCAGTTCTAGAAGGATAAGCATTATGTTTTTGCAATTTGAGAATTCGTCTCATACCATCCACGCCCATTTCAAAATTGTAACACCCGCAAACCTAGGCTAGTAGATTAGCTAGTTAGCGGTATATGACTACTTGTTTTATTTGATTTTATGACTAATTATATATTAATTAATTTAAGTAATTAATTTAACTTAAGAAAATATATATGTGTATATACATTTGTTACTGGGAAGTGAAAGAAAAGAAATGAGTAACATGTATGTGTGGTATGTTGTGTATGTATGTATGTATGTTTGCATGCTAATTTGGGTAAAAGTTTAGAGCCACCTCCTGCTAAAGTAAAAAGATGTGGCATGTATACGTGTGGGTTTATGCCAAATGAGATACATCTGCTCATAATTCTAAAAGTATTAAGGTGTTGTGTGTGTTCTAGAGAGAAAACCTCTAAGTGAAGAAAGTTTCAAAGTGTTGCTTGAAATTTCTAAAGCAAAGATCTGGCGTTCTTTAAATCAAAAGAAAGGTTATTAAGTGTTTATGGCATGCTATTATTCATCTTGATGTATGAATCTGTTGAATTACATGACTATGTGATGTTTCACCATTAATGGAGCTTGAAGCTCAAGCATGATTAAGCGGGTTTTGTTGAATTGATTGTTTTCAAGTGCTTAAGAGTGTTATGATGTTTGTTTATATGTTTTATGAGGTCATATATGTGTTAGAAGTTTACTAGTTCATGTTTTGGATATTTAAAATAGAAATATGTGAAGTTTGTGTTGGCTGGAAGCGAGTTGAGGAAGAAGATGACGTGCAAAATCGTACATCGCGGCGTGAAATTTAAATGGGTCGCGGCGCGACCTTGTCGGAATCCAACAATTCAAATCCGGTTGCTAAGAATCCGCAAATTGCAAAATCCGATCTTATGAAATCCGAGAACTACAATCCGATCCTGAAATCCGATTCTTTGAAATCCGGTACTCAAATCCGACATTGGAAATCCGGGATTCAAAAATCCTACACTTGCAAAATCCTCCGAGTCTCAAAATTCGATATTTAAAATCCGACACATTGAAAATTCAGAGACTTGTCTATCTATCGGATTTGCCTCAAAATTTGATAAATTGAAATCCGATTATTTCCAACACCTATCAGATTTTCCTCAAAATCCGATAGTTCATCTTCTTGTTGAAACTGTCAAGTGTCGAAAACCGACATATACTAAAACCTCAAATTTGTTGATCACAACAACCAAAACTTAAAGTTTCAAGTAATTAAAACCAATCAAACCACTCCTTTTGAATCAATAAATCCATTAAACCCTTAAAACCAACATTTATCGAGTTTGAAAATAGATATTCCTGAACCATTCTTTGAAATCCGACGTTCAAACACAAGAATCTTATGAACAAATGTATGATTGACTTAGAAATTAAACTAAAATGTAAATTGTACATCTATTTTCGAGTTTAGCACAACATATGTGTGTTAGTGTGTACATACATGTGTGTATGTAATTGTTTGTGTATGTGTGTCTATGAATAATAGTAATCGAATATAATAAAACCATGTTTACTTTAACCATCAAATTGGACACATTTTGTGCCATGTAGTAACAATATCACGTAGTTCTTTTTGGAAAAATGTATGACGACTCCACGACGCCTATGTAAATAACAAGTATATTAAACACGTGAAATATATATATATATATATATATATATATATATATATATATATATATATATATATATATCATAAGTATATAAATGTTATAAAATGGTAGAAAAAATTATAAGTGATTACCATAGGAGGTAAATACACATGATGCCGGGTCACAAAATCATACATCCACCGCATAACATAGTTTCCACATTCTCAATATTCTTTTTGTTGGTTACACTAAATTTTAGTATCACAAGTATATGTATTAAATGTTGGAATCTGACCTCTGACACACGTATGCCAGTATCACTGCTAATGAAGCGCGAGCCTATTGGGTCACACGCCAAGGATTGATCCCGACAACTTTGTGTGGATGGAGAAAGTCAAAGAATCAAAAGTGTTTTGATTCGGGGATTCACGACCGTGAAGGGTGCTCCACGGGTCGTGAAGCAGGCTGCCCTAATGATTGTTCGACGGCCGCCACGCGTCGTGATGCCTTTTTGCTTCACGGCTTGTGACGAGGTCGTGAGGGGTCGTGAAGGAGATGCCCTCACGAGTCCTCGGCCGGGCGGCACGACTCGTGGAGAACTAAGTCCTCTCGTGGCGCATTTAGTCTTTACGACCCGTGAGATCCCGTGAGGGGTCGTGAAGAGGGTAGCTGTAGTGACAGTTGTGTTTTATTGGATCATTTGATGGTCCAATCATTTGACATGCAAGATGGCCGAGTTTTGACTCCTAATCTGGTCATTTGAGGCTGTAAGATGCATAGAACATATCACAACATTTTTCTCTCTACTTGAAGCTCTCTCTTGGTGCAATAGTAACACATACATACACTAAGATGATCTTGAATGTTCATGTGAGGCTTTCATGGCGCAAGAGTAGATCTACATGAGCTGTTCCAGATGATGGAGTCATGGTGGACGTTCAACTATGAATTGTTAGTACAATGGGATCAAGCATACTTGGTGTGGACTAGCAATGGAGAAGAAAGCCCTTTGTTTTCTTCGTGTTCATCCCAATCCACATGAGAAGCTCGATTTCCAGCCATGGTAAGGAGGTACTTTCTACTCCTTCTTCTTGTTCTTTAGTTGCAATTTGCTTTGTAGTGTGTTCCACCATTGGAACTAGTTGTGGGCTTTGTGTATTCTTTTATTTTATGTCTTGCATGCTACTTTCTTGTTTTCTTCCGCTTTGTTTGTGCTCACCACGAGTTCCAACAGTGGTATCAGAGCCATCTCTACAAAGAAATTGCACTTTGATGGCTTCAAAACCGAAAATGGACATTCTGTCCAGAAGAGCTTCACGGGCCGTGGAGCTTTTGGCTTCACGAGTCGTGAAGCCTACACGAGTGGCTTCATGGGGTGTTGCTCGTGAAAGGTTTTGAATGTGTCAGAGTCGTGGAGCTCATGGGCTTCACGGGCCGTGAGGGCTCGTGAAGGCTTCTGGGCTGTGAAGGTCTCGTGAATAGTGTTTTTATCCTTGTTTATAAAAGAAATAAAATTTCGGTTTTAGCACCTTTCGATTTTGTTTTTCCAGAATCTGTCCTTTTGTTTGGACACTTGAAAAGCCCCGTTTATGTGTCTTGATTCATATATTTATATGTATTAGGTGGTTTTCGCTTAAAATGCACACATGCATATACTTATATTGTGTATATATGAGTATGTGTTCTCAAAGTGTTTGGGATACTAATGCATATGTATAAGGATTGTTCCTTTTGTGCCTTGAGTTCTTTGCTTGTTTGAACAATCTTAATTGAGATACATTTTGCATGGTTTTGTTGTGGCACACCATGTTTTGTTTGTGGTTGTTGTTTTGTCCGGTAACGCCTTGCCCGTTAGACCTATGTGTTAGTTGTTTGGTTGTTCATTTATGTATTCATTCATTTGGTGACTTTTAGTCACAATGGTTTGTAATAATATTTAATTCGGTTCGTAAATTTGTAAATTTATTATGGCTTGCATGCCATTGCTTTCCTTTGTACTTGTTGTAAGTAGCTTAGAATAGCAATCGCAGCTTGCATGCCGTTTCTTTTCAAATTGTTTGTAATTGTGAAAAGAAGACGGAAGACAACCATCGAGAGTCGTGGAGGAGACGTCTCGGCTATATTGGATCCGGTGGATCATTTGGAGATAACGGATTCAGTGGGAGCACATCCGGCGAGGCCATTTGGTTGGGTCCTTAGTTTGGCCTTGCTCTCTCCGTTTGGCTCATGGGGAGGGCGCATAGGGTTTAGAGGCGTGTTACCGGATATTTGCTTTGTGTGTGGTTGTGATTTATTTTATTATTTTCTTGCGTGGTTGTTAGGATCTTCGCATGCTAGAAAACTTTTCAAAATAATAAAATCACAAGAGTTGTTAAATTGTTTAACAAACCCCGCGCGCTCACGATTAACAAATAAATATAAATTGGTTTATATTAAAGTTAAAAATGCGTTTTGTCACTTGTTTGTTGATCAACTTGAAAAGAGGTTTTTTAAAACCGGAAAGACAAAAGTCCCGTTTTTCTCAAATGTAAATCACACGTCACCCGTAAGATGACACAACCCGAATCTAGTGATGCATGGGATGATTGTCGAGCTAAGCACGAGTTGTTCCATGTGGATCTGTGTGGAAGGTGAGTGTGGTGACTTGAAATTATTGGTTGTCGAGCTAAGCACGAGCCAATGATTGTCAAGGGTGTCACCATGTATCTTGATGGATGATTTACAATTCCAACTTAATACGCCTTTGTAATTGTCGTGCCTATACCGAGTTGCCAAAGCGGCTTAACGAGGAATTGGTGTAAGAAGGTATCAAATATGCCAAACCGACGCTATGAGCGTTGATGGATCCCGCAAGTGTCTAAGAGTTGTAATCTCGGATTGCAATTGGTAAAGCGTTTACCGGTCTAAATAACTTCATGAAGTGATCCGCGGCAAACCCGTCATGTAGTGAAGTGAAATAAGGTTCTTAGCCCTTGTTAAGATAATTGGTTTTCTTATAACTAAATGTGTAATTATCGTAACGAGGATTGTATCAAAACTAACTAAAATGTGTATTCATATATCTTTTATTGGCAAACGTTAACGACACCGCTTCAACTTAAAACTCCGTTCGTTCCTAAAGAAGGTGAGACTCACTAATGTGGACTTCGTGGACTAGGATTGGTTGTTGAGGATTGTCTTCTACATGCATGTAAAAGTGCATCGTGGTCTTGATCGGTTGAAGGATGCATGAAGACGGGAATATTAGTGTCCATATCCTTGAGATGAAGGCGTATGTGGACCTAAAGGAGAGGCATGGATTCTCCATAGGGAGGAAGCTTGTGGTGAATGTATATTCTCCAAAGTCCCTGTCCAAGTGATGTAAATGGTTCATTGTGAACTATCACATGCATAATATTGAGAAGTCCTTGATAAAGCATTATGGCATGTTGTGGACTGCTAAGTCTTGCATGGCCAAAGTATGACTTGCCTCACCAACTCCTGCTAACATTATAAAGGAACAAGAAACTGAGAAGAAGAAATTGACCTGAAGTGGAAAGTTTGGTTTTACCAAACCTACCATATATGTGAAGTCAGAGGGCAATGAGATTATGCCTCAATATATGACTCCACAAGGGGTAATTTGCTGCTTCTGCGGAAAGATTGGAAAATTGGCGCCACCACGCCTACCCTATGGGCCTGAAAGAGCTAAAATCACTTATGAGTAAGAGAAATTAGCTCCTTGACTTCAGGAACATTCATGATCAAACTCCATTGCTCTTCTACTTCTAAAGGCTAGGTTTTGAACGCTAGCAATAACGCTCACGTTTGTCACAAATTTGTTTGTTACAAAGTGAAGGTGTTAAAAGAGAAGTAGGCGGATGAGGCATGGAGAGTTGGAATTCGAAAAGGGAAACGTAGTTGTTGTCCCTATTGAGAGGATTGGAAGTTTGTATCTTCCCTTTCCTTCCAACAATTCTATTACTTTATTGAATGTATGTTTATGCCATGTATGGCTAGAAACATTATATCTAAACGCCTTTGTTGACGATGGATATTACTTTGACTTTTGAAATTAGTGGTGATTTATTTCAAAGTTTATCCATGTCGTGGCATTTAAAGTAAGCTTTTGCTTAAGAAGTAATAGAACGATCATAAATGTATTGATAAGTTATCCTTATGTAGAAGTCGATTTAGCTATATAAACAAGACTTGCTTCACCAAGATCCGTGAGGTTTAGGAACTTGGAACCCTTTGACCATGGGTCAAATGTTAAATGCATATCTTGTTTATTAGGTTAAATGACTTAAACATCCTTCACTTGAGTATGTGAGAAGATTGAAAGCTTGTTGGATTTCGTTCACACTTTTAGTGTGTTGACCGTTCAAGCAAACATTAAGGAGTAACTTTAGATACCTTGTTACCTTTACCGGTGATGGTAGAAGGGATGGTATGTCCATTTTTAATGGACTAGTTTTTGAAACCTTAGAGGTGTTCAAAACTCACCATAACGAGGTACATGAGAAAGAGGGCATTATAACTTTAACACTCGAATCTAGTTAAGATGTTGAGTGCCTTAGTTTTATATTATGTGACTATCATAAGAATTATGGGATTGTCTCACAATTCACTCCTCTTGAGACACGTTGTTACATGTGGTCGTCTAATGGAGGAACCGGACAAATTGATATGGTCTGACAAGTGATAGGTTACACTTTTATGTCCAAAATTGTTTTGGGTCATTCTCCAAATGGTGGGCATGAGTTCTAAATCTTATAAACAACAAAGATGGTCATGTAAACGCCTTAGAGGATATGACGAAAAGGAGGAACCTTGTTTGTCTATTCCAAAGTATGGATTGTCTAGCCTACGTTTAGACGTGAGGTGGAGGAACCCAGGATCTAGAGGTATTTACTCCATTAGGTACTCTACTAAGACCATGGGATATTTGTCTTGACAAACCTTGTGAGAACTTGTAAGTTGTTCAAAGGTAGAGTCTCTTAAGAAATTAATATCCATGGATGCCAGTGAGAGTAAAGTATACCTTGAATGGAAGAACCTGATGTTGACACTAGAATCCAATCAGAAATGATTGGAACTCAACATGGCAATGCTGGAGAACCTGGCATAAAATCGTTACCTCTTGGTAGAAGTTGTCATAAGACCAGAAAGATATAACTCGTTATATCTGAGGAAGACAACTTAATGATGATTCATGATGAATGCGTCAACTACCGGAAAGCGTAGTGGGCTTGGAGTCCGCTAGGAGAAAGGAGGAAATGATAAGATGAGATGCTATCCATGACGGATATCCAAGGTTTCGACTTGGTTGATCCTACACCTGGGTGTGAACCCGTGAGGTGTGATTTCTTATTTGAGGAAATAGACCAAACATGGATGAGTTTGTAGACTACTTCAAATACCGACTGGTAGGAATGGTTTCACGATGATTGACCATGAGGAAGGTATCATCTAGAAACATTCTCCCGGTGATTATATTGAAGTCCACACGGATACTTATTTTATAAGTGCCTTTTAGGCTATATTGGATAGAAGTGAAGACTACATTCCTTAATAGGAATTTATGAGGAAATGCTCACAACATTTTTGAGGGTCTTTCACTATCAATAAGTGTCCTAATGAAATCTACAAACCCTAAGTAGTCCACTTGTGGACTTATGTTGCCATCTCAATGTTAGAATCTTTGCGTTGATAAGAAAATCATTTGTTTGAGTTTTCAAATAGCAATGATGAAACATGGAAGAATGCCAGAGCTAGTGAGAGCATTTTGTAATCTTATTCTAAATATGTCTAGCACATACAACGTATTGGAGATAATGTCCTGATCTTGCTTGGAAAAGCTTAAATCAAGAATTATGCATCCATAACGATTATAGGATATACAAAACCTATGGAAGGAGTTACAGAAATATTGAAATATGTTCTTGTTGATCTATATTAAGAAGCAACAAAGAATAAGTTGTTATTCAAGTGCTTGCTTATATATTTCATAGGATAACTGCCGATCTTTATCGGGGTTCGTGATCCTATTAAATATGGTGTTAATAAGTATGCTTCTCAAAGCATCGCTGACTCTATTGGGATCTTATGACACAATGAGAGTACGATGGCTTATGAAAGATAACCTTTATCTCAAGCATCCTTGATCTTATTGAGTTCTGATGAATCAATGAAGGTGCGATAGCTTGACAAAAGACCGTTATCTCACCAACGCACACTTTTGTGTGATTGGTTGAGGTAGAGATATGGTCATCTTATGAATACACACGGATAGCATGGTAGCGGATCCGTTTTGCTAAATCCGTAGTTGCAAGATAGTGATGATTGTCATACTACTGCTTGCAAAGACTTGGCTTGAGTTTGTTTTAGTTGAAATTTTGATATGCTGATTTTGGGAACGTTAAGCAAAATTGTGCTTCTGCTAGTATCGATTATCAAATGGGGATTTGTTAATACGCGTGTAGCGGGTACTCTCAGTTGCCTTTATTGTGTTCCATCTTAGCATGTTTACCACTTCCCTGAATGTTTTACATTCTACAAGTCCACAGTCGGTCACTCTTCATCGGAAGGAAGTTTGAACAAAGACTGAGGGAAAGAGTTGGTCGTGTATTCAATGGTGATTGGATACAAGAGACGCAACACTTTACCTATACTTGAAAAGAGTTTCAAGTGATTGGACGACCCACACCTGAGTGTACTTCATGGTACATGTCAAGAGTAACTCAGGATGATAATATCATTTTGTCCTCTGACCGGAGATACATGTGTTTCCACGACCTTTGTCTGCCTTGTTCTGATTGCTTTCAAATGCAGTCCATAACTGGTTGTTATAAAGGAAGCTTTTGGGGAAGGTATTACTAATGTAATGGGGCAATGTAGTCGAAGGAATTTGTTCCTCTGCTTAGAGAGATATCCCTGGGCCCCTCGATGATTGGGCGCTGACACCAAAATGCACGGCCGTGCTCATGCTTGCAATGATAGTTGATCAGTTGCAAACTTGCATATTTTGGTCACCACCAATCTTGATCGAGAAACATAATCGTGAACGATCGGAGAATGACTTTGTACCATGTCTCGTGTTCACCCGGATATCGCGAACAAAAGGATGATTGATCACTTATCTATAGGACCTTTTCAAACCTGTTTGGATTGTGATTAGGTACTTGTCAGGGATGACACACCTCGTGTTGATTTAGGGGCAGGGATGTCTTGCTAGAGGCCGCTCCCTATCTATGATGCATATGGGTACGGTGTGTCATGTGCAAGTGGGAGTTTGTTGGAATCTGCCCACTGACACACGTATGCCGGTATCACTGCTAATGAAGCGCGAGCCTATTGGGTCACACGCCAAGGATTGATCCCGACAGCTTTATGTGGATGGAGAAAGTCAAAGAATCAAAAGTGTTTTGATTCGGGGCTTCACGACCGTGAAGGGTGCTCCACGGGTCATGAAGCAGGCTGCCCTAGCGATTGTTCGACGGCCGCCACGCGTCGTGATGCCTTTGTGCTTCACGGCTCGTGACGAGGTTGTGAGGGGTCGTGATTAGATGCCCTCACGAGTCCTCGGCCGGGCGGTACGACTCATGGAGAACTAAGTCCCCTCGTGGCACATTTAGTCTTCATGACCCGTGAGAGCCCGTGAGGGGTCGTGAAGAGGGTAGCTGCAGTGACAGTTGTGTTTTATTGGATCATTTGATGGTCCAATCATTTGACATGCAAGATGGCGGAGTTTTGACTCTTAATCTGGTCATTTGACGCTGTAAGATGCATAGAACATATCACAACATTTTTCTCTCTACTTGAAGCTCTCTCTTGGTGTAATAGTAACACATGCATACACTAAGATTATCTTGAGTGTTCATGTGAGGCTTTCTTGGCGCAAGAGTAGATCTACATGAGTTGTTCCAGATGATGGAGTCATGGTGGATGTTCATCTATGGATTGCTAGTACAATGGGATCAAGCATACTTGGTGTGGACTAGCAATGGAGAAGAAAGCCCTTTGTTTTCTTCGTGTTCATCCCAATCCACATGAGAAGCTCGATTTCCAGCCATGGTAAGGAGGTACTTTCTACTCCTTCTTCTTGTTCTTTAGTTGCAATTTGCTTTGTAGTGTGTTCTACCATTGGAACTAGTTGTGGGCTTTGTGTATTCTTTTATTTTATGTCTTGCATGCTACTTTCTTGTTTTCTTCCGCTGTGTTTGTGCTCACCACGAGTTCCAACAGTGGTATCAGAGCCATCTCTACAAAGAAATTGCACAAGAATCTTATGAACAAATGTATGATTGACTTAGAAATTAAACTAAAATGTAAATTGTACATCTATTTTCGAGTTTAGCACAACATATGTGTGTTAGTGTGTACATACATGTGTGTATGTAATTGTTTGTGTATGTGTGTCTATGAATAATAGTAATCGAATATAATAAAACCATGTTTACTTTAACCATCAAATTGGACACATTTTGTGCCATGTAGTAACAATATCACGTAGTTCTTTTTGGAAAAATGTATGACGACTCCACGACGCCTATGTAAATAACAAGTATATTAAACACGTGAAATATATATATATATATATATATATCATAAGTATATAAATGTTATAAAATGGTAGAAAAAATTATAAGTGATTACCATAGGAGGTAAATACACATGATGCCGGGTCACAAAATGATACATCCACCGCATAACATAGTTTCCACATTCTCAATATTCTTTTGTTGCTTACACTAAATTTTAGTATCACAAGTATATGTATTAAATGTTGGAATCTGACCTCTGACACACGTATGCCGGTATCACTGCTAATGAAGCGCGAGCCTATTGGGTCACACGCCAAGGATTGATCCCGACAACTTTGTGTGGATGGAGAAAGTCAAAGAATCAAAAGTGTTTTGATTCGGGGATTCACGACCGTGAAGGGTGCTCCACGGGTCGTGAAGCAGGCTGCCCTAACGATTGTTCGACGGCCGCCACGCGTCGTGATGCCTTTGTGCTTCACGGCTTGTGACGAGGTCGTGAGGGGTCGTGAAGGAGATGCCCTCACGAGTCCTCGGCCGGGCGGCACGACTCGTGGAGAACTAAGTCCTCTCGTGGCGCATTTAGTCTTTACGACCCGTGAGATCCCGTGAGGGGTCGTGAAGAGGGTAGCTGTAGTGACAGTTGTGTTTTATTGGATCATTTGATGGTCCAATCATTTGACATGCAAGATGGCCGAGTTTTGACTCCTAATCTGGTCATTTGAGGCTGTAAGATGCATAGAACATATCACAACATTTTTCTCTCTACTTGAAGCTCTCTCTTGGTGCAATAGTAACACATACATACACTAAGATGATCTTGAATGTTCATGTGAGGCTTTCATGGCGCAAGAGTAGATCTACATGAGCTGTTCCAGATGATGGAGTCATGGTGGACGTTCAACTATGAATTGTTAGTACAATGGGATCAAGCATACTTGGTGTGGACTTGCAATGGAGAAGAAAGCCCTTTGTTTTCTTCGTGTTCATCCCAATCCACATGAGAAGCTCGATTTCTAGCCATGGTAAGGAGGTACTTTCTACTCCTTCTTGTTCTTTAGTTGCAATTTTCTTTGTAGTGTGTTCCACCATTGGAACTAGTTGTGGGCTTTGTGTATGCTTTCATTTTATGTCTTGCATGCTACTTTCTTGTTTGCTTCCGCTGTGTTTGTGCCCACCACGAGTTCCAACATTAAACTATGTAAAACTCAAATCAACGTGTTTGTATATGTGTGCAAATAATGACATTGTTTACCTCAATCATATTGCATGTGAGATTACCAATAGCCCTAGAAAGAAAAAAAAGTTGTTTTAGCTTTCATACGACAAATGTGAATAGTAGACTATAGTAAAAAAAATACTTACTCATTCAAACATTTTGTGATAGTGGAGGCTTTGTCTCTCTTTGATTTATCCTTATTCAAGAAATCAAGAATGTAGCCTGGACCTATTCTAGGCCGCAGTATAAACAAAACCCAATGATTATCTATGTGTAACCACATTAGTCTTGACAAGTAACATATTGACTATTAACTAATATAATAATAGTTAGAAAATATAGCACCTTTGATAGAATGGAGCAATAAAAAAGTTGCAAATACAGTAATTGTGGTTTTGTATTACTCCCCTCAAGTACTCTACACTGACCATTTCATTACGTAGACATTCATCACGCATTATCCTACAAGGGTTCAAGAAACGTAGTACATTTTAGAAATTTAGAAAGTACTTAGTACATTTTGTTAGCTGAGTCAAACAAAATGTCTAATTTGCTCACCATTTCAGATTGTAAGTTTCATACGTAAAAGGCAGAACATGTGTTGTTCTATTATGCCTTCAGATTTTTGTTTGTAAAAGTATAAAGCACATTTTGAATCAAGTACAAGACAAAAGGGAATTGATCTTATCCTCTAGAAAAGGAGAAAGATACTTTAGAAAATGAAGATCCAGGAGATTTGTTTCAACAACTAAGTATGGCTGACAATTCTATACTTGGTATAGTCAAATCTAAAAGAAGCACACTGTTGTTTTAAGTACAAGCACGGAAAGAGAAAGATAGTCTTACAAGGCAAAAGGTATGGGACTTAATATTTTATATTGTGAGTGGGTTGCACTTTTTCAGAAAAGTATATTTACTTTTATTTAAATTGATTAAAGTAACTTTACTTTTCACCTACTATCTTTAAAATTAAAATATTATTTTCCTATGTACTCTTTGTCTCCTTCCTCTATGCCAACCGGATTCCATTTGCTTCTATATATATACTCATGCATGGTGGACATGCAAGAAACAACACTTGTACACAACAAACAACAATCTCCTTAATTGAGAAGATTCTTAGAGTTTAGAAATTTGTGTAGAATCAAACTTGTTCATGTGTTGAACACTTTGTAGACATTAGTTGTTTTAGAGTTAGCTTTTCTATGTGTTTGACAAATTAATTGCCACTTTTTATTGTACTTAGGATTTCCACTTCTAGTACATGTAATTCTTGATTCATCATCGATAAGAACTATATAAAAGTATCATGGTGTGTCTTTAAATTTCAAAAAGCTAAAGTTTGTATTGAACCCCCTTCCCCTCTACAAACATTCGTTGTTGTGTACTCAATTTGGGACTAACAATTGGTATCAGAGCAGGTTAGATAATTCATATCTAGATCTGTTTTGCTTACTCTATAACTGTTTCTACCCCTCTCAAAATGGCCACATACTCCATCAACGTGAATATCTCAAACACTAGATCTTTAACAAGATGTCCTATGTTTGATACGTAAAACTTTTTCATGTGGAAAAGTAGAGCACATCTCTTTCTGTCTACCCTTAAAATCCAAATGCTATAAATTGTCACTGAGGGTCCTTATGTTCCAACATCAGTTCTATCTATCACATCGGAATTTGAAGGTCAAACATCCACAATTGAAAGAATCATTCGCAAACCCATGCATCTGTGGACTCATGAAGATAAGAGGTTGGTTAGCCTTGATGTCAAGGCTTGATCAGCTCTTGTCTCTTCACTACCTAATGAAATCTGTCAAGTACTTAACTGTACTTCACTATAAGGATGTTAGATACACTCATAGTTGCTTATTAAGTGAATGAATAGGTGATGTAGAACAAGAAACTCCTCATCAACAGAGAGTATGAATTCTTCTTTACTCATAAAGGTGAGAGTCTAACTCAGACGTACACCAGTTTTAACTGCCTTGTGAATGATTTAAAAAGGGCAGATATAACCAAAAGCAATTTTGTCTTGGTGAACAAGTTTCTAGACTCCCTCCTTAAAACATGAGATCACTTTGTCACTGTTTTAAGGCGTAGTGAAAAGATCAAGGGAATGTCTTTGTTTGCTCTTTATGGTAACTTACTTAATCATGAGCAATCAGTCAAGCAAATAAAGTTGTCCTCCAAGGAGATGAAGAAGGTTGTGAAAGCTGCACCAACTTCCCTTGTATCAAGAGATACAAAGATGAGAAGCTTTGAAGCTATGATTACTTGTGTATTGATTTCCAATCTACTATTCAAAGAGAGAAGAAGCTAAAAAATAGAAGTAGAATCACTAAAAGAAAAATTAACTCTTAAAGATGAGGAACTCAAGCAAATAACAGTTTTAAATGATGAACTAGCTAATCAAAAGGTACATAATGAGATCTTAGTAAAAGAAACTAGTGAAGAAACCAAAAAGTTTAATGACCTATAAAAGATAGTCAATTCTTGGTGTGTATCTGCTTAAAAGACCACTCAGTGGGTCAATGAGCAGATACCTAAACAATTTCAAGCTATCATTGGTGGAAATTACTCTAAAGATTCTAACTATGTTAATTCTAATAAGAACCTAATTATCTTAGTCAAAGATGACATTTTGCCACAAACTTTTCACAAGACTATTAAACGCAAAAGTGTGCTTACAAAAGAGTCATTTATTCCTTTAATTGAATCATCTTCTCTTAAGATTTCAGAATGTAAAAATACTAAGTGTATACAGTCAAAGGATGTGAGTAAAGGAAAGGAATCATTAGTTGAGACCAAAGAGACATTATGATGTCAAACCTTGAAAACAGATGATTTAAATCTAAGTATTTCACAAACTGAAGAATCATTAGCTAGTATCTCTGTATCAAATGATATGTTAGTAGATGATAATTGCTTAGTTGATAGCCTAGCAGCTGATCATAGCTTATCTTCTAAATGCTTAGTTGATCATGAAGTAATCAACTCTCTTTCAATAGAAGAAACTGCGAGTAAAAAGAATGATGGTCACATTGTTCCTAAGTCTGCCACTCCAAAGATTGAAAAAAAACTTTTCAAATCTAAAGATCGATCCAAGGTGCCTGTAAATAAAGACCTAAGAAATTTACAGGATCAACTTCATAAGCCGAGTGGTCAAGTTGGTTAGTTGATGACTCATAGTCATCAGAGGACTGATAAGAAATATCATAGGCATTCAAATAATGTTGTTCAATACTCCAAGGCTACTAAATCTAAAAAATGTCACAAATGTGGAAGCAAAGAGCACAAGGCATTTGAATGTTTTTTAGAAGGGAACCCAAGACAGCAGACTTGTTCTGATAATATGGCTATTCCTATTGTTCATAAACAACCTGAGATGAAGTGGAAAGCTAGGTGCAGTCCACAAGGATCCACTAATTAGTGGATTCCTACTTGTGTCACTAACTTTTCTTCCATTCAAAACTGTGCAGGGTATTGGTTCATGGTTTCTTGACAGTGGATGTTCTAGAAACATGACAAGGAACAAAGATTTGCTTAGTAGCTATAAAAAGGAGAAAGGTTCAAGGGTGACTTTTGGTGACAACAATCATGGTCAAACCAAAGGCTACGGAGAACCTCATAATGGGAACCTTAAGCTGTCCAAAGTATCGTATGTTAAGGGCCTAAAATACAATCTTATAAGCATAAGTCAGTTTTGGGATGGAGATAATGAAGTCCACTTCACCAAGACAGGGGGTTCCATAATATATAAAGAAGGTAATATAGTATTCCGTGCCAAGAGAACCAAGGATGTGTATACTCTTGATATGTCCTCTAGTGACCCTTCAAAAGAAACATGTTTGTATTCCAAAACCATTAAGGATACAAACTGGCTATGGCATAAAAGGCTTTCCCACCTTAATTTCAAAAACGTTAACAAGTTGTGCAAGGGTGAACTTGTGTAAGGACTCATTCTCTATGCCTAAACCTTGCACTACTTGTGAGAAAGGAAAACAACAAAAAACATAATTTCCTTCCAAGTAAGCCTACTCCATTACTGAACCTTTCTTTATGTTGCACATGGATCTATTTGGTCATGTTGTAACTTCTATAATTAGTAGAAGTAAGTATGCTATTGTATTGGTTGATGAATTCTCAAGAAACACTTGGGTTTTATTTCATAAAAAAAGAGTGAGGATGCTGAAGAAATTATTTGCTTTATCAAAATGATGGAAGTGATGAATGGCAATGTGGTGAGGAGTCTTAGAAGTGATCATTAAACTTAATTCAAAAATCAAACTCTAGAAGCTTTGTGTGATGAGAAAGGGATATCTCAAAACTTCAATGCTCCAAGAACCCCACAACAGAATGTTGTACATGAAAGAAGAAACAGAACATTAATTGAAGCTACCAGAACCATGTTATGTGAAAGTGGATTATCTTTCAATTTCTGGGCTTAGGTTGTGAGTTATGAATACAAAGGAAGGAAGCCAAGCATCATTTTTCTGCACATATTTGGTTTTCAATGTTTTATTCTCAATCAAAAGGATCAACTGTAGGAGTTTGCTCCAAAATTGATGAAGGAGTGTTTGTAGGCTACTCTGTGATTTCCAAAGCATATAGAGTATACAAACTCATAACAAAAATTATTGAAGAGTGAATCAATGTAAGCTTTAATAAAAATGACTTTGTTGCTTCTAGTTCTTCTAATCAAGTTTCAGGTGAAGAATTCAATGATCTTATGCAAACTGGAGAAACCACTCAAGAGCAAGTTGATTCCTCTCCACCAACTGTTCATGATATAGATGAACTTGCTCCCATTAAAACCATAAGCTACTCAGTGTTAGATATTAATTAGTTTGTTAGCCTTGTGTTCTTTTGTTGTATGTGATTTATCTTTACTAGGCTAGCGATTGTAATGGGCTTAGCCCACTTTAATAATGTAATCCTTAGTTTAGTCTAGTTGTGGGCCCATGTGGCTTTAGCTTAAATACCTTGCAAACCTAGTTTTCAAGGTAACCTTTGCCATTTGTATTCTCTGCATTCCAACGTTCATAGCAATACAAGAGAATCTTCAAGTTACATGCAAAGTGTTCATACTTGTTCTACATAAACTTCATCATCTTTTGTTCAAGTATTCATTGTTTACTTATCTTCTTCACTAACAAAGGACTTTCAATTGGTATCTGAGACAACTCCCTATTGGATTGGTTCAACATTATTTGAAAGTAACATCTTTGTGTGAGAAACAGAACCCAGGAGCTGCTCCTGTTCTTGTTCACGTAAAAACTTTGAAAGACAGAAACCCATTTGGTCAAATCTTCTTGTTTTTCAAGTTATTTGTTGTCTCTTAGAAGTATTTAAGAAGGATAAAACATTTTTTAGTGTTTTTAGGACAAACAAACAACATCTAGGTAGTGTTCTTGAAAATTTATTGTTCTTCAAGTTCTTAAAGTGTTTCACTATTTCATCAAATTTTCAATAATTTGCTATTGTTTTGGGTTGAAATCAGTGAAGGTAAGTGTTTTTGTTGAGAAGAAAGGTCAAAACAAAAGTTTAATGAGTGTTTAGTGTGTTTTAGGCAAAACTAGCAGTTTGTTCGATAACAGAGTACAAACCTGCAAGTTTTGGATTATTATCCCATCCGACAATCGTGTGACTTTTAGTTCATCCGATTGTCCTGCGACTTTTAACCCAAAGGTCATACGACTCTTGATTTTAGTGTTGGGTTTTGGTAGCATCTAGAAAACTCAGCGGAAACGAAACGAGTATAAAACAATTTAAGTTTTATGCCACCAACACACCACCCAATGCAACAAACTCTAGACAATAGCAATGCAACTAAAAGAAGAAGAACAAGGACAAGAAATTATACCATACAAAATATATTTCTCCTTGTTGCCTTGGAAGATTTGTACACAAAGTAGTGTACCACTATCGGTATCTACACCAAGTGTTGATGATCCCCACGTGCTAGCTATGTTTGGACGCCGCCAAAAGCTTCACCAATGATCTAACACCATCTTCAAGATTGATATGGCAATCTATCTTCAAGTGTGTATTGTTTGAGAGAGTATGAACTAATTTGAGAAATTACAAGTTCATATATTGCATAACTTTGTGATGATAATTCATATGGCTAACCAAATCACATTAGACTACTAGAACCTTTTTATAGACCACAAAATGAGGCCTAGAAACATACATAACAGTCCTAGCATCAATGACCATCATGAGCCATGAATACCCCATTAAATTAGTCTTAAAAGACTAGTTTAAGAGGCTGTTACAGCATGAGGCACGGCCGTGCCTCACAGGACACGCCCGTATGACACGCCCGTGCCAGCCCACGGGCACATCCAAGTCACGACCGAATTGGGCTCGTGCTTTCGCACTAGGCACGGCCGTACCTCCACGAGGCATGCCCGTGCCGGCCCTAATGGGTACGCCCTAGGCACGCCGGCCTTGGTACCGTACCTGGCATAGGGCACCCCCGTACCTTCACAAGGCACAGCCGTGCCCTGCCCAACCAAAACCCATTTTGGTATTTTTCTCTCTCTTGTTCAAAGGTGTTGCCGGAATCAATACTTGACGTGTGACCCAATAGGCCTATGCCTCATTGGCAGTGACAACAACTCGTGTGTGTCAGTAGGCATATTCCAACAAACTCCCGCTTGAACACGACACACTCACGAAAGGTAACACCGACATAGAGTGGCCTCTATCAAGGCATTTATGCCCCCAAGTCAGCATAGGGTATGCCACCCATGACAAGTACCAACCTGTAAAGAATGGTCCTACATATAAGTGATTATTCATCCCTTTGTTCACGATATCCATTGTGAATGCAGGTCATGGAACACCGTCAACCCCAATCATTCACGATTATGTTTCTCGATCTAGACTAACTATGACGAACAACACAAGTTGCAAAATTGATCTACTATCAATTCAACTTGAGCACGGCCATGCATTTTGATGTCATCAGTTCAGTCAATGAGGGGCCCAGGGATATCTCTCTAAAGAGGAACGAATACCTTTGACTACATCGTTCCATTATAATAACAAGTTCTTGCCTGAAAACTTCCCTTATAACAGTCAATTACGAACTGCGTTAGAAAGAAATCTAAACAAGACCATATTGTTAATCAAGAAGCGCATGTATCTCGAGTAGAAGGACAAACAATTTTATCATCCTTATTTACTTGTGATCATGTCCATGAAGTAAACTCAGGTGCGGGTCCTCCAATTCCTTTATCACTATCAAGTACAGGCTAGTATTGCGAAAACATGAATTCAATCCACTATGAATACTTTACCAACCACTTGCCTCGATCTTAATTCACTTCTTCCTTCCAATGAAGAACGACCGATCGTGTAGCGTTTAGAATAAATAAATTTATTCAAGGAAGTAGTTAAACATGCTAGGATGGAAAACAATAAAGGCTAACGAAAGTACCCGCTCTGCGCGCATTATCAAATCTCCATTTGATAATCGATACAATCAAAGCACATTATTGCTTTAATGTTTCCAACTCAAAACATATCAAATTCAAATAAACAAACCCAAGCTAAAGCCACTTGTAAACCAAGTGTATGCATGTCTAGTATGAAAACTCATCACTAGCTCACGACTAAAGCTTAGTAAGTGGATTCACAAAGTGACATCTATGCGTACTCTAACAATTACCATATCTTCTCTCGACCAAACACTTATAAAGTGTGTGCCAGCCAGATCATGGTCCTTTGTCCAAGCCTTCGCGTTCTCATTGTTCCAAAGAATCCAATAGAGTCACAATGCACAAGACTATGGTTCACATATATAAGCCATCATACTCTTATTTTCTCAAGAGAGCCTAATTAGAGTCAATGATGCTTAAAGAACCATTCTAGTTGATAACATTCCACTAAACAACACAACAATAACAATTCACCAAGAATAATACATTACTCAAAGTTCATTGTTACCACCAAACATCAACTTGAAGAACAATGTACCAAGAGTTCTTCCAAGTATGTCAAAATGAGAGAAAAGAAACCATGTGATAAACCAAGTTGCTAATTAAATTAACACACTAGTCCATCATGTTTCAATGTCACTCTCTTAGTTTTTCATTCCGAAAAATCCACGTTCGTATCCTCCCAATTCTTCTTATAAAGCAATAATTCCTAAACCCCGGTTTTATGAACCACCAAGTTAGGATATTATCTTCAACAAGAAGTATATTATGGATACACAATTTAAGGAACACAAGTGCTCCCACTAGCTCTGGCATACATCCAAGTTTAATCTTCCCTTTTCGAAAACTCAAATCTATGATTTTCTCATTAAAGTGAATATTACAACCTTGCGATATTTATCCAAGACTACGAGGATACTTTCAACGTATAAGACCTTCAGAAAGTGTTGAAACACTCTTCCTCAAAATTCCCACGAAGGAATACGATCTTTACATTGTAGTGATAAACACATGTATCCGAGTAAACTTCAACATAACCACTAAGACAATTTCCTTATGATACCATCCTCATGGTCAATCATAACGGAAATTTATCATTAGTTGGCATTTAAAGTTCAAGTCCATGAATAGACTTCTTGGGCTTGTAGACTTTACGAGGATACTAATAATGTACAAGACTCTCGGAGAGTCTTAAAACACTTCCTCAAAATTCCTATAAAGGAATGGGGTCATTACAATTCACTTCCATACATTCATAGCCATGAGAAGGTAGTGATACATCATAAGTCATCCAAGTAGACTTCAACATAATCACCAGGAAAAATCTCTTTTATGATACCGTCCTCATGGTCAATCATATTAGAATTTTTACCACGGGTCGGCATTTGAAGTTGTCTACAATCCATGCATATCCTTATGTTTACACCAAGGCATCGGATCAACCAAGTCCAATACTTGGATATCCTACATGGATTGTACCCCATTCTCATTACCTCTCTCCTCCTAGTAGACACTAGGCCCACTACGACTTTCAATAGTTGATGAATTCAACTAATCCATCATCAAGTTTTCTTCCTCTAGATATAAAACATATATCTATCCGGCTTTACGACAACTCCTATCAGAAATAGGAAGAGTAACGATTCTTGCCAGGTACTCCAGCATCGCCATGCTGAGTTCCAATCATTACAGATTGTATGCTAGTGCGAACATCAGGTTTTACTCCCACTGGCTCCCATAGATACTAGACTTCCACTTGCTATTGAGAGAAAAAACTTGTCCTCAAAAGTTCGTGAAACAAATATCTCATGCCTAATGGAGTAGCATCTTTAGTCCCGGATTCTACCACGTCACGTCCACATGTAGGCTGGATAATCTAGGTTTTGAGATAGACAACCAAAAACACTCTTTCTAGTCTTTTCTCCTAAGATGTGTACTAAACCATCTTTGTTGATTTTATATATAGAACATTGTCCGCCATACTTAAGCATCCCAACACTTTGGGTATGAATTTGCGATCCATCAAGACCCGAATATTCGGTTCCTCCTCTACGCGACCCATATGCCAATGTGTCCTACGAGATATAATTTATGAGATAAATCCCACAATTCTTATGATGATCTCAATATTCATATATTAAGATACTCAACATCTTTACAAGATTTAAGTAACTTAAACTTTTGTCCATAAACCTCGTTAAGGTAATCAATGAACACCTCGAACGTTTCAAATATACCTATCCCTACTACCACTACGGGTAAAGGTAACGAACTGCATGTAGTTATCCCCATGGATTTGCTTGAACGAATTAAACACACAAGTGTGAACCAATTACAACAAGCTCTCAATCCTCTTACATACGCCGATGAAAGATGTACAAGTCATTTAGCCTAATAAACAATTCTCGCATTCAACATTTGATCAATTATCAAATGCATCCAAGATTCCAAACCACACGGAACTTGGTGAAGTAATTCTTGTTTACATAGCTAAATAATCTTGTCACTTGGATAACTAATCCAACCCAATTTTGGATTTAAACACATTATTTATGATTACTTTATTACTTTTAAGCAAAAGCTTATAAATGCCATGACATGGATAAACTTTGAAATAAACCACTAATATATAAATATATCAAATACAAAGTAATATCCATCGTCAATCAATGCATAATAGACTTAATATTTCTCTCGCCACGCAGGGCAGACAAAATATTAATCTAATAAAGTAATAAAATAGCTAGATGAAATGGCGAGATCAAAACTCCCAATCCTCTCAATCGAGACAACGTACAAGTTTCCCAATCTTGAGCTATAGCTCTCCATGCCTTATCAGCTACTTCTTCCATTTAACACCTACACTTTGTAACAAAACAATTTTGCAACAAACGTGAGTGTTATAGCCAGCATTTCAACAAATCTAGCTATGAAGTAGAAAAGCCATGGAGCAAATCATGAATGTACCTGATGACGAGGAGCTATTCCCTTGCTTCATAGGAAGCTTTAACTCCTCCGAACACTCAGGACAAGCGTGGCGGCGCCAATCTCCATATTTACCGCAGAAATAGCAAACTTCTCCCATAGGAGTCGTATTCTTTTCCTCGGTTTTACGTTCCTCAAATAACCGGGTGGGAACAAACTTGTGTTTGGCCATGTTAGACTCAAAAGTCTTAAGAATTCCTTGCAACTCGTCTAAGGATTCTACCATTTTGTCCTTTCGATAGTTTTTGATAAACTCATCATAAGAGGTGGCAGGGATTGGAAAATCATATTCACCGCAAGCTCCCTCCCAATGGGAAATCCTAGTATTTCCATTTGGTCAATGTATGCCTTCATACGAAGCACATGAACACTTACCTTCCCAATTTCCTGCATCTGGAAACCGACAAGGGCCTTGACACACATAAAGTGTTCCTCTCTAATCTGATGTTGGAACAAGTCCTTCAACCGATTAATCATGTCGTACGCACTCATATGCCTGAGTTGCTTTCACAACTCGCAGCTTATAGTCGATAACATAAAAAAAGAAACATCTTTTGCGTCCTCGATACGCTAAGGCGTATCTAGTGGCCTAACTTGTGTTGGCAGCAAGTGGTTTCGGAAGAGGTTCCTCGAGGATGTGCAACTTAGATTCATGGCGAAGGACAATTCGCAATTGCCTATACCAATCCACAAAGTTCATACCTACGAGTTTCTCCTTTTCTAGGAACGAACGGAGAGATAAATTCGGTGTTACGTTGTTAACGTTTGTCATCTACAATTTTAGAGTACACGTTTTTGTGAATTTAGATATAATCCTTGTATAAATAATTACCCAAATAGTTTTCAAAACAAATTATTTACACAAGGCTAGAAACCATATTTCACTTTACCTTCTGACGGGTTTACCGCGGATCACAAAGCAAAGCTATTTAGGCCGGTAACCATTTTACCGATTGCAAACACTTTGCAACGTCTAGATCCTTGAGGGATCCATTGACAATCAAAATGTCTTTTGGCATGTTTGATCCCTTCTCGCACCAATTCTAACCTGATCCCCTTAAATGACTCGGCTAGAGCTCGACGCCACCTAAGTGTCACAAAAAGAATTGTAAACCGCCCGTCAAGACACACGGTGGAACTCTCGCCAATAATTGGCTCGTGCTAAGATCGACAACTAATATTGTGAGTTACCACACTCACCTTCCACACAGTTCTACTCGGCATGATTCGTGCTAAAACTCGACAATCATCCAAGTTTCACTATATTCGGGTGGTGTCGTCTTACGGATGACGCGTGATTTACATTTTAAAACAGGATTTCATTTTCCGGTTAAAACAATTTTAACCCATTTTGCGAATTAACAAATCAAGTGATAAATACAATTTTTATCCACTTATAATATAATACAAATTTATATTTTCTTGTTAATTCTATACGCACGGAAAGAAATATAAACCAATTTTATAAATCTTTGTGTTTTATATATTTTGGAAAAATTATCTAGCATGCGATATCCTACACATCCATGCATTAGTAATTTTAATACACCTTTAAAATTACAAATTGATATATACACCTTTAAATATATATATTTTTATGTACTTCATGCCAAGCGATACAAAATATATTAATTTAAGGAATCAAAATATAGTGGGGAAAAAAACTAGATCCAAGACTAGCCCAACCAACAAATCCGGAATTTAAATATAATTTTAAAACACTGTTTCCAGAACAAAATTCTCACCAAAAACCACAAGGCACGGGCGTAGCCCAAAGGGTACGGGCGTGCCTTCCCTTTTGTCAGTGTACAGTCTAAACAGTTTTAAGCATACGAATATTCTGCCGGCACGACCCGTACCCCCACTGGCACGGCCGTGCCCCGGCCGCCGGCACGCCCCGCCCCGTCACCGGAAAAACAGATTTTGACAGAAAACTCAAAATTCCGGTTTTAGTGCAAAGCCATGTTAGAGATGGCTCTGATACCACTGGTGGGTTTTGGTGGCATCTAGAAAACGCAGCGGAAACGAAACGAATATAAAACAATTTAAGTTTTATGCCACCAACACACCACCCAATAGAGCAAACTCTAGACAATAGCAATGCAACTAAAAGAAGAAGAACAAGGACAAGAAATTATACCATACAAAATATATTTCTCCTTGTTGCCATGGAGGATTTGTACACAAAGTAGTGTACCACTATCGGTATCCACACCAAGTGTTGATGATCCCCACGTGCTAGCTATGTTTGGACGCCGCCAAAAGCTTCACCAATGATCAAACACCATCTTGAAGATTGATATGGCAATCTATCTTCAAGTGTGTATTGTTTGAGAGAGTATGAACTAATTTGAAAAATTACAAGTTCATATATTGCATAACTTTGTGATGATTATTCGTATGGCTAACCAAATCACATTAGACTACTAGAACCTTTTTATAGACCACAAAATGAGGCCTAGAAACGTACATAACAGTCCTAGCATCAATGACCATCATGAGCCATGAATACCCCATTAACTTAGTCTTAAAAGACTAGTTTAAGAGGCTGTTACAGCATGAGGCACGGCCGTGCCTCACAAGACACGCCCGTGCCAGCCCACGGGCACACCCAAGTCACGGCTGACTTGGGCTCGTGCTTTCGCACTAGGAACGGCCGTACCTCCACGAGGCACGCCCGTGCTGGCCCCAATGGGTACTCCCTAGGCACGCCGGCATTGGGCCCGTACCCGGCATAGGGCACGCCCGTACCTTTACAAGGCACGGCCGTGCCCGGCCCAACCAAAACCCATTTTGGTATTTTTCTCTCTCTTGTTCAAAGGTGTTGCCGGAATCAATACTTGACGTGTGACCCAATAGGCCTATGCCTCATCGGCAGTGATACCAACTCGTGTGTGTCAGTAGGCATATTCCAACATTTAGTTCGTCCGACTATTATTTTAAAAGATCATTCGACTTTTGCCTCATACGACACAACACTCATCCGATTTTCAAGTCTCATCCGACTCTCGGATCTCTCAACTCATCCGACTTTCGGATCACTCAACTCATCCGACTTTCGGATCACTAATCTCATCCGACTTTCAGATTGCTAAACTCATCCGACCTTCGGATTACCAAACTCATCTGACTTTCGGATCATTAAAGCGCATCCGACAGTCGAATCCAAATCCGATAGTCGCATCACAAAATCCGATAGTCACAAAATCCGATAGTCGCATCACAAAATCACCAAATCCGACAGTCACATAAACATAATCCGATACTTGAAATTTCATCCGACCTTCGGATCATCAGACAGTCAAATAAGCAAAATCCGATAGTCAAACAATCTGACAGTCGGATAACTTCACTCGATTTTCAAACACTACATCCGACTTTCAAAGTTCTTCTCACACACAAACTAACCAATTTACTTCAAGGAGAAAGATCCAAGAAAAGATGAGTTCCAGCAATGAGATTCTTGCCATCGGCACAGACACTAAACCTCCGGTACTCTTCAGAAATGAATATAACGCATGGAAAGGACGATTTATGGACATTATAGAACACACTGAGAAATTTGGCGAGATGATGAAAGACAACAAATTAAATGGTGATGCCGTCTTTGAAAAGATTATTGAGGTTGTTCCCGATAACAATCCACCAATTGTTGCTGAGAGGAGACGCAAACTTCCATCAGAACTAACTACTAAAGAAAGAGACTGTGCACGTGCCGACAAAGACGCAAAATATTACTTGAAACAAGGGTTATGCGCGGAAATCTATTCCAAAATAGACAGTTTGACTTCTGCCAAAGAAATTTGGGACGAAGTAACACAATAAATGCAGGGTACTGAATAGGGATTGTTCATCAGGGAAACTCAACTTGTTAAAGCGCATACAGCCGTTTCTACAACCTTGAGGGAATTCAAGGCCAGGCAAGGAGAGCTATTGAAGGACACATACAGCCGTTTCTACAAACTGTTGAATCAAATGAGGTGAACATGTTCTTGGTCCAGAATGGATATCAATGTCAACTGGATCATTGCTCTTGGTCCAGAAAGGAGTGAACATGTTTGTCTGTATAAACATGTTAATTGGAATCTCAAGGCGGTATCTCACCACTCGATCTATGAGTACTTGAACCAATTTCAAGATGAGGTCGTCACCAAACTCTCAATGAAGCAACCATCTGACCCGGTTACAGTAGTGGCTGAACGAAGACCGCGAGAATCATCAAGGGGAAGCAAGGGAGAGAAGGTTGTGGTAGACTCCGACTCCTCGGAAGGAGAGCTTGAGATGTCAGAGAAGGATGTTGTACTGAAAGCCATGTCACTAATTACAAGGGCTTTCCAAAACAAGTATGGAAAGACCAACAACAGACAGCGATACACATCCGGGCCAAGGAAAAGTGATGGAATTGTATCTGAAGAGAAGAGGAAGACTGACAAACCCGTAGATCCTTATGAGGAGGAAAAGAAATACTACAACTGCAGTAGAACGAGCCATTTTATCAAATATTGCAGGAAACCGAAGACTAAAGATGCCGAATACTACTGTAACAAACTGCGGTTGACCAAAAAGAAAGAAAGTGGGAGAGAAATGCTGGTGGAAGAAGATCAATTTCTGATAGATACCGATGATTCAGATGATGATGGATCTGATAAAGCAAACTTTTGTTTGATGGCTCGAGATTAGGGCTCCTCAGATGATGAGGATGAGAATGAAGCTGATGGTGATAATGAGTTTGAAGAAACTCATAATGATGATGCAGATGTTTTTGGAAAGGTAAATATTTAGTATGCACAAACATTGGTTGAACACATCGAAAGACAAAACCGTAAAATCACTAAGTTGGAACATAGAATTAAAAATCAACCAACATCTAACTTAGATAATCTTCAATCAGAATTAACCGCAAAAGAAATTGAACTGAAAACCTTAAGAAGTGAAAAGGGGGTAATCATTCACAACTTAAAAGCGGCCAAGATCTCAATTGAAGAACATTTCAAATTTTTGCAAAAGGAACGATGTCAACTATACTCAAAAATAAAAGATCTCGAAGACTTGTTAGTTAAAAGAGAACAAATAGCACAAACAATTATTCTAAACAAACCTAAGGATGTTAAATTCTCAAAATGGACATACGAAGGTTTAGGTTACGTTAATCCACACATAAGTGATAAGATAAGTGCTAAACAACTATATGACTTTGAAAGCATGAATCTGGGGTTAACGGAGAAAATGGTATTCGTTGGACAAGTCGACGAACTCGCCGAGGAGGAACACAAGAGACGTATCACAAATAGAGCTTCCACCTCATACGACTACGAAAGCCTTAATCAGTCATACATAACCGAAGTTTTCAAACCCACATTCTCTGATGACTACTTCCAAAGTTACTCTCAATCAGAAATGGAGTCCTTGCCATCAATCACGGACTCCCCACCGAGCCTCGCGTCTATATCCCTTATATGGATCTACAACGACACCTTGAGTTAGTTGAACTTGAACTTATCTATAGATCCATCATTTTTGACTTTGAGAAAGCAATTCTTCATAACATGATCGATCACCTTGCAACTGAAAATGCTCAGTCACAAAATTCCGCTGCCCCAAGCACGTCTGTAACCACGATTCCACACGTGCAAGAAGCTGAATGTTCTTCATCTGCAAATTCAAGATCCGTCATACATGCAAGTGATGTGTCTTTAATAAATCCTTGTAAAGATTGTGAAACATGCAAAAAATCGGAAAAATCATTGTTCATCTTTCATGAAAAACTTAACCTACTTGAGAATAACTTTTTCAAAGTGCAAACAATTGAGTCCACCAACTTATAGGGAAAAGACAAAGTAATTGATGGACAGTTATCACATAAGATAGGTAGATCAAAATCATCCAAATCCAAAAGGAAACAAATCAAGAAACAAACAATTCACTCTCGTACCAAAAACGATCAATTGGCAATGTCTGCTTCTAACCCAAGTGTCAATCTAGGTGCCAATCTGAAGAGCGAGAGAAAGCAAACTTTTGGATGGAGGAAGAAACCTCAAGAGAAGGATGGAGAAAGAAAAGACGAAGATTGTTTGATTTACCCTGCCAACTTCAATAAACAAACAACTCTATTACTTTGTAATGATTCGTCTATTTTGAATGTCAAACTTGTTCGAACTCCAATTAATTCTGTTCAAACTGAAATATTTTGCATGAGTGATGGTTGTATTGATGGTCATTGTGCTTTTCACTGTGTGTATGATGATGACCGAAAGAATCGTGGAATTAAACCAAATCCAAATTACAAATCTTTTGAATCAACTCATGAACAAGCTTCCTTCATAAACAGAAAAGGTAACAAAATTAATTATTGGCAAAAGAAACACTCCACAAGAGCAAAATTCCAAATGAGTAATGAAAGTGTACCCTCTAAGCCTAATTCTGTATCAAATCCCACCAATCGACACACTTCGTGGACTCCAAATCGCAGATACTACAAAAATTAGAATTACACCAATCAAAATGCTGTCAAACCACATTCCACAAATCTAATGAGTAAGAAAACTCAAGTCTCACAGCATAAACAACCAACAGTTCAACATAAACCCACCAAAGCGATAACAACAACAACCGAAACAAGAAGTTCAAAGAAACAAAGTGAATACGTCGATGATGATGTGTCATTACCAAACGGCTGTGATAACATGGTAATTGAACAACCTATCATCACATCAAAAGACACCCCCGCCATATCCAAAGAAAGCGTAACACCATCACCGTCCAAACCACAATCTCACAAGTTTGTACTCCCAACCACAAGCAACGAATTCATTAATTGACAAAACAGGTGATACTGTTGTTTTTGCTAATAGCCAAGGACCCACTACACAATGGGTACCTCAACAACTTTTGTCTTCCATGCGCACATATCTAGCCGGTGGTACCTGGACTCCGGCTGCTCGAAGCATATGACGGGCGAAAATGGTCTCCTCACAAACAATATCCCAAAATACTCGGGAAATGTTCGTTTTGGGAACGACCATGTGGCACCAATAATGGGAACCAGAGACATTATAATAGAAAATATAAAAATAAGCAAGGTATCCTATGTGGAGGGATTGGGACACAATCTGTTCAGTATTGGGCAATTTTGTGACAAGGGGTTAGAAGTTAACTTCAAGGCCAAAACTTGCTCAGTCAAGACTGAGACCGGTGATGTGGTACTGACTGGGTGTAGAAGGTCAAATTTGTACACTATTGATCTAGCAGACCTGGAAGGCCTCATCGGAGCTTACCTAGATGTGGCATCGCAAACTATCTCACCTAAACTTTAAAAATATCAACAAACTGGTCAACGGTGATTTAGTTCATGGATTGCCTAAGCTGAAGTTCGAAAAGGAACACCTATGTGAACACTGTGAGAGGGGTAAAATGAAAAGGGCATCTCACAAAATCAAATATGTGTCCAGCTAGAAAAGTACCTCTCCAACTGTTGCACATGGACTTGTGTAGGCTGATGAGGGTTCAGTCTCGGAATGGGAAGAAGTACATTCTCGTGATAGTTGATGACTATTCGAGGTACACGTGGGTCAAGTTTTTGACAATGAAGGATGAAGCACCATCTATAATTATCTCGTTCCTCAAACAGGTACAGAATCAATCGCAGGGAAAAGTTGGTACCATCCGAACCAACAACGGCATCGAATTCAAGAACAAAATCTTGGATTCCTTTCTTGACTCAGTGGCGTATTTTCTAGAACAAAATGTAGTTGTCGAATGAAGAAATCCAACGCTTGTAGAAACAGCTCGAACCACGTTGTCCTATGCTAATTTACCATCTTCCTATTGGGCAGAAGTAGTCAACACAACATGCTACACCCAAAACCGAACAATTTTACACCGTCGCTTTAATAAAACTCCCTATGAACTGGCAAATGGCAGAGTGCCCAATATTAAACAATTTCACGTGTTTGGTAATAGGTGCTTTGTCCTTAATGAAAAGGCTAACCTAGGAAAATTCGACCTCAAAGCTGACGAGGGAATTTTCCTTGGTTATTCTTCTGAGTCTAAAGAGTTTCGTGTGTTAAACAAACGAACAAATGCTGTGATTGAAAGTATTAATGTGACTTTTGATGATACTTTAACCACCACATCTTTATCTCATGAGTCACCTGCAATCGTTTCTAAACACATCAGTTCAGGACCGAGACTTAATCGACAAGAAACAAATATATCACACGCAAATGCATCTTCCGACTTAAAATATATATTTTATTTTTTAGATGACAATGACTCTAGAAGTAATTGTGTACCTGTTGACAGGCCTACAGATTCGTTCAGGAATCCCTTGAACTCACACAGCAAACAGCTACTGTATCTACATTAGGACCTGTTAATTCACCTGCCGACCCATTCTTCGTTTTGGGTGAACGATACACTGCATCCAACTCAACAGTCGACACTGCTGTCGATGCTGACACCGAGGACCACGAGAACACTACACCTCAGTACATCCCAGAGTCATCTACTCCTGAGGGCGAAACATCCATTCAACAACAACTGGATGCTTTCTTCCGTCAAGATACCAGTGATGAAATACCTGATAACCCTGTTCCCCATATCACCAAGTGGACTGCTGCGCATCCTGAAACGCAAATCATTGGAGACAAAGATGCCGGCGTTCAGAACAGATCTGCCACAGTAAATGAGTCTCAGTTCTCCAGCTTTCTTAGTTTGATAATGATACGGATTCGTACAATTGGACGCTAGAAACCTAGCCTAGCCTGCCTTCGATGAAGAAGAAGCAGAGAAACAATACGTATGTATGTATTCAATATTTTTGATGAAAGAAAACTTGTCCTCCAACCTTGGGTTACAATGCATAGATAGAAAACTAAAAGATAAGATTTAATCCTAACAACTAGGAAAAAAGATAAAAAGATAAATATGCATCAAGTAAACAAATATTTAAAATTTAAAACAAGGTTGGATAGGAAGCTTTAGCTAAATCGATGTCCTTTTTCTAGCCACGAGATGTTGATGGGTCATTTGGCCCAACCGGTTGACTATATGTGCCCGGATCCGTATCATCCTCTCCCTCTAAAAAAGGACTCGTCCGGGAGTCATCGTCAACATCAAGTTCATATGGAGAAAGGTCAGCGACATTAAAAGTTGCAGACACCTTGTAATGCCCTGGGAGATCAATCTTGTAACCGTTATCATTGATGCGTTTAAGAACACGAAATGGACCGTCAGCCCACGGGTGTAACTTACCAAACCGACCCTGTGCGAACCTCTCCCGCCACAAATATACCACACTAAATCCCCTTCACTGAAATTTATCTTATTCCGATGCTGATTTACGCGTGACTAGTATTGTATCTTATGTTTGACAATTTGCTTGCGTACCTGTTCATGTAACAACTTAATGTTCTTTGCTTGTTCATCCCCCTCGAAGCTAAAATACTCATGTTCGGGGAATGGTGCCAAATCAAGCGGGGTAAATGGGTTTCTACCATAAACAACAAAGAACGGGCTTCGACCAGTGGTGCTAAGATTCAACCAATTATAAGCGAATTCAGCTTGTGGCAACACAAGATCCCATCGTTTTGGATTACCAACAAGGCATCTTAATAAATTTCCCAAGCTACGATTTTTGACCTCGGTTTGACCATCAGTTTGTGGGTGATGTGAACTGCTAAACTGCAACTTTGCACCCAAATGCTTCCACAAGGTGCACCAAAAATGGCTATCAAACTTCACATCTCGATCCGATGTGATAGTTTTCGGGACCCCATGCAAACAAAAAATCTTCGTAAAATAAAGATGAGCTACTTGTGAGGCATCATAAGTCTTAACACACGGAATGAGATGTGCCATTTTCGAAAATCGGTCCACCACAACCATAATTGAATCCTTCTTTCGTTGAGTCAACCGCAGCCCTAAGACAAAATCAAGGCTCACATCCTCCCAAGGACGAACAGGCACGGGCAAAGGAGTATAAATGTAACACCGCTTCTGAAAACAGTTACTTTAGTAATAATTCAGGTTTAGCAGCGGAAATTTTGCTTTTAATATTAACATAGAGTTAATTACATCATCTTTGTTTTCAAAAAAATCATTGGTGTTACCTAACATACAGGAACCTGTTGGATATATGCCCACTGATACACGTATATTGGATCACTGCCAATGAGGCACGGGCCTATTGGGTCAAACGCCAAGCGTTGAATCCGACAACACATGTCAAGAGAGATAATTAGGGTTTCTGTCGACCTTCACGGGCCCTCACGGGTCGTGAAGAGGTCGTGACGTGAAGCCCTTCACGAGGCTTCATGGGCTGGTCGGGGATCGTGGGGGTGATGCCTTCACGACTTCCTCACGGGCTGTGAGAGCCCGTGAAGGCAGAAGTCTAAGTGACACTTTGATGTTATTGGACCTTTTGTTTGGTCCAATGGAAGGGTGCCATTATGGCCGACCCTGGTGCCTCACAGACTTCCCTTCTACTTATAAAAGTGCATGTTTTCTCTCTTGAAAGAACCTTTTTTTGCCATTTGACTAACCTACACACTTGAGAGAGCTTGTGAGATACATAGAAGCTTTGAGAGAGAGTTTGTGTGGGTGTTGTCAATAGTTCATCTGCTGTTCTTGAGCCCTTGTTCACGTGGTGGAAGCATAGTGGTTCAAGCTTTAGCAAAGGTGGTTCACGTAAGGCTTGGTGTGGATATCAATAGAGGGACTCGTCTTGGAGTTCAAGTATTACATCTACTACAACAAATCAACCAGAGACATCAAGGGTATGGTCTCACTTTCTGGTTTCATTTGTTCTTCTTGTTGCTATCATGTCTTGTAGCTAGATCCCACTATATGTATCTTGTGCATGAGTTTTGAAAAACCCGAAATGAACTTTTTTTTATCTTCATGCTTCCGTTGTGCTTGGGTTTTTGTTGTGCATGATTTACCTTCAGTTGTATCAGAGCCATTGCTACAAGATGATTGCACAAAATGGCTCGGAAAATCCTTTTTTGGAAGTTTTGGCATTCTGTCCAGATGGGCTTCACGAGCCGTGAAGTTCTCTTCACGGGTCGTGAAGGTCACACGACCAGTGTAGTTTGGGGTCTGGTCGTGAAATGGTGTTTTGGTGCTTCACGAGTTCATCCGGGCCATGAGCGGTCGTGAAGCCCTCGGGCGTCACGAGCCGTGAAGGGTCGTGAAGGAGCTCGTAAACAGTGTATTTGACCTTAAAAGAAATTTTTCGGTTTTTTGAGTCATTGTTGTGTTTCAGTTTTAGTTCAGATGTTTCTGGAAATCCCCAAATAATATTTTGGTACCACTATGGGTATGCATGGTATGGTCATGGCATTAGATGCATACATGCATACACATATGTGTGTGTATATATGAATATAGGTTTTAAAAATTGGTTTTATACCTTAATGCATATGTACAAGAATTTCCATTGTGCCTTGAGTGTTTGCTTGGAAATACTTATCAAAATATTTGCTTGTTGCGGTTTTTGGCACACCGTTTGTTTTTGTGATTGTTTGCCTTGTTCTTTGTTGGTAACCTTGGCCCTAGACCTTGTGGTTGTTTGTGGTTGCTCCCTTTTTATTTGGTGACTTAGAGTCACTTGGTTTGTAATAATTATTTATTTATTGATTATTGTAATTATTATTACGGTTTGCATACCGCTTCATTTATCCGTGTACTTGTAATAGATGATAGAATTTTTGTGGCTTGCATGCCATTTCATTTCTATTTTTATGTTCTTGTACTCATGGAGCATGGAGACCACAATCAAGAATCAAGGATGGTGTCTTGAAAATAGAAGATCCAGTGAATCCCGTTGGAGATAGCAGATCAAGTGGGAGCTATGACTTTTTGTATTGTGTCCCTAGTTGACCACGTTCTTCCCGTATGCTCACGGGTAGAACGCATAGGTTTTGGCTTGGTTACCAACCCCTTGCTATGTGTGTGTTGTGATTTATTTCTTGCATGGATTGTTTAGGTTTTCGCATGCTAGAAAATTTTTCAATAAATTAAATCACAAGAGTTTTATAAAATTGGTTTATTTTTCTCTCGCGCGCGCACATGATTAACAAACCAACTAATTTTACCTTCAAATTTTCTAGAATTTGCCGAATATCGAATAGGCGTTAAAATGTGTGGAGCCAGTCGATAAAATCATCTGGTTGCATATGACCCTCGAACTCGGGAATCTCCGTACGAATGCCTAGATTATGGATTGGATCAATGGGTGGTGGTGGTGGTTCCCGCCAATGCTGTTCCCGGCCAAACAAATTATGGAACCGGCCGTCATCTTCGTAATCATCCCAGACGACCGAATCGGCGACGGAATCTTCGGCCCGATCGTGTGGATCAATCCTGTCATAAACATGCTGCTGATTAAATTCAAGCTCACGAATCCGTTGGTTTAGCCGATCGATCTCAGCGTCACGAGGATCACGCGGCTCAGCGCCGTTGCCTACGGTGGCAAATCTGCGGTGGTGTTGATGGCATTCTCTCCTTCCGTCAGACATGCTGAGTTCCCTGAATTTGATACCACTTGATACGGATTCATATAAGTGGACGCTAGAAACCTAGCCTAGCATGCCTTCGATGAAGAAGTAGAGAAACAATACGTAAGTATGCATTCAATATTTTTGATGAAAGAAAACTTGTCCTCCAACCTTGGGTTACAATGCTTAAACAGAAAACTAAAAGATAAGATTTAATCCTAACAACTAGGAAAAAGATAAAAAGATAAATATGCATCAAGTAACCAAATATTTAAAATATAAAACAAGGTTGGATAGGAAGCTTTAGCTAAATCGATGTCCTTTTTCTAGCCACGAGATGTAGATGGGTCATTTGGCCCAACCGGTTGACTATATGTGCCTGGATCCGTATCAGATAGAACCGACACGAACTAATGATGCCCTGTAGGACCCAGACTGGATTCTTGCTATGAAAGAGGAGTTAGATCATTTCACACGTTTAAAGGTTTGGAGACTGGTGCCTCGACGCAACGACAAGTCAATTGTTGCCACCAAGTTGGTCTTCAAGGAAAAGAAAGATTCCGATGGTGTGGCGATTCGAAACAAAGCCTGACTGGTAGCAAAAGGATACAACCAACAGGAGGGTATTGACTATGATGAAACCTTCGGTCATGTGCCCGTATTGAAGCCATCCGAGTATTTCTCGCGTACGCTGCTTACAGGGACTTCAAGGCATATCAGATGGATGTCAAAACGGCATTTCTAAATGGGATCCTTAAGAAGGAAGTCTATGTATCTCAACCAGAAGGATTTGTTGACCCCAAAAGACCAAAAGATGTCTACATACTTGATAAGGCCCTCTACGTACTCAGACAGGCTCCACGGGCTTGGTATGATGTTCTATCAACCTATCTGGTTCGTGAAGGCTACTCAAAGGGACGAATTGACACCACCCTCATCACAAAGAAAATATGGGATTACTATATCTTAGTCCAGATATATGTAGACGATATTATATTTGGCTCTAAGAACCCACAGTATAGTCTAGAGTTTTCAAAACTAATGGCGAGCAACTTTGAAATGAGCATGATGGGAGAAATGAATTTCTTCCATGGCTTACAAGTTAAACAACTTTCCAATGACATTTTCATAAATCATTCTAAATATATTAACGATTTATTAAGAAAATATGAAATGTCTGACTACTCGTCCAAATCCACCCCCAGGTCTTCCAAAACCAAGTTGTCAGCCTATCCTTACGGAAAGGAAGTTGACTTGAAAACCTGTCGGGGAATGATTGGGTCATTACTATACCTAACGGCTAGTAGACCAGACATAATGTTTTCTACCTGTCTTTGTGCTCGTTTTCAGGCAAATCCAAAAGAAACACATCTACTTGCTCTGAAACGTATCCTCAAATACCTGAAAGGGACCCCTGACCTTGGTCTGTGGTATCCCCGTGACTCATCATTCAAATTGCTTGCATACTCCGACTCGGATTATGCCGGGTGTATGTTGGATAGGAAAAGCACGTCAAGGAGTGCACACTTCTTCGGAGATATCTTGGTCTGCTAGAGTTCAAAGAAACAGAAGTGTGTGTCTACATCAACTGCTGAAGCTGAATTTGTGGCTGCTGCCAGTTGCTGTTCTCAGAGGCTGTGGATGCGCACTCAACTACGGTACTTTGGTCTTACCTACTCTAAGATTCCATTGTTGTATGATTCTCAGAGTGCAATTGCCATTTCTTGCAATCCTGTCCATCACTCTAAAACCAAGCATATCGATATGAGGTATCATTTCTTTAAAGATAACGTGGAAAATGGTCTGATCGAACTACAGTACGTTCCCACTTATAATCAACTGGCTGATCTGTTCACTAAACCACTGGACAAAGCCCGATTTTCATTTCTGGTATCCAAGATTGGAATGCTGAATCTAAAGCTGTAATTCATTCTCGTTTTCCTTTCTTGAATAGATTTACGCGTTGTTTTTGTTCTCTATGCAGCTATACAGATGCTCCTATCTAGGGGGAGCAATGCGGTACACTGGTTCACACTAATGTGTTCCGTGCATTCGTGTATGGGAGAAATTTTGAGAATTCATCTTTTCAGATGATTCTTTGTCAGAAATTTATATTATGTGTTTTAAATGGAGTAGAAAACACCAAAAAGAAAGAATAATCATTTTTGGGCCTAAATAATGCTAAATGTTAAGTCTTGGGGCTTAAATAGAATGGACTGGGCCAACCATCAAGTTTGGGCTAAACCGGGTCGATTCGACATTCGGATAAGCCCCGACCCATCCGATAGTCGGATAGTCTATAAATAGACCTAACCGACTTCTCTTTCCTTTCATGCTTCCAAATATTTCAAAAAGCAAATACACTGTTCATCTTCTTGCCTTCTCTACTACTCTAGATTGAAACTCATTTCTAGTGAAAATTTTGTGTTGTTTAAACACTAAACTGAAAGTTAAGATCATTAGAGCATGAAATCTCGAAACATATGCACATTTAGGTGTCAAGATTCGAGTTCTTTTGTTGTTTCTAACCCCTGTTATCGAACAGTTGGGGTCTTCTGTGGTTTTGAATAAAAAACACCCTAAATGGTGTTAGTTGTTGGGTTTGAAGGGCATAGAGTAACACTTGGATGTTTGCGAACACACTTGAACCAAAATGGCATTCAAAATCACACAGAATCGAATCAAATTAAAAAGTTTTTTTTATGTTCTTAGGTACTGTTCTTCGTGTTGAAGAACAGGGTCACTCCAAAGTATGAAATTGCAATGTTTAGAAGTTGTTTGGGTAGATTTGCAAGCACACAGTTGTTTTGGGATGAAATACGAGTCGTTTGGTACTTAACTTGAACCCACAAACTTACTCATATTGGTTCAAATGGGTTTAATGTTCTTAACTGTCGCATGAAAGAAAATGGAATCATCCGACTGTTGGATGAAATTGGTCTATCCGACTTTCGGATGAACTCTGCCCTATGCGACTTTCGAATAAGAAAAATCACTCCATGCAACTTTCGAAAGAAACTTGTATTCCATGCGACTTTCGGATGAAGTTGGACTATGCGACTTTCACATGACCTTAGTCTATCCGACTATGGAAATCTATTCCATGCGAGTTTCAAATTACCTTTGTCCATCCGACTTTTGGTTGAAGACTGTTCATCTGACTTTCGCATGAACTGTGTTCATCCAACTTTCGAGTGCAAGTAGTCCATCCGACTTTGACAATGAAAGTCCATCAGACTTTCAACTCCATGCGACTTTCAAGTCCATTCGACTTTCACATGAAAGTCCATCCGACTTTCAAATGAAAGTCCAGCCGACTTTCAAACCCACACGACTTTTGAGTCCATCCGACCTTCGAATGAAAGACCATCCGACTTTCAACACTATGCGACTTTCAAGTCCAAATTCACCTATGCGACCTTTACTTGAAGTTTTACATGCGATTTTCACATGAATGTCCATCCGACTTAAGTGTCAAAACTCATAGTCAAGCCAAGGTCATAGTAAAATACTACGTCAAATCCAAAACTCATAGTCAAGCAAAGGTCATAGTAAAATTCCAACATTCACATGTGCATTGAAATCCAAAACACATATTCCCTCATACATTCACATGTGCATTAAATACTACGTGATTCTCTTGTACTTATTTGATCTATATTATCTGTGACAGATGGCTGCCAACCAACCCCTTCCCGAGGAGAGCCTAGTCCCCGCTGCTGACAAGCTTGAAACACTGAGCAACAACCTATACTTTGACTTGGAAACAGATACCAAAATCCCTATAATCTCAGAAATCATCCGTGCCCATCCTCTCCGCCAGGCCATCACTAAAAGCCCAAACACATCACCCACCCATGTACCTGAACTTTACCTGCAACAAATGTGGTATACCTTTACAGAGGGTGTCACTCGCTTGGGACACAAGTGCCTTTGTGGGAGAATTGAAAATGTTCGCACAACTCCTTCCGCTGTCAGACTTAGAAACATCCTGGATCTACCTACTGCTGATCACTACCCTGACAGAGCTGACTTTGATGAAAATCCCGGGGTTGATGCGGTACTTGACCTAGTCCGAGGTCTTGGATATAATAGGGAGCTAAACCAGATTCACCAATTTTGACGAACAAACCTTGCGCCTCTCTGGCAGACGCTTGCTACTATCACATTCTCGTACCTTTACTAGCATTCATCGGGGTACAAATGGTGGATCCTACTACTCTCTACTGCTGTTGGCTGGTGTTGCTTACCACCGCCATCTCGACTACGCCACAATCATCTTTGAGGAAATAGTACGAATGGTTAATGTAACACCACTTCTGAATTAAGTTGCTTTAATGTCAAAACAGATTTTAGCAGCGTAAATTTTTCTTTTAAAACAACCAAACCGTTATTTACATTAATAACTTCTCAAAATAACGTAGGTGTTACCAAGTACAGGAACCGACCATAGTATCTAATTACATTACATCATACAATATAAGTGTTCCACCCACAAGGGGCAACAAAATTCCCAAAAGCATCCCGCCTCGCAGGGCCTCTAATCTTTAGCTGAAAAGGGAAATATAGTATCATTAGGTACACTAGCTAGTGAGTACATACAATCATAGGCATCAATACAATAAGTCATGCATCATATCATAAACAGTCATTGCTAGCTTAGCACATAGCGGTGTGCTGACATGATCGGTAAGAGTCGTGTCTTGCAGGGTAATCAATCCCGCTCAACAACTCAGACCGGAGAATCAGACACGACCAATCCGCGCTGGCGGGGGAGCACAAGGCAGTCCACCAAGCATCGTTCACGGAGTCAAAAAATTCACACGTAATCTAGCTACAACCGACTGATCAACACTCACGTTAACGCACGATGGTTCTACAGAACCTATGATCCAGGATGCCTCCTGAATCCCCGTGAAATCCCAAAGGATCCAATTACAACCGACTGACCTTAACCATGATTCAGATAGTCTGCAGACATTTCACAAGCACATATACGTACATTTGATCCCACATGGATCCATCATCTTACATATAACATATTTCAAGTAGTTATTCATGCATAGCATCGTATATTAACTAAGTGGTTCCAAATTGGACCCACTGGCATGCTCCTGACACATATTCTAACATCTTACCAGTCATACATTTAGCTCCTCGAGCGTACCTGCAAAAGGAAACTAAACACACAATATACATTCACATAGCATGCAAGGCCTTACTCTACTGAGTCTCATGAAAGCAGGCACTCACCTGACTAGCTTATAACGTTCGTTCACTTAGTGCTGATTCAGCTGACACGTTCACCTAAAACATTCGGCAATCGCGTTAAGCGTTTTCATGCGTTAGGTTCTATTACTAGAACACTTACAAGACCTTCTTAATAGTCTTAAACCATTTATTAAACATACTTTGAATACTACACAACCTAATCAACAAGAACATGTAAACAAAACAAATCCTTGCTGAAAAGGCCCCGTCGCGCCGAGACGAGTGAAAAGTCGGATCAACAAGAAAGGTTCATGCGAAAGTCGGACGAAGGGACATTTGAACCATCCGACTATCGGACCATAAGTCGGACGGGTCATCCGACTGTCGGACCAAAGGGTCAGACGATTCATGCGAAGGTCGGATCAAAAGGTCGCATGGTTCAAGTTCATACAATGTCGCGCCGCGACGATAAATATGTCGCGCCGTGATCATCGAATCTCCAGATTCTATCATCTTCTTCATCAGCTTTCATGCGACTTTCACTATACAACTCAAAAACCCAGATTTTTAAACACGACATTTTCACTCTTTAAACACTTCTAAGCTTCATATATCACCTATATGAACCTTATAAACAACTTAACACTTTTTAAAACATCAAAACATGATAAACCCACTTAGAAAGTGAGCTTCATGTTTATTCATGGTGTTCTTCATTTCTAACACAATTTCTAGCCATAAAACATCCATGTATCTAGCATATTACATATATATTTAATGCTACAAACATCATACTATCCTTGTTTTAGGTTTAGAACTCTAAATCTTCCAACTTCAAGAATTCTTCTTCATGATTCTTACGAGAGAAGAGAGAGTAGTATGTGTTTGTATGTTTGTTTTGCAACTTTGCTATCTTTGACTTTAAGAGTCAAATATCTCAACACATATACATATATATCTTATCCAGAGGCAAACCGCCTCTGGATAAAATATCTAACTTTTCTTCTTTATCCTTTTATTTCTTCTTTTTCTTTTATTCATCTAACTTACACACACACACACACAAATATATATATATATATATATATATATATATATATTTAATATAAATACACAAATACAAATATACAAATATACATATATTAACTTAATCTCAATTAATTCAACAAATACACACACAAATACTTTCCTATTACATTAATCACATACGCGTACGTATTATTTACAACTAGGACCAAGTTGAGGATGTTACAGTTAAGGAGAAGGACACCACCCGCCAGAAAACCTTCATACCCTTCCAACGATTCCTTACCATCTTCATCGCCACCAATCTGGAAACCTACCAGACCATTCCTCGGAGACTCAACAACCCGCAAGTCCAAGTACAATGCATAACCATATTTTTACGCATCAGAGACCTACCTAACATAGTTCCCAAGCCGTTGCCTGTTGCCCTCCTTCGAATCCTAAATCAAGAGAGTGAGGATATGCGTGAGTATATGAGGGAGAATAGGATCGCTCCTCTGGTGCATCCAGAGCCGGTTGTGCCTGCCCCGGGAGTAGTAGCACCAAGTGAGGGTCTTAGTGGTCTTAGGGCTCGGGTGCGCAGGGGTGCCCTGAGAAGGGTTGTGCTTAAGAGGGAATAATCAGAGGAGAGGGGTGGTGGAAGTGGTGAGGGAGGTGAGCTAAAAGAGAGCCATGGAGTGGTGATCAGTGACTCTGAGGCCTCCACCCATGCCTGATCAGCGAGTAAGTCCTCCACAGCAAGGACTCAAACAAAATCATCCTCCTCGGACAGTCAATCTCTTTTGGCCCGCGACCTTCCTCTGTCTGTGGTGAATCCACTAGCATGAGACAAGTATCTGATCATCAAGAGGACATCCATCACAACATGTCTTACATATCTACCACCTTTGGTGATGTACCTTTAATGGAAAGAGAAGATGCAGAAATAGATGTTGTGGTTAGTGATAGTGAGGGTGAGGAAGAAAAGAAAGAGGGTGAGAGTACCCTAGAACCAGAAAGTCGGGAAGCCTCATCTACTACTGGTCGGGACACTATTCCGGCTGTTATTGAAACAGACACTGGCATCCCACCAGTGCATGCACCTCACCCCACTAGCCACTCTGCTTCCACTCAACTGGAAGTAGTTTCATTGCACAGGGAATCATCACATACATAGTCGAAAACTCATTCGGATTTTGCTGGCTTTGAAATTAGTGGACTGCCTCCCCCGTCGACATCTTCATTTCGTGCACAATCGAGTCTAGCGCCAATCTTAACAGGTTTCCAATACACCTTTGGACTTAGAATCAATGTTCATGATTGATTTATCACCATCCAAACACACACTTGTTTCATAAATCCCACGACATGGATAAGCTTTAAAGTAATGAACATCATCTCTCAGACAAGAAATAATTCTATTATCAAAATTAAACTTATAACCATCGTCAAAAAAAGCGTAAAAGGAAATAATGTTTCATGCCATGCAGGGCGAAAAACAAACATTCAACAAAGTAATAGCAAGTCCTGAAGCAAAGGCGAGATCAACACTCCCTATCTGCTCCACGGGAACCACATCTTTGTTTCCCATGATCAGGTCAAGCTCTCCAGCATCCAACGCCCTACTTCTTTTTCGCACCTGTACATTATTACAAACATGAGTGCCACAACCGGTATCAAGTACGCAACTGTTAGAAGTAGCGGTATTATGGAGTTCAATCATAAACGTACCTGAGTTACCCGCTCCCTTCGGTTTTAGCCGCTTAAGCTCCTCAAGGTACTTTGGGCAAGAACGCCGCCAATGCCCCTTTTCCTTGTAGTGGAAGCACTCGGCTTCCGTAGGGTCCTCGGCCGGTGGAACCATCACGGCTTTTCCCTTGCCCTTCGGGGCCGGACTCGGGTTAGGTCTTGCAACCTTCCCCTTACCCTTTCCCTTGGAGGGGGGAGAGCCTTTCCTTTTCGTTCCGCCTCCCTAGATAGCTAGGATGGGTTTGGACGAGGAGGGCTTCTTGGACATGTCAGACTCGACGGTCTTTAACATTCCGTGAAGCTCCATTAGGGACTTGTCCATGCCATGGACATGATAGTTCCACATAAATTGTGAAAAGGAACTAGGAAGAGAACGGAGGATCACATCCACCACTAACTCCCTCCCTAACGGGAATCCCAACCTCTCCAAACGATCAACCAATGCTTTCATCTTAAGCACGTGAATGCTCACATTTCCGCCCTGCTGCATATGGTAGTCGAAAAGGGAGTTTAGGCACTCGAAGCGCTCTAGCTTAGCCCGCTGTTGGAACATTTCCTTCAGCTGGTTAAGCATGTCATATGCCCCTAAATGTTCCATTGGATTTTGAAGCTCATGAATCACTTACGAGAGCATAATGCAAGCCACTTCGTTTGTTTCCTTGACGCGCTTTTCATACGTGTCTTGGACCACCCTAGTTGCACTAGCCGCAGGTGCTTCTGGCAAAGGCTCCTCGATGGCCCACATCTTTTGTTCATACCTAAGGGATATCCTTAGTTGCATGAACCAATCCATAAAGTTTTGGCCATCGAGTTTGGACTTTTCGAGGAACAATTTTAGGGAAATTGAGTTTGATCATGTTGTAGAAGCGTTGTTGGATGGCATCTACAAAATTAGAGTACCAATTTTAGTTGTCAAATCCTTGTAGAAATAATTACCCAATAGTTATAAAAACTTAATTATTTGAACAAGACTAAGAACCGTATTTCACTCTATCTCGTGACGGGTTTACCGCGGATCACAAAATAAGTTATTTAGGCCGGTAGACAATTTACCGATTGCAACCATTGCAACTCTTAGATCCTTGCGGGATCCTTTTGACATCAAATGTCTTAAGGCATGTTTGATCCCTTCATACACCAATCCTTTTATTATTTCTTAAATGACTCAGCTAGAGATTGACATCATTTAAGCTTTAAAAAAGAACTTGTAAGTCACCCGTCAAGACACATGTTGGTACCCTAGCCCAATCATTGGTTCATGCTTAAGCTCGACTACCAATATTCTGGGTTGCCACACTCACCTTCCTCACAAATCCACAAGGCATGACTCGTGATAATGCTCGACAATCATCCAAGTTTCGTTGGATTTGGGTGGTGTCGTCTTACGGGTGGTGCGTGACTTACTTTTGAAAAACGGGTTTTTGTTTTTCCGGTTAAAATAATATTTTAACAAGTTTGCGAATTAGCAATTTTAAGTGACAAAAAACTCCTTTTTAATCACCGTTTAATATAAACACATTTTATATTAATGTTGTCAATTCTTATGCGCGTAGAAATATAAACCCATTTATAAATCTCTTTGTTTTATATATTTTCAAAAATTCTCTAGCATGCAAATCGTAAAGAATTCAAATATAAAACAACCACGCATAAATATAAATAAAGACCCGGTAACATGCCCATATCTTAAGTGTTTTTCCCATGAGCCAAAGCGGGGAAAACATAGTCAATCTAGGGACAACACCAAGGGATGCTCCGTCACGATCTCCACACCGGCGAATCTCCCGGATTTGGTTCGTCAAGATGCCAACACCGTGTCTCCTAGTTTGTTTGATGCAATATTTACATATTTGAAATAATCTCAGTACGAGTACATAATAATAAGAAAACGACATGCAAGCCGCGGTCCTAATAATCTATTACGAGTACAAAGATTCAAATAAACGACATGCAAGTCGCACCAAATATAAATATTACAACATTACGGCACATAGGCCAAAACCAAAACCAACCACAAACATCACAAAGGCTATGGACATATCAAATTACCGGGCAACCACAACAAACACAACCAAACGAAAACAATGGTGTGCCACAAAACCATGTCCAACAAATATATATTTTGATCAAGATTGCAAAACAACATTTAAGGCACAATAAGCAATCCTTGTACATATGCATTAGCAATTTTAATACACCTTTAAAATTGCGTATTCATATATACACCTAAAAATATATGTTTTTTTGTGAAATTCATGCCAAGTCACACAAAACATATAGAATTAGGAACCAAAATATAGTGGGGATCAACAGAATCGAGACTAGTCCAAAACCCGGATTTTAACATATTTAAACATATTGTTTCAAAAACTAATTCTGACCAAAAAAACCAAAACGCACACGCGTACCCCACAAGGTACGGGCGTGCCTAGCCTTTTGTCAGTGTTCATTTTAAACAATTTTAAACAGTTTACGGATTATGCCAGCATGGCCCGTACCCCCACTGATACGCCCGTGCCCCGGTCGCCGGCACGGCCCGTACCTCTACAGGTTCGACCGTGCCCGGTCACTGGAAAACCAATTTTGGAAGAAAACTTAAAAAATACGGTTTAACTCCAAAAGTGCAAAGCCATGTTAGAGATGGCTCTGATACCACTGTTGGGTTTTCGTGGTCCAAAATCACAGCGGAAGCAAAAACAAGTAGAAAAAGTTTCAAAATTTGACCACGAATGTGCCCACAATATGGACCAAATCTCTAAACATGGATAAGCAACAAAATAAAGACAAGAAGGAATAGGTTCATACCCTTGAAGCTATGTTCCTTAGTCATATGGATTTGGAGATTGGAAGCGCGTGTACTAACGTGTACACCTCTATCGAAGTCCACACCAAGTCTTGATCATTTCCCACTTGCTAGAGTGTTAGGTGTGCCAACCTAAACACCACAAATAGCCTAACACAAAAAGTTTCAAAGCCTTGAGAACCTCTTTGTGTGTATGCGAGAATTATGTGCAATATGTATATATTTGTGAATCAAGTTCAAGGAACATAACACTAGAACTTCTTGTGGCTTTTATAGAGCTCCAATTTGAACTCAAAACCGTCCATCCTCATGCTACAATCAGTTACTAGAGTTATGGCCATAAACACCTCCAAAATCAACCTTGAAAGCTCATTAAAGAAGCTGTTACTACAAAAGGCACGGCCGTGCCACACAAGGCACGGGCATGCCAGCCCAAAAGGCCACGCCCAAGTCATGCCCGACTTGGGCTCGTGACCAGGGCACGGGCATGCTTCCCAGAGGCACGGGCGTGCTTCCCAGAGGCACGGGCGTACCTAGCCACAGGCCACGCCCAAGTCACGCCCGACTTGGGCTCGTGCCTGCCCGTAGGGCACGGCCGTACCTCATAGAGGCACGGGCGTGCCTTAGCCCACCAAAACCAGTTTCTGGTTTTCTCTCTTATTAGACCATCCGTGATGCCGGAATCGATACTTGGCATGTGACCCAATAAGCCCTTGCTTCATCAGCCATGATACCAACTCGTGTGTGTGTCAGTGGTCATAATCCAACGGTATTCTTGTGGAATAAATAATAATTCCAAGTTTAAAGGAGGACAATATATATATATATATATAGTTACTACTAAATGAGGTGTTGATGAAAACGAGTAAAAGTTATGAATTATTAAAAGGTTTAAAATAAGGATTCCAAATATATCTTCGTTAGGATTCATGTATAGCATTGGAATGAGTTATAAGCTAAAAAGGGGAATGGGATATCCGCTAAAAAGGGCACCATCCTAAGAGGCGGAAGAGGGCATCCACTTATCATTATCTTTTCTTTTTCTTGTTTCTTCCTTCCTTCTTTTCTTTCTTCTTTCTTTCTTTCTTTCTTTCTTTCTTTCTATCTTTCTTCCTATCTCTAACAAGAACACATACACACATACAATTCATATGGAATGCAAAATCAATATTTGTTATAAAAAATTATGTTCATCCTCCTCCTCCTTGATTAGTAAGTGTTCTTATATTGGAGTGTTAATTGGTAATTAACCAAAATCTTGAAAAGATTTTCAAATGAGTTTTAATGTATGTTAGTAGACTCACTAAGAGGTTAGGAGAGTATACAAATGGTTATGTTTCAATTAAAAATTGATTTGGCGTTCTTGAATCAAATCTTGATTCTTGCAATTAAGTTATGTTAGGAGGTCTCTTGTTGGTTGCTATAGCTTTTATATACTATATTTTATGTCAATAAGTGAAAATAACATCAAAATTCATGGATTTGAGTCTAAACTATTTTAATGGATTAAATGAGTTTTTAGTTAGAACTTTGCTTTAATGGGATTATTTTGATTTGTTGATGTTATAAAGTGTTTAAAAGGTCCCAAACAAGTTTTGTAAGTGTTAGGAGATGCTTGGGATTGATTTAGATGATTTTTGGACAAGTTATCATCAGCAAAAATCAATGGCAGTTTGTAACTGTTCTATAGACGCAACATGTCGGAGTAAAGATCGTGGTGCGACTGGCTATTTAAGTGCGACGCGTCGGTAGTTGGGACGCAATGCGTCAAGGGCATTAGTTAGCAGTTTTGTTGTTTTTCGCGTATTCATGCTTGGGTTGTTATTATAGGTTATTTTATGGACTAAAGACATTGTTAAAAGATTAGTACAAGCATCATGGACCCAGGTGAGTACCGACCTACCCCTTAATCATTATGTAGTACTTGTGGGTTTGTTGATTATCTTGAGATGTGTGCGATATATGATAAGTTAAATCATACGATTTTCGAGGTTGTAATGTGAGTATGAACATGTGTAAGCTAATTTAATTTGTTGTTAGACTGTTGGCATGAACATGAGTTAGTATTGAATATTGGTTAGCGATTGACCGATACCCACAAAGATAAATATTAAAGATAATTAAATATGCTCCCAACCATAAGGAGCTAATGTTACCTATAATGGTATGGTATCTAACTCAATGCGCAAGTATCAATAATTCAAGAAAAAGTGTTCAAGGAAATATAAAGCATAGATGCTAACTAAAGGTAAGGATATAGTTCATGAGTGCTTGGCACTTGTGTATACTTAAATGCCCACTTTGTTTAGGATCATTATGATATGATCAATATGATGCTTATGTTGACTAGGTTCACACCGATAGTGAATTGATATATATTGTATGCTTCATGCGATTATTATTGTTTGTCCTTTTATTTGTATATATTCCATTCCTGAAGAAGCTTTCGAAGAAAGCGACTGAAGGTGTAAAATATCATTCTTTTGTAAACTGTTCTCACAAGACATCTGAAGAAAGAAGCCAGTAGTTCATCTGAATATTAGTTCTGAAGTGAACGTCAACTGAAGTTTGTCTTCAGTCATCAAAGGGTCTTCTAAACTGAAGATACATCAGATAACCAGGATCTTCCTGTTATGTAAAGTGCACGATCTGCGCATTCTGAAGGAGCTTGAAACGGAAATCTTGTTTTTTGTTCCTAATTAAGTGTAGAACGGTACACGTGTAAATAAATTAGATGGTCAGGATTAGTTTACTTAGCCTATAAATACCTGCTCGATTAACGAGAAAAGGTTAAGCGTTTGTTCACTAATTTGCATTCAAGTTTGTTCTTGATTTAGTTTGTACTCGGTGCTCAAGTTTGTTCTTGTGCACTCTTTGATGTTTGGTTATTAATATAATCCTCTTTGAAAAATTTTGTGTGTTCGTTGCTTTAAAACTATTTCCGCACTTTGATTTTATTCATAGTTAGTTTTATTCATATTCAGGAAAAACAATTGGTATCAGAGTAGGTTCTAATTTTATCTATAAATTAGTGATCTGTTCAACATGTCGAAGTTTGATTACATCGAGAATGGCTCCTCTGCCAAACCACCAAAGTTTTCAATCGAACATTTTTCCAGTTGGAAAAATCAAATGCTTTTGTATTTAGAAAATCTTGACGGTAATTCTTTTGTTGTTTTGGAGGAAGGTCCTTATGTCCCTCAAACCATCTCCATGGAGACTGGTTCTGCTGAAACCTCCATTCCCTCTCATCCGAAACCAAGATCTAAATGGACAGAGGAGGAGAAGAAACTTATGGGTCTGGATGCTAAGATACGACATAGTATTGTCATTGCATTACCTAACGAAATATTTCATACTCTTTGTAACCTGAAAATAGCTAAGGATATTTGGGAGAGCATCTGCATATCGTTCAAAGGAACTGTTGAAGTTCGTGAGAACAAGAAGTCAAACATCATACACAAGTATGAAAGTTTCTGTGCTAAAGACTCAGAGTCTCTTACTGAGGTCTACACAAGGTTTACATGTCTAATGAACGACATGACTGAAGTTGGTGGTGTCAGAGAGCAATTCCAAATTCTTAACAGATTTCTGGATTCCCTCCCATTTTAATGGGATACCATGTGCATGATCCTGAGAACCAACAATATGCTCAGGGACATGAACATGCGTAAGCTGTATGGAATCTTGCTGAATGATGAACAAACTCGCATTCAGAAAACTGATCTAAAGAAGGCCTTCAAGAAAACTCTGGCCCTTGTTGCTGAAAATCATCAAAGAGCCAAGTACAAGCAAACTGAGGACTCTGATTATGATGATAAGTCTCATGTTAATGAAGATGAGGAGGAAGAAAGGTCTGATGATGAAGGTACCTAAAAATCCTTCATCATGAAAAATTACAAAAAGTTTTAGAAGTTCCAGTCTGATGGGAAGAGAAGATTTAATAAGAAGTTCTCTTCAGAGAAAAAGGGCTCATCTGAAGGGTCCAAGAATGAATGCTTCAAGTGTGGGAAGCCTGGTCATTATGTAGCCGACTGCTATGTGAAGGAAACCTCCTCAGATCCTAAGAAAGGGTTTCCTTCTATAGCTGATAAGTATAAAGCTAAATATAAAGCAATCAAACCCTCAGATGAAAGGAAGAAGTAAAAGGCCATGATAGCTGATGACCTGGGATGGACTGATTCTGAAACATCTTCAGATGAAGAAGAAGAAAATGAAGTCAGAGGTAAATGTTTGGTGGCTGAAGAAATCCTTGGAACTACACATCCTGAAATGTGTTTGATGAATAATGAAAGCAAGTTCAGCAAAGATCTGGCCGAAGCTGAAAAACATAGCTCAATAGAAGGATGGAACCCCACAATGATGTATAAGGTATCAAATTTCAAAGATTATTAAATGAATGAGAAGGATGATATGTTTGCTTATTTGTGTTCTGATATGACAATTGCACATAACAATCAAAACAAAAGAAAACAATCACCAAGCTCACCTCTGATATTAATGTCATCGAAAAAGAATATGAGCAATTTCTTCAAGAGTCTTATGCCTTAAAGAATCATCTCGAATTTTTAACAAATGAACTCAAGAATGTGATACTAGATTTGCAAGACTAACGAAAAAGTGAAAGATCGTCAGTCGATTATTGATCTTTGGCTGAGTCCAAATAAACTAGCATTTGAGAGTATCAATCATCAGATGATAATTCAAAGAGAAAGAGTAGGCATAGGACACATTAAACAAGCTGCTGATTTTAGCAAAAAGTGCAAAAATGTTGATGAAATGATTTTTGATGACATAAGTATTGATGACATTGGAAATCAAAATCTACTCAAAAAGAGATATACCAAATCTGAAGTTGTAAATCCAAGCTTTTCTGAAAGAACAAATTCTGAAATTACAAATCTTCAACTTCCTACTAAGTATGATACTCCTGCCAACGAAACTACTGAACCAATCACTGAAATACCCATTACACCAAGTCCTACCGAAACCCATCTTGAAGTCATGTCTGTAACTCCAACTGAAACCCAATCTATACTCGTGACTGAAACCTGTTTGGCAACCCTCGATCAATCATCATCTGATTCAGTTGGTGAAATATCTTCTGAATTCAAAATAAATGATTCATCTAACTCAAGCTTTCTTCCTGAAGCCAGTGTCTTCTACGACATTATCATTCCCATGATTTCTTCAACTGAAGAATCATCATTTGAAACCTTACAATCCAAAGCTGAAAATTCTAAACCCTCCAAAATCAAAAAGAGTGATGAAACCTTTGCTTTGCCCATATCTAAACTCAAAGAAGTTAAAGATTCTCTTTTCAAAGTTTTAAAGTTAATTGGTGAAAAAGAGTAGAAAAATAAAAAGATTAAGGTAAAGAATTCTAAATCCACTCGGAAATGTTATAAATGTGGAGTAAGAGGTCATGAAGCTACTTCTTGTTCTAATGAAAACAAGATCTCGAGTTGCTCTTCTATGAAGAGTGTCATGGAGCCCAGTAAACTTTGGGCTCTTCAAATGAACTAATCTTTTCGATTATCTGTGTAGGGTGTTCATCATGATAACATTTGGTACCTTGACAGTAGATGCTCAAGGCATATGACCGGATGTAAGTCCCTACTGAATGGGGTTCAAGAAGCAAATGGCCCCAAGGTCCATTTTGGTGGAGGAAAATGTGGCGAAACTGATGGTTATGGTTATCTCAACCAAGGCTCAGTCAACATTAAGAATGTTGCCCATGTGACATGACTTGAACACAACCTGATCAGCATCAGTCAGTTATGTGATGCAGATTATGAAGTGCATTTTAAGAAGACCAAAGGTTCAATCTTTCGCAAGAAAGGAAAAGAGGTCCTACAAGCAAAAAGGCAGGGTAACATGTATGTTGTCGATTTCAATTCTGCTACCTCTGAAAGAGATGCTTGCTTCTTCTCAGAAGCTAATTCAAAAGTTAACTGGTTATGACATAAAAGGTTTTCTCATCTCAACTTCAAAAACAGCAGCAAACTCTCTAAGCTTAAGCTTACCAGAGGTCTGCCATCAGTTCGGTTTCAGAAAAACAAGCTGTGTCATGCATGTGAGAAAGGAAAGCAAAAGAAGTCGGTTTTCAAATCAAAACATTACAACCAAGTTAACTACGCCTTTCATCTCATACATATGGATCTCTTTGGTCATGTCAGTTCTCCAAGCATGGGAGGCAAGAACTATACTCTGGTTGTAGTTGATGAATACACCAGGTTCACATGGGTATTCTTCTTGCGTAATAAAAGTGATACTGCAAAAGTTCCGATGAGCTTTATTCGTGGTGTTCAAAGACAGTTTGACACACATGTTAAACAGCTTCGCAGTGATCATGGGACAGAGTTCAGAAACTCTACCCTCCAAGACTTTTGTGATGAAAATAGAATCATCCAAAACTTCTCAGCTCCATATACCCCTTAGCAAAATGGGGTTGCTGAAAGAAGAAATAGGACCCTCATAAAAGTAACCAGAACGATGCTAGCTGAAGCATCTCTGAAAGGCCATTTATGGGCTGAAGCTGTTAATGATGTTTGCTATACACAGAACATGTTTATCATTGTGAAGCACCACAGCAAAACTCCCTACGAGTTACTTTATCTGAAGTCACCCAATGTCGGATACTTCAAAATCTTTGGAACTACATGCTTCATCCTGAAAACCAAAGATCAGAAAAGCAAGTTTGATCCCAAAGAAGAACAAGGAGTGTTATTAGGCTATTTTGATATCTCTAAAGCATATCGAGTCTTCCTTCCCAAAAAGAACTCTGTTGTTGAAACAATAAATGTTACCTTTGATGAATTAAATGCAGAGTCAACCTTCAATCATACTGATGAAATTGTTTCCAATGAATTTGATGCTCTTCTACAAGAGTCATTTAATGATGATTTGGATGACTATTCTCATGAGGTAAATACTGACGAAAATATTGTTTCTATTAATGTGAATCAGGATATTGGAGATCTTTTGGAAACACACAACTCCTCTACTCATGAACAACAGGATCAACCACAAAGGGTCACAAAATGGACTCAAGCTCATCCCATCACAAATGTGATTGGTGATCCGAATAATGGTGTACAAACTCGAAATGCAACCACGTCTGCATTATGCATGTTCTCTGAATTTATATCACAGGTCGAACCAAAAAAAGTTGATGAAGCTGTGAAGGATCCAAACTGGGTGGTCACTATGCAAGATGAGCTCAATGAATTTGAAAGGAACAAGGTGTGGACGCTGACTGACCCACCTGAAGACAAGTCCATTATTGGCACAAAATGGGTCTTCAGAAACAAACGTGATGAAACTGGGGGAGTTGTGCGTAACAAAGCTCGACTAGTTACAAAAGACTACTGTCAAAGGAAGGGATAGATTATGATGAAACGTTTGCTCCAGTTGCTCGTTTGGAGGCAATAAATATGTTCTTAGCCTTTGCAGCCTTCAAGGGATTTAAGGTCTTTCAGATGGATGTCAAAAGCGCCTTTCTGAATAGGAAACTTCAAGAAGAAGTATTTGTTCAGAAACTTCCTGGATTCTAAAATCCCAAGCTCCCATATCACGTTTATAAGCTCGACAAAGCCCTTTATGGACTGACACAGGCTCCACATGCCTGGTATGATACTTTGTCCACTCATCTTCTGAAAAATGGATTTCAAAGAGGGAACATCGACAAAACTCTATTTTAGTGTAGAGAAAAAGGTGAACTCATTCTAGTTCAAATTTATGTCGATGATATCATATTTGGCTCTACTGACAGTCGTTTATGCAAGAAATTTGAGAAAATAATGTTAGAAAAGTTCAAAATGAGCATGATGGGAGAACTGAATTTCTTCCTTGGGCTTCAGATAAAGCAATCTAACCAAGGCATCTTCATTAATCAAGGGAAATACGTCAAAGACTTACTCAAAAAGTTCAATTTTTCAGACTTTTCCCCTATGAAGACTCCCATTGTTCCAAAGACTAAGCTTACCGCTGATCCGATTGGGAAAATAGTTGATCTTCCTACCTTCAGAGGGATGATCGGATCCTTACTATATCTGACAGCCAGTCGCCCTGATATAATGTTCTCACATGCCTATGTGCAAGATTTCAGGCAAACCCAAAAGAATCACATCTGACGGCTGTCGGACATATTTTTAGATACCTGAAAGGTACTCCTGAACTTGGGCTATGGTACTCCAGAGACTCCGGCTTTGAGTTAATTGGATTTTCTGATTCAGACTATGCCGGATGTCAGATTGATAGGAAGAGTACTATCGGTGGGTGTCAGCTACTAGGTGGAAAACTAGTAAGTTGGCAAAGCAAGAAACAGAACTCCATTTCTTTATCCACCGCTGAAGTTGAAAACATTTCAGCTAGGAGTTGTTGTGCACAAGTTTTATGGATGCAACATCAGCTTGCTGACTATGGGATCTCCTTTCAGCACACTCCCATCTATTGTGATAACACAAGTGCTATTGCCATCTCCAATAATCCAGTGCTTCATTCTCGCACAAAGCACATTGATGTTCGCCATCTCTTTATTCGCGATCATATAGCCAAGAATGAAATTGAGCTTCGTTTCATCTCCACTGAACATCAGCTAGCTGACATCTTCACTAAAGCCTTAGATGAACACCGGTTCGATCAACTGATTGAAGAAATAGGAATGCTAAATCCTTCAACAATATAGCTATTTCAGGTAATTTTGATTGTTACTATTCATTTTTTCTTGTCACATTTAATGCCAACAACCCTAATAGCTAAGCTTGAATAATTAATTTTACCCTGCCTCTCTCTGACTGTCAAATCATCTCTGAGGCGTAATCATGAGTAAATTTCTTTATAAGCATCGAGAGTGGGTAAATTAGTTTACCCAATAACTGTTTGACATCACAAAAGTTATCCGTGCGTAATTTCTGGCTTCACGCGCTTATTTTCACCCTAGATTTACTCAACCGCCAAGATTGATTCAGTTTAAACCCCTTTAAAACCCAATATCGCCTCTTCAGGTTCATTTCCAGCAACTCATCATCTCCGTTGATCTCCCTTGTTCAAAACCAAAATCAACTCTTGTGCTTGAATCAATGGCCCCCAAAATTGCTTCTACAAAGGTAACTCTTCCGTCTGATGTTATTCCCAAAATCCCACTGGAATCCATCTGTTTCAAAGACAACAATTTTGCCGCTAACCTAGCCATTCCTTCATCTTCCTCACCACTTCACCAAATTATGACATATCTTTGTAACTGCCCATTGAACTTTGCTCTCTCTACAAAGGTTCCAATGTTTAAAGAACACCTCTGTGAGTTCTGGATGACCGCTGAAGTCATCAAGACCAAAACCTCCGGCCAAAGTATTCACTTCAGTATGCTCTCTGGTAGCAAATTTGCTGAACTCACCATGAAGTTTCTTGCATCTGTTCTTCATCTTCCTCGCCGGGAACTCACCACATTCACTACTAATGCTAAGGAGCTGCTCTTCTCCTTCTTTCAATATGCTGATGAGCACAAGGTCAAAGGTAAATCTATGGTTCGCACTCGTCTTCCAAAGGAGTGGAACTATCTGATTGCTCATCTGAATTTCTGTATGATGAGCAAAACTGGTGGTCTTGACCAAGTCAATGAAGCTGTTCTGAAAATGGCCTATGCCATTATCCATGGTCATAACATTGACTTCGCTGAACTTATCATGGAGATTCTGGTGGTTTCACTGACAGCACGAACAAGGTCTCAACACATTCCTTTTCCCAGGTTTGTATCTTTGGTTATCTACTCACTGTTAACACCCTAAGCATACAATTCTGCTTCGGTTTTACTTCCATCTCCTTCCCTACCGGGTTCAGTATGGACCGGTTCCTCGTCTGCTTTCAACCCAGCACTGACGGCTCCAATGCTTGCACTAGTCTCGCTGAAGCCTGCCCCTTCCAAACCTCAAACCCAAATATCTCAGTCCTCTCCATCCAAGACAAAGAAAAGGAAACTGATGACCACCGCAACTAAGCCATCCACCAACCCTTCAGCCATACCCAAATCCACCATTAAACAACCAACTACCGCTCACCCGCTAAGATCACTCTCTAAACGCCACAAACCCGCCATGCCCTCCACTCCCATCATATCTGCTTCAAGTGAGGATTCGCTTGACGATACCCCGCTGATTCTTCGCAAAACTCAGCTTCACTCATCAACATCCGCAGAAGCTGTTCAGGTAAGATCTCCTTTGCTTAAAGTCTCTAAACCACGTCTCACTGATGAAGAAACAACTATAAACCAAGCTGTTCCTGAAGTCCCACTTTTACAATCACAAGTTCAGGACACTGACAAACACCCGTCAGCCGAGACTTCCACTGTACCCACCATTGAGTCTTCCAGCACACCCACTGCGACTCAGGTACCACCAGAACAGGGAACTTTCATTCCTGTCTCTGCTGAACTTCCCTCTCTATCCCTTAATGTATGAGTAAACCCAACTAATGCTATGGATAGTGACCAAGCACATGATGAGTCAGCACCCAAAACGGATGACACTGATGCTCAGCCTATCACCAATGATGCGATTACAATTCCCCTAATCTCGGAGGTTCAACCAGTTGATGATTCTTCCATTCACCCTGGAGATGACACTGCACCAAAATCCCTTGATGTGTCACAAAACCCCATTGTCAATATGGATTCTACTAGGGCAAATGATTTATCAGTTTCTCACCAAACTGAGAGTGATGCCCAACCTACTCTCATCAATGACACTAAAGTTCAACCTCCTTCAGTCGAGATTCCTCTTGCTAATGAAGACACAGTCTTAAACCAGACTGTAACTGAAGCAAATGAGCCTCAGGCCCCTAATGCACAGTCACTCCTCCTGATGCTATGGTCTCCCCATCTCTCCTAAACACGTTGTTTTCCAAGCTAAATACTCAACTCTCTTCTCTCTCCACCACTGTAAATTCCCTTTCCACCAATGCTGTCAATATTTCTAAAAATGCAACTCTTTAGTTGCAAGATTTGTTTGCTCCCTCCTTCTCTGGACTTATAAGGGAGATTTCGGCCTTGTCTCACTTGGTAGAAGCTTCAGGATTCTCTACAACTTCTAAGGGGGAGAAAATAAGAAGACAGTCCAAAATCTGTAAGATCATAAGAAGGAAGGCCACCGTTGATTGGAAAATAAGCAAATGGGATAAAAAGTATTCACGTGTAGAATAGCTACAAAGATTAGAAGAAGAAGTGGCACACCTCAAAGCCACTGAAGAAGACAAGAATGAGGCGTTGATCGACTTCGAGGCCAAATTAGCCAAAGCTAAGGCACTTGCTAAGGGGGAGCTCAAGAGTCTCCTTGATCAAAGAAAGGCTAAAGCTGATCTGTTCAGTTCAGAATTAGATGGACCTGAATGTTAGCAAATAATAGCTAAAGGGAAAGCCTCTCGAATTCCTAGTCAATCAGCTACTCCATAATCCAGTGGTCAGCCATGCCAATCTGACAAAGGTAAAGCAACAATGGTGATAGTCTCTCTGGATGATCAAATGAGTAAGGGTATATATGATTTAAGTGACTCAGATGACGAAAATCCAAAAAAGACTTGAAAGTGGCTGATGAACTTGGGAGAATAGCAGCAGAGAAATTTGCAATTGAAGAGCTTGCTGCAAACAAAATTGATCTAGATCCTTTCGATCTACAAAAATAGATTCAAGAAAACATTGAAGCTGAAAAAGCTTTAATTAAGGAGAAGAAAAAGATCATGCAACAAAAGCAAGAAAAATGGCTAAGCTCTCGACATCAAAGAAGGCATCGTGATAAAATCACTACAATCAAGCTGAAGAAAGTAAATAATGAAACCCTTCTGACGGTTCAGCGCAAAAATCTTCCTATCTTCAGCATACAATCAGTCAAGGATGTTCAACTCAACTATGTTGTGTCTGAATGGAACGAAATACTCGCTTGCTTATCAAAACGCAAGCAAACTGATGATGTTAAGTTCATTCAACGAGAGATCAATAAGGTAATTCAATATTATGAGGAAGAGGTAAAGAAGAGGGGATCTGATGCAACTATCATGCCACAGAAAGAGAAACCCACTCGAGCTGAAAAGTTAAAGTTTCAGAGATGGAGGCTCACTCTCAAGAAATCTTAGCAACAAATTTTGGAGCAGATATCTATTGGAGAGCCTCCAAACTGCAAAGGCTTCGACACCACGTTGCCTCCTGGCCTCATTCCCGATGTCACACCCCGCTAAAGCGGAAACACGAGGTGTCACAACATAAGATATCATCACACAAGGTATATAGACAATAACCATTATATTAACTTAACAAAAATTAATAGTTCGGGTAAAACATAAATAAAAGTAACATAACCGAATAATAATTAATTGACACAGTTTTGTACAATGCGTAAATAAAATAGATAGTGTTTTCATAAAATGTGACGATGAAGATGGAAATGCCACACATCATGCTTGTATGCATAAGGTACCTACCGACGATCACCTGAAAGCACGGGTAAAAGAAAGAAAACGGTCAACAACTAGAGTTGGTGATTTCATAGGTTTTTAATATATGCACAAAATATCTTTTAAATGAGAAAAGTTTAAATAATTGATGGAGGTTTTTGGAATAAAATAAAAGTATGCATGAATGATAGAAGATGTATTATATATTGCCCAATACGTTGCACATGGTAGTAATATACTATGATGATTGTTGCTTGAGCCATTATCCAGCCTAGCCGACAACCAATTGCCCATGATAAACCTAACGCCTATATTAAATGACGTTAGTAGTGGTAAAGTACATCTATAACTCGTCAACCATAAATGGGAGACGTCGGAATCTCCAAATAGCGCTACTTACAAATACCATCGGCTCACTAGCGGAGTTAAAGGATAATGTCCAACGAAAGGGCCTTACAATGATCACCCAAGCACATCAAAGAATAATACCATAAGTGCTCAAAATAATATTTGAAATAAATAAGAAGATAGGCAATAAAATTTTCATGAAATATATACACACGCTTTCACCCCAAAATAATATGAAATACGGTAAAAAAGGGGCTATGATACTCACTCGGTATGCAAGGTGTTCACTCGTAAGGATTTCTTGTTCCTACCGAAGCTCCTTTCCTAATATAAGAGGTATGTAGCTCTATCAGACTTATTTTATTTATTATTTTGTATTATTTATTTGTTGTTAACTTATTTATTAAATAGTTAAAGGTTGTCTCTATTTTTCCATAAATCATAAGTGTTCACTGGAAATTTTTAGTTCTTTAAGTTGAACTTTAAAAATTAAAAACTGTATTTTAGGGGTCATATTAAGGCTTGATATTTTAAAATAATATTAATACATGTTTCTAGAATGTCCAGTGAAAATATAGGAATTTATAATCCATGTTTAATATTTTTAATAATTAAAAGTGTATAAGATGTCCACTGATCAGTGTCTGGATGACATATTGTTACTAAAACATCTGTTTAGGGCCCATACGACCTCGTTTTTACATAATTCAAAATGGGAAATAACCATGGTTCAAGGATGAAACTTTTAAAAAAACTAGATGTATTTTGACCCAAGAATGAGTAAGTTACACGTGTTTAAAGTGTACCCTTCTAAATCTGTCAGATTTCCAGATTCAACATATGGGTCTTTTTAAATATGTTTGAAGGATCAAACGTTGATGAAAATTAGAGAATCCAGGTTTAAATGAAATGTAACACTTTAAACTAAGATTAGCAAAAAGAATCAACTGATTTTGATACCTAGAACTCTAGATATAACAAAAATAAATGGGGAGTTCTAGCATCAGAATCTGCCAGATTGTTATTCTTTTTGTTTATGGGACATAACTTTAATATAACATGTTTATATTCATGAATAATCATATTATATGAGTATAAACTTTGATAATCCATGTGTTCTTACAACAATGGTAGGATGATACACATTTTATGTGTTCCTTACAACATTTGTTAAGATGAAACACATGGATGATCAAAGTCATATTTTCTTGATTTTTAGTTGATTAAATTCCATACAACAATGGTAGGATGATGTAAATTTCATGTGCTCCTTAAAACATTGGTAGGATGTTTATATTTACATGATATATATATATATATATATAAAGGAAATAAGATGAACAACAAAGAAGATAAATAAAAGAAAGAAGAAAGAAGAAAAGTAGAAGAGTAGAGTTGAGTGTTATGTGATTATCTTACCAACTCTTGCCTTTGATTTGGTGTTGGATCTTCACAAGATGAACAATTCTTGTTGTTCTTGGGAGATTTTTGGTGGTGAAAGAGAAGAGAGAAAAGAGAAGAGATTGAGTGTGGTGGTAAAGAAAATGATGTGGAGAGTAAAGGGGGTTATATAGAGTATGGGGGAGATCAAGAGGTGTTTCTTGGGAAGAGAAGGAAATCAAGAGAATTATGAGGGGGGGGTAGGGTGGCCGGACTTAGGGGGGGTTTTCTTTTTTTTTTTGTTGAATAATTAAGTGTAATTTGTTTAAATAAATTTTGTATAATTGGTGATTTTGTTTAAATCTTTTAATTACAAAATTTTAATTACTTTTATGAGTTTATTTTTATATGTTTTATATTTTAACTTATTTATATTTATTATGATTTATTTAATTATTCTTATTGATATTATTTTTATTATTGTAGATGATTTGTAATTCTTGACTTTTAATAATTCGATTTTTCGAGCTCCGGAAGGTTCTAAACTTATAGGCGGGATTTCTATGAAATCTAATATTATTATGGATGTATTTAAATCATAAATATTATTTTTAGTCATACTAGGCTTAAAAATTAGAATTTCTAATGGCTAACCTGCGAAATTTGTTGTCGAATGTCACAGTCTCCGTGGGTAAAGTTCTCTCAAATCTGAGGGCATTTTATTTTCTTGATGCATCTGACAAAATGCGTTTTCAGAGAGTTTCAAACTTTTCCAAGGCTGATTGGCTTCATCTGAGATCTCTTCGATACTTCATAGATAATAAATATCCAAAAGTCAAAGACATTTTGGAGGAATACTTGAATCAATTGAAGCTCAAAGCTCCAAAGGAATCATCTCCTGAAGAGTTTAAACCGGACATGTAGAATAGTAATTCTTTGTTCTTTATTCTTTCTATTCTTTATTCTTTTTGTACATAGTCATGGATTATAAACAAATAGGGGGAGATTGCTAGTCCTTTTATTTGTATATATTCCATTCCCGAAGAAGCTTTCAAAGAAAGCGACTGAAGGTGTAAAATATCATTCTTTTGTAAACTGTTCTGACAAGAAATTTGAAGAAAGAAGCCCGTAGTTCATCTGAAGATTAGTTCTGAAGTGAACGTCAGTTGAAGTTTGTCTTCAGTCATCAAAGGGTCTTCTGAACTGAAGATACATCTGCTAACCAGGATCTTCCTGTTATGTAAAGTGCACGATCTACGCATTCTGAAGGAGCTTGAAACGGCAATCTTGTTTTCTGTTCCTAATTAAGTGTAGAAAGGTACACATGTAAATAAATTAGATGGTCAGGATTAGTTTACTTAGCCTATAAATACCTGCTCGATTAACGAGAAAAGGTTAAGCATTTGTTGGCTAATTTGTATTGAAGTTTGTTCTTGATTTAGTTTGTACTCGGTGCTCAAGTTTGTTCTTGTGCACTCTTTGAAGTTTGGTTATTAATATAATCCTACTTTGAAAACTTTGGTGTGTTCTTGCTTTAAAACCATTTCCGCACATTGGTTTTATTCATTGTTAGTTTTATTCATATTCGGTAAAAACAATTATATGCCATGGCTATGTTGTACTTGTGATTCCTACTTATTGAATGTGAGTAGAACTTGTTATTATGCATGCGTTCCATTGGATACAGATTGCATCAGCTATGTTGAACTTGTTATTATGCATGCATGCTATTGGATCCTGATTGGATCATCCATGTGGTACTTATATATTCTACTCATCGTGTATGAGTGGATCATGTTGGTTATGTGGCAAATGCATGCATTCTATTGGATCCTAATTGGATCTGTTGGATTATGCCCACTGACACACACACGATCTGGTATCATGGCTGATGAAGCAAGGGCCTATTAGGTCACACGCCAAGTATCGATTCCGGCATCACGGATGGTCTAATGAGAGAGAAAACCAGAAACTGGTTCTGGTGGGCCAAGGCACGCTCGTGCCTCTATGAGGTACGGCAGTGCCCTACGGGCAGGCACGAGCCTAAGTAGGGTGTGACTTGGGCGTGGCCTGTGGCTAGGTACGCCCGTACCTCTTGGAGGCACGCCCGTGCCCTTTGCCCAGTGGATAGGCACGAGCCCAAGTCGGGCGTAACTAGGGCGTGGCCTTTTGGGCTGGTACGCCCGTGCCTTGTGAGGCACGGCCGTGCCCCGTGTAGTTACAGTCTTCTTAAACAGCTTTCAAAGCTGTTTATGAAGGAGATTATTGTGTTTTATTGCTTATTGATGGATGATCAATGCATGCACATTTTTATTCTCTTTTGAAGAGTCTATAAAAGGTGGTGCTTGATTCCTTTGTGGTGTTACAAGCTCTTGAAAGAAAAATACATATATTGCACACTTCTCTCTCTCAAACACACAAATTAGTTCCAAGGCTTTGGTTCTATTGTGTAGACATCTTTGTGATGTTTAGGTTGGCGTACCTAACACTCTAGCAAGTGGGAAAATATCAAGACTTGGTGTGGACTTCAATAGAGGTGTACACGTTAGTGCACAAGACTCCCGAACTCCAAACTTGCGCGTACAAAGAAGATTGCATTGAGGGGATACTTCTAGTTCTTTGTATGTTCTATTTTGTTGCTAAGTCATGTCTAGAGTTTTGGTCCATTTGGTGGGCGTATTCGTGGTCGAATTTTTGAAATTATTTTTTACTTGTTTTGCTTCCGTTGTGATTTTAGACCACGAAAACCCAACAGTGGTATCAGAGCCATCTCTAACATGGCATTGCACTTTTGGAGTTAAACCGGATTTTCTGAGTTTTCTGTCAAAAATGGTTTTCCGGTGACCGGGCACGGTCGTACCTCTAGGGGTACGGGCCGTGCCGGCTACCGGGGCACGGGAGTACCAGTGGGGGTACTGGCCGTGCCGGCAGAATTCGTAAACTGTTTCAAGTTGTTTAAACTGTGCACTGATCAAATGGCAGGCACGCCCGTACCCTCTGGGGTACGCCCATGCCTAATGGTTTGTTGGTCAGAATTAGTTTTTGAAACAATATGTTTAAATATATTAAAATCCGAGTTTTAGACTAGTGTTGATTCTGTTGATCCCCACTATATTTTGATTCCTAATTTTATATGTTTTGTGTGACTTGGCATGAAGTTCACAAAAACATATATCTTTAGGTGTATATATGAATATGCAATTTTAAAGGTGTATTAAAATTTTAAATGCATATGTACAAGGGTTGCTTGTTGTGCCTTGAGTGTTTGTGCAATCTTGATCAAAATATATATATCGTTGTTGGACATGGTTTTGTGGCACACCATTGCTTTCGTTTGGTTGTGTTTGTTGTGGTAGCCCGGTAACTTGATTTGCCCATAGCCCTTTGTGTTGTTTGTGGTTGGTTTTGGTTTTGGCCTGCGTGCCGTAATGTTGTAATATTTATATTTTGTGCGACTTGCATGTCGTTTATTTAAATCTTTGTACTCATAATAGATTATTAGGATCGCGAATTTCATGTCGTTTTCTTATTATTATGTACTCGTACTTAGATTATTTCAAATATGTAATATTGTATCAAAACCGACCGGGAGACACGGTGTTGGAGTCTTGATGAACCAAGTCCAGGAGATTCGCCGGAGTGGAGATCGTGATGGAGCATCCATTGGTGTTGTCCCTAGATTGACTATGTTTTCCCCGTTTTGGCTCACGGGTAAAACACTTAGGATTTGGGCATGTTACCGGGTCCTTATTTATCTATATTTATGCGTGGTTGTTTTATATTTGAATTCTTTAAGATTTGCATGCTAGAGAATTTTTGAAAATATATAAAACAAAAGAGATTTATAAATGAGTTTATATTTCTACGTGCATAAGAATTGGCAAATATTAATATAAAAGTGTTTATATTAAATGGTGAATAAAAGGGAGTTTTTGTCACTTAAATTGCTAATTCGTCAAAAGTTGTTAAAATATTATTTTAACCGGAAAAACAAAAACCCGTTTTTTGAAAAGTAAGTCACGCGCCACCCGTAAGACCACACTACCCAAATCTAACGAAACTTGGATGATTGTCGAGCAGTAGCACGAGTCATGCCTTGTGGAGTTGTGTGGAAGGTGAGTGTGGCAACCCGCAATATTGGTAGTCGAGCTTAAGCACGAACCAATGATTGGGCTTGGGTACCAACGTGTGTCTTGACGGGCGACTAACAAGTTCTTTTATGTTGCTTAAATGATGTCGATCTCTAGTCGAGTCATTTATGAAATAATAAAAGGATTGGTGTATGAAGGGATCAAACATGCCTTAGACATTTGATGTCGAAAGGATCCCGCAAGGATCTAAGAGTTGCAATGGCTGCAATTGGTAAGTTGTCTACTGGCCTAAATAACTTATTTGATGATCCGCGGTAAACCCATCATGAGATAGAGTGAAATATGGTTCTTAGCCTTGTTCAAATACTTATGTTTTATAACTATTGGGTAATTATTTCTACAAGGATTTACAACTAAAATTGGTACTCTAAATTTTGTAGATGGCATCCAACAACGCTTCTACATGTTCATCGAACTCTATTTCCCTAAAGTTGTTCCTCGAAAAGGCCAAACTCCATGGCCAAAACTTCATGGATTGGTTCATGCAACTAAGGATAGCCCTTAGGTATGAACAAAAGATGTGGGCCATCGAGGAGCCTTTGCCTGAGGCACCTACGGCTAATGCGACTAGGGCGGTCTGAGATGCGTATGACAAGCGTGTCAAGGAAACAAACGAAGTGGCTTGCATTAAGCTCTCGTCAATGATTCCTGAGCTTCAAAAGCAAATGGGAACATTTAGGAGCATATGATATGCTTAACCAGCTTAAGGAAATGTTCCAACAGCAGGCTAAGCTAGAGCGCTTAGAGTGCCTAAAGTCCCTTTTCGATTGCCATATGCAGGAGGGCGGAAATGTGAGCGTTCACGTGCTTAAGATGAAAGCATTGGTTGATCGCTTAGAGAGGTTGGGATTCCCGTTAGGGAGAGAGTTGGTGGTGGATGTGATCCTCTGTTCTCTTCCTAGTTCCTTTTCACAATTTGTGTGGAACTATCATGTCCATGGCATGGAAAAGTCCCTAATGGAACTTCACGGAATGTTAAAGACCGTCGAGTCTGACATGTCCAAGAAGCCCTCCTCGTCCAAACCCGTCCTAGCCATCCAGGGATGCGGAACCAAAAAAAAGGCGCTCCCCCCTCTAAGGGAAAGGGTAAGGGGAAGGTTGCAAAACCTAACCCGAGTCCGGCCCCGAAGGGCAAGGGGAAAGCCGTGATGGTTCCACCGGCCGAGGACCTTGCGGAAGCCGAGTGCTTCCACTACAAGGAAAAGGGGCATTGGCGGCATTCTTGCCCAAAGTACCTTGAGGAGCTCAAGTGGGTAAAACCGAAGGGAGCGGGTAACTCAGGTACGTTTATGATTGAACTCCACAATACCGCTACTTCTAACGCTGGGTACTTGATACCGGTTGTGGCACTCATATTTGTAATAATGTGCAGGTGCTAAAAAGGAGTAGGGCACTGGGTGCTGGAGAGCTTGACCTGATCATGGGAAACAAGGGTGTGGTTCACGTGGAACGGATTGGGAGTGTTGATTTCGCCTTTCCTTCTAGGCTTGCTATTACCTTATTGAATGTTTTTTTTTCACCCTGCGTGGCACGAAACATTATTTACTTTCATGCTTTGTATGACGATGGATATGATTTTGGTTTTAATAATGGAATTATCTCTTGTTTGAGAAATGATGTTCATTACTTTAAAGCTTATCCATGTCGTGTGATTTATGAAACAAATGTGTGTTTGGATGGTAATAAATCAATCATGAACATTGATTCTAAGTCCAAAGGTGTATTGGACAAGTTGTCTTTGTGGAATAGTCGTCTTGGCCATATAAGCAAGAAACGTATCACCAAACACTAAGTGGATGGGATTTTGGAATCATTTGACCACGGGTCAATAGAAGTATGCGATTCTTGTTTATTAGGCAAAATGACTAAAGCGCCCTTCACCAGCGTTAGTGAAAGGGGCAAAGAGTTGTTGGACATTATTCACACGGATGTGTGTGGTCCGTTCTGGTCTGCTACAAGAAACAACTGTAGGTACTTCGTTACTTTTACTGATGATTTCAGTTGGTATCGTTATGTTTATTTGATTAAGCATAAGTCTGAAACCTTTGAGGTGTTTAAGACATACCAAAATGAAGTGCAGAATCAATTGGGCAAGCGGATTAAGATTCTCAGATCCGATAGGGGTGGTGAGTATCTTAGTACTGAGTTTCTTGATCATCTTAGGGGTTGTGGAATTTTTTCATAACTTACTCCACCCAGGACACCACAATTAAATGGGGTCGCTGAGAGGAGGAACTGAACTTTATTGGATATGGTTCGGCCCATGATTAGTCGTACAAAGTTACCCGCAAGTTTTTGGGGTTATGCTTTGGAAACCGCTACTAGGACCTTAAACCTTGTACCAACAAAGAAGGTTTCAATTACACCGTTCGAGATGTGGCATGGAAGGGTTCCTTCGCTAGCCTATCTCAAGGTCTAGGGTTGTGAGGCTTACGTGAGACGTGAAGCTCAAGACAAACTTGAACCCAGAGCCGAGAAGTGTATTTTCATTGGCTACCCAACTGGTTCTATGGGATATTTGTTTTACAAACCATTCGGAGAACAAGGTGTTTGTTGCTCGAAGGGCGGTCTTCCTTGAAAGGGAGCTGATATATGCAGAAGCCAGTGGGAGGCAAGTCGATCTAGAAGAAATTCTAGATGTCACCAATGATCAACCTGATGTTAGCACTAGTACCGCTTCTGAGGTCGGCGCACCGGAAGAAGTGGAACCTCAACCAACGGTGGATGAGGTGCATGATACACAACCATTAGAGCTCCGTAGATCTAGTAGAGTTCGTAATGAGCCGGAAAGATATGGGTTTCTCATATCTGAGGGCGACGAACTATTGGTCGATCATAGTGAACCGACCAACTACCGGGAAGCCGTAGCGGGCCCTGAGTCTGCTAGGTGGAAGGAGGCAATGGACAGTGAGATGCAATCCATGGCGGATAATCAAGTCTGGGACTTGGTTGATCCGGTACCTGGCCACAAGCCTGTAGGGTGCAAATGGTTCTTCAGGAAGAAGACTAACATGGATGGAAAAGTAGACACCTTCAAAGCCCGACTAGTAGCAAAGGGTTTCACTCAAACTCATGGTGTAGACTATGATGAAACCTTTTCTTCGGTGGCTATGTTGAAGTCTATTATGATGCTAATGGCTATCGCTGCATAATACGATTACGAAATATGGCAGATGGATGTCAAGACTGCCTTCCTTAATGGGAAGTTGGCAGAGGAGGTTTACATGGCATAACCTGATGGTTACGTAAACCCCAAATATCCTAATAGAGTCTGCAAGCTTAGAGGTCCATTTATGGACTTAAGCAAGCATCTCGGAGTTGGAACATTTTCTTTGATGAAAAGGTCAAAGAGTTTGGCTTTTCTAAAAGCATGGATGAACCTTGTGTGTATGTCAGGGCTAGTGGGAGTGTTGTTGTTTTCCTAGTCTTGTATGTACATGACATACTACTCATAGGAAGTGACGTAACTACCTTGCAGGAAGTAAAAACATGGCTTGGGAGTTGCTTCTCTATGAAAGACATGGGATAAATAGAATATATTTTGGGGATAAAGATCTATAGAGATAGATCTAAGAGACTCATTCGTTTGAGCCAGGGTATGTACATAGATAAAGTCTTGAAGAGGTTCAAGATGCAAGATTCTAAGAATGGGAATTTGCCTATGTTGCATGGTATGGCGTTGAGCAAGTCTCAATGTCCTAGTTCTCAAAAGGAACTAGAGGAAATGAGTCGAGTCCCGTATGCTTCGGCAGTGGGATCGATCATGTATGCTATGCTATGTACTCGGCCTGATGTGTCGTACGCCTTGAGCATGACGAGCCGATATTAGGCTAACCCTGGTCAAAGTCATTTGTTTGCGGTTAAAAACATCCTTAAATATCTTTGGAGAACTAAGGAAATGTTTTTAGTGTTCGGTGGATCGGTGGAGCTCCGATATACTGGATATTCTGATGCTAGCTTCCAAACGGACAAGGATGATTGCCGGTCTCAATCGGGATTTGTATTCTTGTTAAATGGTGGAGCAATAAGTTGGAGAAGTTCCAAGCAAGATACCGTGGCCGATTCAACCACGGAGTCAGAGTATATTGCTGCAAGCGAGGCTGCTAAGGAAGCTGTATGGATGAAGAAATTCATTCAAGACCTTGGAGTTGTTCCTAGCATCGCTAACCCTATTGAGATCTTCTATGACAATGAGGGTGCAGTAGCTCTAGCTAAGGAACCAAGAGCGCATCGACGTACGAGAAACATTGCTCGGAAATATCATTTTATTCGTGATATCATCGAGAATGCTGACATTGTGGTTAGTAGAGTACCAACTGAGGGGAACCTGGCTGATTCACTCACCAAACCTTTCTCACAAGTTAAGCATGATCCTCAAGCTAAGTCTATTGGTATTAGATTTGCTAGTGACTTGGTTTAGTTGTTTTAGTTATATTTGTCATTGAGAACATTAAAGCAATAATGTATTTTTTATTGTAATGACTATTAAATGGGGATTTAATATACGCATGGTGCGATTACTTTATGAAACATTATTGTGTTCTATCTTTGCATGTTTAATGCTCCCATGAATAAACTTGTTTATTCTAAATACTCCACGATCGGTCGTTCTTCATTAGGAGGAAGAAGTGAATTAAGATCGAGGCAAGTGGTTGGTAAAGTTTTCATCTTGGATTGAATACTTGTTTACGCAACACTAGCATGTACTTAATGGTGATTAAGTAAGTGGAGGACCCGTACCTGAGTTTACTTCATGGATATTATCACGACTAAATTAGGATGATAATATTATTTATTCTTCTACTGGAGATGCATGCGTTGCTTGATTATTAACTTGGACTTGTTTAGATTGCTTTCTAACGCAGTTCGTAACTGGCTGTTATAAGTGAAGTTTTCAGGCAAGAACTTGTTATTATGATAGGACGGTGTAGTCAAAGGTATTCGTTCCTCTTTGGAGAAATATCCTTGGGCCCCTCGTTGACTAAGCGGATGACAAACCAAAATGCATGGCCGTGCTCAAGTTGAATTGATTGTGGATCAATTATGCAACTTGTTTTAATAGTCATAGTTAGTCTATACCGAGAAACATAATCGTGAATGATTTGGGGTTGATCATGTTCTATGACCAGCATTCATAACGGTTATCATGAACGAAGGGGTGTATAATCACTTATCTATAGGACCTTTCCTTTTGGTTAGGTATTGGTTATCGGAAGACAAATCCTGTGCTGATTTGGGGGCATAGATGCCTTGCTAGAGGCCGCTCTATGTCGGTGACGCCTTTCGTGAGTTTGTCATGTGCAAGTGGGAGTCTGTTGGATTATGCCCACTGACACACACACGAGTTGGTATCATGGCTGATGAAGCAAGGGCCTATTAGTCACATGCCAAGTATCGATTCCGGCATCACGGATGGTCTAATGAGAGAGAAAACCAGAAACTGGTTCTAGTGGGCCAAGGCACGCCCGTGCCTCTATGAGGTACGGCCGTGCCCTACGGGTAGGCACGAGCCCAATTCGGGCGTGACTTGGGCGTGGCCTGTGGCTAGGTACGCCCGTGCCCTTTGCCCAGTGGACAGGCACGAGCCCAAGTCGGGCGTGACTTGGGCGTGGCCTTTTGGGCTGGTACGCCCGTGCCTTGTGAGGCACCGTCGTGCCCAGTGTAGTTACAGTCGTCTTAAACAGCTTTCAAAGCTGTTTATGAAGGAGATTAATGTGTTTTATTGCTTATTGATGGATGATCAATGCATGCACGTTTTTATTCTCTTTTGAGGAGTCTATAAAAAGTGGTGCTTGATTCCTTTGTGGTATTACAAGCTCTTGAAAGAAAAATACATATATTGCACACTTCTCTCTCTCAAACACACAAATTAGTTCCAAGGCTTTGGTTCTATTATGTAGACATCTTTGTGGTGTTTAGGTTGGCGTACCTAACACTCTAGCAAGTGGGAAAAGATCAAGAGTTGGTGTGGACTTCAATAGAGGTGTACACGTTAGTGCACAAGACTCCCGAACTCCAAACTTGCGCGTACAAAGAAGATTGCATCGAGGGTATACTTCTAGTTCTTTGTATGTTCTATTTTGTTGCTAAGTCATGTCTAGAGTTTTGGTCCATTTGGTGGGCGTATTCGTGGTCAAATTTTTGAAATTATTTTCTACTCGTTTTGCTTCCGTTGCGATTTTAGACCACGAAAACCCAACATGATCATCTATGTGTATGTGATTATCCGCGGACCTCTTGTGACTATGTAATTAAGGTTAGAAGATGGTTGGATCCCAGGGGACTTGTGGGTCATAATTCGGGATTAACGGTTGTTAGATTTGAGTTTTATGTTTGTAATCTATTTTACTTTTTGTACTTAAGTGTCACCTTTGCATGACGTATATAAGGTGACACATGCTTACTTTCCATGTAACCTTTACCATATTCAAAGCTAATATACACACACTTAAAGGTGTCTTCTACTTGATTTTCTCTCTACTTGATTCATCTTAAAGTACCCATATACCTATCAATTGGTATCAGAGCCTAAGCATGAGAGATTATTAATAGCGTTGGATGGTTACATAAATATTGTGTATCCAAAATGTGCCAAAGCATGTAAGGGAGTTTGTTAGTCACAAGTGTAATCGATTTTGTGATCCGAACAGCGTTAGAGAGGAAGGATCAACTTCTGGCACAAAAGATTTTCAAAAAAGGCCAAAGACCACTAATAAATCAACCTCACATGTTTCTAAGAATTCAAAACCAATTCATACAACTAACAAACTTTTTGGTCTTGATTTTAAATCAGATCACACTAACAAACAAGCAGTATCAAGCAAAGGTTTGAGAAAGGCACACAAGAAAGAAGTGAAGAAAGGTGGTACATCAGATGAAAAGCTGAAGTGGGTGGCAAAAGAGAAATTGGAAGAAAAAGAGAAGTTATGTGTGCATACAAACAAATCCGAATCAAAGAAAACGATCAAACCTTTTTGTATTGTTAACAAAGCATATTGTAATAAAAATTGTGAGTCGTTGTTTACTTGGAAAATCAAGTCTGAATTTTCAAAATAAAAAATACCTGAGAAAGAGATACCTTGTGTTGGAATTAGATGTTCTGAGGGTCGTTGTGAATTTAATTGATTCTATCATCATAATAGAATGGAAAGATGTGTGAAACCAAAGAAGATTTGGAGAAATCAAAATGAAAACTAAATATTGGTCTAGTTTGTATACAAACAAGGATACATTGTTCATCAATAGATTCACAAAAATGAACGAATTGAGTTTTTAAAACAATATGCTCATAGAAGAATACCTATATGGCCAGGTCAATGGAAGGAGCATTTGAATATATTGCAAGCTAATGAAAGAGTTGAAATTTCAAAGTTCTTCCAAAACAACATAGTCTTAATTCTGTTGGAAATACAAAAAGAAATTTCACACCAGTCAATAATTCAAGGTATTGCAATGGGAATTTTTGTTCATTTACACAAAAGTCAACAACTTCTATGAAAAGTCAACAACAAGGAAAGAATTCATCTGCTTTACTAACACCACAAGTCAAAAGAAAATTCATAGCAAAACCAAAGCAGTTTTCATCAATAAAGAAACCATAAATTCTTGAAACAACTTGAAAATTAAACAACACAGTAAAACTTACTGTACATCCATCACAAAACAAAAGAATAAATTCAAATGAAAAATGCATAGTCAAAAGACATGCAAAAACAAAGGTCTTCTCAAATACTTTGTAAGTAAATATTCTCGAAATGTGAAGTTTGGGAATGACCAAGTATCACCAATATTGGGGCATGGAGTGATTGAAACCGGAAATCAGAAGATAGAGAAGATATCATATGTAGAGGGTTTAGGGCATAATTTGTTCAGTATTGGACAATTCAGTGACAAAGAGGTGGAGGTTGTGTTCCAGGAAACATCATGTTCCTTAAGGATTGAGGAATGAACTTGTTAGATTATGCCCACGAACACACACACGAGTTGGTATCATGGCTAATGAAGCAAGGCCTATTGGGTCATACGCCAAGTATCGATTCCGACATCACGGATGATCGAATGAGAGAGAAAATCATAAATTGGTTATGGTGGGCCAAGGCACACCCGTGCCTCTATGAGGTACGGCCGTGCCCTACGGGCTGGCACGAGCACAAGTCGGGCGTGACTTGGGCGTGGCCTGTGGCTAGGTATGCCCGTGCCCTGTGCCCAGTGGACAGGCACGAGCCCAAGTCGGGCGTGACCTTTTGGGCTGGCACGCCCATGCCTTGTGGGGCACGGTTGTGCCCTGTGAAGTAACAGCCTCTTAACTAGGCTTTCAAAGCTAGTTAAAAGAGGTGTTTATTGCCATTAATCTATTATCTGAATTTGACATTAGTGTTCACGAATTTGAACTCATATTTGAGTTCTATATAATCACATGAAGTTAGGGGTGGTGAATATCTTAGTACCGAGTTTCTTGATCATCTTAGGGATTGTGGAATCATTTCACAACTTACTCTACCCAGGACACTGCAATTAAATGGGGTCGCTGAAAGGAGGAACCGAACTTTACTGGATATGGTTCGGCCCGTGATGAGTTGTACAAAGCTACCCGCAAGTTTTTGGAGTTATACTTTTGAAACTGCTACTAGGACCTTAAACCTTGTACTAACAAAGAAGGTTGCAAGTACACCGTTCGAGATGTGGCATGGAAGGGTTCCTTCGCTAGCCTATCTCAAGGACTGGGGTTGTGAAGCTTACGTGAGACGTGAAGCTCAAGACAAAATTGAACCTAGAGCCGAGAAGTGAATTTTCATTGGCTACCCAGCTGGTTCTATGGGATATTTGTTTTACAAACCTTTTGAGAACAAGGTGTTTGTTGCTCAAAGGGGGGTCTTCCTTGAAAGGGAGCTGATAACTGTAGAGGCCAGTGGGAGGCAATCTAGAAGAAATTCTAGATGGCACCAATGATCAACCTGATGTTTGTACTAGTACCGCTTCTGAGGTAGGTGTACCCGAAGAAGTGGAACCTCAACTACTGGAGGATGAGGTACCTGACACACATCCATTAGAGCTCCGTAGATTCGGTAGAGTTCATAATGAGATGGAAAGATATGGGTTCCTCATATCCGAGGGCAACAAACTATTGGTGGATCATAGTGAACCGACCAACTACCAGGAAGCCATAGCAGGCCCTGAGTCTGCTAGGTGGAAGGAGGCAATGGACAGTCAGATGCAATCCATGGCGGATAATCAAGTCTGAGACTTGGTTGATCCGATACCCGACCACAAGCCAGTAGGGTGCAAGTGGGTCTTCAGGAAGAAGACTAACATGGATGGAAAAGTAGAGACTTTCAAAGCCCGACTGGTAGCAAAGGGTTTCACTCAAACTCATGGTGTAGACTATGATGAAACCTTTTCTCTAGTGGCTATGTTAAAATCTATTAGGATATTAATGGCTATCGCTGCATATTACGATTACGAAATATGGCAGATGGATGTCAAGACTGCCTTCCCTAACGGGAAGTTAGCAGAGGAGGTTTACATGGTACAACTTGATGGTTACGTAAACCCCAAATATCCTAATAAAGTCTACAAGCTTACGAGGTCCATTTATGGACTTAAGCAAGCACCTGGGAGGTGGAACATTTGCTTTGATGAAAAGGTCAAAGAGTTTGGCTTTTCTAAAAGCAAGGATGAACCTTGTGTATATGTCAGGGCTAGTGGGAGTGTTGTAGTTTTCCTAGTCTTGTATGTAGATGGCATACTACTCATAGGAAGTGACGTGACTACCTTGCCGAAAGTGAAAACCTAGCTTAGGTGTTGCTTCTCTATGAAAGACATGGGAGAAGCAGCATATATTTTGGGGATAAAGATCTATAGAGATAGATCTAAGAGAGTCATTGGTTTGAGCTAGAGTACGTACATAGATAAAGTCTTGAAGAGTTCAAGATGCAAAATTCCAAGAAAGGGAATTTTCCTATGTTGCATGGTATGGCGTTGAGCAAGTCTCGATGTCCTAGTTCTCAAAAGGAACTAGAGGAAATGAGTCGAGTCCCGTATGCTTCGGCCGTGGGATCGATCATGTATGCTATTCTATGTACTCGGCCTAATGTGTCGTATGCCTTGAGCATGACGAGCCGATATTAGGCTAACCCTGGTCAAAGTCATTGGGTTGCGGTTAAAAACATCCTTAAATATCTACGGAGAACTAAGGAAATGTTTTTAGTGTTCGGTGTATCGGTGGAGCTCAGAGTTACTGGATATTCTGCTGCTAGCTTCCAAACGGACAAGGATGATTGCCAGTCTCAATCAAGATTTGTATTCTTGTTAAATGGTGGAGCAATAAGTTGGAGAAGTTCCAAGCAAGATACCATGGCCGATTCAACCACAGATTCAGAGTATATTGCTGCAAGCGAGGCTGCTAAGGAAGCCGTCTGGATGAAGAAATTCATTCAACACCTTGGATTTATTCCTAGCATCGCTAACCCTATTGAGATCTTCTGTGACAATGAGGGTGTAGTAGCTCTAGCTAAGGAACCAAGAACGCATCGACGTACGAGGCACATTGCTCGGAAATACCATTTTATTCATGATATCATCGAGAATGGAGACATTGTGATTAGTAGAGTACCAACTGAGGGGAACTTGGCAGATCCACTCACCAAACCATTGTCACAAGTTCAGCATGATTCTTATGCTAAGTCTATTGGTATTAGATTTACTAGTGACTTGGTTTAATTATTTTAGTTGTATTTGTTATTGAGAACATTAAAGCAATAATGTATTTCTTATTGTAATGATTATTAAATGGGGATTTAATAAACGCATGATGTGATTACCTTATGAAATATTATTGTGTTCTATCTTTGCATGTTTAATACTTCTTTGAATAAATTTATTTATTCTAAATAATCAACGATTGGTCGTTCTTCATTGGAAGGAAGAATTGAATTAAGAACGAGGCGAGTGGTTCGTAAAGTATTCATCTTGGATTGAATAATTGTTTACGCAACACTAGCCTGTACTTAATGGTGATTAAATAATTGGAGGACCCGTACCTGAGTTTACATCATGGATATAATCACAAGTAGAGGATGATAAAATTATTTATCCTTCTACTGGAGATGCATGCGTTGCATGACTATTAACATGGACTTGTTTAGATTACTTTCTAACGTAGTTCATAACTAGCTGTTATAGGGCGATGTAGTCAAAGGTATGCGTTCCTCTTTTGAGAGATATCCTTGGGTCCCTAGTTGACTAAGCTGATGACAATCAAAATGCATGGCCGTGCTCAAGTTGAATTGATGATGGATCAATTGTGCAACTTGTGTTGTTAGTCATAGTTAGTCTATATCGAGAAACATAATCGTGAATGATTTGGGTTTTACCATGTTCCATAACCTGCATTCCCAACGGATATCGTGAACCAAGGGGTAAGTAATCACTTATCTATAGGACCTTTCCTTTTGGTTAGGTATTTGTTTTGGGAAGACAAACCCTATACTGATTTGGGGGCATAGATTCCTTGCTAGAGGCCGCTCTATGTTGGTGACACCTTTGGTGAGTTTGTCATGTGCAAGTGGGAGTCTGTTGCATTATGCCTACTCACACACACACGAGTTGGTATCATGGCTAATGAAGCAAGGGCCTATTGGATCACACGCCAAGTATCGATTCTGACATCACGTATGATCGAATGAAAGAGAAAACCAGAAACTGGTTCTGGTGGGCCAAGGCACGCCCGTGCCTCTATGAGGTACGGCCATGCCCTACGGGCAGGCACGAGCCCAAGTAGGGCGTGACTTGGGCGTGGCGTGTGGCTAGGTACGCCTATGCCTCTTGGAGGCCCGCCCGTGCCCTGTGCTCAATGGATAGACTCGAACCCAAGTCAGGCGTGACTTGGGCGTGGCCTATTGGGCTGGTACGCCCGTGCCTTGGGGGGTACGGCCGTGCCCTGTGCAGTAACAACCTCTTAACTAGGCTTTCAAAGCTTTTTAAAAGAGGTGTTTATTGCCATTAATCTAGTAACTAAATTTGACATTAGTGTGCATGAATTTGAACTCATATTTGATTTCTATATAAGTCACATGAAGCTAATGTGGTTATGTTCCACGAAGTTGTTTTACTAGAATATACAAATTGCATATATATCTCTCAAGCACAAGGAGTACTCAATGCTTTAGTATTCTTGTGTTGATCATCTTGGTGGTGTTGAGATTTATCTATCTCACTCTCTAGCAAGTGGGAACCGATAAGGACTTGGTGTGGACTTCATTAGTGGTATACAAGTTAGTGTACACATCTTCTAAACTCCAAATTCGCTTATACAAAGAAGACAGCTTCAAGGGTATGACACTATTACTTTGTATCTTTATTTAGTTGCTTTGACATTTTAGAGTTTTTGTCCATGTGGTGGGCATAATCGTGGTCAAATTTTGAAACATATTTTCTACTCGTTTTGCTTCCGCTGTGTTTTTAGACCACGAAAACCTAACAGAACTGAGATTTTGGGTGGAAGCAAAAAATCAAATTTGTATACAATTTATTTATCTAAAAAAGGCTCAGGTTCAACAGTATGCTTATTGACCAGAGCTTCATCAGATCTAAATTGGTCATGGCAATAAAAATTATGTCATCCGAACCTTAAGAAAATGAACAAGCTAGTAAATGAGAATTTTGTCAGTTGTCTACCAAAACTAAAGTTTGAGAAAGATCATCTTTGCTAGGACTGTGAATCAGGAAAAATGAAGACAGTACCTCACAAAGTAAGTCAGATATCTATAACTACAGATCCTTTGCAGTTGATTCATATGGACATTTGTGGACCAATGAAAGTACAATCCGGAAATGGAAAGAGATATATCTTGGTGATGGTGGATGATTACTCCTGGTATACATCTGTCAGGTTTGTAAGTCACAAGAGTGAAGTTACACAACAAATTATTTTGTTTCTGAAAAACACAAGACTCAACAAGGACAACTGGTGAAAGTTATTCGAACTGATAATGGAATGGAATTCAAGAACAGGACACTTGATCATTTTCATCATTCAATGGATAATGTAAATTCATAAATAAGAAATATAGATGACTACATCCAGGTTCATTTGCCCGAACCTGTTTGGTTAAAAAGTCATCCTTAGACTCAAGTAATTGGTCATTTGAATGCTGGTGTTCAAACAAGATCTGCGACCGTTAATGAATGTTTACACTCAAGTTTTCTTAGCATGGCTGAGTCCACACGAGTCTCTGAAGCTCTAGCTAATCCTGACTAGATTTTTGCAATGCTAGAAGAGTTAAATCAGTTTGAGCGGCTCAATGTGTGGAGATTAGTTCCTAGACAAGAAAGGAATCTATTGTTGGAACTAATGGGTGTTTAAGAATAAGAGATTCAAATGGAGTAGTGGTAAGAAACAAGGCAAAGGTAGTGGCTAAGGGGTATAATCAACAAGAAAGAATAGATTATGATGAAACTTTAGCCCCTCTAGCAAGGATTGAAGCAATCAGAATATTCCTAGCCTATGCCTCATACAAAAAACTTCACGGTGTTCCAAATTGATGTCAAGAAAGCCTTCATAAATGGAAAACTGAAATAGGAGGTCTATGTTGGACAACCTGAAGGTTTTGTTGATCCAAACAAACCCAATGACGTTTATATTCTGGAAAAAGCTCTATATGGTTTAAAACAAGCCCCGAGAGCTTGGTATGATGAGTTGTTAGAACATTTACTACTCGAAGGCTACGTAAAAGGGAAAATAGCTACAACACTGTTTTAGTAGAAAATAGGAAAGGATTAAGTGTTAGTGTAGATATATGTAGATGATATAACATTTGGCTCCACAAATCCTCAATATGGCAATGAATTATCTGATACGATGATGAAACGTTTTGAAATGAGCATGATGGGGGAAGTTAATTTTTTCTTCGGATTGCAAATCAAACAAATGAACCATGGGATGTTTATAAATCTGGCTAAGTCTATCAAGGATCTGCTAAAGAAATTTGATATGACTAGTTGTTCATCAATTAATACACCCATGGCTGCGAAAACAAAACTATGTGTTGATCCTCGTGGAAAAACAGTAGATTTGAAAACGTATAGAGGAATGATTGGTTCATTGCTATATTTGACGGCAAGTAGGCCGGATATTATGTTATCAACATGTCTCTATGCTAGATTCCAAGCAAATCCTAAAGAATCTCATTTATTAGCTATTAAATGTATTTTGAGACATCTTAAGGGTACCCTAGATCTTGGTTTGTGGTATCCTATAGATTCGAGATTTGAAATTATTTCTTATTCTGATGCAGATTATGCCGGATGCATGTTGGATAGAAAGAGTACTTCTGGAAGTGCCCACTTTGTAGGAGACAGATTGGTATGCTGGGGATCCATGAATCAAAACTGTGCGTCATCTTCAACAGCTGAAGCAGAGTACATTGTTGCTGCAAATTGTTGTTCACAGTGTCTTCGGATTCGAACTCAGCTATGTGATTTTGGTCTGGAATACAACAAGATTCCGTTGCTGTGAGACTCTTTGAGTGCTATTGCCATTACATGTAATCTGGTACATCACTCTAAAACTAAGCATATAGACATCGGATATCATTTTATAAAAGACTATGCTGAAAAAGGTTTAATTGAATTGAAATATGTTCAAACTGAAAATCAACTTGCTGATATTTTCATAAAGGCTTTAGACGAATCTTGTTTTAATGCTTTGGTGTCAAGATTAGGAATGTTGAATTTGTCTGTTTGAACCATGGATTTAAAATACAAGTCATGAATTACGGATGATTCATTATTGTAGGGGGAGAAAAACAAGTATTGTGTAGGGGGAGAAAAACAAGTATTGTGTATATACTCAATGGAAAAATCAAAAACATTTTCAAAATATTAAAATTCAAAAATATTTTTCTTCATCTCAAATAGATTTACATTTGTGCATGATTTAAGGGGGAGTTTAATGTTTGTTTTTGAAATTGATTTTCAAATTTTAAAACTTTTGATTGGAATTTAGAAATTTTTCATCATCATGGTCAAATTGTTTATATTCAAGATGAGATGTTAGGTTGAGGTAGAGTTTGTTGATTTAAAAATTCCAAAATTTTGGTCCAAGTGTTCAAAATCCGCATTTTTTGTCATATTTACACCAAATCCGAATGTTTTGTCGGTTTTACTCGAAATCTGCAACATTTTTTATGTTGGATTTTACTTTAGGTCGGTTTAAACCATGGATTTAAAATTTTTGGTTTTCTATAAAAGGAAAAACCGACAGAGAGTGTCGGTTTTCTGAACTCTCGTGCACATCTATTCCTCTTAAAGATTTAGAATTTCAAAGTTGTTGTTTGTGCAAATTGTGAGTAGATCTGAGTTCGTTGTTGATTCTTGATACAAAAGGTATAATTTTCTTAAATTTTCAAGAAAGTTTTGAAGATTTTTTAACTTTTTGAAGAGTCCGAAAAACTCTGGTTTCAACAGATTTGAAATCAAAATCGAGGGTTGGGTTTGTTGTGTTAAACTCGAAAATGGGTGTATAATTGAGTTTTGAGTTTAATTTTTCAGCAAATCATACATTTGTTCCTAAGAATCTTGTGTTTGAGCATCAGCTTTTAAAAGAATGGTTCGGGAATGTTTAACTTTGAAACACGATGAATGTTGGTTTTAAGAGTTAATTGGATTGATTAAGTCAAAAGGAGTGCTTTGATTGGGATTAATTACTTGAAACTTTGGGTTTTGATTGTTATGATTGACAAATTAGAAGGTTTTGAATTTGTCGGTTTTTAAACACTTACAGGTGTTCAAAAGAATGATAACTGTTGGTTTTTCAGAAAATCCTATAGTTAGGTGTTGTAAAGAATTGGATTTCAATTTGTTGAATTTTGGGGAAATCCAATAGATAGATAAGTCTCGGAATGTTCATTGTGTCGGATTTAGAGTATCGGATTGTCGGACTTAAAGGATTTTGCAAAGTGTAGGATTTTATCAAAGTGGGACTTGTCGGATTTTTGAGACTCGGATAGATATTGTATTTCAATCGGATTTCAAGGTATCGGAATTTTTGGAGTATCGGATTTTAAGACTTGGGTGTTTTGAATATGAAGGATTGTTACTTGTCAGATTTTTTAGACAAAGGACAATCGGATTTCAAAGTGTTCATTTTGTTGATTTTTTAACAAATGAGTCTTGGTTTTCAAATGAATCTGATGAAATCTGTCGGATTTTTAAGTGTCGGTATTCCAACACTTAGGAAATTTTGTCAAAAAATTTTATCTTACCACAAAAGGTTATTCTTTGAATTGTGTACTAACTGTTTGATTATTCAGATGTTTGAACAAAAGAACCCTTAGATTCCTTCCGAAATCCTTTTTCCTTAACCAATTACCTACCATACCAACTCAACAATGCCTATTTTGTACTTGAAATAACAAAATCAATTTCCCAATCATAACAGAACTGATAGCCTCACACCCACTTGCTCATATCTTTACATTCAACCCTCTGGATTCTGAACCACACGTACCTGAGGTATATGTTCAACAGTTATGGAGTTCTTTATACATAACACTGAGTAAACAAGGGAATCATGTTATCTCTCGTAGAATAGACTAGGTGGAGTTTTAAATGGGCGTTGACAGTATCAGACGAATTCTCAGACTGCCCAAACAGAATGCATATCCAACTACAACTGAAATATCCAACTACAACTGAATATGATCCAATTCCCACTCATAAACAAATCTTACCTCATGTCATGGATCTGGGATGGAGCGGTGATGAGTTGACAGACATGTCCAAATTTTAACGATTAGGGTTGGTTCCCCAATGGCAGACATTATATGCAATAATCATGAGATGCCTCACAAGTGTAACTAAAGGGATTGATGGAGCGAATGCGTTTGCACTGAAAGTGTTGGTTGAAATGATCAAACATCTTCATTATGACTATGTTGGGTTGGTGTTTGTTGAGATTTCTAAGGTTGTTCGTGAGAAAATCATTCCTGACAAAAGGATAAATTTCCTGCCATTTCCAAGGTTTCTAACGTTGATCATTCAGAGGTTGATGTCTAAGTATCCTGAAATCTCCGGACGTGATAATCATGCTGCACCTCAAATTCAGATGATGATAAAATTATACAGAATTCTGGCCATGCCTAATGTGGATCCTTATGTGATGCCGGTGGATTTGGTTCAACTGCTAGATCTTGAAAGTGAGACAATCCAGCAGTGTGTGAGAGAAAATAATATCTTTCCTATGAATCGGCAAGAGCCTGCTGATTCTACCCCAAGAACTTTAGGTCCCGAGAGTTGTGAAAATAGGAGTCTGTTTTCTAAGGGAAAAGTTGACAGGGACATGTTGAGTGAAAAAAAGTTAGAGGGGTAGTGAAGAAGGTGAAGGTGATTCAGTTAGAGAGGGAGATGCCGTGGACTCTAGTGATAATTTAACCGTGGCTGAAATTGTTAAACAAGTTACTCAATCAGTTCAAAGCTCTCAGTCTAGTGAAACAGATTCCTTTCAGAAGGACTTAGATACGATGATGATGGATCCTAAAAATAATGAAACTGAGGAGGAATTTGGTCTTGATGGTCAAAGAATACATCCAAATGTTCTATCTTATGATGATCAAATGATGGACTTTCAGTTTGATTTTGAGAATGTTGATACTGAGGGTTTGTATGATGATATTATTTTTTTGAACGTAGAAGAAGATCGAGAGAGGCAAAAACAAAGTAAGGGAGAGAGAGAAGTGAGAAAAGAAAAAATGAGTGCTGAGAGTTTCCTAGTCCCAAAAAGCCGAGAAACCACATCAACTGTTAGGCTCAGGCCTGAAATTGAACAAGCCCCTGGCATCCCCCCAGAGCATGCACAATCCACACCCAGCTATTCAATATTCTCTCAACGGGATATTTTTTCATTCCATGGAGGTAAAGCACAAAATCTATCGGCTCCTCATTCGGAGGTTGCTGATATTGATAAAAGTGACCAAGAGCTCCAGGTCACGCACGATTCTTCAATGCACATCGAAAACCGTCAACAAATTGTTGACTTTCTTTCTAAACATGCACAAACACCGGAAGCTTTGAGAAGTCTATTCCAACATAGACCTGCCGGAACTACCATAGGTAAAGACTTTGTAGGCCATATTTAACGATTGGTAGGAAATCCCGCCACAGTCAACCCTACTTTAGCTGTAAACGTGGGTGGCGCCTCATCTTTACAATTTGTTTCGAAAGATGCTGGTGTCTCAATGGGCAATCTAAGTTATCCCGGAAATGTTACCCCTAGTAAGTCGGAATCGGCTAAGGAATTTGTTTCCAAAGATGACTTTGATGCTGTGATGGAACAATTAAATTTCAGATTTGATGATACGCAGAGGTTAAATGCGGAAAGATTCAATGAGCTTAAAAAGCAAAATCAAAGAATTGAGGGAAAGTTATATGAATTGATTGAAAGAAAAGAGGATTAGATAAAAGAAAAGATGACCAATGCTTTGTCAGTTGATGATCTTAAATGTCTACTACTTGTTCGTTTAATTGGCCGTTCTGAGAATACATCCGAGGAAGCTGATTTGTTATCATTACTAAGAACGGAGGTTGAGTCAACGTGTAAAACAACTGTCGGGTCATCAAAAAGACCTAGTGATGTTGTGCAGTTATGTATATGAAAAATGATGTGAAATAAAACGGACATACTAGACTAAACTACACACTGGGTAGTGACCCATCGTATAGTAGTAAAGTGTTTGTAAGACCAAGTGTCGAACCTCAAGGAAGCAAGATGAAATCTCAATACTAAGTTGTCGTCATTAATTAACTATGATCAAATGTTTATATTCCTAAAGTTAACAATCAAAACAATCGAGATAAAAGAGACAAGATATTTTTTTAGAACTTTTTGAATTGAGAAGGAAGTGCTACTAGACTTGATTACAAATAGAGTTAATTGACAAGGATTTGATAAATATGATGGGCAAGACTTTAAACCATCTAAACAATTCAAATATTAGATAAAATCAAACAAGAAGGTCTCCTTAAAATGATTTTACAAGATATAAGGAGTGACTAGAGTCTACCACTTTATAAAAACATTCAAGCAAGGATTTAGTGTTGTATTAAAACACGTTTAATAACAAAGTTCTCCATTAATTAAACAATCAATTCTTGAAAACTAACCCCCGAAGTTCTCCCAAGTAGCCAATTTCACAAAAATCAATTTTAAAGATATTCCAACACTTGACTAATCACAAGATAAGCATTTCAAAGTCAATTTTATCAACAAATTGCTCAAACAATGGTAAAAACCCAAACCCAAGTGTAAATTCTCACAAATTGGGCATCACAACTAGGAGTATTTGCAAAGAAACCAATAACCAATCAACACAATATGTCTATTACATCAATTAGTCAAGGAAATTCGGGGAAAAACATGAATTCAAGCAATTTGAGAAGAAACCCTTGCTTGAAGCTTCCATTAATGGTGGAATTTGGGGAAACCCACAAAAATCCCAAATCCAAGTCAATAACCTACTTGAATCTCATCTAATAGCACTAGAATTAACTACTCCATGCTAAACATCACGAATTCTAACTAAACAAACTGAAATTAAAAAGGGACATGAAAGAAAACTTAAACCCTTGAAGAACCCAATGGAGACGATTAAGATGAAGCTTCCAAGACAAGATCCAAACTCCAAATCGTGTTCTCTTTGGATGTATCCTTTGAAAATTAGACTTGAACCTCTGGAAAATATGCAGAAAAATCGCCTCTCCTCAGGTTCTAGGGCTGGAAAACGAGTTATGGTAAAAGGGGGAGAAAAAATGCTTAAATATGCCATCAGCGTCTGGCACATGTACGGCCGTACATCGCACTTTACGGGGCCATAGAAAGAGGTCTGGAACATGATTTTTCCATTTCTTCCAAATGTTGGGGATTTTCCTTCCTTTTGCTACGGATAATCATTAAAAGCCTAAGATATCAAAAATAATGAATTAAGTATCAATTAAGACCAAATTACTCATAAAACCATACGAAACGACCGGATATCGCCCCGAAATAACTATTCAATTTGGGCGATATCAAAGATTCCCACACTTGAAGGTTGCTTGTCCCTAAGCAACTCCCAATTTCACTAAAATACACTCAATTATTAGAAGAACTAAACCTAACATAAACTATGGAACTAAACAAGGTGACTAAAGGATTATCTCAATGCAATCATAGATTTCAATAGATTAAAGTAACAAATTTGATAACAAATTAACCAAACATGCCAAAACCCATATTCAATATAATTTGTCAAAAAGTGAAATCCGGGATAGACAAATCAAATAAGGATTAAAAATGTATCCAAATCAGTTAGCTCCCACATTGAACTCACAAGACTAGAATCGAGATAAGACAAACTTGTTAAGAACACTTAGACAAACACCCTTTGCTCAAAAGATCTTGGATATTGGATGAATTACCACAATTTGTCTTTTTGATAAAAATCAGCTTACTTCAAAGGAAAACCTCAAAAACCTTGGTAAAAACCAATTATTCGATGTTTTTAAGGTCCCGCAATCAATTCTAGCATTTCGGCAATTGCCAATTATTCGGTTGATAGAGCTAAAATCAATTGCTTCCATATTATGCTTCACACCCGCTATCCATTTTAGGCCTTATTGATTCGCGATGGCAAAATGCCAATTATTAATTGCGATGGCATAAATGCCATTTATTGATGGTTTTCAACTTCAAGTGGATGAAAAGGTCTAATATGGAACCTAATCCGAAAGCGTCAAAATTTCTCAAAAACAAAAGGTGAAAATAGAACCAAAATCCTCACTTTATATCTACAAAGGGGTATGATAGATCGCATTATAATTTTTTTTAGCACTCAAAACAGTCAAGCAGTCTAACAAAAAAGAGACTAGTGAATAAATTCATCAAAAATCCGAAAAGATTTGAAAACCCGAATACACAATGACTTGAATTTAATGTAAGGAATTTGGCAAAAATGGAAATTTGAAATCAAATTAAATACTACAATCAAATTGATCTAAATGATTAACAATTGAAAAAGAATCCTAAGTCACTTATTAAAACGGAAACTAAGAACAAATATCTAATTCTTTTGTGTTTTTGTTTTAATAAAAACAAAAAATTGAGTGATTTTGAGTGAAAAATAAGGATTTCCAAAAGGGACAACAAACAATGTAGTAACTACTCCCCTTCCCACACTTGAGGTAAACATTGTCCTCGATATTTGAAAATGAAATGGCCAAAAGGGAAAAGAAGCAAGGAAAAAGGACAAGAACTCCCCCAATGCAAAGTCGTTAGCATCACACATTAATTCGAAAGGAAGGCTCCAATGGGGTGCAACCATGATAGGGGCGGATGTGAGCTTAGCCTTCAAAAGATCAAACGCTTCAACACAATCGTTAGTAAAATCAAATACGACATCCTTTTCTAACAAACGGGTCATGGGTCTTGCGATTTTTGAAAAATCATTAATGAAACGACGATAAAAACCCGCATGACCCAAGAAACTCCTAATCGATTTCACATTGGTGGGATAGGGAAGATTAGCTATGGTGTCAACCTTTGCTCGGTCAACCTCTATTCCCACACTTGAAATTTTATGACCGAGAACTATTCCTTCCCGGACCATAAAATGACATTTTTCTCAATTTAACACAAGATGAGATTCGTCACATCGTGTTAACATTTTGTCTAAACGGGAAAGACATATATCAAAAGTGCTACCAAAGACGGAAAAGTCGTCCATGAACACTTCCATACAACTTTCAATCATGTCGTGAAAAATAGCCACCATGCACCTTTGAAAGGTAGCCGGGGAATTGCATAAACCAAATGGCATGCGTTTATAAGCAAATGTACCATAAGGACAAGTAAAAGTGGTCATTTCTTGATCATCGGGAGCAATTGGGATTTGAAAATATCCCGAAAATCCATCTAGAAAGCAATAAAATTCATTACCGGATAACCTTTCGAGCATTTGGTCAATGAATGGCAAAGGAAAGTGATCCTTCCTAGTTGCATCGTTGAGCTTCCGGTACTCTATGCAAACCCTTCAACCCGTTACCGTCCTTGTAGGTATCAATTCATCTTTTGAATTCTTGATCACGGTCATTCCACCCTTCTTCGGGACCACTTGTACCGGACTAACCCATGAACTATCTGAAATCGGATAGATACGACCCGCATCAAGCAACTTGATTACCTCTTTTTTCACAACTTCTTGCATATTCGGATTAAGTCGCCTTTGATGTTGAACAACCGGTTTCATTACCTCCTCCAAGACTATCTTGTGAGTACAAAATGATGGATTCAAACCCTTGATATCTGAAAGTTTCCACGCAATGGCCGACTTATGCTTTTTCAATACCTCAATCAAACTTGCTTTTTCATTAATCGTCAAATTCTTGGCAATTATCACCGGGAGTTGAGAAGTACAATGAAGATAAGCATATTCAAGATGTTTGTGCATAACCAAATCATTTTCTCAGCAAAATTTTCCATTTTATCCATATCCTCCACATCAAAATTATCACCATAATCTTCTTCAAACTCAAATTGTGAAGTATCCATATAGTAAAGTGTATCATCTTGTCTTGAAGAGTATTTCAAAGACTTTGTAAGGTCAAAAACTACTTCTTCATCACCAACATGAAGTGTGAGTGTCTTACCAAAAACATCAATCAATGCTCGGGCTGTGGCAATAAAAGGTCTTCCCAAGATAAATGGCACTCGACTATCTTCATCCATGTCTAGAATAACGAAATCCACCTGAAAGATAAACTTATCCACTTTCACAAGCATATTTTCCACAATACCCCTTGGGATTTTTATCGATCGATCGGCTAATTCAATGCTCATTTGAGTAGGTGCCAACTCACCTAGCCCCAACTTTGTAAATAAAGAATAAGGCATAAGGTTTATACTTGCACCAAGATCGGCAAGAGCATTTGTTACCTTAAAATCACCAATAACATATGGAATTGTAAAACTACCCGGATCTTGAATCTTTGGTGGTAGTTTGTTTTGTACAATCACCGAACACTCCTCATTCATCGGTATATTAGCAAGTTCCTCTAATTTCTTCTTGTTAGTGCACAATTCCTTGAGAAACTTAGAATATTTTGGCATGTGTGCCAACGCTTCCACCAATGGAAGGTTAATATGCAATTGCTTGAAAAGTTCCAAAAATTTACCATATTGGGCTTCAAACTTATGTTTTCGAAGACGAGAAGGATAAGGAAGAATCGGGGCATACGGTTTTAAAGGAACGGGAGTCGGAGGTGGGAAACTTGCGGTACCTCGTGAGCTTGTAGGTTGCACTTGGTCCATTGACTTCTCCTAGTCTTCCACAACTTCTTCTAAGACAAAAGGTGAACCATGAGGTAAATTTTTGACAATCCCGGTTGTTTTCCCTCCTCTTGTAGTTACCAAAACAGGTTCATCTTCGGGTGAATCACCTCCATCTTCCATTTTGACATTCCCATCCTCATCACTTGAGTAAATAACATTGACATGATGTTGAGGGCCTTTTTGCTTAGGATTCACCTCGGTATTGCTTGGCATCCCACCATAAGGACGTTCAATTAGCATCTTTGATATTTGACCCACTTGATTTTCAAGGTTGTGAAATGAAGCTTGGGTATTTCTCAATTGGTTATCAACTTGTTGATTTCTTACCTCTTGAGCCTTGTATTTAGCTTCTTGAGCAACCAAAAATTTCTCCATTAAATCCTCCACATTGCTTTTCTTTTCCTCCACTTGAGGTGTAATGTGGGCATTGAATCTATAAGCGGGTCCTTGACCGGTTGGATATTGGCGGTATTGGTTTTGGGTTGGGCGATATTGATTTTGGTGTTGGAAAGATGGATTTTGCTGAATAGGGTATTGGTGTTGAAATTTTTATGCATTTGGGTTGAAACCGGGTGGGGTTAAGTGTTGGGCATTGTTTCCTTTGAATCCGGGGTATGGGTGGCTTCTTTGTTGTTGGTTTAAACGGTTTCCATAGGGTGCTTGGGGGTTAAAATTATGCCTTGCCAAGTTTGGATCTTCAATAATGTCACCCGAAAATAGCATAACTTGCTCATTTTGTTCAAAGAACACATGACATGAACCAATATCATGTGGTCCTCCACACCATTCACAATTATCCACAAAAAATTGATTTCCCACTTGATACATCTCTTGAGCAACATGAGAAGTTCCGGATGGTTGTGGCTTGGAAAATTGATTAAACTTCTCATTTAGCTTTTGCAAATGTGAAGTAATACTAGCCAACTCACTTGATCCCATCATATTTGAAGAGTAGGATGCACAATCGTTCATAGCCATCTTATCAATCATTTGATAAGCCAAAGAAGCGGTTTTGTTCATGATTGTTCCCCCGGCCGCCACATCAATGGATTGACGACTTCCCAAGAATAAACCATTATAGAAAAGTTGGATTTGATCACTCAAGCTAACACCATGGTGTGGGCATGATCTCAAAAGCTTCTTGAATCTTTCCCATGAGTCATAAAGTGTTTCCGCTTCACGTTGTCTAAAGTTGTTGATGTCGTTCTTCAACTTTGCGGTCTTTGCAGGAGGAACGTTTCTTTTCATGAATCTGTGTAATAAATCATCCCAAGTAGTAAACGAGTTAGGGTTTTGACCTTCTAACCAATCTTGGGCTTTTTCACGTAGAGAAAATGGGAACAATCGTAGGCGAATGGCATCATTTGGTACTTGTTGAATCTTGGGCATATCACAAATCCTCAAAAACCATGAGATGTGAGAATTATGATCTTCATCCGAGTTACCACTAAATTGACATGTGTTTTGAATCATAGTGATAACGGATGACTTGATTAAAAAAAGATTGGCGGCTACCCCTGGTGGGTTGATAGAATCTTGTTGAGCTGGGTTCACTCTAGGTTGCCAAAGTGAACCGAGTGTTCTTTCTTCGTCCATTTCTTGTTGTGGTATAAAATCGGGGTTGGGTTGTGTTGCCTGATAAGAACTTTCTTCTCAAATTCGTCTAATTCCGGGCTCTGTACTCTTCTAAAGAATATCCTCTCCGGTTCGGCAAATGAATTCACTATATCCTCAGAAGAAGACCGGGTCATCCACTACAAAACAACAAAGAAAATTCTCAAAGTAGATTGCCCAAATCAGAAATAAACAAGTAAAGTAACTTGCAAAAATAAATTTTCATAAGGATCGACTAAACTAATGACTAGAACCTTTTTCAAAAGATCAAAATTGCTTCCCCCGCAATGGCGCCAAAAACTACTTCTTCATCACCAACATGAAGTGTGACCCGGGTTCGATCCCCGGCAACGGCGCCAAAAACTGATGTTGTGCAGTTATATATATGAAAAATTATGTGAAATAAAACGGAAATACTACACTAAACTACACACCGGGCAGTGAACCCATTGTATAGTAGTAAAGTGTTTGTAAGACCGAGTGTCGAACCTCAAGGAAGCAAGATGAAATCTCAATACTAATCTATGATCAAATGTTTATATTCCTAAAGTTAACAATCAAAACAAGTGAGATAAAAGGGACGAGATATTTTTTTAGAAATTTTCGAATTGAGAAGGAAGTGCTACTAGACTTGATTACAAATAGAGTTAATTGACAAGGATTTGATAAATTTGATGGGCAAGACTTTAAACCATCTAATCACTTCAAATATTAGATAAATCAAACAAGAAGGTCTCCTTAGAATGATTTTACAAGATATAAGGAGTGACTAGAATCTACGACTTTATAAAAACATTCAAGCAAGGATTTAGTGTTGTATTAAAACACGTTTAATAACAAAGTTCTGCGTTAATTAAACAATCAATTCTTGAAAACTAACCCCCAAAGTTCTCCCAAGTAGCCAATTTCACAAAAATCAATTTTGAAGATATTCCAACCCTTGACTAATCACAAGATAAGCATTTCAAAGTCAATTTTATCAACAAATTGCTCAAACAAGGGTAAAAACCCAAACACAAGTGTAAATTCTTACAAATTGGGCATCACAACTAGGAGTAATTGCAAAGAAACCAATAACCAATCAACACAATATGTCTATTACATCAATTAGTCAAGGAAATTTGGGGAAAACATGAATTCAAGCAATTTGAGAAGAAACCCTAGCTTGAAGCTTCCATTAATGGTGGAATTTGGGGAAACCCACAAAAATCCCAAATCCAAGTCAATAACCTACTTGAATCTCATCTAATAGCACTAGAATTAACTACTCCATGCTAAACATCACGAATTCTAAGTAAACAAACTGAAATTAAAAGGGGACATGAAAGAAAACTTAAACCCTTGAAGAACCCAATGGAGAAGATGAAGATGAAGCTTCCAAGTCAAGATCCAAACTCCAAATCTTGTTCTCTTTGGATGTATCCTTTGAAAATTAGACTTGAACCTCTGGAAAATGTGCAGAAAAATCGCCTCTCCTCAGGTTCTAGGCCTGGAAAACGAGTTATGGTAAAAGGGGGAGAAAAAATGCTTAAATATGCCATCAGCGTCTGGCACATGTACGGCCGTACATCGCACTTTACGGGGCCATACAAACGAGTATGGAAGATGATTTTTCCATTTCTTCCAAATTTTGGGTATTTTCCTTCCTTTTGCTATGGATAATCATTAAAAGCCTAAGATATAAAAAATAATTAATTAAGTATCAATTAAGACCAAATTACTCATAAAACCATACGAAACGACCGGATATCGCCCCGAAATAACTATTCAATTTGGGCGATATCACCTAGGCAGAAGTTTAAAGGTAAACAAAAGAAAACGACCGGATAAAACCATACAAAACGACCGGATATCGCCCCGAAAACATATCTTGATACCCCGGATGCCAAGAGGATTGGTGCTATTGCTGCTAAACTAGATGGAACATCTTTCAAGCAGAAGTTTAAAGGTAAACAAAAGGAAATGGAAATAGTAGAGAAAGAAATTGAATTTGAACAGGATGATACATTTAATGTAGATGATAAGGATTTAACTTTGGCCTTATGGATGTGCAAGCAAATTGATGAACCTCAAATGACTCAAAAGGTTGCAAAGCCTGAATTAGAACAGTTGAATCTTGAAAGCATATTAAAAATCAACAAAGAAGTAAGAGATCAGTTCCCACCATCTCGAGAAAAATTCAGAACAACTCTAGCAGATATCATTAGAAAACAAAAAGAGGAAACACTAAAACAGGAATTATCTACAGAAGTTGAATGGGAAATTCCTTCAAATGTCCAAATAGATACAACTCACACTAGGTTTTTGCTGAATGTATGAAAGAGTTACGTGCTTGCTAGAGATGCTTTAAAGAAAGAAGTTAGGAACTAGAGGTATCAAGATGTAACAATTGCCTTTCTTGAAGAAAATTTTGTAAATATGTACTCAGAACAACTCAGTGAAATGCTTGATGTGAATTTAATGGGTGCTAAGAATGAAAATGAAGTTAGAACGAGGTTATTTCTAAATATGCATACTGCAAAGAAAGAAGAAGTCGAATCTACACATCCGATCATCAAGCTGAATTATGTCTCAGTTCATAAATTTATGTTTAATGATATTATATGCAACCACGTTACAAGATCTGATCTGAAGAGTTATTCTTTTAGACATGTAGATCTAAAATTTCTGAATTTAAGTGACGTAAACTTTCTTGTGGAGCAGCTCGAGTCTAAACTGGAAAAAAGAATATGGATGAGTCTGCAGGATATCTGAAGTTGTTGGAGTTTATGAGATACAGAAGCAAAAGAGTTGAGGAAATTGATCTTCAATTAGGAGCTGAAGCTGATAAAGATTAAATCAATGTTCTGAAACTTAAAACACATCATTCAAAGCTCAACCAATTGGAGTTGTATCAGGTGATATGGAGTTGTGATGAAGAGTTTGAAGGAGATGAAGGAATAGTACTTTTCAACAGTAAATAAGAAAAATTCTTTCTAAGGTTTGATGAAGTAAATGCATACTCAGATGGATCTTTGAAGATATAGTTAATTAAAGTAAAAGAGTATAGCATGAGCATCAAAGAAAATGTGGATCAAGCATCGAGAGTACGATTGACTAAAGTGATCAAGTTGTTCGATGCCAAGAGAGATGAAAGAAAAATGATTAGACATTGGCAGAGAAAGAACGGACAAAGAAATGCTAACTAGATACAAACAAGGGGGAGAATGTTACATTTGAATTTTATGTTTGTAATCTAGTTTACGTTTTGTACTTAAGTGTCACCTTTGCATGATATATATAAGGTGACACATGCTTAATTTCCTTGTAACCTTTACCATATTCAAAGTTAATATACACACACTTAAAGGTGTCTTATACTTGATTTTCTCTCTACTTGATTCATCTTAAAGTACTCATATACCTATCAATGGTGACTCAAGGGTCCATTCTGGATTGTAGGTTTTGCAGAACCACCGTTCCTTAACAGTAATGGGTACTCGGCTACTTACTGAACCCGAAGGAGCCTATGGCTCCATAACGATGCTTGGTGGACCGCTACCCACTCACCCACCAGCGCGGTTGGGTGTGTTTGATTCTGCAGTTAGGATTGTTGAGTCGGTTTGCAGCCCGGAAAGATACGATGCTTACTTATTGTTTTTTCCTAAAAGATATAAACTAACAAAGATAATTAATCTAAGTGCGAAAATAGTTTTAAAGTACGAACACATGAAAGTTTTCAAAGAAGATTCTATTAATAATCAAACTTCAAAGAGCACTCAAGAACAGACTTGAGTACCGAGTACAAACTATAATAAAAAATAAACTTGAAAACAAATTAACGAACAAATGGTTACCTTTCTCAAACAGTGAGAAGGAATTTATACGCTAAGCAAACTAATCCTGACCATCTAATTACATTACACGTGTACTGCTCTACATAATGTTAGGAAACATAAATCGAAACTGTCGATTAAGCAAATATAGGAGCGTGAATTTCGCACATTGCTTAACTGGTAGATACTAGTGCTGAAACGTGATTTCAGTTGTGATAGCCTCTTTATAACTTAATACTTACTTCAGTTTGCGATTCTCTTCAGAAGTAATCTTCACATGAACATGCAGACTTCTTTCTTCATATGTTTGGCGTGAGGACAATTGACAAATAATAAAGAATAAACTTTTAGATGCTTTCTTTGAAAGGCATCTTCAGGAATTGAATATACACAAATATGAGACTAACAATCTCCCCCTATTTGTTTATACTCCATGACTATTTACAAAATGAATAAAGAATAAAGAAATACAAAGAACAAAAGAATGTACTCTATGATATTACAGGTTTGAACTCACCAGGAATGGGTTCAACAAGAGTCTTCAGTTCAATCTGCTTCAGATATTAATCCAAAATGTCTTATATTACAGGTTTGAACTCATCAGGAACGGGTTCAACAGGAGTCTTCAGTTCAATGTGCTTCAGATATTCATCCAGAATGTCTTTTGTGGATGTGTCTTTGTGATCTATGAAATATCTAAGTGAGCTCAAATGTAGATAATCAGCTTTGGAAAATTCTGATACCCTCTGAAATTTGACTTTGTCATAAGCATCAAGAAAGAAGAATCCTCGAGGATTCGATATTACCTTTCCAACTTCAAGTATATATCCTTGAGGTAAAGTAGTATCAATACCTTTGCAGTTTGGAAGCTCACCCATAGCAATTAATTACCGTATTTGTTGTTGCGATTTCTTGTAGGTTAACTTCCTTCTCTGAAATTTCAGTTTTCCAGCTCTGGTATTTTTACCTTTTTCAAAAGTGATTTTAGGTTCAGATGCTTTCTCTTTTATTTGCTTCTCATAATATTCAATGACTTTGGAGATTTCCCTCAGAACTGTTTCTACGTCCTCAGTCAACTTATGCTTTAGAAGGCATGCCATTATCTCAGCCTACTCAGTGTAGCTACAATTCAGTTTGACCTGCCTTATTGAAAACTCCTAGAAAATTGGAGTGGCTTTTCGTTGAAGGTTTAGAAAGATTTCATTATTTTCCTTCTTCAGCCTAACTGAAGTTATTTTCTCAGGCTGATCCCTTTAATTTATGGTGGATAGCCATTCCTGCTATCTTTCAGCCGCAAGTTGTTTTCTTTTGGCTAATTTTTCCTTTGCAGCCTCAATCTCTTCCTGAAGCTTCTGTTGGAATGCCCGAGGAGACATATTTACTTTATTTGCTGCAGCTTCTTGAGAGGCAAGCTTTTCTGCTGCTTGTCTACCAAGCTCTTAAGTGATCCTTTTCTCTTTTAACAACATATTTTCTTCATCTGATTCATCTTCCCCATATTTACATACCTTCATCAGATCATCCGGAGAACTTATCACCATGAGCTTCTTCCCTTTTGTCAATTTCACTAGGTTGACCATTGGTTAAGGGAACATCTGGTCCTTCAGAAATCAAGGCTTTTGAAACAAGTTGTTTATGTTCAGCACTTGATGTGGCTGTATCATCTACTGCTATTTTTTAAGCTGCTTTTATTATTTTCCGACACTCATCTCCATCAATTTTAGATCTAGAAAGATCTGCTTCAGCCTTTCTTTGATCAAGGAAAGCTTTAAGCTCCCCCCTCAGCTGTTGCCCTAGCTTCTTTAGCTTTGGCTTTATCTTGTTCAGCTATTGACAATAATGCTTTAGCTTCACTCAAAGCTCTATTTTGATCTTCACTGACAGAACTCAGACGTGCTACTTCATCTTCTAGACTTTGCATTGAAGTGGCTCCTCAAAATTTCTTTTTCCATAAAAATTTATTTCTTTCAGCGGCTGTCTTCTTTCTTATTATATGATAGATTTTGGACTGTCGTCGAAATTTCACCCCCTTAGAAGCAGAGGAGATTCTGGAAGCTTCTACAGATCAAGACAAGTTTTGAATCTGATCAGATAGCCCTGCAAACGAAGGAGCAAATAATTCTTGCACACGTTTTATTGATGCTTAAGAGAGGTTGACAGCATGGTACTTATCTACTGAGGAGGAAAGAGTATTTACAGTAGAAAAAAGAAGTTAATGTTGAGAGGTAAGATTAGAGAATTCAATGGTGGCAGATTCAGCCATAGTAGAGAGCATGGCATGAAACTGTTTGTACATGGTGAGACACATCTGATTCCTGAAATCTAAATCCTTCGATAGAGATGTGGATTTCTCAAGCAGGGAATCAGCAAAAGATTTGAAGTCAGTTTGAAACTTTTGCTGATATGTTGTAGAACAAGAAATATTGAAAGAGGTGGTTTTGACTAGATGGTAGAGAGAAAGAAGAGTATCAGACATAATTTGCAAAGAAGAAGCAATGTCCACCGAAGGTTCAGAGGAGTAAGAATGTACAGAGGTTGGGGATTGAAGAAACGCAAAATCACCAATGTCATCAAAAGGATTGACACCTGTTTGAGGAGAGAGGGGAAGGTCAAAGAATTTATCAAGAGATGATAGATTAGGGTGAGTAGGATGGTAAGCTGTAGCATCAGTGGGTTGAACTAATGCATCAGGGGCTTCAGATGTAGTTGATTCAGTTGCAGTCCAGTCTATGGTTGTGTCTTGATTAGCACTGGGAATCTCAATTGAAATGGGTAGGATTTCAGTATCACTAATTTGTTTGAGGAGGGCATCACTCTTAGTTTGGTTAGGAACTGATAAATTATTTGCCCTGGGAGAAACCATAGTGTCAGTGGGGTTTTGTGACACATCAAGGGATTTAAGTGAAGTCTTAACTTTAGGGTGAACCGAACGATCATAGACTATTGGGGCTTTAGAAACTATGGGAATTGTAGTTTATTCATTAGCAAGGTTAGTTGCTCAGGGTCAGTTGTTTTCATTTCTCACACATCATGTGCAATGTTTGCATCCATAGTATCAGTTAGGCCTACTAATACATCAAGGGATGTTGGGAGAACAACAACAGTTTCGGGAATGGTAATTTCCAGAACTAGTGGTACCTGAGTAGTAAAGTGTGTGCTAACTAAGTCATTGGTAGGGGTTTTAAAATTCTCAACTGACTGTTCCATGCCAGCGTCTTTGACTTGTTCATGGGTGACTTTATTAACAGCTTTGGATTTGGCTATCTCTTCATCAGTCGTAATTAGTTTAGAGACAAGAATTAAGGGTTCATGTACCTATCAGTAGAAGGCAATTGTGGCTTCCATATTTGAACTTTGTGATGGAGAAGTGGAGTGTCATCATTAGTGTCCTATCCTGAAGTAGGGTAGGAGACAAGAGGGGTGGAGGAGGAGGTATGTTTGGATCGTTTAGTAGTGGTGGAAGGTTTAGGGTTCATTGAAGTATTTGGTTGTTTGGTTGTGTTAGTAATTGCCTTCCTTTTCATGGTTTTTGGAATGGGAGAAAGAGGCGCAGGCTAAGAGGGTTCGGTTTCAGAGGATAGCCTGATATGGGTATAGGAATTTCAGGAGAAGGAGTCATGGAAACAAACCTGAGCACCACTGTGGTAAACGTTGGATTGAATGTCGAGGTTGAGCCTACCCACACAAATCCAGGCAGTTTAGGTGTAGTGTCGGGAATAGAAGCAGAGTTATAGTCTTCATTGGTCAACAGCGAGTGGATGAACAGAGAGACAAACCTTGGAAAAAGAATGTGTTGAGACCTTGAGCGACAGTCAGCGAAGCAATAAGGCTGTCCATGATAAGTTCAGCGAAGTCAATGTTATGACCATGAATCAGAGCAAAGACCATTTTCAACACGGCTTCGTTGACTTCATCAAGACCACCTATTTTATTGGTCATACAGAAGTTCAGATGAGCGATAATACAGTTCCACTATTTCGATAGACGAGTGCGAACCGTGGAGTTCCCTTTCACTTTGTGGTCATCAACGTAGTGGAAGAAAACAAAGAGAAGATCCTTTGCATTTGTAGTGGCCGGATTCATATTCCGCCGAGGAAGATGTAGAATGGTGGCAAGAAAATCTTTTGAAATTGCAGTTGGTTTAGTTCTAGAAAGCATACTGAAGTGAATGCGATAGCGAGGGGTTTTTGGTTCGATGACTTCAACGGTCATCCAAAATTCGCACACATGTTCCTCAAACATTGGAACCTTAGCAGACAAGGCGAAATTCAAAGGGAAATTCTGAAGATAAGTCATAACTTGATGAAAGGAGGAAGAAGAAAGAGGAACAGTTAGATCAGTAGGGTAGTTGTTTTCCTTGAAGCAGATGGAAGTGAGTGGAATTTTGGGGATAACATCATCTCGGAGAGTGACATTAGCAGAAGCAATTTTGGGATCCATTTGCAAGCACAGTAAGAAAATAAAAATTTCAATGTTGTTATCGCCGGAGAAGATGAAGTGAGAGAGAGGAAAATTGAAAGAGGTGGTTTGGGGTTTTAAGGGGTTTAAGGCAATGATCTGAATGGTTGAGTAAATCAAGGGTGAAAATCGGCGCGTGGTAGCGGAAAACGTGCAAAGTTACTTTTTGGTGTGTCAAGCAGTTATTGGTGAAGGCATATTTACCAGAGTAACTTTGATGAACTTCCATTCTTATCAACAAACCATTAGTAACTATGATTAGAATTACACAAGAAAATAAGACGAAGAATATCACCGAAAAATCCGAAGATAATGTTCATATCACTCTTTGGAATTCGTAATCCACAATATGCAATAATATACAACCAAACAAATAAATCAACACAAACAATAGAAACTAACGAACAAGCAAGGCCAACAACGTCAAAAATTAAGCTTGGATATAACTTTAACCATTTTTACACAAAAGAGGGATTACAATAACCAAAAGCCCAAGCTAAACATAAATACTAGAAATCTCCTTTTAGGTAATGACATGTATTTGAGATGAGACTTCAATGCCCACAATGTCATCCGCTATGCGGATAGTAATGACATAGCACACAGGAAAGAAAACGAACATGATTGTAAACTCCATTAATTCTAGTTGCAAAGAAAATGGGAAGGATTTTAAGAAAAAAAGAAAGGTGGAGGGAAAATGGAAAGATTACTGTCTTTTAAAAAAAATAGTGCACGATTACGGTTCAGAAGTGATTTGACAATTAGTGTGAGGTAGGGAGAAAGTAATTATGTAAACATAGCTTTTAGGGTTGCTGGTATTAAATGTGACAAGAAAGAATAAATAATAACAATAAAAATTTACCTGAAGGTGTCACATACTGACGGATTTAGCATTCCTATTTCAGTTACCAACAGATTGAACCGGTGTTTATCCAATGCTTTGGTGAATATATCAGCGAGATGATGTTCAGTGGAGATAAACTAAAGCTCGATTTCATTCTTCGCAATATGATCTCGATTGAAATGATGACGTACATCAATATGCTTCGTGCGTGAATGAAGGACAGGATTATTGGATATGGCAATGGCACTGGTGTTGTGCAGTAGATGGGAGTGTTCTGAAATGATAGGTCATAATAAACAAGTTGATGTTGCATCCACAATATTTGTGCTCAACAACTCCCAGGTGAAATGTACTCAGCTTTAGCAGTAGACAAAGAAATGGAATTTTGCGTTTTTGCTTTGCCAAATGACTAGTTTATCGCCTAGTAACCAACAAGATCAAAGCCGGAGTAACGATAGTACAAGAGTCCAAGATCAGGTGTCCCTTTTAGATATCTGAAGATCCTTCTAACAGCAGTCAAGTGTGAATCTTTTGGACTTGCCTGATGTTAGGCCCAAGTGATTCAAGTATCAGTGAATTAATGCAAGAATGTAATGTGTATACTTAGAGAGATGATTAACACCATATGGCAAAAGTTAACAAAGTCAATAGCCATAAGGCTATATATACCCTATGGGTATTTTACAAGCAAACTCCTATTTCTATACAATTTTATACTTTACATTCTCCCCCTTTGTATTGAAATAGGAGTGTAAACGCCAGTAACCTACGGATTCTATCTGTCTTCCTTAGATTATATAAGCAGTTTTGGATGTAGCGTCACACCAAATACATCAATCTCAAACAATGCTTTATCTTGAGCTTTTGACAGCGGAAGCATAAACACATTTGATGTGTTGAGAAGAATCTTCTTTTTGTCACCCCTACAATGTAGCTCAGATTGTTCCCATATCTTCATAAGTCTAAAAATCTTGACTCCCCCTAGACATTATATAAACTTACGTTTCTTTCTCTCTCTCCCCTTTAAGTGGACACAATAACTTTTCAATATATTCTAAAGTGTAATTCGCTAGTATACGAAACTAGTGGAAAGAAAAATTATCGATTTTGATCAAAATTCGATAGATTTTGAATTGTTGATGTTGGCGGATTGCTCAGAGAAGGAACTTGCGGATTTCGTGCCAGAGAACAATCGGATTTATTCAAATCCGAAGGTTTTTATCAGATTCCGACATTATTTTAAGTGTCAGATTTAGTGATCGGATTTGGATTTACAATGGTTTGAATTGCGGATTACAAGTAATTCTTGGTTATTACGAGATTTGTTCTTTGGCAGATTTACTTATGGATTTGGCTACTATCGGATTTGATCAGATTGGTTACATTCGGATTTGCTTACTCGGACTTAAGCATCAGATTTGAAGTTCTTGGATTTTGAAGGTTATCGAATTTCCAAGAGATTGGAATTGAAAGATTTCGGATTTCCACATCGATTTCCAAGTTATCAGAATTTGAAATCAATCGGATTTTCAAGTTTTCGGATTTGAAAATTCTCGGATTTCCAAAACAATCGGATTTGCTGTTCAACGGATTTGGTTCACCTTATTTGAAGTTCTTGTTCTTTGACACTGTCATTTGGTTCAGACACAAAATCACCTGTTCTGTACAAAGGTGAATATCATGTTTGGAAATGTAATTTTATGGAATTCATTAATAATAATGAACAATAAGGTGAAGAAATGAAAAAGAGTATACTTGAGGGCAACATAATATTCAGGATAGATCAAGAAGCTAACCCTCATCGTAATCCACCACTCCATGAAATTCATAGGGAAAAGCTTCCGAGTGAATACACAGCGGAAGAAAAACACAGAGCCACGGCTAACCAAAAGGCAAAGTATTATTTGAAGCATGGTCTATCATCAGGGTTTTATATCAAGGTTAATGGCTTGAAAAAAGCAAAAGAAATCTGGGATGAGATAAAAAGCCAAATGGAGGTGTGACATTCGGCAACAAATTTCCCAGGTTAGCCATTAGAAATTCGTATTTTAAGCCTAGTATGACTAAAAATAGTATTTATGATTTAAATACATCCATAATAATATTAGATTTCATAGAAATCCCGCCTATAAGGTTAGAACCTTCCCGAGCTCGAAAAATCGAATTATTAAAAGTCAAGAATTACAAATCATATACAATAATAATAATAATAACAATAAAAATAATTAAATACATCATAATAAATATAAATAAGTTAAAATATAAAACATATATATATAAACTCATCAAAGTAATTAAAACTTTGTTAATTAAAAGATTTAAACAAAATCACCATTTATACAAATTTATTTAAACTAATTACACATAATTTATAAAAAATAAAAAAAATAAAAGAAACCCCCCCTCTCCTTTCTCTTGCCTCCTTCTCTTCCCAAGAATCACCACTTGATCTCCCCCATGCTCTATATAAGCCTCCTACCACTCTTCATCATTTCCTTTACCACCACACTCCATCTCTTCTCTTTTCTCTCTTCTTCTTTCACCAACAAAAATCTCCCAAGAACATCCAAGTCTTGTTCATCTTGTGAAGATCAAACACATAATCAAAGAAAAGAGTTGGTAAGATGATCATAACACACTCATCTCTACTCTTCTACATTTCTTCTTTTCTTCTTTTCTTCTTTTTTTTATTTATTTTCTTTGATGTTCATCTTATTTATTTTAAATATATCTATAATCATGTAAATATAAACATCCTACCAATGTTGTAAGGAGCACATGAAATGTGCATCATCCTACCATTGTTGTATGGTACTTAATCAACTAAAAATCAAGAAAATAAGACTTTGATCATGCATGTGTTTCATCTTAACAAATGTTGTAAGGAACACATAAAATGTGTATCATCCTACCATTGTTGTAAGAACACATGGATTATCAAAGCTTATACTCATACAAGATGATTAATCATGAATATAAACATGTTATATTAAAGTTATGACCCATAAGCAAAAAGAACAATAAATCTGGCAGATTCTGATGCTAGAACTCCCCACTTGTTTTTGTTATATCTGGAGTTCTAGGTATCAAAATCAGTTGATTCTTTTTGCTAATCTTAGTTCAAAGTGTTACCTTTCATTTAAACCTGGATTCACTAATTTTCATGAACGTTTGATCATTCAAACATATTTAAAAAGACACATATGTTGAATCTGGAAATCTGACAGATTTAGAAGGGTACACTTTAAACGCGTGTAACTTACTCATTCTTCGGTCAAAATATGCCTAGTTTTTTTTTAAAGTTTCATCCAGACAACATGTCATTTAGTAACAACATGTCATCCAGACACTCTAATCAGTGTACATCCTATACACTTTTAATTATTAAAAATACTAAACATGGATTATAAATTCCTATATTTTTACTGGACATTCTAGAAACATGTATTAAGATTATATTAAAATATCAAGCCTTAATATGACTCCTAAATTACAGTTTTTAATTTGTAAAGTTCAACTTAAAGAACTGAAAATTCCAGTGAACACTTATGATTTATGGAAAAATAGAGACAACCTTTAACTATTTAATAAATAAGTTAACAACAAATAAATAATACAAAATAATAAATAAAATAAGTCTAATAGAGCTACATACCTCTTATATTAGGAAAGGAGCTTCGGTAGGAACAAGAAATCCTTACGAGTGAACACATTTGCATACCGAGTGAGTATCATAGCCCCTTTTTACCGTATTTCATATTATTTTGGGGTGAAAGCATGTGTATATATTTGATGAAAAGTTTATTGCCTATCTTCTTATTTATTTCAAATATTATTTTGAGCGCTTATGGTATTATTCTTTGATGTGCTTGGGTGATCGTTGTAAGGCCCTTTCGTTGGACATTATTCCTTAACTCCGCTAGTGAGCCGATGGTATTTGTAAGTAGCGCTATTTGGAGATTCCGACGTCTCCCATTTATGGTTGACGAACTATAGATGTACTTTACTACTACTAACGTCATTTAATATAGGCGTTAGGTTTATCATGGGCAATTGGTTGTCGGCTAAGTTGGATAATGGCTCAAGCAACAAACCATCATAGTCTATTACTACCATGTGCAACGTATTGGGCAATATAATACATCTTCTATCATTCGTGCATACTTATATTTTATTCCAAAAACTTCCATCAATTATTTAAACTTTTCTCATGCAAAAGATATTTTGTGCATATATTAAAAACCTATGAACTCACCAACTCTAGTAGTTGACCCTTTTCTTTCTTTTACCCGTGCTTTCAGGTGATCATCATTAGGTACCTTATGCTTACAAACATGATGTGTGGCATCATCATCTTCATCGTCATGTTTATAAAAATAATATATATTTTATTTTCGCATCGTACAAGACAATGTCATTTAATATTTATTCGATTATGTAACTTTTATTTATCTTTTACCCGAGCTACTTATTTTTGTTAAGTCAATATAATGGTTATTGTCTATTTACCTTGTGCGATGATATCTTGTGCTGTGACACCTCGTGTTTCCGCTTTAGCGGGGTGTGACAGGAGGGCACTGAATCTGGAGTTTGGATTAAAGAGACTACACTGGTTAACTTCTTTCACCACTTGAAAGCTAGAGAGGGTGAAGCACTTATTGAAACTTACAGTCGTTACTGTAAACTGCTCAATGACCTTAGAAACCAGAAGCTTGATGATTATTCAAATCTAACTAAAAACACAAGGTTTTTAAACTCTCTAGGGCATGAATGGAGATCACAGGTGGCTATCTACAGGCAGATGAATCAAAAGAATTTGAATAAAGTCACCCATCATATGATTTTTGAAGAGTTAAACCAATATCAAGATGATGTTGGTATGACTACGGAAAAAGAGAATGTAGATCCACTGGCCTTAGTGGTTAATGAGAAAAGGGTAAAGAGCTCAAATAAATCCGTCAATATGAAACATGTTCAAGAGACAGAAACTTCAGATTCAAAAGAAGAGACTATGGTAGACAATGAGAAAATAATGGAAGCTATGGCTTACTTGACCAGCATGATGCAAAACAAGTTTCTAAAGAACAAAACGAACAATAGGCAAAGGTTCACCTCTGGATCAAGAAGGAGAGATGACCAATTCCAGAAGAAATATGGTCAAAGGCTTCAAAGAAGATATGAACGGAAGGTAGAAACTACCCAGGAAAGAAAGTGCTACAACTATGGTGGCACTGGGCATTTCATCAAGGACTGTAAAAATCCTAAAGTCAAATATTCTAAATATTACAAGGCTAAACTGAACCTGATCAAGTAGAGAAACAATGGGAAGGCATTGCTAGCAGAAGAAGATCAATTTCTTTCTAACAGGGACAACAGTGATGAAGATCCTAATGTCCATGCCCAGTTTGTCTCGATGACTGAGGTTGAAGAATTTGAATTCGATGAAACTGACGGTGAAAGTGAGGATGAGATTGTCGGGGCTAATTCAAGCTTCATGGCTAAGTTTGATGAATCAAATATTGAGAGTGAGTATGAGGAGGAAGAAGAAGAGGCTGAAGTTGCTACTGATATCACAAGCCCAAGTGTTGATGCTCAACATGAAACTGACGAAAAGGTAGTAATTGATCATTCAGAATTTCCTACTGAGTATATACCAACACTCATGCAACAGGTGGAGCTCTTAACTTTAGAGAATCAATCACTCACGAACAAGAACCAAAAGTTGCATGAAAAGAATTTAAATTTGAAAATGGAACAAGCAGCAAAAAGTGAAGTCGAACTAACAACTCAATCCTCAAAAATAGTACAACTTCAACAAGATATCAATGATAAAGAAAATGAACTAAATAAACTGCAAAAAGAAACTGAACTAAAAGTTCATGATTTGAATGCAGCAAAGTTGTTTGCAAAAATAAATCTTAATTTAATCAAGAAAGAGAAAAAGAATCTTGACGTAAAAGTTCAACATCTTGAGGAAAGAGTTAAAAGGCAAGTCACTACTCGTCACAGTATCTTTAAAAACCTTGAACCAAACGTGAAGAATAGGTATAAAGGTTTAGGGTATGATGAAAACAATTTCTTCTCAAAGATAAATTGCACATAGTGGTTCGAACTTGAAAGAATAAATCAGGGTTGGACTTCTAAAATGGTATTTGTGGGAGAAGAGAAAATAAAACAGGAAGAAGAACTAAAAAGAAAAACCACAACAAAACTTCAAAACACACTAAACTATGATGAACTTAATGCATCATACGAAGTTGGAAGTGGTTGATGTTCTTCTTTGTCTGATGAGTGTTTTATTCCTCATCCACCTGAGGAGATGAAAGAAACAAAATGTCATGAAAACAATGGAACTACAAGAGTTTATATTCCACATATAGAACTGCAAAAACGACAGGAATTTTTTGAGGTAGCATGCATTAATCAGAAAATTCAATTTGAAGTGGAAAACTCTATACTAAAAGAAACAATCTTCAATCTTAACAAGAAGTTAAATTCCGCTGCATCTGAAATTAAGATTGACATAACTGAAGGAAAAGTTAACAATTCTGATATTGCACAATACCTAATTCCTCAATTTATTTCAAGTGCAATTGAAAGAAGAATGATTGAAGAGAAAATGCAACGCTTGCTTACTGAGTTGGATAGATATCTGGATATTGTGTATCCTTAGTGTCCAAAGGCATGTAGGGAATTTATGTCACATAAATGTAATCAATTCTATGATCCCAACAGTGTTAGAGAGAAAGGATCATCATCAAAAACAAAAACGAATTCCTAAAATGCCAAAAATCAAAAGATTAACAACTTTGCATGATTCAAAGACCGGTAAACCACTTCATGTCTCTGACAAAACTTCTTTTTCTAAATTAAAATCAAATCAGTAAAAAGGGAAAGAAGTTTCAAGCAAAGAAGTGAAGAATGGAGGGACAACAAAGGCTCCAAAGAAGTGGATTCCAAAGGAACAATTGAAGGAAAAAGAGAAAAAGAGTGTTCATGTAATCAAGTCTGTGTCCCAGAACACAGTTTAACCATTTTATAATATTCATAAATCATAGTGCAATAAGAATTCTGAGTCACTTTTTACTTGGAAAATCAAAACTGAAAAATCAAAAACAAAAATAACTGACACAAGATGAGTTGTGTTAAGGCCACTGTGAGTTCAAGTGTGAGTATCATCAAAATCGAATGAAAAGAGGATCAAAATCGAACAGAAACTGGAAGAATCCTAATGATGATAAAATTTTGTTTTGGTTTGTTAACAAGAATGGATTTATCATCCACCAATGGATTCACAAACATCAAAGAGTTGGGTTTTTGAAACGGTATGCTATCAGAAAGACACCAGTCTGTCCAGAACAATGGAGAGAACATATGAATATAATGAATGCAAATCAAAACCCTACACCAACTCCATCAAATCATAATAAATTCACACCGATCAAAAATGTCAAATTGAAAGCTAAAGTGAAAAATCAAATTCAAATGCTGAATACAAATTTGCCATATCAACCTAAAGTAAAAAGCATGAATGTTGAGAAAGCCAAGAAGTTTTCACCAGTGTTCCAATCAACCGAGTCATATAATAAAAGAAAATCTTAAACTAAGAAGTGGATTAGAAAGAACGTGGTTAACAAAGAAAGTTCGAATCTTGTTAAAACATCTGAAGCATCTAACATAAAATATCAATCTAGTTTCTTTTCCATGTCCAGAAGGATCATCTCTGGTACATGGACTCTGGCTGCACGAAACACATGACGGGCAACAAAGGTCTTCTCAAACACTTTGTGAGTAAATACACGGGAAATGTCAAGTTTGGGAATGACCTAGTTTCTCCGATACTCGGCCATGGAGTTATAGAGACTGTAAACTTAAAGATTGAAAAAGTGTCCTATGTTGGGGGCTTAGGGCATTATTTGTTTAACATATGACAGTTTTGTGATAATGGAATGGAGGTAGTGTTTAAGAAGAGCTCATGTTCTTTAAGGACAGAAGACGGAGCTGAGATTTTGGGTGGCAACAGAAAGTCAAACTTGTATATAATTGACTTGTCTGAGAAAGGTTCCGGCGCACCAGTATGCCTACGGACAAAAGCTTCATCAGATTTAAATTGGTCATGGCATCGCAAGTTGTCACATCTAAATTTCAAGAACATAAACAAGCTAGTGAATGGAAATTTGGTCAGACGTCTACCAAAGCTGAAATTTGAAAAAGATCATCTGTGTAAGGATTGTGAGGCAGGTAAAATGAAGAAAGTAGCACATAAAGTTAGTCAGATTTCTTCAACTACCGCTCCTATGCAGTTGATCCACATAGACCTTTGTGGACCAATGAAGGTTCTGTCCAGAAGCGCAAAGAGATACATTCTTGTGATGGTGGATGATTACTCCGGGTATACATGGGTCCGGTTTGTGAGTCACAAAAGTGAAGTACCTGAACAACTGAATCAACAATGTAAATTTTCTTTACTTATTTTTTTATTCTCCCCCTCATGATGATTATGATACATTATGAGCATCATGCATAAAAGACATCCCTATGAGATTCAGTTGTAACAAACATGGAAAAGGGATGGGGAGGATCCTACATATTCAAGTCAAAAAGATCTCCAATTGTTGTATGACATGAATAGATACTCGAACCACTCTCGATCGTTAAGGAGAGGTAATCATTTGATCTGAATTCGTGAAGATTTATAACTTTGTGTTGGATGTAATCTAATATTGGAGATTAATGTTGTCAAGTAAGTCTCCCAATACCGTGTAATCAACCTTGACCAGATCACCGCAAGTTCCAAAAAAAATTTTGGAAGACATACGGGTGCAAAAGAACTTGGGTACACATAAGTGGGTAGATGACTTTGATATAATAATCAATGAGTCAGATCCATCCTTATTCAACAGCATTCGCATGTAATACAAAATTTTCTCAAAAACCTGAAGTAATTTAATGTTCGTCAATCCTTCAAACAATTTCACCAACAATGTGATATGGGTCGTCATAAATGACTAATAAACGATAACCAAAATTCAAAAGAAACAAGGAATGGATGGCCAAAATCTGGTTTTGATACCAAAAATTGGTGACACTAAGAAAGAAGAACCAACAATCAGTTAGGAAAGGGCAGGATGACTAGACATAAGGTACTGCACATTCAACATATGGTAGCAATGACCCAAAGTAAACCCAAATCTAGAAACATCAGATTGATAACTGAAACTTTGAGAACTCTTGACTCAGCCAAAAAATCTAAACACTTGTCTTGGGAATCAAGGTAAACCAGATAATTCAGTCACAATGACTACAACGGTTCGGGGGCAGCGCCCCTGATAACGGGGTCCAAGGGGTGGCAACCCCTCGTGGTAAAAGCAAATCCAGTACACTTTCAAATCCTCCAAATTTCTAATCTGATATTTTCAAATCCGCCTAAACCAAATCCGCCAAATTTCAAATCCGATAATTTCCAAATCCACATACCAAATCTGCCAAATTTCAATTCCGGTAAAGTTCAAATCTGGTAAAAACAAATCCGCTAAAACCAAATCTGGTAAAAGGTTAGCTTATTTCGAGTAAATCCGGTAAACACTTAATCGGATTTATGAAATCCGATAACTTCATCTTCCCAATCGGATAAATTCATATTCTAAATCCGATAAATCCATAATCATCTCGCTCAAATTCAAAAATTCTTCAAATTTGCACGAATATGTATATTTCTTGCCCAGATCACTTCGCCTATCAACTACAATCACATAATTTGCTGTTTTGTTGTTAATTTGATTTCGGTCACTTCAAAATGATTCTAAAATGACAATCGAGCATTAATCAACCATAATCATCACCAAAATCACATAATTTGACGAAAACGCAAAAATCTCAAAATGTTTTCTCGGTTTTCTTCAAATTCCTCAAAAATATTGAACTTGTATGTTGAATTCAGAATCAAATCACACTCCTTAGGCTCTGATACCACTTATTAGGCCCAAGTAATTCAAGTATGAGTGAAGTAATGCAAGAATGTAGTGTGTAGACTTAGAGAGATGATTAACACCATACAAAACACACACTTGTCAGTCCTTTATTTGTATATATTCCATTCCTGAAGAAGCTTTCGAAGAAAGCGACTGAAGGTGTAATATCTTATTATTTTGTAAACGGTTCTAACACGTCATCTGAAGAAAGAAGCCTGAAGTTCATCCGATGATTAGTTCTGAAGTGAATGTCATCTGAAGTTAGTCTTCAGTCATTAAAGGGTCTTCTGCACTGAATATACATCTAACAACTAGAATCTTCCTGTTATGTAAAGTGCACGATCTGCGCATTCTGAAGGAGCTTGAAACGGCAATCTTGTTTTCTGTTCCTAATTATGTGTAGAGCGGTACACATGTAAATAAATTAGATGGTCAGTATTAGTTTACTTAGCCTACAAATACCTACTCGATTAACGAGAAAAGGGTAACCGTTTGTTCGCTAATTTGCATTCAAGTTTGTTCTTGATTTAGTTTGTACTCGGTGCTCAAGTTTGTTCTTGTGCACTCTTTGAAGTTTGGTTATTAATATAATCGTACTTTGAAAACTTTCGTGTGTTTGTTGCTTTAAAACTATTTCCGCACTTTGATCTTATTCATTGTTAGTTTTACTTATTCGGGAAAAACAATTGGTATCAGAGCAGGTTCTAATTTTATCTATAAATTAGTGATCTGTTCAACATGTCGATGTTTGATTACATCGCTAATGGCTCCTCTGCCAAACCACCAATGTTTTCTATCGAACATTTTTCTAGCTTGAAAAACAGAATGCTATTGTATTTAGAAAATCTTGATTGCAACTCTCTTGTTATTTTGGAAGAAGGTCCTTATGTTCCTCAAACCATCTCCATGGAGACTAGTTATGCTGAAACCTCCATTCCCTCTCATCCGAAACCAAGATCTCAATGGACAGAGGAGGAGAAGAAGCTAGTGGGTTTAGACGCTAAGATATGAACAATATTGTTATTGCTTTACCTAATGAAATATTTCATACTGTTTGTAATCTGAAGAAAGCTAAGGATATGCGGGAGAGCATATGCATATCGTTCGAAGGAACTATTGAAGTTCACGAGAACAAGAAGACCAACATCATACGCAAGTATGAAAGCTTCTGTGCAAAAGACTCAGAGTCTCTCACTGAGGTCTACACCAGATTTACATGTCTACTAAATGACATGACTGAAGTTGGAGTTGTTAGAGAGTAATTTCAAATACTAAACAGATTTCAGGATTCTCTCCCGTCTGAATGGGATACAATGTGCATGATATTGAGAACTAACAACATGCTCAGGGACATGAACATGCGTAAGTTATATGGAATTCAGCTGAATGATGAACAAACTCGCATTCAGAAAACTGACTTGAAGAAGGCCTCAAGAAAACTCTGGCCCTCGTTGCTGAAAATCCTCAAAGAGTCAAATACAAGCAAACTGAAGACTCTGATTCTGAAAAGGAGTCTCAGATGAATGATGTTGTGGAGGAAGAAAGATCTCATGATGAAGGTACCAAAAAAGCCTTCATCATGAAGAATTATAAAAAGTTTCAGAAGTTCAAATCTGATGGGAAGAGAAGATTTGACAAGAAGTTCTCATCAGAGAAAAAGGGCTCATCTGAAGGGTCCAAAAATGAGTGCTTCAAATGTGGAAAGCCTAGTCATTATGCAGCCGACTGTTATGTGAAGGATACCTCCTCAAATCCTAAGAAAGGGTTTCCTTCAAAGGCTGATAAATACAAGGCTAAATACAAGGCCCTGAAAGCATCAAATGAAAGGAAGAAGAAAAAGGCCATGATTGCTGATGACCTTAATTGGACTGAATCTGAAACATCTTCAGATGAAGAAGAAGAAAATGAAGTCAGAGGAAAGTGTCTGGTGGCTGAAGAAGTCCTTGGAACTACATATCTAGAAATGTGCTTAATAGCCACTCAAAGCAAGTTCAGCAAGGATCTGGCTGAGGCTGAAAAACTAAGCTCGGGAGAAGAATGGAATCACACCATGATGTATAAGGGCGTTCAGCATGATAACATTTGGTACCTTGATAGTGGATGCTTAAGGCATATGACTGGATGTAAGTCCCTACTGAATGGGGGTCAAGTAGCAAATGGCCCCAAGGTTACTTTTGGTGGAGGAAAATGTGGCAAAACTGATGGTTATGGTTATCTCAACCAAGGTTCAGTCAACATTAAGAATGTTGCCCATGTAACAGGACTTGAACACAACCCGATCAACATCTGTCAGTTATGTGATGCAGATTATGAAGTGCATTTCAAGAAGACTAAAGGTTCAATCTTTAACAAGAAGGCAAAGAGGTTTTACAGGCAAAAAGGCAGGGTAAAATGTACGTTGTTGATTTCAACTCTGCCACCACTAAAAGAGATGCTTGTTTCTTTTCAGAAACTGATTCCAAAGATAACTGGTTATGGCATAAAAGATTATCCCATCTCAACTTCTAAAACATCAGCAAACTCTCTAAGCTTAAACTTACCAAAGGTCTACCGTCAGTTCGGTTTCAGAAACACAAGCTGTGTCATGCATGTGAGAAAGGAAAGCAAAAGAAGTCTGTTTTCAAATCCAAACATTGTAACCAAGTTAACTCCGCCTTTCATCTCCTACATATGTATCTCTTTGGTCCTGTCAGTTCTCCTAGTATGGGAGGCAAGAAGTATACCCTGGTGGTAGTTGATGAATACACCAGGTTCACATGGGTATTCATTTTGCGCAACAAAAGTAATACTGCTGAAATTCTGATGAGCTTTATTCGTCGTGTTCAAAAACAGTTTGACACACAAGTAAAACAGTTTCGCAGTGATCATGGAACAAAGTTCAGGAACTCTACTCTTCAAGATTTCTGTGATGAAAATGGCATCATCCAAAACTTCTCAGCCCCATACACCCCTCAGAAAAATGGGGTTGCTGAAAGAAGAAACAAGACCCTAATAGAAGCAGCCCGAACTATGCTAGCTGAAGCATCTCTGAAAGGGCATTTCGGCGCTGAAGCTGTTAATGCTGCTTGTTACACTCAGAACAGGTCTGCCATTGTCAAGTGCCACAGCAAAACTCCCTATGAGTTACTTTATCTGAAGTCACCCAATGTCGGATACTTCAAGGTTTTTGGAAGCTCATGTTTCATCCTGAACACCAAAGATCAGAAAAGCAAATTTGATCCCAAAGGGGAACAAGTAGTGTTTCTAGGATATTCTGACATTTCTAAAGCTTGTCATGTTTTTCTTCCCAAGAAAAACTCTATGGTCGAAACAATTAATGTCATCTTTGCTGAGTTCGATACAAGGTCAACCTCAAATCACACTGATCAATTTGTCTCTGATGAATTTGATGCTGCTCTTCTACAAGATTCATTCAATGATGACTTGGATGACTACTCTCAGGAGGTAAATACTGATGATAATGTTGTGTCTGTTAAGGTGAATCAAGTCACTGAAGATCTCTTGGAAACAAATGACTCCTGTGCTGATGAGCAACAGGAGCAACCACAAAGGGTCACGAAATGGACTAGAGCTCATCCAATCACAAATGTGATCAGTGATCCACATACTGGTGTGCAAACCCGAAACTTGATTACATATGCATTCTGCATGTTCTCTGAATTTATATCACAGGTCGAACCAAAGAAAGTCAATAAAGCTCTGAAGGATCCAAGCTGGGTGGTCACTATGCAAGACGAGCTTAATGAATTTGAAAGAAACAAGGTGTGGAAGCTAATTGCCCCACCTGAAGACAAGTCTATTATTGGCACAAAAATGGGTCTTTAGAAACAAACGTGATGAAACTGGGTCAGTTTTGCGTAACAAGGCCAGATTAGTTGCAAAGGCCTACTGTCAAGAGGAAGGGATAGATTATGATGAAACATTTGATCTAGATGCTCATCTGGAGGCAATACGTATGTTTCTAGCCTTTGCAGCATTCAAGGGATTCAAAGTCTTTCAGATGGATGTTAAAAGCGCCTTTCTGAATGGAGAACTTCAAGAAGAAGTATTTGTTCAACAACCTCCTGGATTCGAAAATCCCAAGTTTCCACACAATGTGTATAAGCTCGACAAAGCTCTTTATGGACTGAAGCAAGCTCCGCGTGGTATAATACCTTGTCTACTCATCTTCTGAAGAATGGATTTCAGAGAGGGAACATTGATAAAACTCTATTTCAGTGTAGAGAAAAAGGTGAACTCATTCTAGTTCCAATTTATGTTGATGATATTATATTTGGTTCTACTGACAATCGTTTATGCAAGTAATTTGAGAAAATAATGTCAGAGAAATTCAAGATGAGCATGATGGGAGAACTAAATTTCTTCCTTGGGCTTTAGATTAAGCAATCTGACCAATGTATCTTCATTAATCAAGGGAAATATGTCAATGACTTACTCAAGAAGTTCAACTTTTCAGACTCCTGTCCGATGAAGACTCACATCGTTCCAAAAACGAAGCTCACAGCTAATCCGAATGGGAAAGAAGTTGATCTTCCCACCTTCAGAGGAATGATCGGATCCTTACTATATCTAACGGCCAGTCGTCCTGATATAATGTTCTCCACATGCCTATGTGCAAGGTTTCAGGCGAACCCAAAGGAATCACATCTGACGGCTGTCAAACGAATTTTCAGATACCTGAAAGGTACTCCTGAACATGGGTTATGGTACTCCAGAGACTCCGGCTTTGAATTAATTAGATTTTCAGATTCAGACTATGCCGGATGTCAGATTGACAGGAAGAGTACTACCGGTTGGTGTCAAATACTAGGAGGAAAACTCGTATGTTGGCAAAGAAAGAAGCAGAACTCCATTTCTCTATCCACCGCTGAAGCTGAATACATTTCAGCTCGGAGTTGCTGCGCACAAGTCTTATGGATGCAACATCAGCTCGCTAACTATGGCATCTATTTTCAGCGCACTCCTATCTATTGTGATAACACAAGTGCTATTGCAATCTCCAATAATCCGATGCTCAATTATCGTACAAAGCACATTGATGTACGCCATCATTTTATTCGAGATCACATAGCAAAGAATGAAATTGAGCTTCGTTTCATCTCCACTGAACATTAGCTAGCTGACATCTTCACAAAAGCCCTGGATGAACACCGGTTCAATCAATTGGTTGCAAAAATAGGAATGCTAAATCCTTCAGCAACGTAGACATTTCAGGTAAGTTTGATTGTTACTATTCATTCTTTCTTGTCACATTTAATGACAGCCACCCTAATAGCTAAGCTTGAATAATTACTTTTACCCTGTCTCTCTCTGACTGTCAAATCATCTCTGAAGCGTAATCATGAGTAATTTTTTCTATAAACATCCGAAGATTTTCTTTCCTTTTTCATCGTCTTCAAAACAAGAAACGATTCACAGTAAATCTTTCACTCTGTTGAAAACTAATGAAGTTCACAATTACCTTCGTTTTGTACCCGGTGTGCTCTGTGATCACTGTTCGCATTCCTGATGAAGGGATTGGGATAGAAGTATCATCTCAAATATTTGTGTTATCTTAAACATGAATGTAATTTTCTTTTGGCAGTCTATGTAAATCGTGATTAACATCATGTAATCATCTTTTGTTCATATATGGAATTTGTAATTTCCAAGCTTAACTATTATTCTTGTTGGCATTGTGTTCTTCTTTTTACTTCCTTTCATTTATTTTATTATTGTTAAGATTAAAATTTCAAATGCAAAGTTTGGATATTTTTTTCCTTTTACATTGTGAAATTTTTAACTTCCTGCTAATGGTTTGTTGTTGAAGTTTAGCTAGTTCCAAGATAACACTGGGTAAATTGGTTTACCCAATAACTATTTGACATCACAAAAGTTATCCTTGCGTATTTTCCGGTTTCACGCGCTCATTTTCACCCTAGATTTTCTCAACCGCCAAGATTGATTCAGTTTTAAACCCTTTAAAACCCCCATATTGCCCCTCTCAAGTTCTTCACCTGCAAATCATCTTCTTCGGCGATTTTTCTTGTTCAAATGCAAAACCAACTCTTGTGCTTGAATCCATGGCTCCCAAAATTGCTTCTGCGAAGGTAACTCTTCCAAATGATGTCGTCCCCAAAATCCCACTGGAGTCAATCTATTTCAAAGACAACAACTTTGCTGCTGACCTAACCATTCCTCCTTCATCCTCATCCCTTCACCAAATCATTACCTATCTTCGTAACTGTCTGTTGAACTTTGCTCTCTCCGCAAGGGTTCCAATGTTTGAAGAACACCTCTGTGAGTTCTGGATGACCGCTGAAGTCATTAAACCCAAATCCTCTGGCCAAAGTATTCACTTCTGTTTGCTCTCTAGTAGCAAGCCCGCTGAAATCACCACGAAATTTCTTGTCTCTGTTCTCCGTCTTCCTCGCCGGGAACTCACCTCATCCACTGCCAACGCTAAGGAGCTACTCTTCTCCTTCTTTCAATATGCCGATGAGCACAAAGTCAAGGGAAACTCTATGGTTCGCACTCGTCTTCCAAAGGAGTGGAACTGTCTGATTGCTCATCTGAACTTCAGTATGACGAGCAAAACCGGTGGTCTTGATCAAGTCAATGAAGCCGTTCTGAAAATGGCCTATGCCATCATCCACGGTCATAACATTGACTACGCTAAACTCATCATGCAGAGTCTTGTGGTGTCACTGACGGCCCGCACAAGGTCTCAACACATTCCTTTTCCAAGGTTTGTGTCATTGGTTATCTACTCCCTTCTACCATTTGAAGCTTACAATTCTGCTTCGGTCCTACTTCCATCTCCCTCATACCAGGTTCTATATGCATAAGTTCCTCGTCTGCCTTCAACCCGTCCTTGACTGCACCAATGCTTGCCCTAGTTTCACTGAAGCCTTCTCCTACCATTCCACTACCATATTCAGGTTTATCAACTGAAACTGCACCTTCTAAACCCCACACCAAGTGCCACAGTCCTCTCCATGAAAAAACAAAGAAAAGAAAATTGCTGCCCACTTCGACTAAGCCATCCACCAAACCTTCAGCCGTACTCAAATCCACCACCACGAAACATACAACCACCTCTCAACCGCTCAAATCCCTCTCAACCGCCAAACGCCACAAACCCAACGTTCCCTCCAGTCCCATAATCTCCCACTATGCTTCATGTAAGCATTCCCCTAATGATACCCCGTTGATTCTTCGCAAAACTCAGCTTCACTCCTCAAAGTCCGCACAAGCTGTTCAGGTACGTTCTCCCTTACTTGAATTTTCTAAACCTAGTCTGACTGATGAAGAGACAGCTCCAAACCAGGCTGTTCCTGAAGTCCCACTTCTACCACCACAAGTTAAGGACGCTGACAAACACCAGTTAGCCGAGACTTCCTCTATCCCCATCATTGAGTCTGCCAGCACACCCACTGCAACTCAGGTACCACCATAACAGGGAACACCCATTCCTGCTTCTGCTGACATTCCCCCTCTATCCCTTAATGTGTCTGTAAACCCAACTGATCCTATGGATATCGAACAAGCACATGATGCGTCAGCACCTAAACCGGCTAACATTGATGCTCAGCCCATCACCAATGATGAAAATAAAATTCCCCTGGTTTCGGAGGTCCAACCAGTTGATGATTCTTCAGTTCACCCTGAAGATGAAACTGCACGCAAATCCCTTGATGTGTCACAAAACCCCACTGACACTATGGATTCTACTCGGGCAGAATCTTTTATCAGTTTCGCACCAAACTGAGAGTGATGCCCAACCTTCCATTATCAATGAAACTGAAGTTCAACCTCCTACAGTCGAGATTCTACTGTTAATGAAGACACAGTCTTAAACCAGACTGTAACTGAAGCTAATGTGCCCAAGGCCCTTGATGCATCAGTCATTCCTACTAATGCTACGGCCTCCCCATCACTCCAAAACACCCTGTTTGACATCTCTTCTCCTGATACCACTGTCAATCTATTTGATGACAGTGATGCCTTTGATTTTCTTCAATCCCCCATGTCTATAAATTCCCAACCCTCTGAGCCTTTAATAGACATTGCTTCCTCACTAGAAAGTCTATCTGAACTCGTCCTTTTTGTCTCTAATTCTGTTAAGACAAACACCTTTCAGGGACATTGTGTCGCCAACAATCAAGCCAAGCTTGAAACTGAGCTCAAATCTCTTGTTGATTCTATCAAAACTCAGTTCACCAGCCTCACCCAAACCATTGATTGTAAAAATCTGATCCTTGATGGGATGTTTAAAATCCTTCAGAATCTTGTAAAAACGATAGCTGATTCTGCCACTCTTGAGTTCTCTAAACTCAACACTCAACTTTCTACTCTCTGCACATTTGCAAATTCTCTTTCCTCCAAGGTTGACAACATCCATGCTGTCAATCTTTCTAAAGCCGCAACTCGTTAATTGCAAGATTTGTTTGCTCCCTCTTTCTCGTGACTCTCCAGAGAGATTTCAGCCCTGTCTCGGTCGGTAGAAGCTTCAGGAATCTATGCAACTTCTAAGCGGGAGAAAATTCGAAGACAGTCAAAAATTTGTCAGATTATATGAAGGAAGTCTACCGCTGATCGGAAGATCATCAAATGGGAAAGAAAGTATTCACGTGCTGAATACTTGCAAAGATTAGAAGAGGAAGTGACTCATCCCAAAGCCGCTGAAGAAAACAAGAATAAAACCTTGAACAATTTCGAGGCCAGGTTAGCCAAGGCCGAAGAAGCTAAGGCACTTGCTGAGGGGGAGCTCAAGAGTCTCCCTGATCAAAGAAAGGCTGAAGCTGAACTTTTCAATACAGAGCTAGATGAAGATGAATGTCAACAAATAATAACTGAAGCTAAAGCCTCTTAGACTCCTATTCAATCAGTTTCTCCTTCATCCAGTGGTCAGCCAAGCCAGTCTGATAAAGGTAAAGGGAAAATGGTGATAACCTCTCCGGATGATCAGATGAGTAAGGGTATATATGATTTAAGTGACTCAGATGATAAAAATCCAAGAGTAAAAGACTTGAAAGTGGCTGATGAACTTGGCAGAATAGTAGCAGAGAAATAGGCACTTGAAGAACTTGTTGCGAACAAAATTGAACTATCTCCATTCGATCATCAAAAACAGATTGAGGAGAATATTGAAGCTGAAAAAGCTTTAATTGAAGAGAAGAGAAAGATCATGGAGGAAAAACAAGAAAAGTGGTTAAGCTCTCAACATCAGAGAATGCATCCAGATAAAATCACATGAATAAAGTTAAAGAAAGTCAATAATGAAATCTTTATAAATGTTCAGCGCAGAAATCTTCCTCTCTACACTGTACAGTCTGTCAAGCATATCCAACTCAATTATGTTGTTTTTGAATGGAATGAAATAATTGCTTGTTTATCAAAGCGCAAGCAAACTGATGATGTTGAGTTCATTCAACGAGAAATCACCAAAGTAATTGAATATTATGAAGAGGATGTCAAGAAGAGGGGATCTGGTGCAATAGCTGTGCCATAGAAGGAAAAACCTGCTCGAGCTGTAAGTTAAAATTTCAGAGACTGAGGCTCAGTCACAAAACGTCTCAGCAACAAATCTTGCAGTTGATATCTATTGGAGAGCTTCCAAATTGCAAAGGCTTTGACACTACTTTACCCCTTCCGGAGCCACCTGCTACCAACGTGACTTGGGCCGTCCGATACGGGTATGAAAAACGTGTTCAGGACACGCACGATGTTGCCTGCCTCATGTTGTCAACTATGAGTTCGGATTTGCGAAAGCAGCTCGAACACATGAGTGTGTACAATATGTTAAACAAACTTAAGGACATGTTCCGACAGCAAGTTAGGCAGGAACACTATGAGTGTGTTAAAAGCCTAGTTGGTTGTAGGCTGCAAGAAGGCGGGAGCGTTGGTCCTCATGTCCTTAAGATGAAGGCAAACGTGGACCAAATGGAGAGGTTATGATTTCCTATTGGCAGAGAGCTCGCTGTGGATATTGTACTCCAGTCTCTGCCCACATCATATGATCAGTTTGTCACAAACTATCATATGCAAGGAATGGAGAAATCCTTAAGCGAATTGCATGGCATGTTGACGTCTGCAGAGTCTGACATGGCCAAGCATAATTCCACCTCAACCACTCCCGTCTTGGGCTTAAAGAAACACAAGAAAAGGAAGAAGAAACCGAACCTAAAAGGAAAGGTTGGAGTTTCCAAGCCTATCCTTGATGTTGAGTCGAAGGACATAGAGAATGTGCCTCAAGAAGAGACTCAAGAAAAGGTGGTTTGCTACTTCTGTGGAAGATTTTGAAATTGGGGCCATCACACCTGCCCTACGTGCCGAGAGGATATAAAACTTCTCAGGAAAGAGAGAATTAACTTTCCATCTTCGGGTACGTTCATGATTCATTGCTATTCTTCTATAAGCTGGGTTGTTGACCCGAGCTGATTGACTCACGTTTGTCACAAATTTGTTTGTTACAAAGTGTAGGTCCTTTGATGAAAGAAAAGCATGAAGAACCGGATCTCGAACGAGGAAACCATGGTGATTGTCCTCCAAAAGAAGATAAGGAGACTTGATCTCGCTTTTGTCACCGGTTTATTTATTACTTTGTATTATTGCCCTGCGTGGCAAGTGACATCTCTTTGTATGCTCATTTTCATTTATGGTGGACATAATTTTGAAGTTTTACGAATTGATGTTGAACTTTTTTAAATGTTATTTATTCAATGTTTTTTATGTCATAGCTCATGTGTTGTTTTGCCATGCGTGGCGTACAACTTTGCATGTGGTGACGAAGAGTTTATTCTTAAAATACGAAGTTTATTATGAAAATCTGTTATGAGACATTTTGTTCAAAATTTCCCATGTCATGGTACACACAAGGATTTGTGGCAAGTAATAAAATATTCATGAGTAATTGATTCTGAATCCAAAATAGTTTGGATGAGTTATCTTTGTGTGATAATCAACGTAACCACATAAACAAGAAATATATCGCCTAGATCCATGTGGTTAGGATCTCGGAATAGTTTAGTCTCGTGCTAAACGCTTTGATGTTGATCTTGTTTATTAGGTTAAGATGATTATGAGATCTTTCGCCGGAGTTTGTGAGAGGATTATAAGCTTGTTGGATATTGATCACACTATGTGGATAATCCGTTCAAGCATACCACAAAGAATAACGAAAGAGAAACCTCTTCATCACTACCTTGATGGTAGTAATTGTGAGACGTTTATTAGTTTAGGCATATGTCTGAAACCTTGTTGGTGTTCAGAATTAGCCAAAACAACTTTAAGAATCAATAGGGCATACAGATCAAGGTACTTAAATCTAGTTAAGATGCTAAGGTATCTATTATCTATATATTGGATGACCATATAGTGAATTGTGGAATTGTTTCACAATTCATATCCTACTAAGACACATTGGTACATGGTGTCATGGAGTAGGGAACCAGGTGTTGTTAATCCGGTTTATGACGGGTCAAGAATGTGTGTCCGATTTGTCGAGATATTCATTCACCATTGTGACTAAGTCCTCAAATCCAAATTCAATTGATAGTCTATTTAGAATTTATTGAGATACGAATAGAAAGGTTCTTTGCTTGTCTATCTTATAGTTCAAAGTTATCCACGCTACATTTAGTGGGAGATGGATAAACTTGAAATCAAGAAGTGCTAATACATTTGAGGAGTTCTTCTAAGTTTTATTTATTTAACCTTTTGAGAACAATGTTTGTTTCTTAATAGGGGAAGAAGAGAAAAACTAAAACTAAGGCATTCCAGTGGAAGAACGTTGAACTTAAATGAAAGACTTGATAAATGAAAGACTTGATGATGATACTAGCATATAATATGATAAGTTTGATAGATGACCAGCATGGTTATGCTGGTATGCTTGACTAAGAATCATTACTTCTTTTAATTCTGATAAGGGTCATATAGAGCCAAAGAGGTATGGGTTTCTCATATCTAAGTGGCATTGACTTGATTGTGAGTCGTGGAGAGTTCAACACCTATCGGAAGACGTAGTGGATATAGAATTCACTAAAAATAAAAGAAGTAAATGTAAAGAGATGCGATCCATTTGAAATATCCAAGTACTTGACTTGATTTGATCCCATACCTAGGTGCAAACCAAGGTGGTAGTGTTGGGATTAACATGGATGAAATTGTAGACAACTTCAAATACCGACTAGTGGTAAAGTTTTCGGAATGGTTATGGAGAAACTTGTCCTAGTGGCTATGTTGAAGAATGTTTGATACTCGTGGATATTAACGACCGCGTTTCGTCATTAAACAATATAATGAGGAAGTGCTTATAACACTCTCCGAGGGTCTTAATATACGTCCGTAGTATCCGTGTTATGTCCAAAAAAGTGGATAACTCCAATTCGGACTTATGCTAGCATCTTAAAGGAAATATCTTTGCTTACTAATAGAAAATCAAAGTGATGAGTTTTCTAAAAGGGTAGATGAAACCTTTTATATATCTTAGGTCTAGTGGGAGTTTTGTTGTATACCTAGTGTTAAATGTCTATGGAAGGTAATGTCCCGACATTAGGTTATCTGCAAACCCAATTCAGGAATTACTGCTTCATAGGGGCATTTAAGAGCTACAAAATTGGATAGTATTTAGTTCAAGAAATATAGAGATATGTTGTTGATGTTTGACGACTTGAGTAGGCTTGGAGTAAGTAGTTACTCTAATGCGTGTTTCTGCTAGGATAACTGTTGATCTTTGATCAAAGTTGATGATGCTAACTTGTGGTGTTGTTTGTTGATTCTTAAGGTATCACTAACCCTGTGGTGGGCTTTTGAGACAATGAGGATGTGATTACTTTAACCTTTTTTGAGAAGCAAGATCTCTTTGATGCATACTTTTGAAGTAGTGTTGTCAGAAGAGATATAATTGAATAACAAAAGTACTTGTGGATGTTGTGGAACAAATCCACTAGTTAAGCCGTTGTTATGGACTAGTGATGTTTGTCATGCTAGGTCCATTAGCATGTCTAATGCGTATAACTTGGCTTGAATATGTTTTGGTTTATGTTTGATTTGTGCTTATATTTTGGCGACATTAAGCAATATTGCAATCATACCATATCGATTATTAAATGGAGATTTAATAATACGCCGAGGGCGGGTATTTTATGAATCCTTATTGTGTTCCATCTTAGCATGTTTAAACACTTCCGATAATGTTTTTCATTCTAAATCTCCACAATCTGTTATACTTTATGGGAAGGGAGTATAAATTAAGATTGAGGTAAAGAATTGGTTTCGTTAAAACGTGATTCTTGCCTATACTTGAAAGGGGTTTCAAGTGATTGGAGGACCCGCACCCGAGTCCGCTTCATGGTTCTAGTCATAAGAAACTCAGGATGATGATGGAGTTTCATCCTTAAAATAGAGATACATGTGATCCCAAAGCATAGGACTGCTTTGCTTTGATCGTTTTCTAACGCGGTCCGTAACTGGTCGTTATAAGGGAGATGATTGGGTAGAGTATTATCTATGTAGCGGAACTATGTAGTCGAAAGGAATTTGTTCCTCTATGTATAGAGAAGATATCCATGGGCCCCTCGATGATTGAGTGATGACGTTCATATGCATGGCCGTGCTCATGTTATATTGATAATGGATCAATGTTAACTTGGTTTGTTGGTCACCACTAATCTAGAATCCAGAAACATAATAGTGAACGATCTGAAGGTTGACTTTATTCCATGCCTTGTGTTCACATAGGATATCGCGAACAAAGGGATGTACACGTTCATTTGTCTTTAGGACAATCATTTCATGATTGGGATATTGTCAAGCGTGGAATACCCTATACTGACTTGGGAGCATAGATGTCTTGCTAGAGGCCGCTCTATGTTTGTGTTATTTTTCGTAGTCGTGCTACGTGCAAGTGGGAGTCTGTTGGAATATGTCCGCTGACACGAACGAGTTAATAGCACTGTTGATGAAGTATAGACCTATTGGGTCACACACCAAGTATTGATTCCGACAACACGATCAAGCAAAAGAGAGGAAAAGGCCAAAATGGGTTGTGGCAGCATGGTAGACGGGCCGTGTTCTTGAACATGGGCCGTGTCCAGCCCAACTAGCACGGAGCCTTTTGGCCCAAGTAGAGATCGTGTGCTTTGGGCCTAGACGGCCGTGTATATGAACACGGGCCGTGTTGGGTCTGTTAGACATGGGCTAACTTGGCCCAATTCAAGCCGTGGGCTTTGGGCCTACACGGCCGTGTTGACCAACACGGGCCGTGTACAGGCTCTATAACAACAGAATAAACAGCTTTAAACACTCATTTTAATGTGGTTAATGTGAGTGAATGTGAAGCCACGATTCATATGTCTCTGGAATAGACTTTTGGGAGCTCTAGAGTCTTATGCTAGAGTTCATACTCTCTCCTATTGTTCTTCTTCTTGGTGATCAAGTTTGGTGCACAAGAGAACGTAATATACACTTTGTGATCAAGCTTTGATGCACAAAGGTGTTGCTTGTTCTTGTATTGTGTTGTTTTGGTGGCTACATCAACCTACTAGCATTGGGGAATCAAGTGTTCTTGGGGTGGACTACTCTAGAGGAATTCTTCCTTGAATTCTACACACTTTGACAAAGAAGAAAGTTTTGGTGATCTTGCATTATGTTATAACCTTTCTTCTTTCTTGTTTATTACATTCTAGTTGCAACTTCATGTTTAGATGTTGGTCCATGGCTTGTGTGTTTGTTTGGCTAGTTTAGTTTTTATATTGTATCTTGCTTCCGTTGCTACTCGTTTATGCCAAACAAATACCTTTAGAATGACTGACCATAAGTTTGAGGATTGTAAGAGTACCGAACCTACATGCTACAACTACAGAGAGATGGGGCACATCAGTACCAATTTCCGAAAACCAAAGGTTCAAAGTGGAACTCCAGATAAAAAACAAGAGGCACCCAAGGCCACAGGGCGTGCCTTCAATATGACTGCGGAAGAGGCCAAGTGCAAGGATGAGGTTATTTTCGGAACCTTTCTAATAAATTACATGCCTGCTAGAGTATTATTTGATTCGGGTGCAAGTAGGTCTATAGTGCCTACTTCTTTTTGCTCTCGTTTTGTGTTATTAAGAAGTCCGTTAGAGTCGGTGTTGGAAAATTAAGGTGGCGGTTGGAAATCGTGTGTGTGCCACTTACAGCGGGTGGTTATGCCATCGCTTACGGGGAAAAATCTCCAGGGACCCTATCCCAAATCTCGGTTCTCAAGGCACGAAAGTTCCTAGCGAAAGGTTGTGCGACGTTCTTGGCTCTAGTAGTCGAGACTTCTAGAAAGAAAGCGGTTTTGTCCAAAGTGGAGGTGGTTCAGGACTATGCGGATGTCTTCCAAGAGGAGTTACCCAATTTGCCACCACCACGACAGATAGAGTATCTCATCGACCTTGTTCCTGGTGCAGCGCCCATTGCTAAAGCACCATATCGGCTAGCTCCATCAGAGATGAAAGAGATTATGACGCAGCCTCAAGAGTTTCTCTAGAAAGGCTTCATCAAGCCGAGCTCTTCGCCTTGGGGATCCCCGGTCTTGTTCGTTAAGAAGAAAGACGGTTCCATGCGGATGTGCATCGACTACCGATAGTTGAATAAAGTTACGGTCAACAATAAGTATCCACTTCCGAGGATTGATGATCTCTTCGATCAACTCCAACGGGCGAGTTACTTCTCGAAAATCGACTTGCGCTCTGGCTATCATCAAGTGAGGGTAAAGGATCAGAATATTCCTAAGACGGCATTCAGAACGCGCTGCGGTCACTATGAGTTCCTTGTGATGCCATTTGTTCTCAACAACGCTCCAACAATTTTCATGGACTTGATGAATCGAGTTTGTCATCCTTTCTTGGACAAATCGGTTATAGTATTCATTGATGATATTCTTGTATACTCTCGTACTTCAGAAGATCATCGGTGGAATTTGAGTGAGGTTCTTGATACTCTTCGAAGGGAGGAACTCTACGCCAAATTCTCCAAATGTGAATTTTGGTTGCGCGAAGTTCAGTTTCTTGGTCATTTGGTTGGAATGGATGAGATCAAAGTAGATCCTACAAAGATTGAAGCGGTTAGAAAGTGGGAGACCCCAAAAACCCCTACCGAAATTCAGAGTTTCTTAGGATTGGCGGGTTACTATCAGAGGTTCATTCCAGACTTCTCAAAAATAGCTACCCCTTTAATGAAGTTGACAAGAAAGGCGAAACCGTTTGTATGGTCGGTTAAGCAAGAGGAAGCATTCCTAAGGCTTAAGAATCTTTTGTGTGACGCCCCTATTCTTTCTCTACCTGAGGAAAATGAGGACTTTGTTGTTTATAGTGACGCATCCTACTCTAGTTTGGGCTGTGTCCTTATGCAGCGAGGGAAAGTTATCGCATATGCCTCAATACAGTTTAAGGACGCGGAAAAGAACTACCATGTTCACGATTTAGAACTACCAGTGGTGGTTTTTTCTTTGAAGCTTTGGCGACATTACCTTTTTGGTACAAGATGTACGATGCACACGAATCATAAGATTTTGCAACACATCTAGAATCAAAAAGAGTTGAACATGAGGCAACGACGATGGATGGAATTGCTAATTGATAACGACTGCGAAATTAGCTACCATCCTAGTAAAGCTAATGTTGTAGCTGATGCCCTAAGCCGTAAGGAGCCTCGAGAGACTTATCGGCTGATATCTATGGGATTGGTGGTTATACCTGATATAATCGAGCAGATTCGGGTAGCTCAAAGTGAAGGGTTAAAGGATGAAACACTTGTTACTCATGCTATGAATATTTCAGTTTATTATGATTTACATATGATTGTTATGATTACTTGCGTGTATATATTTAGCGAGCGGGGGTAGTATACGCTATTACCCATTTGAGTATATTGCGGGCCTAGTTGGTATGATTGACTTTCTAGGATTAAAGTGCTAGCCAACAAGAGTCATTTGGTCTTTCTAGACAACTATTTTGACACGTGGTATGTGGACACTTCGGTGTTCAAGTACTGGAGTGATGTAGGCTAAGGAGGCTAGATAATACATCATGAGGGTGTGAGGAGAAGTTGAAATACGATCGGTTTAGTTTCGACTCACACTAAAACGACAACGCAATACTTGTACTTGCACCATCGGAGTAGCGAAAACGGAGTCTCGGGATTTATGTTCTCGAGTGGGAGTCGCGCCCTGCTTTGTAACATATGATGGCCGAGCACGCGAGTAGTGAACCTTGGGTTATCTAGTGTGGGTTTAGACTCTGCATTAAGATCACCTTATTGATATGATGTATGCGATTATGATGCGATATGATTTATATGATTATGATGCGATATGATTTATATGATTATGATGCGATATGATTTTTGCGATTATGATGCGATGTTATGCGGTATGATTACGATTATGTGCGATTTGACTACATAAAACGATTTGTGATTATTTTACCCATTTGGTGTTACGTGATATTCAGGTTATGGGTACGCGTCAAATACATGATGGGTGGGATACTGGTATTTATTTACATGTCATATATCTGCTCACGAACATATTTTATGTTTTTTGATTACAACTCCTAATGACTCACTTTGCGTAAGCTGACACTTGGTTCTTTTGAAATGTGTCTTGTACTCGCCCAGGTGGCTTAGAGGTTGTGGTTCAGCGAGGAGGGTAGTATTAGTTGTGGTTTATATTTTGTTATCAACGAACAATCTGGTTATGTAAAATATTCATAACTTTAATTCATGAAGGATCTGTAATCGCCTCTATGGCGAAAACAACTATTTCCATTTATGATTTTTAAGACTTCCGCTGCATGTTTTTGTAAGTTTCTATAAATGGTGAAATTTTGAAAATCACGATGTTACACTTTATGTGATGACTAAGGGATATCTCAAAACTTCTCTGCTCCAAGAGCCCTACAACAAAATTGTGTAGCTGAAAGAAGAAACATAACATTAATTGAAGCTGCCAGAACCATGTTGTGTAAAAGTGGGTTATCTTTCAATTTGTAGGCTGAGGCTGTAAGTTGTGCATGTTTTACACATAACAAATCCCTAATTATAAAGAGGCACAACAAAACTACATATGAAGTGCTCAAGGGAAGGAAGCCAAGCATCAGTTTTCTACACATATTTGGATGTCAATGTTTCACTGTCAATCAAAAAGATCAGTTGCAAAAGTTTGCTCCAAAGGCTGATGAAGGAGTGTTTGTGGGTTACTCTGTGATCTCCAAAGCATACAGAGTATACAACCTCAGAACAAAATTCATAGAAGAATCCATCAAAGTAAGTTTTAATGAAAATGACTTTGTTGCTTATTGTTCTTCTAATCATGTTTCAAGGGGAAGAATTCAATGATCTTTTGCAAACTCGAGAGACTACTCCAGAGCAAGTTGATCCATCTCCACCAACTGCTCATGATTTAGATGAACCTGATCCCATTCAAACCTTTAGTCATGTACAACCAACATCATCCAATCCTATACCTCTACTAAATAATGTGGATAATGATTCAACATCCTTAGACTCTAATTCCATATCACACATTCCCTATTCAGTATAGACACCTACAGATTGTGAAAATGAAGTCATATCAGCTAATCAAACTGAAATCATTTCAACTAATGATTGTCAACATGTAACCTCATCTCCCTAAATCCAAACTCATCCCAACTCCCAAATAATCCAAAAAGACTTCAAAGACGATATATACCATCCTTATAATTTGGTGATAGGCAATATTGATGATCCAGTTAGAACAAGATCAAAGGCATGCAACATTTGTTTCTACTATGGATTTGTTTCTTTGATTGAACCAAAAAAGGTTGATGAAGCCATGAATGATCCGCACTGGGTGATAGCCATGCAAGAAGAGCTGGCATAGTTCAAAGGAAATAATGTATGGACTTTGGTACCCAAACCAAAGGATAAAACCATCATTGGAAGAAGGTGGGTCTTCAGAAAGAAACTAGATGAACATGGGAAGATCATCAGAAACAAAGCAAGGCTAGTGGCACAGGGGTATTGTTAAGAGGAAGGAATTGACTTTGATGAAACCTTTGCCCCTGTTGCAAGATTGGAAGCAAACAAGCTGTCTTCAAGAATTTCAAAGTATTCCAAATGGATGTGAAGAGTGCATTTCTGAATGAAGATCTGAAAGAAGAGGTGTATCTCAAACAACTTCCTGGTTTTGAGGAGTCAAGCTTACCAGATCATTTATTCTTTCTCAAAAAAGCTTTATATGGTCTTAAGCAAGCTCAAAGAGCCTCGTATAATACCCTCAATTCTTTTCTCATTAACAAAGGATTCACAAGAGGATACATTGATAGCACTTTGTTTATAAGGAAGTACAAAGGAGATGTGATACTTGTAAAGATTTATGTTGATGATACAATATTTGGGTCTACTAATTTGGAACTATATAAAAAGTTTTGTAAACTCATGTATGATACTTATCAGATAAGCATGATAGGTGAATTAAAATATTTTCTTGGTTTGCAAATTAAACAAGAGGTTGATGGTATTTTCATATATCAAACAAAGTACATTAATGATTTACTTAAAAAGTTTGATTTTGAAAATTGTTCCTCAATGAAAACACCCATGTCAACTGCTCATAAGCTAGGAAACGACACTGATGGAAAATCAGTGAACATTACTACCTATAGAGGAATGATTGGGTCACTTTTATACCTCACTACAAGTAGACCAGATATAATGTTTTTCAACATGTCTCTATGCAAGATATCAAGCAGATCCCAAGGAATCACATCTTGTTGCTATTAAAAGGATATTCAGATATCTCAAAGGAACTCCTAATCTTGGTCTTTGGTACCCCAAAGACTCTGATTTTGAGTTAGTTGGATACTCTGATTCTGATTTTGCAGGATGTACATTGGATAGAAAGTGTACTTCAGGTGGATGTCAACTTCCAAATGGAAGACTAACCAGTTGGTCTAGTAAGAAACAGAATTTAGTATCAACATCAACTTCAGAAGCAGAATACATTGCTATAGGAAGCTGTTGTGCTCAAATTTTGTGGTTACAAAATCAATTACTTGACTATGATATTGTCACACCCCACTAAAGCGGACACACGAGGTGTCACAGCTCAAGATATAATCGCACAAGGTATATAGACAATAACCATTATATTAACTTAACAAAAATAAATAGTTTGGGTAAAACATAATTAAAAGTTACATAACCGAATAATAATTAAATGACATAGTCTTGTACGATGCGTAAATAAAATAGATAGTGTTTTCATAAAATGTGACGATGAAGATGGAAATGCCACACATCATGCTTGTATGCATAAGGTACCTAACGATGATCACCTGAAAGTACGGGTAAAAGAAAGAAAACGGTCAACAACTAGAGTTGGTGAGTTCATAGGTTTTTAATATATGTACAAAATATCTTTAAATGAGAAAAGTTTAAATAATTGATGGAGGTTTTTGGAATAAAATAAAAGTATGCATGAATGATAGAAGATGTATTATATATTGCCCAATACATTGCACATGGTAGTAATATACTATGATGATTGGTGCTTGAGCCATTATCCAACCTAGCCGACAACCAATTGTCCATGATAAACCTAACGACTATATTAAATGACGTTAGTAGTGGTAAAGTACATCTATAGTTAGTCAACCATAAATGGGAGACGTCGGAATCTCCAAATAGCGCTACTTACAAATACCATCGGCTCACTAGCGGAGTTAAGGGATAATGTCCAACGAAAGGGCCTTACAAGGATCACCCAAGCACATCAAAGAAAAATACCATAAGTCCTCAAAATAATATTTGAAATAAATAAGAAGATAGGCAATAACTTTTCATGAAATATATACACATGCTTTCACCCCAAAATAATATGAAATACGGTAAAAAGGGGCTACCATACTCACTCGGTATGCAAAGGTGTTCACTCGTAAGGATTTCTTGTTCCTACCGAAGCTCCTTTCCTAATATAAGAGGTATGTAGCTCTATTAGACTTATTTTATTTATTATTTTGTATTATTTATTTGTTGTTAACTTATTTATTAAATAGTTAAAGGTTGTCTCTATTTTTCCATAAATCATAAGTGTTCACTGGAATTTTTCAGTTCTTTAAGTTGAACTTTAAAAATTAAAAACTGTGTTTTAGGTGTCATATTAAGGCTTGATATATCTTAATACATGTTTCTAGAATGTCCAGTGAAAATATAGGAATTTATAATCCATGTTTAATATTTTTAATAATTAAAAGTGTATAAGATGTCCACTGATCAGTGTCTGGATGACATATTGTTACTAAAACGTCTGTTTAGGGCCCATACGACATCGTTTTTACCTGATTCAAAATGGGAATTAACCATGGTTCAAGGATGAAACTTTTAAAAAAAACCTAGGCGTATTTTGACCCAAGAATGAGTAAGTTACACGCGTTTAAAGTGTACCCTTCTAAATCTGTCAGATTTCCAGATTCAACATACGGGTCTTTTTAAATATGTTTGAAGGATCAACCGTTGATGAAAATTAGTGAATCCAGGTTTAAATGAAAGGTAACACTTTCAACTAAGATTAGTAAAAAGAATCAACTGATTTTGATACCTAGAACTCCATATATATCAAAAATAAATGGGGAGTTCTAACATCAGAATCTACCAGATTCTTATTCTTTTTGTTTATGGGACATAACTTTAATATAACATGTTTATATTCATGAATAATCATATTGTATGAGTATAAGCTTTGATAATCCATGTGTTCTTACAACAATGGTAGGATGATACATATTTTATGTGTTCCTTACAAGATTTGTTAAGATGAAACACATGCATGATCAAAGTCTTATTTTCTTGATTTTTAGTTGATTAAGTTCCATACAACAATGGTAGGATGATGGACATTTCATGCGCTCCTTACAACATTGGTAGGATGTTTATATTTACATGATATATATATATAAAGGAAATAAGATGAACAACAAAGAAGATAAATAAAAGAAAGAAGAAAGAAGAAAAGTAGAAGAGTAGAAGAGTAGAGTTGAGTGGTATATGATTATCTTACCAACTCTTGCCTTTGATTTGGTGTTGGATCTTCACAAGATGAACAATTCTTGTTGTTCTTAGGAGATTTTTGGTGGTGAAAGAGAAGAGAGAAAAGAGAAGAGATTGAGTGTGGTGGTAAAGGAAATGATGAGGAGAGTAAAGGGGGTTATATAGAGTATGGGGGAGATCAAGAGGTTGGGAAGAGAAGGAAATCAAGAGAATTATGAGGGGGGGGGGGATTTTCTTTTATTTTATTTTTGAATAATTAAGTGTAATTTGTTTAAATAAATTTTGTATAATTGGTGATTTTGTTTAAATCTTTTAATTACAAAGTTTTAATTACTTTTATGAGTTTATTTTTATATGTTTTATATTTTAACTTATTTATATTTATTATGATTTATTTAATTATTTTTATTGATATTATTTTTATTATTGTACATGATTTGTAATTCTTGACTTTTAATAATTCGATTTTTCGAGCTCCGGAAGGTTCTAACCATATAGGCGGGATTTCTATGAAATCTAATATTATTATGGATGTATTTAAATCATAAATACTATTTTTAGTCATACTAGGCTTAAAAATTAGAATTTCTAATGGCTAAACTGGGAAATTTGTTGCCTAATGTCACAGTCTCCCCTGATTAGAAGAATTTTGTCCCGAAATTAATCGTTGACGTCGTGGACTTGCTTTTTGGCGAAGAGGTGCAGATATTTGAGTTTCATATAATCCTCTCACTCACAAGTGTATTCAAGCCCGTGCCTTGAGTTCCAACGAATTTTTAAGATGGGGATCTTGCTTCTCCTTAGTCTTTTGACCTCCCGGTCAAGGATTTCGATTGGTTCTTCTACAAAGTGCAACCGGTCATCAACTTGCATATCTTTTAAGGGTGAGACTAAGGTTTCCTCCGTTTGGAATTTCTTTAAATTCGACACATGGAACGTGTCATGGATGGCGCTCAATTCTTGTGGCAGTTTTAGCTTGTAGGCTACCGGTCCAATCCTTTCGATTATCTCGAATGGCCCAACGTACCTGGGACTTAATTTGTTCTTTTTCCCAAAACGCACTATCCCTTTCCAAGGTGATATCTTTAGTAGAACTTTATCGCCAACTTGAAACTCTAGGGGTTTCCTGCGATTGTCGGCGTAGCTCTTTTGTCGGTCCCTAGCGGTTTTGAGCCTTTCCCTGATAATCTTTATCTTATCAGTGGTTTCCTATATGACGTCTGGTCTGGATAATTGTCGGTCTCTGATTTCCAACCAGCTGAGCGAGGATCTACATTTGCGTCCGTACAATGCTTCATAAGGTGCACATTGGATACTGGTGTGATAACTATTATTGTATGAAAATTCAACCAGTGGCAAATGCGAGTCCCAGCTCCCACCAAAATCTAACACACAAGCACATAACATATCTTCCAGCGTTTGAATAGTCCTTTCCGATTGACTGCCTGTTTGGGGGTGGTAAGAGGTGCTTAAATTGACTCACGTTCCCAGTGTTTTCTGAAGTGATTGCCAAAATCGGGAAGTGAAGCGACTATCCCTATCCGAGATGATAGAGATGGGCACTCCATGACGCATGACGATCTCGTTGATGTAGATTCGTTCCAGCTTTTCCATCTTGTAATCTTCACGAATGGGTAGGAAATGTGCTGACTTTGTAAGCCGGTCTACTACTACCCAGATGGAATCGTACCCTTTAGTGGATCGGGGTAACTTAGTCACAAAATCCATAGTTATCTGTTCCCATTTCCATTCCGGGATTTCCGGTTGCTGTAGTAATCCAGAGGGTTTCTGGTGTTCTGCCTTAATTCTTGCACAAGTCAAACATTTCCCCACGTATAGGGCGACATCCTTCTTCATTCCGGGCCACCAATAGTATTCCTTCAAATCCTTGTACATTTTATCGTCTCCGGGATGAATAGAATACTTAGACTTATGTGCCTCATCCAATATCGTTAACCGAATGTTATTCGCCTTGGGTATCCAAACCTTCTTTTCGAAGTAACGTACTCCATCAGTTCCAATTTCGAATCTGTGCTCCAAATGACGGAGGTTTTCCACTTTTAGGTTTTCTGCTTTTAATGCTTGCTTCCGAACTTCAAGGATCCTTCCTTTCAGACTTGTTTGCACAACAACTCCTAATGCTCGTACTCGCGTTGGTTTTACTCTTTCCTTCCTACTCAACACATCGGCTACCACATTGGCCTTGCCTGGGTGATATTTGATTTCGCAATCATAATCATTGAGTAGTTCTACCCATCGCCTTTGTCTCATATTGAGCATCTTTTGATCAAAAATATGCTGGAGACTCTTATGGTCGGTGTAGACGGTACACTTGGTGCCATATAAATAGTGTCTCCATATTTTGAGTGCAAACACTACCGCTCCTAACTCCAAATCATGAGTAGTGTAGTTTTTCTCATGAACCTTCGATTATCTTCAAGCGTAGGCGATAACTTTGTCTTTTTGCATTAAAATACATCCCAACCCTTGGTGTGATGCGTCACAATAGACCACAAAGTTTTCTGTTCCAGTTAGCAATGACAAGATAGGTGCGTTGCATAGCTTCTGCTTTAAGGTTTGAAAGGCTTCTTCTTACTTATCTCCCCAAATGAATTTATTATCCTTCTGAGTCAGGGTCGTTAATGGTTGAGCCACACGTTAAAAGTTTTCGATGAATCGCCTATAATTTCCTGCCAAACCAAGAAATTGTCGAATCTCAGTTGGCGTCTTTGGTGCTTCTGACTTTTTGATTGCCTCGATCTTTGCTGGATCGACATGAATTCCATTTGAATTAACTACGTGACCAAGGAAGTGTACTTCTCGGATCCAAAATTCACACTTGGAGAATTTGGCATACAACTTCTGGTCCTTGAGTAGTGTTAAGATTAATTTCAAATGCTGCTCATGATCTTCCTTGCTTCGTGAATAGATGAGAATGTCGTCTATGAACACTATAGCAAACTTATCTAAATATGGTCTACAGACCCTATTCATTAAGTCCATAAATACTGCTGGAGCGTTAGTCAACCCAAAAGGCATAACTAAGATCTCATAATGTCCATAGCGGTTTCTACAGGCGGTCTTGGGGACGTCTTCTTCGCGAACTCTCAATTGGTGATATCCCGAGCGAAGATCGATTTTTGAAAAATATCGGGTGCCTTCAAGTTGGTCGAACAGATCATCGATTCGAGGGAGAGGGTATCGGTTCTTGATAGTTAACTTGTTGAGTTCCCAATAGTCGATACACATTCGTAGCGACCCGTCCTTTTTGACAAAAAGAACTGGGGCTCCCCATGGAGATGAACTTGGTTGAATGAAACCTTTATCGAGTAGTTCTTGCAATTGTGCCGATAGCTCTTGCATTTTTGATGGGGCCAGTCGATATGGTGCTTTCGCCACGGGAGCTGCTCCAAGGACTAGATCGATATGGAATTCGACTTGCCGATTCAGGGGTAATCCTGGCAAATCTTCCGGAAATACTTCAAGAAAGTCTCGTACGACGAGAATTTCTTGAATGTTTTTCTCACAGGTTTTCTTATTGATTATATGTGCTAGGAATGCCTCGTTTCCTTTCTTTAAGCATTTTCTCATCTTGATGGATGAGATTATCTTGAAATCCCTTCCGGATTTTTCTCCATACACATTAAGTCTCTCACCATCGGGCGTCGGAATTCGGACGATCTTTTCGAAGCAACAGATTTCCGCTCAATGGCTAGAAAGCCAATCCATCCCAACAACTATGTCGAAACTTCCCATTTCAAGTGGGATTAAATCTATGGTATACGTTTTATCGGCTAAGCCCAAGGTACAACGAGGGATTATGTCCTTAACGCTAGTTTTCTGACCGTTAGCAAATTCAATGGTGTAAGGCTCTTTCATTTCTATGGTTTTTAGATTTAGTCTTAACTTAAATCTTAATGATATGAAGCTTTTATCGGCCCCTAAATCAAATAGTACTGATTCATAATAACCGTTTATAGGAAACGTACCTGTAACGACATCGGGGTTTTGTCTAGCTTCATTTTCTCCAATCTCAAACACCCTGCCTCGTGCTTGATTTCCTTGGTTACTTTGGCTTGCAGGACGTGCTTGATTATAATTAGACGCTTGAGTTGGCCGCGAGCAGATGGTGCCATGGTGCTCCAGACTTCCACACTTAAAGCATGGCTTTACTCGGCAAGTTTTGCTGAGGTGTCCTAGCCGCTTACATCTAAAGCACACCATACACTTCCCTTCGTGGTGCTTGTGGCACTTGTCCCATTTGGGGTAGGATCTCCATCCTTTATCGGCTGCTTGCGTCAGCTCCGAAGTTTCTAGCCCTTTTGTGAGTCCTAGCAGCTTCTCCACCGGATGGATTCCTTGGCACCTCCTCAAGCTTCCTCTTACCCTTTTCCTTGTCGCTCCCAAGCGATCCCGAACGGATAGCATTGTGGGTAAGTCTTGTAGCTAGATTTACCGCACTTTGGGATGTGTTGGGGTTTGCAGCCGTGACATTTGCCCGGAACTCAAGGGCTACACCCTAAATTTATCTATCGATACGGTTTTTTTCCGGCGTCACCAAGTGCGGCACCAGCTTGGCCAAATCATAAAATCAGGTGGTGTAGGAGTTGATGTCGCCCCCGATCATTTCATGATTGCACAGTCGGCTTCCAGCTTTTGAATTTCCCTCTTCGAGCAAAATTCGTCCCTTAATAGCCTGAGGAATGCACCCCAGGTGAGTTGGTGCGTGGCATTTCTTCCAAGCGTTTGCACTTAGATATTCCACCACGATAGGGCTCGCCCTTGCAAAAGACATGCTGCAAACTCCACCTTGTTTGCTTCCGTACATTTACTGATACTAAGGACTGATTCCGTGCTTTCAATCCAGTTTAGTAGACCCACGCCTCCTTCCGTTCCAAAGAATTCTTTAGGGTTGCAGGCCCTAAAGTTTTTGTAGTTTCAATCTTGGGTTGGGGTTAGTGCTCCTTAGTTTGTTTGAAGCCGCTCAACTTGGCTAACTATGTTGGGTAATGTTGCAATCACTTGTTCCATGACAAGTTGATCTAACTCGGGGTTTGCTCTTCGTGGAGGCATCGTTCTAGAGCATAATCACACGACGATTTTTAGTCACTCACTCTAAACAGTTTTATCATCCTACTCTACGTGTAACGTGTTTAATTCATTCATGGCATTAAATATGACTAATAGTACGAGATTTAATTAAATAATCAATCATTCACTTGGCACAAAATAATTACCAAAATCGGCTCTTTAAAAGATGGCATATATATTAATAGAGTGTTAATAATAGCCATACAATCATACATCCTTTAAACCAACATAGGATGTTTTAGTTCATAATCAACAAAAAAAAGACATTAAAACCCAAAGTAAGTCCACTCCAACCCATCTAGCGCCCAAATCCAATGTAAGCTAGCCCCACTAATATCATCAACACAACCCCTGAAACTAGGCATGTATGCACTAGCCTAATTAGTCTTCGGGCTTCTTGAGCCGCCTCTAAGGCTTGCATTGCGTGATGGTGGTTAAGGTCCGCCATGTCTAAGCACGAACTAACCATGTAGGTCTCGTAATCTAACATGCCTCTCATGTTATATAGCTCCAGAGACATGTGGTGGAATCTCCTCTTTTCCTCGTTGGTCATCCCGGATGAAGGTATCATCGGGATTCCCGTGAGGATGGGGGCTCTTACCGGCTCGTTCACCTGCCGGGAAGGTTCTCCCATGGTAGGCTGGGGTGGTGCTACGGTTGCTCGTACTGGAATGGCCACCCTCTTTCGGGCAGTTTGTCTAACCCGAGGCCCGGTTGTTCCGGGGTTTGGGTTTTGGTTTGGTTGGGAGGAGGGAATGTCAAAGATCCTTACGGGTCTACGTAGGGGTTCTAAGAACCCTTCAGGCAGCTGGTATTGCGGGGATTGGTTACTATCGGTTTGAATAGACTTATACACTAAATTTATAACTTAAATTGTCTATATATGAATGTTATGCTCATGCACACACACAATGATCATGATCTAGAAAGAAAATAAATAAAATTTTGCTTCTAAGTATATTTTTATTATAACTAACCTAAGTGCCATATCGTACATAGCTAAATTAGACATAGGTGATCAAGCTTTGTCTAATTGAGGTATAACAATGTGGTACTCAACTTAATTATATTATCAATACACTTGATGTATTTTAAACAAAATTATTTTGAAAATATTTTTATAAACCTTTGGTTATATTTGGTGCTTTCCCCCCATAAGGAAAACAACATTTTCTATAACCTTAGGCTCTGATACCAAATCTGTGACACCCCGCTAAAGCGGAAACACGAGGTGTCACAGCTCAAGATATCATCGCACAAGGTATATAGACAATAACCATTATATTAACTTAACAAAAATAAATAGTTCGGGTAAAACATAAATAAAAGTTACATAACCAAATAATAATTAAATGACATAGTCTTGTACGATGCGTAAATAAAATAGATAGTGTTTAATAAAATGTGACGATGAAGATGGAAATGCCACACATCATGCTTGTATGCATAAGGTACCAAACGACGATCACCTGAAAGCACGGGTAAAAGAAAGAAAACTGTCAACTACTAGAGTTGGTGAGTTCATAGGTTTTTAATATATGCACAAAATATCTTTTAAATGAGAAAAGTTTAAATAATTGATGGAGGTTTCTGGAATAAAATAAAAGTATGCATGAATGATAGAAGATGTATTATATATTGCCCAATGCGTTGCACATGATAGTAATATACTATGATGATTGGTGCTAGAGCCATTATCCAACCTAGCCGACAACCAATTGCACATGATAAATCTAACGCCTATATTAAATGACGTTAGTAGTGGTAAAGTACATCTATAGTTCGTCAACCATAAATGGGAGACATCGGAATCTCCAAATAGCGCTACTTACAAATACCATCGGCTCACTAGCGGAGTTAAGGGATAATGTCCAACGAAAGGGCCTTACAACGATCTCCCAAGCTCATCAAAGAATAATACTATAAGTGCTAAAAATAATATTTGAAATAAATAAGAAGATAGGCATTAAACTTTTCATGAAATATATACACATGCTTTCACCCCAAAATAATATGAAATACGGTAAAAAGGGGCTACGATACTCACTCGGTATGCAAAGGTGTTCACTCGTAAGTATTTCTTGTTCCTACCGAAGCTCCTTTCCTAATATAAGAGGTATGTAGCTCTATTAGACTTATTTTATTTATTATTTTGTATTATTTATTTTTTGTTAACTTATTTATTAAATAGTTAAAGGTTGTCTCTATTTTTCAATAAATCATAAGTGTTCACTGGAATTTTTTAGTTCTTTAAGTTGAATTTTAAAAATTAAAAAATGTGTTTTAGGGGTCATATTAAGGCTTGATATTTTAATATAATTTTAATACATATTTCTAGAATGTCCAGTGAAAATATAGGAATTTATAATCCATGTTTAATATTTTTAATAATTAAAAGTGTATAAGATGTCCACTAATTAGTGGTTGGATGACATGTTGTTACTAAAACGTCTGTTTAGGGCCCATACGACCTCTTTCTTACCTGATTCAAAATGGGAATTAACCATGGTTCAAGGATGAAACTTTAAAAAAAAACTAGGCATATTTTGACCGAAGAATGAGTAAGTTACACGCGTTTAAAGTGTACCCTTCTAAATCTGTCAGATTTCCAGATTCAACATATGGGTCTTTTTAAATATGTTTGAAGGATCAACCGTTGATGAAAATTAGTGAATCCAGGTTTAAATGAAAGGTAACACTTTAAATAAATGGAGAGTTCTAGCATCAGAATCTGCTACATTGTTATTCTTTTTGTTTAAGGGACATAACTTTAATATAACATGTTTATATTCATGAATAATCATATTGTATGAGTATAAGCTTTGATAATCCATTGGTTCTTACAACAATGGTAGGATGATACACATTTTATGTGTTCCTTACAACATTTGTTAAGATGAAACACATGCATGATCAAAGTCTTATTTTCTTGATTTTTAGTTGATTAAGTTCCATACAACAATGGTAGGATGATGCACATTTCATGTGCTCCTTACAACATTGGTAGGATGTTTATATTTACATGATATATATATAAAGGAAATAAGATGAACAACAAAGAAGATAAATAAAAGAAAGAAGAAAGAAGAAAAGTAGAAGAGTAGAAGAGTAGAGTTGAGTGGTATATGATTATCTTACCAACTCTTGCCTTTGATTTGGTGTTGGATCTTCACAAGATGAACAATTCTTGTTGTTCTTAGGAGATTTTTGGTGGTGAAAGAGAAGAGAGAAAAGAGAAGAGATTGAGTGTGGTGGTAAAGGAAATGATGAGGAGAGTAAAGGGGGTTATATAGAGTATGGGGGAGATCAAGAGGTGTTTCTTGGGATGAGAAGGAAATCAAGAGAATTATGAGGGGGGGGGGGGATTTTCTTTTAATTTTTTTTTTAATAATTAAGTGTAATTTGTTTAAATAAATTCTGTATAATTGGTGATTTTGTTTAAATCTTTTAATTACAAAGTTTTAATTACTTTTATGAGTTTATTTTTATATGTTTTATATTTTAACTTATTTATATTTATTATGATTTATTTAATTATTTTTATTGATATTATTTTTATTATTGTACATGATTTGTAATTCTTGACTTTTAATAATTCGATTTTTCGAGCTCCGGAAGGTTCTAATCATATAGGCGGGATTTCTATGAAATTTAATATTATTATGGATGTATTTAAATCATAAATACTATTTTTAGTCATACTAGGCTTAAAATTTTGAATTTCTAATGGCTAACCTAGGAAATTTGTTGCCGAATGTCACAGATATGAAGTTTGAAGACCCCCAAATTCTGTGTGACAATACAAGTGCAATCTCCATCTCAAATAATCCAGTCAGCATTCAAAGACAAAGCATATTGAAATCAGACATCATTTCTTAAGAGATAATGTGTAGAAGAAGAAAGTATCCTTGCACTACATCAACACTATTTGCAACTTGCAGATTTGTTCACCAACCCATTGGATGAAGCAAGGTTCAAGTTCCTAATATAATGTCTTACTTATCTAAGCATCTCCAAGCCTTACTGATACTGAGAAAGCTAAGTAAAATTGCTCAGCTGATACCTATTAGCTGATCAAAATCACTCAGTTGATCATTATCAGCTAAGGAGGATATGCTCAGCTAAGCAATCCTATTAGCTGATGTAGCTAAAATTCTCACTATCAGCTGATACTTTTCTATCAGCTGATGTCTCTCAAGTGATACTTTTCATTACTCAGCTGATGAATCAACACTTGTTTAATTTTCTCTTTTTCTGCTTAGTTAATGCTTTTTACCCCTAGGTATTTACTCCGTCTTTCAGATGTCATTTAATAGCTTATTAATGTGTTTTCCGTTAGAATTTTTGTTAGTTTTTAACTATCTCTTTTATTCCCACTTCATAAATATCCCATTCCCTCTTTCATTTCTCTTTACCTATTCAAAATCTCAAAAACCTCTCTCTCGCACTAAAAAGCTCTAACCTAAAATTCTCTCTCCCTTCCTCTTCCAAAAAACTAACTGTTCATCATCCCTACCAAATGGAAACTTACATTCATGAACCTGAAGTTACCCCCGGTGAAAATGTCGCTCAAAACAAACCCATGAACATCACCCCAAACAATATACTACTCTGCACTTCGATCCCTACTTCCCGTGAAAACTAAGGTTACGAACCAATGGTTGAGTTTCTTTTAGCACATCCTCTATTTGATTACCTTACTACAGACCCTCACTACATCTTTCTCAACATCATTGGATAGATGTGGTATTTTGCCTCAATTAACCTAAACGACAATTCCATCCATTGTAGCTTAGCCCAAGGCAACTATCACTTGCAAATCACCCCTAAAACTATTCGAGAAGCCATCGGAATACCCAACTTTGCCCTTTTACTGCCTTCCATACAGTTCTTCAAATAGTAGGCTATAATGAGCCTATTGTGCCTGGGCAAGTAAAAGTATATGCACTGGCGCATCCACGGAAGCACCTTGCAAACATTGTTATACGTTGTTTTGGCCCTAAATCCGGCAGTCACAACCTGATCAACCAAACCGAGCTCCTTGTGCTTTATGCCCTAGTCTTTGGGATCAACATCGATTTTGCTCGGATCATATTCTCTGATCTTATTGACAAGATCACCCAGAGCACAAACAAGAATTCCTCAAGGTCACAAGTTCCATATATCAGATTCTTGAGTATGATTTCTATGAGGGAAATTTGAGAAAATGATATTGTGGGCCTAAATGAACATCTAGACGGTATACCCGTACCTGCCATGGGAGAAAAAGTCTTTCATTTTCTAAGAGCATACAGGGGTCCTACTATCACTCCCCAAATGCAAGAGTTTATCAATGCTGTTATTGAGGCAAATGTAGATGATAAGGATGATGGTGAAAATGATAATGATGATGATGGTGATCATGGTGATAGTAATGATGATGATGATGGTGGTGATATTGGTTTTGCTCCTCTCAGTCCATTTGTCACAAGTTCCCTTGGTGATGTTGCTGTGTTTGATCAACCAGAACATGAAGTATCGGATCAACTGCTTGAACTAATTGACAGAAGCAGGCACATCATATCCCAAGGTATTGAAGATTCTGACTCCACCTCTGAGGACATTGAAATGGTAGTCCCAACCTTCGATAGCCAATCCTCATCTCCAGTCCAAACACCCATGCAAAACCCAAGCTCTAGTGAACCTCCAGTGGTTACTAGTTCTACTCCTCCTCGTAGCCCTCTATATACAAGGTCAACAGAGGATGCTCATCTTGAGCCCTTTAGAGGGGGAGCACTTGGATGTTGCACACCTTAAGCCAGTGGATGCATCCTCACAACAGGATGTATCAGTAAATATGAGATTTAAACTGCTATCTAAGACATCCTCCCAATAGTATGTGTCTATCCCTGTTATGAGTCAACCTATACCATCTACATTCTCCCAATAGAATGTGGATCAAATAAGGGATACCCTACTACTAAGTGCATCCCACACTCAATTCACTTTTCTTGCACCTCTAATCAATTCTATTCTTACACAAGCACAATCTGTCAATGCTAGTGGTACAAACCACCGATTGGTGTAGGGTTGAAATCTCTTTCCCAATGGATTTGAGCTTATACACCAAGACTCAAATGAGGGAACCCAATCCTCACCCAATTTCATGGAACCTTTACCTACTCATTTCCCATCTCAAACTCCCACCTCAACTACCTCCTCTTCTAATCCTAACCTTACCATTCTTCAAACCAATAACCATTACCTAGACCACCTAACTCACACCTTCAATTCCCCTGCATGTATTCCACCTTCTACTAACCCCACTCCCCTTCTAGCCAAAACTGACCATCTATCCACCCTTATTACCTCTCAACCATCAACTCCCATCTTACCTACATCTACCATTTCTTCCCTAAACCAAATCATCTCCAACATTCTTACCCAAATCAACCTCATTAAACCTGTTAACCCTAACATTTCTGTAACCATCTCTGAGGAACTTTATCCTCTGCTTTCATTCCTCAAAGACATCCTTGATGACATTGAATCTCTAACAGAACAAAGCCATACGAGTCATCTCTCATTGTGGAAAGCCATTATAGATCTCAAAGATGACCTTCACCACAAACTCTCTAAATCCTCTACCACTCCTTCCTCTGCAATGCACCCACCCCTGCCCCCATCTCCTAAACCTACAGCAAGTGACTCCCCTCCTCTTTTTGATGATGCCAAAAAGGGGGAGAAATCTTTATGTTCAAACTGAAGGGAGGATGATTCTACATCAGAGGAAATTGATGCTGCCTACAATGAAACTGTGACCAAAATTTTGTAGCAGGAAGCACCTAAAGCAACAGCTTCCCCAGCTCCTAAAAGAAAAGCAACTGCTGAAGGGGAGCAAAGATTTCCCAAAAGGTTTAAAACCATGGCAAAGAAGTCAAAGTCTAAAAAGAAGAAAGTAGCTGAGGGTTGCTCTCCAACCATTGATATTGAGTTTGATTCTGATTATGAGGATGATACTCCAATCTCTGTCATCCTTAGAAGAAGAAGACAAAGTCCAAAACCTACCCCTGCTCCATTAGTCCAACCAACTCCATCAGTCCAAGTGCCTTCAACCTCTACTCCCAAAGATAAAGGGAAACGAAAATGTCAGATAAGCACATTGAAGAGGAAGAGAAAAGAAAAAGAGATCTTGTTTTGAAAGAACAAGAGGAAAGGGAGAATGCCCAAATGGCTCAAGCCTTGGGTGTTCTAGTGGAGGAATGTACCAAGCCAAGAAGCTAGGAAACATCAAAGTCAAACTGCTGCTCAAACCAAATTGGCAAGGGAGAAATGTCAAGCTAAATTACTCAAGGCTAGATCTTATGCAGATGCAATCAAAACCCTCCTCAGCCTTAATCTATCAGCTCCTTGAAATCTAAGTCAACAAAGGATCAAAAGCTTCAGAGAAATAATCACCATAATCGGAAATACAATTAAGCCAGCCCCAATCACAAAAGATTTTGTCCATAAAGGTGATGGTGATCCATATCTCAAAGCTATAAGGCAGAACAACTTCAACAACTGTGCAGTTGTATCATATGAGAGATGTCATGTTTATGGGTTCACTAAGTTAGTTTAGATCCACTACCATCTCTACAAATCCAAGAGCAAATTAAAAGTTCAATTTATCCAAAAGATTCAAGCCTGGATTGCTCTAGCTGTGTCACAAAATGCCTTCACAAAAGATGACTACTACATGCATGTGTGCAAAGTTGATTCTATGCATAAGAAAGGTTTAAAGCCTTTTAAACCATTTGAGCTTATAGAGGTACTACCCGAACATGAATATCTATATAACTTTGAGGGTCTCTGTAACACCACAATTTCAGAGTAAAAATTTTGACTTTTAAAAACCTAATTTCAAACATATTTAAGTAATTAACAAATCAGCGGAAGTCTTAAAACATTTTCTTTATTTACAAACGGGTGTTACCAACAATAACACCGACCGACCATCATACCTGCAATAAGCAACGAATGTCCCAGCACAATAAAAACACACCCATGCCCGGCTAAGCAAACATCTGCAAAAACATTCATATACACTCGGAGGGGGTTTAGCTTTAAAAGCTAGTGAATACAAACTTAACCCTAAGCATCATGCAGCACATAGGGCATCATATTCTTCACATCATCACAAGCATGGCAACCTGGCAACATAGATACATGTAACACCCGAAGTTCGAAATTTTGTAAATTAATAAATAATCAAGTATTACAGTTTGGTGATTTCCTAATTGAGATTACGAGGTGTTTAGAAACTTGAGGGGTTAAAGTTGTCATTTTTTAAACTAGAGAAGTAGAGGGAACATTTGTGCCAATTCCTAAGGTTATATCTATATATAGCCAACTTTGACCATTTGAAAGTCAAAGTCTTCATTTCCACAAACCAACTCACATATATATTTGAGCAGCAAGTTTTCTCTCCTGATTTTGATCAAGAACAGTAGAAACAAGGTGAAACAATTAAGCCTAACAATTATACAAGCTTGAGGTAAGGATCTTGAACTATGTTCTTGAAGTTTTGTGGGTTTTTAAGGTGATTCATGGTGAATCAAAAATTTAATCATGTTTATGTTGTTATTACTTGTTTAGAAGTTGTTTGGGGTGTAGGAAAACATCCCAAAATCATTAGAATGAATTAAGAGTGAGTTTTTTTGGTGTTTTGGTCTAAAAAATAGTGTTCTGCCCGATTTTCTGGTGCAGACCAGGGGAGGCATGGGCGTGCATGTGGAGGGTACGGGCGTGCCTAACTCCCAGTGGCAAAACCTAGTTCAAATGGTACTTCCCGTGCTTTTTGACTGAGGAACGGGCGTGCTTGAGAAAGACATGGGCGTGCGTGAGGGGAAGGCACAACCATGCCTAGAACAGGCACAGCCATGCCTGGGGATGGCACAGCCATGCCTAGGGTGTGCCATGCCCCTGTTCAGTTATTAAGTTTAGTAGTTAAATGTTTTTGACATATAATTGGTATTAATTCATGTTGAGACTTGTCATTGACGCGTTCACTAGATTATTATCGATTATAGACTATCATATAACATTACTAATCACAAGGTGAGTCTTCTAGACTACACTTCATATTAGCAGCATGTGTGATATCATATCAGATTACTAACATGTAATGTTATTAGTATGTGTATATAAGCATACTGCTATGTGTAGTAAGGCTGAGATGTGGTATAGTACTGTGACCTATGTTGCTGCCTTGGGTCTAGAACCAGAGGCTAGCATTGATTGCCAGACATACGTGTATTATCTTCATATGATTCTATACGTGTGTGTATATGATGTTTAGTCTGGTTTACTCACTAAACTCTCATAGCTTATCAGATACTATTTTTAAAATGTTTTGTAGGTTTTAGCAAAGACAAGGGCAAAGCTTCGGTTTAACTATATTTTGATAAACTCTTTGAAACACTTAACGTCTGGTTTGTAAACATCAAGTTTTTAGTATTAAACTTGTGACAGTATTACGTGATTATCTTTTGATACATCAGATTTCCGTATAGTTTACGCTTCCGCTTTTAAGAAAAACTTTCAGAGGTGAATATTCAGATGTGGTTTTATTGAAAATATCAGTTTTATTAAATTGGGGCGTTACAACTTGGTATCAGAGCCACGGTTTGAGGGATCTGACTGTGTCCCTTACAATGTCTGGACTTAAACCATGGTTCTGCGGATTTTATCAAACTAGAGGCTTGCATCTTGGTGAGTATACTAGCAATTATATTGATTATGTATTATATGAGCATTATGTGTAAGTACATAATGTGTTCAGGACATATATGATATATGTGTATACAACTGTTAAGAGTTGGTTTTATATGTGCAATCATGATGAATTAAATTGTTATATGAATACATGATATAATTAATTAGTGATACATGGCCTAAGCCGGTGAATCGGGACTTTTTATGATAAAGTTAAGATCGAACGTGTGTAATGTGTTCAGAATAATATAAGAGCTCATATTATTACAAACACATGATACATGTTGGAACTTAATGAAATCATGAGTAATCATGTGAATCAGGTGAGGGGTACTTGTAAAGGTAGTACAGCTAGGAATATATATATATATATATATAATGCCTTAGTATATATAGAAATACTTTGGATCTAATGATGGGTGTACTAATAACTGTTTGTTATAGGGGATAGTGTGGTAAAGCTTCCCATTGTCTTAATGCTTTATATATACTAGCAGAATGGTAAACACAAGAGGTTCAAAAGTAGTGTATAACCCTAAGGGTGATTATAGTCACATACTCGAAAGGATAAAAATCAGTATCACAAGTGAATGTATCCTTATAAGATATAGTATGAGAGGGTGTATGAGCCCCAAATTTAAGGTTATTAAGTATGAGAATCTACACTTGGAAAATTCAATGCAGAAAACTTAGTAAAGTGATGAGGTAGAGTATATGCTATATATTATTGTACGAGTTGTAGAACAAATAAGTGATCAGAAAAGAGCTAGTATCAAGATTAACTATAAAAGGATAAAGGGTTAATTATTAACCCCAAGTAATTATTCGGGGGTATCAAAGGGTTGCATGTTCATGGAATTTCCGCGTGTCAACCATCAATATATTACATGTTAACAAATCGATTGTCAGCCATAAGTAGATTTCAAAGATCCAGAGTGCATTTCATATGTGTATGTATGCACCTGAGAATAAAGTGAAATATGCAAGACATGTCATATGAGTAACGCAACAAAAGATTGGTGCGATACAGAGGAGTTACAGACAAATTGAGCGTATGATTTGAGAAGAGATTAAAGAAATTATAATCGGGCAGTTTGTGCCATAGTAAATGAAAAGTAGGAGTTAGAGAGACAGAAAAGAAAGAAAATGTTAGAGAAAGTTATATCGATGTTTAAGAAAACAAGAATGGAGATTTGAAAGAAGAAAGTGATGCAAAATACCTACCCTATCTGTTCAACATGCAAGAGACATCATATGGGGAATGCAGGCTTGATTCCCCAACCTATTAAATATGAGAACCCGGTCATATGAATAAGAAATTCGAGAACCCAATAAAGTGAATATATTAATAACCAAAATTGAGAGCTTCCAAACTACAACAGAGGAAGCTAGAACAGAATCAAGTATTGTTACAGTAAGACCAGATGTGTATAAGTATAAGATGACAGAAATGAATACAATAAAATTCCGTAGTGAATTTGTACCTATGAATATGAGGGAGTTTAAAATAGTAATTAGAATAGACTGGATTGGTTATAACCAGACTACAGTATTGTGTGAACGGAAAGTGATATGAGTTCGTATCCCAAGTAAGGAAGAACTAATTATATGTGTTCATATCAAAACCAGAAAGTCATATGGGTGGTTAGTTTCTAGAAATAGGAAGTATCTTCAATATGAGTACACTACTTCCTTAGTTTATGTTATGAGTATTAGCTAGAAAAGAAACAAATGAGTTTAAATGAGGTGAAAATAGTATGTGAGTATCTTGATGTGTAAAACGAGGAATTACCAAGGTTACCGCTAGACAAACAAATTGTGTTTAGAATTGATGTGGTCTTGAAAGCTTCACTGATTGCGAGGGCTTCGTACAGACTTGCTCCTTCAGAAATATATGAACTATTGAAACAACTCCAAGAATTTCTAAATGAGGGGAGGTTTATTAGACCCGGTAGTTTTTCATTAGGTGTATCTATACTATGTGTGGAAAAGAAGGATGATACCTTTTATATGTGTATTAATTATTGAGAGTATAATAAAGTGATCATCAAGAATATATATTCGTCGATCAGAGTATGTGAATTACTTGATCAGTTATAATGGCGTAAATTGGTTCTAAAGCTGATTCAAGGTCGGATTATCATTAGCCTAAGATCAGAATAGATGACATTCCTCAAATCGTGTTCAGATTATGTTTGGGCATTTTGAATTGGTTATGATACCTTTTGGCCTTGCAGATACACCAATGGTGTTTATCTATTAAATGAATTAGGTGTATAGGCCAATTTTAAATAAGTCAGTAATTATGTTCATAAACAATATTCATAATTATTTCAGAGGTTTGGCAGATCGTGAGAAACATGTTTGAAAAGTCGTAGAGACACAGAGAAGAGAACAGTTATATGTTAAGTTCTACAAATGTGAATTTCAAGATACTAGAAATGCAATTCTTTAGATATTTTATTAGTAAAGATGGAATTGAGATGAATCCTGAGAAATAAAGGCGGTGATGAAGTGAAGGCCATTAAACAATCTAGGAGTGATCAACACTTTTATAAGGTTATTTACAGAAATTATGTGAAGCGACAGTTTGTGCGACTTGAGTAGATTGAAGAGATGATAGCATTGGGTGATGCCTGCTAAAGTGGTTTGGATTGTGTATTAATGCAGAGGGGCAAAATTATTTCTTGCACTTCTAGACGGTTAAACCGTATGAAAATGAGTACCTAAGTTATGACTCAAAACTAGTAGCAATGGTATTATTACTTCAAATATGGAGACAGTGTTAACACAATGTGAAGGGTACTGTTTACACTAAATCATAAAAGTTGGAAATAGTTGGTGGACGAGAAAAAAACGTTTAAAGACGATAGAAACACTAGATAGAATTATTGAATGATTATGAGTAGAATATTATATTATTCGGGTAAGGCTAATGATATAGCTGCCATTTTGAACAGAAAATCAGAAATAATACTTATGTGAAACTGGGCATCCAAATGACAGTTACCACACACTTATTTAGATGTGATAAGAACAGCTCAATCAAAAGTGATCAAAAGTGAAAAGTATCATAAAGAGTTGATAAAAAGGGACAAGTAATTAATCCGATTAAAGACCGTCGTAATATATTAACTAGATATGATCATATATGAGTATCAAGATATGGAGATGCGTGTAAGACACATCTATATGTAGTTTATAAGTTTAGATTTTCTATTTAGCCAGAAGCTACCAAGTGTATTAATACCTAAGGGTAGATTATTGGTAGCCGGAGGTGAAACTAGATATAGTTAGACAAGTGGGGAAATGACTTTAAGTGTTTATAAATTAAAGCTAAACGTTAGAAATTATATAAGAAGTTAATATTTGTAAAAATATCAGTTTAGAAATGAGAAAATATTATTATGAACCTGAATACTAAATTACCCAAAACCCTATAAGGTTATAATGTGATATGGGTGATTGTAGACAAGTTGATTAGAGGTGTATAATTTGTTTCCATTAGAGAGACTTATTATTCAAAACATTTAACAGATGTGTATGTGAAAGAGATTGTATCTTGTGATAGTACATCAGTCTCTAGTGAATCAGACAGGGATATCAAATTCACTTCCAGAATTTGGAACAGATTTCATATAAAGTTGAAGATTAAGCTTCATCTGAGTTCAGTCATAATGAAAGAAATATACAGATGACGGAAAACATATTTTGGGATTATGTTATTGATTCAGAAGGAAAACTGGGATAGAAATTTGCCTTTGACAGAGTTTTGCATCACAACAGATACTAGTCCAGCACCAGGATGCCAATGTATGAAATTTGTATGATATTAATGCCAAACTTCAGTGTATTGGATGAGATGGATCGCAAGGTATGATATAGACTGTTAGTTGTCTAGAGTAGACAAAAGAGTTACACAGATAAACAGAAATCATCACATCAGTTTTCAGTGAGGGGAGTATATATTATTGAAAGTATTACTGTGGAATGACGTGATTAGATCAAGAAAGAAAGGAAAACTATGTCCGAAATTTAACGAACTATTCAGAATTATTGCATGCGTGGGAAAGGTTGTTTATAGACCAGAGTTATGAGAAGAGTTGTCATATATTCATAACACCTTTCGTGTGTTATATCTGAAAAGGTGTTTAGCAAGTGAGTATGTAATTATCTTGTTGGAAGATATTAGCATCGATGATAAACTATAATATGTGGAAAAACATATAAGTATGTCAGAACGGAAGGTTAAGACTTTATGTAATTAACAAATTGGACTGGTTAAGGTTCAATGAATGCACAGAAAGGGGTTAGATTATATATGGGAGCCTGAACATGAAATGATACATAACTATCTACACCTCTTCAATAGTTGATTTCGAGGACGAAATCAGTTCAAGTTGGGAAGAGTTATAACACCCGGAATTCAAAATTTCATAATTTAATAAATAATCAAGTATTAATGTTTTAGTGATTTCCTAATTGAGATTAGGTGGTGTTTAGAAACTAGAGGGGTTAAAGTTGTCATTTTTGAAACCAGAGAAGTAGAGGGACCATTTGTGCCAATTCCTAAAGTTATATCTATATATAACCAACTTTGAACATTTGAAAGTCAAAGTCTTTATTTCCACAAACCAACTCAGGTATATCTTTGAGCATCAAGTTTTCTCTCCTGATTTTGTTCAAGAACAGTAGAAACAAGGTGAAACAATTAAGCCTAGCAATTATACAAGCTTGAGGTAAGGATCTTGAACTATGTTCTTGAAGTTTTGTGGGTTTTTAACATGATTCATGGTGATTCAAAAATTTAAGCATGTTTTTGTTGTCATTACTTGTTTAGAAGTTGTTTGGGGTGTGGGAAAACATCCCAGAATCATTAGAATGAATTAAGAGTGAGTTTTTTTGATGTTTTGATCGGAAAAATAGTGTGCTGCCCGATTTTCTTGTGCAAACCACGGGAGGCACTGGTGTGCCTGAGGAGGGTACGGGCGTGCCTAACGCCTCGTTGCAAAACCTAGTTCAAATGGTACTTCCCGTGCTTCTTGACTAAGGCACGGGCGTGCTTGAGAAAGGCATGGGCGTGCCTGAGGGGAAGGCACAGCCATACCTAGGATAGGCATAGACATGCTTGGGGGAAGGCACAACCATGCCTAGGGTGTGCGTAGGGGGTGCCCTGCCCCTGTTCAGTTATTAAGTTTAGCAGTTACATGTGTTTGACATATAATTGGTATTATTTCATGGAGAGACTTGTCATTGGCTCGCTCACTAGATTATTAACAAATCGTGGACTGTCATATAACATTACTAATCACAAGGTGAGTTTTCTAGACTAAACTTCATATCTGTAGCATGTGTGATATCATATCAGATTACTAACATGTAATGTTATTCATAAGTGTATATAAGTGTACTGCTATGTGAATTAAGGCTGAGATGTGGTATAGTACTGTGACCTATGTTGTTGCCCTGGGTCTAGAACTAGAGGCTAGCATTGATTGCCAGACAAACGTGTATTATCTTTGTATGATTTTATATGTGTGTTTATATGATGTTTAGCCTGGTTTACTCACTAACCTCTCGTAGCGTATCACATACTCTATTTAAAATGTTTGAAGGTTTTAGCAAAGACAAGGGCAAAGCTTCGGTTTCACTATATTTTGATAAACTTTTTGAAACACTTAACGCCTGGTTTGTAAATATCAAGTTTTTGATATTAAACTTGTGATAGTATTATGTGGGTATCTTTTGATACATCAGATTTCTGTATAGTTTACGCTTCCGCTTTTATGAAAAACTTTCCTAGGTGAATGTAGATGTGGTTTTATTCGAAATATCAGTTTTATTAAATTGGGGCGTTACAATACATGAGAGTCATAACACAGGATTAAGCGAACCATGCTCTCATATCACTACCAACCGTGCTGGTTTCATCACATAAGTGACTCTACCTACTTGTTCTGGAGCCATAGGCTCAGTAGGCTTAGCCAATTAAGGCAATCACCTCAAGAGTTGAAAGGAATGGTACTCGAGTACTGTTGATCCCGAACAAATGCCCGAAGGTCCATAGGATCCAGCCGAAGCTGACCTTAATTAACAGATATTTCCAGACATTCACATAGCTCGTCAATAACCTTTTTCAGCGACAATAGCATGCATGCATTTACATATAACTTCTATTCATTTATATATCACAATATATGCACATGTACTTAAATACATGTCTAGCATATCAATAATTCCACATGGTTGATCCAATCATGATCCATAGTATGCATAACAACAAGTTCTACTCACATTCAATAAGTAAAATTTATAAGTACAACATGGCTGATCCATTCACGATCCATACATTTGCAACCCAATCACAATCCAACATAACATACATATCGTCAAGTTTAACTAGGCGGGTCCAATTTGGATCCGCTGGCATGCACTTAATAATAACTAACAATCATAATGAGGCGGATCTAATCCAGATCTATCAACATTCATACATATCATATAACACGTATTCGTTAATTATCACTGTAAACTTAAACCGTACATGCATCTATACTTCACATTTCTATAAACACCAGTTTAAACTCACTTTACAATCTTACTAATCATAATCGTAATTATCACATCTCGTATATACCTAATGGTAATCAATAAATCCATATATACTGCATATTGATTACAAGTTAAGTCGGTACTCACCTGAGTCCATGATGCTCGTATTAATCTTCTAACGATGCCTTTAATTCTTATATTAACCTATAATAATGGCCCACGAATTAATATGCGTAAAACAGCAAAACCCTCACGTCCTAATGACCGACGCATCACGTCGTGCTAGAATAGTCGGTCGCGGCACTACTCTTTAAAATGTCGCGGCGCGACGCAAGAACTACCAAAACCGCCATATATTTTCTATACATAGAACTCGAGTAAATGTCATCTAAATCAATCCCAAACATCTCTTAACAGTTACCAAGCTTGTTTGGGACTATTTAGACACTTTATAATATTAAAATCAAAATAATCCCATTAAAATAGTTTGGGACTTATTGACATAAAATATAGTCTATTAAAGTTATAGGAACCAATAGGAGAACTTCTAACATCACTTAATTGCAACAATCAAGATTTCATTCAGGAACCCAAATTAGTTCTTAGTTGAAAGTTAATCATTTATAAACTCTCCTATCCTCTTAAGGAGTCTACTAACATAAATGAAAACTCATTTTAACAATCCTTTCAAGATTTGGGTTAATTACCCATTAACACTTTAAACTTCAAAAAATAATAATACTTACTTGTCCCCAAATGATAGATGAAATCTTCCTCATCATAATCTCCAATTAATACTCCAAAAGCTATTAATTATAGAGGTGTGTGCTTGTGACTTTGTTCAAAGAAAGAATGAAAAGAAAGAACTAGAAAGAAAAAGAAAGAAATAAGCGTGAGAAGAAGAACAAAAAAAAATTGATATATACCAAGGAAAGTGGTTGCCGCCTCTTTGGTTGGTGGCCCCTTTTGGGGGGTATTCCGCTCCCCTTTTTAACTTAAAACTCATCCAAACGCTATCCGTAAAATCCAACGAGGATATATTCGGAATCCTTATTTCAAACCATTAAATAATTAATAACTAGTATTCGTTTTCATCAACTTTTATCAACACCTCATTTAGTAATAACAATATACATATCATCCTCCTATAAACTTAGAATTCTTATTTATTTCACAAGGGTACAACCCTACATACATGGGGTACAACTAGGCCCATTTTGGGGTGTTACAGTCTCAACACTAGTCTACCACTCAACATAACCCCTGAGCTATTTAAGTTTATATCAATACCTGTTGAGGGGATCTTCTTTCTGGACAGAGGTGGCTCATGGAGATTCTTTAGGCAGTCTGAAATCCCAAAGGCAAGCAAGAGTTTTCTCTTTGGTGTAAGATTATTTACAAGAGGCAGAACTGGAAATGATCAATTTGAAGCCCTTGTACAAGCTTAATGTGAAATTATTGCCGAAGCAGATCCTCTTGATAACCTATCTCAGAAGACTTTTTGATCACTTTAGTTGTTGTATAACTTTTGTAAATTCTATTAGTTTCCTTCTAGTTTAGTTTAGTTAATAGTTGATCTCTTGTAAACACTTCTGTACTTTCTATTTTCTGTTATTCAAGTCATGTTTTTGTAAATACAGAAAATCAAAAAGATATAAAAATGGAAAAATGAAAAGATACCACAAAACATAACAAAATGGTACAACAAAGAAAAAGATTCTACAAAAATAGAACAAAATGGAACACTAGAAAGAATCCAAAAATAGAACAAGGTTCAAATAAAAAGAGATACCAAAAACAGATAGCTAGGTAGCCAAATGCACTTAAAAGTTTAAACATTTGGTATTCGAAGTCAAACTGATTCTTCAAAAAGAAAAAGGTTTTGTCATCATCAAATAGGGGGAGATTGTAGGGGGGGGGGGGGGGGATAATCACTTCACCCTTATAATCAACTCTATCTATCTTTAAACATAGAATTTGATGATAACCAAACCCTACTTTCAGTATGACTTAGAAAGTATTCAAACATGTGTTGTTTAAATCAGATTTGTAAAAATATGCTAAGTATGAAACCATCAAATGAGAAGCAGCCACTACTCAAAGCATCAGCCGAAGGACATCAGCTGGGGGAAATTAGAATGAAGAACCAAGTGTAGAAGACCATCGGCTGAGGAGATTGATCTACCATCTGAGTGAAGAAAATTGATCAGCTGAGCATTTACACCATCAGCTCAGCAAAGACTTTGATCTGTCATACGATCAGCTAAGTGAAATCTGGATGAGCTGAGGCCCAGGGCATCAGCTAAGTAAGTCTTTCTTTAACACAAGTCATCCTCCTACATAAACTGATGTATTTAAATGATCAGATGAGCATACTTGATAAACTGATCATACAAATACATGAGCTTATGCTTCGCTAGTATAACTATTGATCAACTGAGCATCTATATGATCAGCTGAGCAATAAGTATCAACTGGGCCTTTGCACAAATGATCAACTGATCTATATCTCAGATTTTAAGTTTCATATGTAAAAGGCAAAACATGAGTTGCTCTTTTATGCTTTTAGATCTTTGAATGTAAAAGTACAAAGCACTTTTTAGATCCAACAAGAGACAAAAAGGATAGATCTTATCCTCTGGAAAAGGAGAAAGATACCTTTGAAATCGAAGATCTTGAAGATCTGCCACCTCAACAAGTATGGCGGGCGAATCTATACTTGGTAAGGTCAATCCTGAAAGAAGAATGCGTGTTGATAAAAGTTCAATCATGAAAAAGGAAACTTAAACTTCCAAGGCAAAAAGAACAAGTAATAATATTATTTTAAAGGTAGTGGGCATTACTTTTCTGAAAAGCAAACTTACTTTACACAATCCTTTGATTAAAGTTAATCTATTTTTCACCAACTAACTTTTCATTATTATATTATTCGTTTCAACTCTTTTTTTCTCATTCCTTTATCCAACTAGACACGCCAAGTCTTCTACAAATACTCATGCATGGTGGCTGACACGTGCGTACCGTCTATATATTTTAAGTGTAAATATTATAGAGTACACACGGTGTTTTAAAAGTGGTTTCACCTTAAAAGTAGACGACACGCGTGATAGGCATGTATCACCTATCCGTACGTAGTATAGCTCTTTTGGTAAGACCGAGTATCGAACTCAGGGAACGGAGGCTCCTAATAATCAACCTTCACTATTATCTAGTCGACAACAGGGCAAGAAGCGAAACAAACGAAAGACTACAACTAAGCAACTAAAAGCAAGGAAACAAAGGCAACACAGGAGCAATGCAATAGGAGGGAATTCAAAGCAGGAAGGTACTCATTCGGATTAGATACACTCTAGTTAAATGTATTAAAATACATAATCATGTGATACGACTATATAGACTTACTGAGCACAGAGGATACGAAGTATACACGTTCCAATTAGTAATTCATCTATAGACACAATGAATTACACCAAACACATAAGCATAACTTCTTGATGCATAAGGCTTTTAAACTGGAAAATAATACTAAATACCCGATCATATATGGAGATGAGATATCATGACTCAACCCGTGATTAGCCAAATCATAAGCATAACTTCTTGATGATTCAAACAACACACCAAACACAAATGAGCATAACTTCTCATAGCATAAGGACACATACTTGGTTTAATATCCTAAATCCCAAACCATCATCCATGAACCTCATGTAATGCCACAAATGCACATACCAAGTTTAACTACACCAAGATCCACCAACCTAGTGCCAATCTTAACATAACTTAAACTTGTTTAAATATACATACAGTTGAAGATAAGCATTTCACACATAAAGTCAACCTAACATAGATGCATAAAACACTCACATAGGCTAGAAATAACATCAATACCACCAAATATAGTTGTCATTGAGTCAAAACACAATATCATCAAAGTCAACAAAAGTCAAACCATCATAGATACATGATACAAACAACTAGAACATGTCTAAACCAAATGAATCAAAGTATACAACTCATAGTTCCTAAAAACAAACCCAAATCATACAAACAATCGGATTCAACATAATCAAAAAGTAGAGATTATACCAAACCCGAAATAGAGACAAAATGGGATGTACAATGAACTAAACACTCCCTTCTAAGCTTGAATAACCTCCAATGCATCAAGGAATCACCCTCCAATCATTTAAGATGAAAGGAGGAGCTTCAGAGCTCTTGGAGGCGAGAAAAAACGAACATAAACCTAGATACCCTGTTCTGCCGCCGAGCCACTACTTAAATCTGCTTCAAAGGATAAGGCACAACCATGCCTTTTGGAAGCATGGTCGTGCCTCTTAAGTGAGGTACCCCCGTGCCTAGGGGGTGACGGCCCAACCTCTGGGCCAAAGTTTTGAGAGGCACGGCCGTGCCTTGGGCGTGCTTTTGGGGGCACGGGATTGCCTTAGGGTGTGCCCTGCACAGTTTCTCGCAAGACTTGATATCTTTCAAAGTTTTCTTCTATTTTAGCTTCTTTTATCATCAAGTCATCATTCTGAGCCTACGACACAGATTTATATGATATTAGGCATCAAATCGCATTAATTTGACAATAAAAGTGCCAAAATGCGGGAAATCCATTATAATAAATATGTATAATTCAGTGCATATCAAAATCCCCACACTTAAGCGTTGCTTGTCCTCAAGTAAACTCTAACGTAACAATCAACTCACAAAACAACAACTAATCTCAATTAGTGCAAAGAGGTATCCTTCCGACAAATTAAAGATCTAAAGGCATAACAGATATATGAGCAAAGGACTGAGGACACACTTTCATATCTAAGCAAGCCTAACACGCACAAAAGAATTTTGACAAGCACCTGACTTCATACCTCATAAGGTGGTCTCTCAAGCACTCAATCTGTATGTATATCATAGCATGTGTATAACTGCAGTGATGCTTAATTGAAGCAGAGATAAACATAAGCTTGATCATACATCAAAGCTGCAGCTATAGGTAGGATAGAGGGAATTTAAAGGTGGCTAAAACAGAATCAAGAAACCGAATTTAAAACCATCTAAGCTGCTATTATTGACTAAACAGAAACACTACAATATTTTTGCTGAAGAACATATTTCACCGAGAAGAAGTGAAATCAGACTCAACCAAATGATGGTTAACACTTAAATAAGACTGATAAAAAAACAGTAACTCAATGTATGACAGGCTTCAAAAATAGGCAAGGAAAAGCATGCCAAGCAACTGAAGTTCTCATTTTTCTCATTTTCTTTTTTTTTTATTTTCAAACACAGTCGCACGTAACATAAACAAAACAAAGTGAGGGACAAACAAACTTTCCATGTCCCGCTAATTGGTGAATGACCAACTGGAGGGTAGAATTCAACTAAATGTAACTAAGCAGCTCAAACGGGTCAAATTGGTTCTGAATACTTAAAAACAAAAACATGGATTACAAGGGTGGTGAAATGAAAGGCTAAGGCTCAAATTGGCAACTAAGGGGAAAATGATATGAAAAGTGGCTAAAAACAAAAGCAAGCAGGCTAAATTGGGTTTCCTAGTGCCTCTATCATGTAAATGCACACATTCAGTTCATAGTCTTGAAAGGCATGTTATAAGCAAGTTCTATCATCAAAGCAACAATCATCATGTGTGTGGGCAATTCCCTGAGCTAACTGAATCAAGAAACGAAGTGTTGTGGCTCAAATGCTCAGGAATGCAAATGTAGGTGCGGATGTGAAATTGAAGTCAGATAATTAACAAAACTCAAGTGATTTGTGAAAAGGCAGCTTCATGAAAGTTATTTGTGGTGCAATCCTCCTAGTGTCACTTTACTTAACAATTTGTCATGCGAGAGGATCTAAAATTGTCCAAAAGGATACAAATTTGTGAAAAATTTTGGTTAAAATCCATTTCTAAGCTTTTATGCACGCAAAAGTATACAAAAGCACAAACGCAGAAAGAAAATGGCAAAATATAAATCCCTCCCCACACTTAAGTTGTACATTGTCCTCAATGTACAAAAAGATAAGCAATAACCATATTTCGTCCCAAATTTCTCAACAAAACGGCGTATCATAATAGAATCCAACGCCAATGGTTCCTCAAGCAACGGACAAAAAGAACGGATTAGCACAAAAAGAAGCAACACAACAAAAACAAACAAACAGAAACACATAGATACCCGAATAATAATAATATAATAACATGGTTCGTACAAAAATAATTACCAAAACCGTACAACCATGAAAGCTAGCCTAAAGCTAAACTAATACAAACTACTACGAGGCTTGTACGCATACAAAAACAAAATCGGTACAACCTCAAGCTAAGCTATAGATGTCCAAAATATACAAAATATGTGAGACAGGGCCATCAGACTAGGCCCCTCATGCGGGTGGTGGTGGTGGCGGCTATGGCGGGACGTGCTGCTGAGGCTGCTCCTCTGGGGCCGCGAATGCTGGGGGTGGCGGAACCTGTAAACCCTGACGGTCAGCCATAGCTATCAGCACCTGAGTCATCTAATGTATCTCGGCAGATAATATCTCGAGCCGATCTGGTGGGGGAGGAGGAGGCGGCGGTCCCAAAGGCTCAACATGCTGCATGTGTGGGTCCCTACCTCCTTGCTGCTCCTCATGCTGCACCTTGGGCCATGACTGTCCATGGCTGTCCAAAATCTGATAACCTCCTTGAGGCCTCTCACGAATAACTGCCATATGAAGCAGCACAGTAGTGTCAATCGGCCTGGTGGACGGGTGCGCTATCAAACCCTCGATAGTGACAGCGGTAAGAACATTGCCGTATGACTCGGCCAACCGGGTGATAAACGAACCTCTGCAGATGCTACTGTTGGCTCGCTAGCCTGCAACGGACTGCAGGTACAAGGCAAACTGATACGCCACGTTGCACGTGGCTAGGGCAGAGAAACTATAGAAGATAAAGCATGTCAGTCAATGTCACCACCCCTGTACTCTCGCGCCTCCTGTTGATGGAGTGCACGACTGCCCGGTGTAGAATGGGTAGTAATGGATCGCGGATGGCTGTGCTCTTGGTCCTCTTGGGGTTGTAAGCCCCCTCACCAATCTGTGACCAGAACGGGGCCAGTGACAGGCCTGTGGAAAACTGATAATGGCCTCTCGGAATAGATCAGTCTGCAACTCCTCTAGGGTAAATAAGCCCATACGGACTGCAAAATCTGCGAGACACAGCTCCCTCTACACACCACCCATCCTGAAAGTGATGGCTCGTGTGCTGGTGGCGCTGGGTAGAGGGGGGAGGAACTGGTATGATGAGAGGAACTCGAAGCTGAGCTCCTGGAATGTAGGCCTGATGATGCCAAAAAATCTCTCCCAGACATGTCCTAGCATCTCCCTGGCCCGCGCTGCTAGATGTAGAGCCTCTAGTGTGTCCCAACAAAGAGTGCGAGGAGTCTCGAAATTCCTCTTGCAGAGGATCTCTAGTCGGTCTATAGTGTGTTGGTCCTCAAACAAAAGCCACGGGTGAACCTGCGGCCCGTCCTCTGAAGACGAAGATGATGGTGAAGAGTGCTCCGGGTCAGATGGTGGGGATGGGAGTCTATGCTTGACCCTCCCGGGCCTAAGACGCAAACCAGAACCAGAGGCAGATGCCATATGTCTGAAAAGTGAAAAAATTCAGCATCAGAATAGAAGCAATAATAACGATCTAAATGGGTTTAAAATAGAGGTTCGGCTCGTTTATTGGAGTGCTAAACGGACCGACAACGGTCAAAAGTACGAACCGAAACAGATAGATTGCCAAGAAAATGACCCAAAAAAGTACAGGCCCAAAAATACGCGTAGAACGCATGTTTGTGGGTCGCAGAATTGAAAACAGGTCAGAAACGTAAAAAACTGGGCAGGCACGACCTTGACCCTATAGGGTACATCTGGGCCGGGGCTTAGGGTACCCCCGTGCTTTTAGAAGCACACCGGGTGCCTAACCCTAGAAGGCACGGACGTAGCTTCTAGGGGTACGGGTGTGCTCTTTAAAAATTAGGGTTTCTGATTACGAATGGCACGGGCGTACCCTTTAAAGGGACGGTCGTGCCTCATGGCGAACGACGAACAGACGTTTAAACCCTTCGAGAAACCAACTTAAAACGCAAATCTAATCTAAAGATGAATCTAAGTAGGTACGAGTCTTTTAGACATGAAATACGTACCAAATGCAAGCTTGAACGAGTGAAAGCGCGAACAAAGGAGCGGGGGTGCGAGAAATCGGCGAAAATCGCCTCGGAGAAGAAAAGAGAGAGAGATTTTGTGTGGTGCGTGGGTATGGGAGGTGCCCGGGCTCTTTTGGTAGTCGTGACATAAGGCACGGGCATACCCATGTGGGGCACGGTCGTGCCTGACCCATTTGCAGAATTCTGTTTTATGTTTAATAGTACAGCAGCCCAGGAAATTACCAACACACTTGTTTTAACAGTCTATAATCTCAATCAAATACCACCAAATGTAGTTCAAACGCAGAAAACATAAATATACGAGTTCATATACATTTTCCGCGCGCAAACGTTAACACTAAGCTTACCACATTCCGCATTTGCAAGTGAATTTTTGAATTGGACATGTAAACAAGCTAAGCCTACTAAAACAATCTAGCAAATACGGAAATATAAATGTCCTAGCATGAAAGTCAAGCAAACACGCATAATCAAACAATTGACTAAGTATTTTCAAAAATTGACTTCTAAAGGACGCGAGATGCGTTTAGCACACGCAACAAGACTTTTAAACCCCTCGGTAGCCTGAGTGGATGAGTGAAGTCTCGTGAGGGTTTATAGCAGACATACCCATAAAGTTTTGCAGAAAATAAAAATTACACTAAAGCTACACTACAACATCGGTTGCCTCCCGCGAAGCGCTTGTTTTTGTTCGAGTAACTAGCTTGACTCTAACATTAATATCCAGAAATTGAAATGCAAACGCCGTCATTTGCAAGGAAATGAGGGTGGAAATAGTGATACGCACCTGAGATGAATGAATTACTTACGTAAGGCGCAGCAGGTGGTACCAAGTGACAGAAATACCTGGTTGCATCAACTGTTGGTTCTCGTGCAGAATGAACAACAGGATTGTCTTTTGGCTCTGAGTAGTACTTTAGCACATTTTAATGGTAGTTTAAGATGTCATCCGTGCAGTTCTCCACATCTTCACTTTCCAACAGCTCAGGACCTAAAATGGCCTTTGGTTGTACAAGAGAAGTATGATTTGATACTTGTTCTACAATTCGAGATACAGCTTGGACTTGTATGGGCGGATCAGCATGCCTTGTTTCCCCTTCCACTAACTCTTCCATATACGAGGTTTCTTCCGGCAAATCTGAGAAAAAATCATCATCATAAGGGTAATTATATTGGAATTGTGAACTTACCTCTTCATATTCGAGCACAGGAGGTCTGGGTTGCACGGTACTTGATGGGCCTAAGCCGTCATGTGCCTCACCAGATTCCTCTAACAGCATCTTCAGAATTTGACCTACTTGTGCTTCCAACTATTCTAAAGCATAGGTCTGCTGATTTAGAGTTTCCTCTTCTGCTACCATCTTCCCTTCTATTTCACCAACAGATCTCATTAACAATTCTTCAAGACCAGGTTGGGCATGTTCATAACATGGAATTAAGTCAGGAGGGTTGGGTGGACCATATGTGTACTGATCAAATTGAGGATCCACCTGGACAACTGCACTGTTTTTCATCCGTTCTAAGGCTGCGTCAGCTTTCTCTGCGTAGTGTTGCATTAACCCCTCTAGGATGGACTTTGGTTTTTCAGAGGGAGTTAGCTGGGTTTCGGTGGTTAGTTGGTAATAAGAGTATGGTTTTATGTAGTCAAACCTACTAAAACACCTTGGAAATCTACATGATGTGCTCTAACTACAAGATAACTGATTTTCTTGATGATCCATGAACCTGCAAAAGAAACAGCAGAAACAAACAACCAGCAGACAGAGAGTACAAGAATAAAAACAAAAACAAGAAACAAAAACACAGAAACTAAAATATGCACAAAATGACTAAATTAACAGCTTTGGTCTTTCTTAGAATCACCGTTCCCCGGCAACGGTGCTAAAAACTTGACACGCCCGTAACGTCTGTATATTTTAAGTGTAGATATTATAGAGTACACACGGTGTTTTAAAAGTGGTTTCACCTTAAAAGTAGACTACACGCGTGATAGGCAAGTATCACCTATCTGTATATAGTATAGCTCTTTTGGTAAGACCGAGTATCGAACTCAGGGAACGGAGGCTCCTAATAATCAACCTTCACTATTATCTAGTCGACAACAGGGCAAGAAGCGAAACAAACGAAAGACTACAACTAAGCATCTAAAAGCAAGGAAACAAAGGCAACACATGAGCAATGCAATAGGAGGGAATTCAAAGCAGGAAGGTACTCATTCGGATTAGATACACTCTAGTTAAATGTATTAAAATACATAATCATGTGATACGACTATATTGACTTAGTGAGCACAGAGGATACGAAGTATACACGTTCCAATTAGTAATTCATCTATAGACACAATGAATTACACCAAACACATAAGCATAACTTCTTGATGCATAAGGCTTTTAAACTAGAAAATAATACTAAATACCCGATCATATATGGAGCTAAGATATCATGACTCAACCCGTGATTAGCCAAATCATAAGCATAAATTCTTGATGATTCAAACAACACACCAAACACAAATGAGCATAACTTCTCATAACATAAGGACACATACTTGGTTTAATATCCGAAATCCCAAACAATCATCCATGAACCTCATGTAATGCCACAAATGCACGTACCAAGTCTAACTACACCAAGATCCACCAACCTAGTGCCAATCTTAACATAACTTAAACTTGTTTAAATATACATACAGTTGAAGATAAGTATTTCACACATAAAGTCAAACTAACATAGATGCATAAAACACTCACATGGGCTGGAAATAACATCAATATCACCAAATATAGTTTTCATTGAGTCAAAACAACATATCATCCAAGTCAACAAAAGTCAAACCATCATAGATACATGATACAAACAACTAGAACATGTCTAATCCAAATGAATCAAAGTATACAACTCATAGTTCCTAAAAACAAACCCAAATCATACAAACAATCGGATTCAACATAATCAAAAAGTAGAGATTATACCAAACCCGAAATAGAGACAAAATGGGATGTACAATGAACTACACACTCCCTTCTAAGCTTGAATCAGCTCCACTGCATCAAGGAATCACCCTCCTGGAGGCGAGAAAAAACGAACAAAAACCTAGATACCCTGTTCTACTGCCTAGCCACTACTTAAATCTGCTTCAAAGGATAAGGTACGGCCATGCCTTTTGGAAGCACGGTCGTGCCTCTTAAGTGAGGTACCCCCGTGCCTAGGGGTAACGGCCCAACCTCTAGGTCCAAGTTTTGAGAGGCACGGCCGTGCCTTGTGCGTGCTTTTGGGGGCATAGGCATGCCTTAGGGTGTGCCCTGCACAGTTTCTCGCGAGACTTGATATCTTTCACAGTTTTCTTCTATTTTAGCTTCTTTTATCATCAAGTCATCATTCTGAGCCTACGACACAGATTTATATGATATTAGGCATCAAATCGCGTAAATCTGCCAATAAAAGTGCCAAAATGCGGGAAATCCATTATAATAAATATGTATAATTCAGTGCGAATCAGTGGCCATGAAAATCAAGCAATTCTCATATGTTGAGAAAATTCGTAGAGTTTAGCAATTGTGTAGAACCAAACTTGTTCATGTATTGAACACTCCTAAAAATTAGTTGTTTTAGAGTTAGCTTGTCTATGTGTTAGACAAATTAATTGCCACCTTTTGTTGTACTTATAATTTCCGCTTCTAGTACATATAATTCTTGATTCATATCAATAAGAATTATATAAAAGTATAATGGTGTGTCTTTAAATTTTTCAAAACCTAAAGTTTGTATTCAACCCCCTCCCCCCTTCTACAAACAGTTGTTGTTGCGTACTCAATATGGGACTAACACTAGTTTATTTGTGTTATTTTATTAAAATGTAGAAAAAGCTGGTTTAGGCTTTGCCTATAAATAGGCATATGGCCAAGGCCTATTGTAAGCTTTTGCACCACTATTCAATATATCAAAACATTAGCCAAAGGTGCAGTGTGTGTTATTCTCTCTTTACTCATAATTCTCTCTAAATCTTACTTATGGTATAATCGGACCATTTTAAATTGGTATTAGGGCCATACTTGATCTAACTTGGCTCGTGATTGAGGTTTATGATCGAAGAATAACAAAATCATTGAAGAAAACATGCTGTGATCCAGGAATTACTGTTCCAGATTCGAAGATGAAGGTTTGAGCAATTTAATTGTTGAAATAGGTTCTATTCTTCTCGAAATCATCTCTAGAATCAAATTACAATTCAATATGGACTGGTATGGTTTAAATCAGATCGAGATTTGTAGCTTTTTCATGGATATTTTATATGGTTTTGCCTTAAATTTCATCAAACTCATTTGGAAGATGGAATTGGTGAGATATTAGTTACATTCGTAAATCAAACTCAAGGATATAAAATTCGGAAGGTTATTCATTGTTTTTCATTAGTATTCGAATTTTCAATGAAGAACATATGAAGATCATAAAGAACATTTCAGATCTGAATTTTTATGGATTTGGGTGAAAAATTCGAATATTTTGGTGTTTGCCTTTGGACTTCGAGCTTGTCAGTTACACCACTACTCACTTCGACCTTGGTAGTTACAAACACATCCCTGAAAATCCGGGAATTGTTCCAAGCAGAACACTTCAAGCAGATCTAAGTCATTCGATTTCAAATCCATACACTTCGAATTGGAGATCAACACCTTGAATTCGGAATCAACACACTTCGAGTTCGGAATCTATACACTTCAAATTGATTCTTTGAGCTTCGAAAACCATCCCTCTGACTTCAAGCGTGTTTTTGATCTCATAAGAACACTTCGAAAACTAAGCCTATACACCTCGCATTCGAAGATCACTACTTCGAACTCCTAAGTCCATTCGAGCGTGTTTCCAGTTCGAGACTCGCCACTTCGAACTCACATTCCAAACAACTTGCATTTCGAATTTGAAATCTAAATTGAACTTACCACTCCGAACAACAAAAATCAATTTCATAAACTCAACTTCATTTTTTAACCTCAAATTCACCAAGTTTCCCTTCGAATTAAACATTCTTTGTTCACTTCGAACTATTTTAAAGTTATTCTAAACAAAGAAACATTCAATTCGAATCCCACTTTCAAGACAAACCAACTTCGAGCAACCCACGCACAGTTCGAATTTGAAATACTCACATTACGAATTCTTCAAATTCGAACCCAATCACAAATTTTTTTCAAGCCAAAGATCAATACCAAATTCAAGTAAGAAAAATGTCAAGTTCCAATGAAATCCTTGCCATCGGAACAGATTCGAAACCCCCGTCCTATTCCGCAATGATTATATCGTATGAAAAGGGAGGTTCATGAAGTTTCTTGAACATAACGAGATTTACGCTGAGATGATGATAGACTGTATACTGAATGGTGACAAGAAATTTTACAGAATCATCAATGCCCAACCAAATAAAAATCTCCAGTACCTGGTGTAGCTAGAGAGAAAACACCTGACGAGCTTACAGCATCAGAGAAAGAAAGGAAGAAGGCAGATAGGCTTTCCAAGTACTACCTAAAACAAGGGTTATCATCTGAGATATACGTGAAGGTAGACAACGTGGAAACAACAAAAGAAATCTCGGATGAGATAAAGCGACAATTGCAAGGAACTGAGCAAGGCGAACACATCAAGAGAACTCAACTGGTGAATATGTTTCATGAGTTCAGTGCCAAGGACAATGAGTTGTTAATTGATACCTACAATCATTTTTGAAAGTTGCAAAACGAATTAAGAACCAAAAAGGTTGAAAGAACCGACTTGGACATTAATTGTGTTTTCTTGCGAACTCTGGGTCCAGAGTGGAAGGAGCATGTGAAGCTATACAACCACATCAACAGAAATCTAACGATTGTCACTTATCACAACATCTTTGAGGATCTCCAACAATACCAAGACGAGGTCTTAAAGTCTTCTCCAAAACTGTCTGCTGATCAAGTTGCTCTAGTTGATGTTGAACCATCACCCCGCGAATCTTCAAGATATCAGAAATACAAACAAGTGGCTTTATTTGACTTGGATTCTGATGAGTCAGATGGTACAGAAATGGAACAAGTTATTAAAGTCATGTCATTCATCACCAAGGCTTTCAAGAACAGGTATTCTAAAACCAACAATCGCCAACGATATAAATCTAGGTCACGTAGACCAGATAATTTCAAAGTAGCAGAAAAACCAAGGTTTGTGAAAGATGAGATGAAGGAAGATCGCAAATGTTACAATTGTGGGGGTAATGCCCACTACATTAAAGATTTGTAACGCCCCAAATTTTCAAAATTCAAAATACAGCTTGAAACAAAAGGTATTTGTCTAAAAACAGAATTTGACAAGCTGATGGAAACCAATAAAGTATTTTTGAACCCTCTGGTTCATACAATAGGTAATACATCCACAATTCATGTAAAAAACAGTTTCCAATAAGCTTACCATAAGCGGAAGCCAATAAAACATTTCGTCTATACCCTCGGGTTTGTATAAAAAGAATGGGAGCGTTATTTAAATCAAAAGTACTTTCTGTTACTCAAATGGGAGCGTTATTGTTTCAAATCACGTTTTAAGCAACGAACCATCAACAGTCAAACCGAGGGCCTTGCCTTGGTGATAACACAACCTGCAAAACAGCAACAAGCAGTATCTACTAAGCTACAAGAGCTTAGTGAGAAAGCTAAACTGTAAAACATATAAGCATGCACATACACATATACGAATGCCATCAACAGGTCTTATGGATACAGTACAGAACCATCTTAGCATCCGCCAAGAAGGCTAAAACGCTGTCTATAGCACTACTACACAAAGCAGCATGCTACAACTCTCTCTCTCTATGATCCTCCGATCAATAATATATCACATTGCAATGTATCACACACATATCACAGATATGAATAAGAGTTTAGAAAACTCACCTCGGTAATTAATACCACACAGAGTTTATGCCAGATATACTCAGAATACTTCAAACAGTATTTCCTAAATGTATACATATAATCATGGTGTTAATCACATACTCAAACTCAGCATGAAATAAACTGAACATGGCACCTACACGGACCGTGTCCCCCTTCAGCCTACACGACCTGACCTGGCTACATGGAAAGTGTTGACACGTCACCTACACGGGCCATGTACCCCCACACGGGCCATGTACCACAAATCCTACACGACCATGTACACCAACAGGGCCCTGTGACCGCCTTCCACTCTACACGGGCTGTGTACCCTACAGGTCCAGCTAACTGTTCTTCCTTTTAGTCACTGTTTTGGCTACAAATCCGGCAAGAACTCAATAAAAACACTATTGGGGTGTTTTCCTACACCCCAAACACCAGATAAACTATGAACATGAACAAGAACAAGCTAAAACCATGATTCACCATTGAATCATCTTAAACCCATAAGAACTTCAAGAGAAGTTACAAAATCTTATCTCAAGCTATCCAAACTTGTTATGATCAGTTGTAAACACCTTGCTCTATTGATCTTGATAAAGGATTCCAGAGGAAACTCTTTGCTCTATCACTTACATGAAGTTTTGAAGAAATATGAGAGGTTTGACTCTCAATAGTCAAAGCTTGCTATATATAATTAAATCTTTGAGATTTGGCAAAAATGGTCCCTCATCTTTTCTTGATTCATTTTAACAATTTTAACCCCTCAAGTTTCTAAACACCTCCTAATCTTAATTAGGCAACCCACTAAAACTATAATACTCGTTTAATTATTAAACCACGAAATTCGAACTTTGGGTGTTACAACTCTCTCCCACTTGAAATAGATTTCGTCCTCGAAATTAACTGTTGGTGTTCCGGATACTACATGTTATCTCTTTCTCAGATTTCTCAGAACCACCCTTGAATTTCCATTCGACCTAACTAGTCCAATCCATTACTGCCGATACTCATAATTCCAATAGTATAAACATATGTGACTCTCACAGTCTACACATGACCTTTCCCATAAGAAATAACTCTAAGTGATCCAATCAACATCGAACCTAATTTCCACCTCATTCGGAATCTATTATTGCTATTTTATAGTGATATATTATTATATCATAGTTTTTCCCACTTGTCACTCATCAACCATATACAATTATTTTTATAGCTCTTTTTATAAATTTGGGCTATTAACAATATTCTTCTCAATTAATAAATTGTTCTGTTATTCATTGTACTACCTCCTTGTCAATCATTTCTTTCCGATCCTAAGGTTTGACCTCTCTTACCACATAATACTCCGTACAGCGACAACCCGCTACTAAAATAATAATTTGTATAATATATAAAATATTGACTATCATCAATTAGGAAAAATGCCAGTTTCTTTCAAATTCACACTATACGTACACCACTTACTTTCAATCGATTGAATTACTTTCTCACTTTACTAATATAATAACACATGCTCCTCATCTCTTCATAAAATCCTTTTCAAAATTTTAGACTAGATCGGTTTTTTTTTCTGACATAATGAAAACAAAGCAGAGACACGTAACCAAAATAATTTCTTTATATAAACCTCAATGAATGTTAGGGAAATAAAATTTTCTTGATGGAACTGAAATATACATTTTAAAATAGTTTGATTACAACTACTCATATCATTTTATAATCCAACCAGGTTGGAACGTCTCTTATGTTTTGATATATATACTACACTTCAAACTTTGCAACACGTTTACCTCTTCAAACTTTGCAACACGTTTACCACATACTTGGCTACCTCTGGCTTCATCTCTAGCCATTAATATTTCACTTTTAACTCTTTATACCTCATAATCGCTTTAGATGAATTAAAATTTTAATTCTGTATTCTCTGTTTAAAAATCTTTATCTAGCTTTTCACTACTAGGTGCTTATATTCAATTTAATAATTTAATTATTCATAATCATTCCCATTAGGGTTAATTGCCTGTTACTCAGATCCGTTTTTGCTGTGATTTTCATCTTTACTGTTTCAATTGTATATTTCATAGTTTAATAGTTAAAGATAAAATTTTGGTCCTCCTCAAGGACTCATTTCTTTAATTCAGCTTTGTTGAGTAGAAATTTCATTTTTAAGAATAATAATTATTCTTTAAACGTTCCCGCTCTTCCTCGAGCCATAATGTTACTCTCATGATAATAATCGATAAAACAATTATGGTGCTCAATTATCTGTCAGGTCAACACCCGACCTTTTGTTCAAATGTACACTTTCCACCTCATACATAGGCCATGGCACTCTGAAATTTTTAAAACTTTCACATCACGTCTATCATGTTCTCTTTTGGTGCTATTGTTGAATTATTTCTGATAATCAACACGTACATGACTCATCATTATATTCCACCTCGATTAGCATGACTAATTTATCAATATTCCATTCCTCACTCAAATTTTTCTCTATAGTATTATGAGTCACCACCACATCTTTTATTTAATCAGAGATAATAATCTCTTTCTTTTAATCTTTACTCATTTACCAATCATTCCACATTACATATTGTGGCTTTAAATCTCTTTTCCAACTCAATGTTATGCAATTTCTTCGTTTGATTCTGTACTTTTATCGATACTCATTTTTACCACGATCATAGTTGACAATATGAATCGTTTTTAATATATTTAATCATTACAAATCTTTTCACACTACTCTCCCACTTGGAGTCAACTCATAATATAGATACAAGATACTTATCACTCGTACTTCAACCAATAAAAGAAAACCTTCCTTGATTTTGTCTCCTTCGACATTTTATTATCTAAGAAAAGTACATACCCGTTCTACATAATTTATATACATATTTAAAAGAAACCTTACACTGTACCTAGTTATTTATTTAACCTCTCGACTAACAGACTTTACTAGTTAGGACATTCTGATGACTCATGCCCGTACTGAGAACTGTCATAACAAAAAATTCCTAAGGATAAACAATCCTTATAATTATGTCCTATTTCTCCACACGTATAACAACCTTTAGTTTTATGTTTACACTGACCCGTATGGTTCTTAACACAAGTTTCGCATCCTGTTCTTCTACGGGATCCCTCAGCTTTAAACTCTACTTTATTCTCTTGCATCTCATTAATCATTTCATCCTCCAGTATATGAAATTCTTCTCGAACAACATTTCTTATCTCATTCTTCATTTCTGTCATAATAGACGGCATAACTGTCTTAATACATTTTCCAAACTCATTCGCAACGACACCCCTAAGGTGTTTGGTAGGTATGGCTCCACGCCTTTCCCCATAAAGGGAAATATAATTTTCAACCTCTCCTATGGTAATCATGTCAGGGTTCTCTTCATTTCTTACTTCATTTTATGTTCTAGGATTCGCATTAGGATCCATTACACTGTAACAAAACAATCCTTGGTTAATCATAATATCGATCACATCTCGCATCATTAAACTTGTCTTTGTTTCACAAACACTATACCCATTTACCGTCTTTGAATAATATTGTAGATTATACCAATACATACCTCCTTCCACTTTCTGTTAATTTACTTCTCATAATTCTCAGAATAACTTCATGTACATGACATCTGTGTATTTTGTTTTATTACCACTCTTATCAATACATCATATATTACATTACCTCTTGAAACATAGAGTTTCAAGAATTATTATACTTTCACAATCGCACTATTCATTTTCGTCTTTAAAATGGCACACATCATTACTTGTAGTTAGCCAATTCATTGAGACTGGTATATCATATTATACACGCCCACACTCTCACGTTTTTATATTCATTTCAATTTCATAACCATCGCCCATCTCGTTGGTATTTATAGGATTAAACCACTTACTCTTTTTTAAAAGAGTTTTATTAAATCATAATCATTTAATTCTCATTTGCATTTTAGAGCATAACCTCTTTCTCAGTTAACACACTTTATGTTTTCTCATTGCATACCTTCTTGCTAGTATTAATTTAATTTTGACTATCACAGTCATTATACTATTCTTATTCATCGTTACCTTTTCTTATAATCAATCAATTACTACAATTAAGTAGTATAATATTTATTACCAATTCACATTTTGTTCATTCGTCCGTATACTTTCCTCATAACCATGATTTCTTATTCTCTTCATATAATACTTTCTCACAGTAATATATTCTATAACACCACATAGTTTATAGTATCTCGTACTATTTTATTCATACTCAAATCTAGGCTTAGTCAAGCCTTGTATCATTTTTCCCTCTTATTAAGGTATAACATACCATCTTCATCATTTATATTATCAACTTTTGTTAACATGTCCTTCTGACATCAACTCTTTATCTGATTCAATATCTACCTTACTTTGATAAGTTTATACTTTTATTAGGGTTTTCTCACCACTCACCCAGATTCCGTTTTCTCTAGTCTACAACTAAGACCATCTCTTTGAATATTACTTACTTAAAAAATATTTTATATTCATCATACCAAAATTTATGTCAAACATAACTCTTACACCTAGAAACTACTTAGGTTTCTTTCTAACTCATTCTGGCTTCTCCTCATATTCAGTACTCTGGAAGTATAGATAAAGCATTAAAACATAAGGTAGCTTTACCACATGATCCATATCTACGACATTTAAATTAGGATATCTGAACCTAATTTAAACAATCTATTAGTTACATAGAGATCTCAAACCGAATTAGTTAGATATGTTCTAATTAAGGAGTTTGTTACGGTTTTAAATAAAAGATAAGTTATATCTTTAAACTGCGATTTATTCGTAGATATATCAAGTATGAGTATAAACCTTCTTATGGGTTTTAATATATATAGAATACAATATACCGAATAATAGAAGAAGACTGCATAAGTTGCAAAACGTACGTGCGTTCATCTTACTTAATACGCGTGTGTTGCGATAACTTTGTGAGTTCAAAGTTCAAGAGAGTTTTCAAGAGGTCTTGTTAATCAGTTTTAACAAGAAGTTCAATCATCAATTAGTTTGTGATTGAAGAGTGTTTAGAGAGAGTTGAGTTTATAATCAGTGTAATATCAAATCATCCTGTTAATTTGATTGTAGAGTAATAATAGTTACTGTTCTATTTGATTATTGAATATACATTTGATTAACAACGGGTATCAAACCCCCCCTTTCTACACTGTATCGGTTGCTTGTTTACCCTCTTTGGGACCAACAACTGGTATCAGAGCAAGTTTCTTCATAAGTTGAAGATCAAGATCTGCTGTCAAGAGGTTAAGATGTCAACTAGCAAGCAATCAAGTCATATCCCAACAATGGCGGCAAAAGGGTGTCCTATTTTTGATGGCACTGACTATCCTATGTGGAGGTTTAGAGCTATGTTATATCTGAAGTCCGTGGATCACAGGATGAGTATCGTGATTCAAGATGGCCCAATCATACCCATGATCCATGTTACTGCCACTGACAAAACTGTTCCCTCTGGAGAAACTCCCAAGCCTGAAGCATCTTGGACTGAGGAAGATCGTAAACTGTTCAACCTTGATGACAAGAGATGTGGGATACTCTCAGTGTTACATATGAAGGCACTGACTTGGTCAAGCAACATAAGAAGACAAATCTGAGTCGTTCTTATGAGACTTTCTTTGCTAAAAAGAATGAAACTCTAGCAGATTTGTTTACCAGATTTCAATGCTTGATTAATGATCTGCTCTTGGTAGGTGTCAAGAAAGATGAGAATGAATTGGTACTCAAGTTCTTGGATGTGTTACCAGAACAATTCAATGAGATCACCATTGCACTTCATGTTGGAGGAACCTTAGGAAAATATGATCTCAGGTCTATCTATGGTTTTCTTCTAAATCATCAACAGAACATGGAACAGAAGAAAGTGGCCTAGTAACAACTAAAAGAATCTACAAATAATGTTGGATCTGCATTAATTGCAGAAAAGAAGAAGGGATCTAAAAAGTCTCAAGCTGATACTGACTCTGAATCTGAAGCTGAGGAAGTAAGTCCTAACTCAGGTTCAGATGATGAAGAAATCAATGCTCTTACTGAACAAATGGCAATGTTAGCAAGAAACTTTAGAAAGTTCAGAAGAGGAAGGGGTCAACTAGACAAAAGCAAAAGTGGTAAGTCTACTTTTGATCCTATGAAAGCTAAGGGCTATAACTGTCTAATGATAGGACACATAGCTACTGAGTGCAGAGTTAAGAAGGGAGAATCAGCTTCAGTGGCTGACAAGAATGCCTACAGAGCTGAAAAATATAAAAAGAAATATCAAAGACTCAGCCAAGCCAGATGAAAACACCAAAGGTCTTCTTGCTGAGACCTGGGATACTGAATCATCTACCTTAGATGATGATGAGGGAAATAGGTGTTTGATGGCCATTGAGGACGAAGAGGAACAAGTTGACTATAGTTAGAGGATAGTTCCTTTGATGAGGATCTAGTAGAAGCGGTTAAGCTGAGTAAACAAACCAGCGACTGGGATCCTGCCTCAATGTATAAGGTAAATAACTTTAGCTCTTACACTGAAGAACAAAAATGTTTAATGTTCAACTATCTGTTGAATGACATCAAAACCTCTCGCACAGTTCAATCTAGTTTGAAAACTGAAATTTCAAAATTAAAAGATGAACTTAAACACTCTGAAACTCTCATAAATGCTAGTAAAAAGACTCAAAGTGATCATGAATGTCAGCTTCACATAAACGAACTTCTAAGTGAAGATCTACAAGAATCAAAAGAACAAGCTGACAATCTAAGAAAGATCTGTGAATCTTGGTGTTAGTCATCAAGGGAAGCAGAAAAATGTATCAACCAGCAGATACCAAATCAAGTAAAAGCAGTGCTAGGGGGAGATTATAGTGTTGCTGCTGATGAAATCATCAAAGAACAAGTCAGTCTTGAAGACAAAACCATGAAATCAGATGATATACTACCAAAAACATTTTTAAGGAACAAGGATGGAAAACAGGTCAAAACCAATAAGTTTGTGAGACCAACCCAAAGTCCCCAGGTTATTCATACAAACCATGAAGCTGAATGTTCCAGATCCAATAGAAACTGTAAGTCATTTTTCAAAAGATTGGATTACAATCCTGTGAGAACAACTGTCTTTGACAGAATAACTCACATCAACTCAAAAAGACATGACTCTCAAGCCAAATATGAAAGGATGTCTAAGAACAGAAAGTTGTCTGTAAGTTAGAATTCACCAAATAAGGGTAACCATAAAGCTGCCAAAGGTAAGTCCAAAGTCAGAGAAAATCAAGTAGACAAACTGTCTAAAAGGATTGAAAGGTTATCCACATCTTATGACCCTAAAACTGAATCCAAATTTAATGTTGGAAAACTCAAAGAAATCACCCAAACACCCATCTTTAGAAGAAAATGCTATAAGTGTGGTGATAGAGGACAGGAGGCTAAAGATTGTGTAAGTACCAATCTTAGACCTGAAAATGAAAAGGATGATCAGTCCAAAACAGACCCAGAATCTGTTCGAGTTGATCAATCAAACTCTAAAGGATCAGCTAAGTGCTCATCCTCAGGACCCACCAAACAGTGGGTTCCAAAAAGAAACTAATATGTTTAGTTGATCATGTGCAGGGCTCCTACAAGTGGTATCTAGACAGTGGATGCTCAAGGCACATGACAGGAAGCAAAGGGATTCTAAGTGAATTCCAAAACAATGAAGGACCCAAGGTGACATTTGCTGGAACAGTCACTTTCAAGAAAGATAACTGCTGGAACAATCACTTTCAAGAAGGTGGCATATGTTGAAGGCCTTAAACACAATCTGATAAGTATCAGTCAATTGTGTGATGAGGATTATGATGTCACCTTCAGAAAGCATGCAGGAACAATTTATGATAAGAAGGGAAAACCAATACTAATTGCAAAAAGAGAGAGATATATCTATTTGGTAGATCTCAGCTCCGCAGATCCTTCAACGGAAAACTGTTTGTATTCTAACTCAACTCCCAAGCTGAGTTGGTTATGGAACAAGACACTATCTCATCTAAATTTCAAATATATTAACAAATTGTCTAGTAAGGAGTTAGTCTCTGGTCTGCCTAAGATCACATTTGCTAAAGACAAACTCTACTCAGCTTGTCAAATGGGAAAACATAACAAGGGATCCTTCAAGTCAAAACAGAAATTTTCAATTACAGAACCATTGCATATGTTGTATTTGGACCTATTTGGACCTATAAGCACCCCAAGCCTAAGTGGTAAAAAGTATACTCTAATGATTGTTGATGAGTTCACAAGATTCACTTGGGCGGTCTTCTTAAAAGCCAAAAAAGAAGCTGCATATGAGTTAATCAGCTTCATAAGACAAGAATAGTCGCAAAAGGGTAAGTCCCATAAACAGCTCATAAGTAATCATGGGACTGAGTTTAGGAACTCAACTCTTGAAGGCTTTTGTGAAGATAGGGAATTATTCAAAATTTCTCATCTGTAAGAACTCCACAACAAACTGGAGTCGCTGAAAGGAGAAATAGAACGTTAATTGAAGTTGCCAGAACCATGCTATGTGAGGCAAAGCTCAAGCTGAGCTTCTGGGCAAAAGCGGTAAGTACAGCCTGCTATACCCAGACTAGATCAATAATAGCTAAAAGACATGGCAAAACAACTTATGAGATGTATCATGGCAGAAAACCCAACATTGGATACTTCCACATTTTTGGTACAACATGATATGTGCTAAACCAAAGAGATCAGCTCCATAAGTTGGAACCCAAAGCTGATCAAGGTTTATTTGTTGGATATTCTTCAATCTCCAAAGGTTACAGAGTTTTAATCTTAAAAGAAAGGTAATTGAAGAGTCATTACATGTTACGTTTGATGAGACAAGTATTGACGAATCCGACAGAGCTCAAGCTGACCCTGTTAGTCTGAGTGAGCTTGAGAGGAGCAAAGAAGATCTCACATCAAATCCCATATATGTTATGGATGATTCTGATGATGATGATGGTGGTAAATCTGACAAATGTGCATCATCAAAAGAAACTATCAATATTGAAGATAATCAGCCTGAGAGTCTCGGTGAATCATCAGGTACATGTCAGATTGAAAATATAAGTGATCTTTTACTCCCTACTCAGACTGAAGAAGTAAGTACTATTCAGCCTGAGAGACACTGCTCGGACTCAGACCCAGAACCTCAGTCTCCCACTACAACCTTCAAAGTATGAAAAGATCATTCTCTTGATGATATCATTGGGAACATTGTAGATGGTGTGTTAACTAGATCTAAGGCAAATGCAAACTATGTTGCCTACTCTAGTTTTCTATCTCAAATGGAACAAAAAAAGACTAAAGAGGCTCTAAAAGATGAAGATTGGATTGAGGCTATGCAAGAGGAAATGACAGAATTTCAAACAAATAAGGTCTGGACCCTTGTCCCTGCCCCCAAGGAAAAACAATTATAGGCACTAAGTGGGTCTATAGAAATAAAATGGACAAGGATGTAGTAGTGATTAGAAACAAGGCAAGGCTAGTAGTTCAGAGGTATCGACAAGAAGAAGGTATTGATTATGATGAGACATTTGCCCCTGTTGCAAGGATTGAAGCTATAAGGTTGTTTCTAGCCTATACATCCTTTAAAACCCTTAAAGTTTATCAAATGGATGTTAAAAATGCATTCCTAAATGGAGCACTACAGGATGAGGTCTATGTGAAACAACCCCCTAGTTTTATTGATTCTAAACATCCAGATTATGTCTATAAGTTAGACAAGGCTCTGTATGGACTTAAGCAAGCTCCAAGAGCCTGGTATGATACAATATCCACCTATTTGCTCTCAAATGATTTTGTTAGAGGAAGTATTGAAAAAACTCTATTCATAAGAAAGAGCAGAGGACATGTCATTCTGGTTCAAATCTATTTAGATGACATTATCTTTGGTTTAACAAACCAAGGTCTGTGTGATTGGTTCTCTAAGATAATGTCCTATCAATACAAAATGAGCATGATGGGGGAGATGACTTATTTTTTGGGACATCAAATATATCAGAAAGAAGATGGTATATTTATTCATCAGAGCAAGTATGTTTTTGATCTGATTAAGAAATATGGATTAGACTCAAGCCATCCCGCAAAGTCTCCAATGTTACACAATGTCAAGCTACACAAAGACATTGATGGAAAATCTGTATGTCAGACTACATATAGAGGAATGATAGGTTCATTACTCTATTTAACAGCAAGCAGACCTGATATAATGTTTGCTACATGTGTTTGTGCACGATATCAGGCTGATCCAAAGGAATCCCACTTGCTAGCTGTCAAAAGAATACTCAAATACCTGAAGGGAACACCAAACTTAGGTTTGTGGTATCCCAAAGGATCAGGGTTTGAGCTGAGAGGGTACTCAGATTAAGACTTCGCAGGATGTGGTCTAGATAGAAAGAGTACTACTGGAGGATGTCAACTTTTGTGTGGAAAATTAGTTAGCTGGACAAGCAAGAAACAAAACTCTATGACAATTTCCACAGCTGAAGCTGAATATGTAGCTGAAGGGAGCTATTGTGCTCAAATCCTATGGATGCAACATCAGCTTAAGGACTTTGATTTTTATTATTCAAAGACTCCCATATTTTATGACAATCAAAGTGCTATTGCTATTACACACAACCCGGTGTTTCACTCAAGAACCAAGCACATTGAAATAAGACATCACTTCATCAGAGATATTGTAGAAAAGGGAAAGATAGAGTTAGTCTTTATTGAAACTGAAGATCAGCTTGCAGATATCTTCACTAAACCAATTGAAGGAACAATATTTTCAACTCTACTTGGCATGTGTGGCATGCTCAACCCTTAATTGTTATGTTCCGTTCCTTATCTCTGTTTACCATATGCTTAGTGCTGACCTCGACTAAGTGTCAATCTGAGCTGAGTGCTCAATATGAGCTGAGTGCTCCATCTAAGCTGAGCACTCAGGATAAGCTGAGTTACTCCGTTCTAAAGTGTGGTCATTTCCACATATCTAGGTTAGTCCTAACAAATGGAAAATCCAACAATATGGTAAATGTAACATATTTACAGTGTGTTCTGTTTCAAATAAACGTAAGTCGTTTACAAATTAATTTTTTAAAGAAAATCTTGATGATAATTTAGTTCATCTTGAATGATTTAGGATTAATGTAACAGTTTCAGTCTATTTAAGTTACATTAAATATAGCCGTTATAACAAACTGCGTAGCCGGTTGTTACTGTAACAGTCATATTTATTACTCTCCGATAACGGTAACTTTTCTCTCACATTGAAAAGGTATAAATAAGAGAGACTCCTCATCATATTTCGTTTACTCTTCCAAAATATTATCTATTCTTCTCTACTTTCTTAAACCCTAACCTTGTTGTGTGCAGAGTTCATTGTTGAGTGCAAAACCCTACTACTGCTACGTGCACACCAATACGCTAAGATTGATTTCAATGGAGGGTTACACTCTTAATCTAACTGAACAGTTGATCCATGGTGGAAATTTCAAGAACAATGTGCTCCCCATCTACAAACAAAATAATGTCGTTGCCTTTATCGACATTCCAAAATCCAAAATTGTCAGGGGTTATGAGGACTGGGTCTCATACATTCGAAATGGACCCCCGGCACATGCTTTCCTTCGTGGTCCTGCGGTGCTCATCCCACAACTCCTAACCGAGTTTTGGTACACGTGCAAACTCGACACAAATTAACAAGTAATAAGAGGTACAGTCCTAAGTAGACAAGTGGCAATTGACATAGATGCAAACTGTCTCCGATGAATTCTACATCTCCCGGTTCATAATCAGTATGAGGCGACAGTTTCTAGGGAAACATCATGAAGCGTTTTACCCTTAATGGGTTATCCTCAAGTTATTGGAGTTATAAGGAAATCTGTTTTCTAGATTGCATGGGGATTCATGGTGTCGATAGTGGTCCATTCAGTTGGATACAAGGTGGGTGGACTGGATAATGTTAATGATATTGAAATGCAACTGCTATATAACATATTCTATGATCGACACATGGACTATGCTGAGTTAATCTTTGAGGCACTCAAGTCTCTGGTGACCAAAAGCGTGAGGGACCCAATTATGCCCTTTGTACGATTCTTATATATGGTGATCGAGGACAGGTTGGGTAGAAGATACACTGCCCAATATGAGTCAATCCCTACTCCTGTTCTCAGCTCAAGAATGTTCGCCCATGATATTTTCCCTGAGAACCCTACAATTAGTGCTCAGATGAGGGTGTATACACAGCTTCCGACCTCAGAGTCAAGTGAAGCTGAAGAAAGTGCAAATGATGAGGAGGAGACAGATGGTGCAGATGATTCTGAGGCTGAGTCCTCCAAAGCTGAACCTCAAAGGACTCGGCTTCAATCGCGCATCCAAAGGATATCTTCCACCTCAAGCTCTGGGTAGGAGAGTCTGTTCCCTATCTCAGAGTCACCACTGATTGGCGCAGGTATAACTTCTCTTCCTTACTCTCCTTCTTTCTCTCACATTTCTCCATCTCCTTTGTAGGGAGATAAGACTGAGTCAAGCCCGTCTCAGTCTAACCCCTCTCCCCCACCTCAAACATCTCCATCTATCTTACAATCTAGAGCCTACCTTGGTCAGCCCACTGCTACCAAGGATATATCATACACCTATACAAGAAAAACTGCCAAAGGTGGTCCTTCACCTCTCAAGGACTCTGGAGCTGATATCACATTGATACCTCCACCGGCAGGAGCTGAGGGGGAGACACCTTCTCTTAAGGTGCCAACCTCAAGGCTCAGTTCACCCGTTCAGCCTATACCGGGTATGGTGTCTACTCAGCCCATACCTACTAGCGCCATGGGAGAGCCTACTTTTATACCTTCACAGCCCCATGAAGGTAACATTGAAATACTAACCAATCCCCAAGGTCAAATACCCCCCGCCTCACCACTAAGCCTAGCTCACCCCACTACCATACCTCACGACATTGGTCACTCTTCTCTTCCATTCTTACACAGTCTCTCACGACCTGTCAATGAACCTTTCATACACCAGGAAGGTTTACAAGGTCCCCAATTTAGCCCCCTTGATTCCATAGGTCAGCACCAACCTTTGGATATGGAGCCCACATTCTCACCAATTGAGGAACACTTAACAGCCACTCCTACGGTGGAAATACACTCCTCCACTAGAAAGGAGGACTTTGAGGTACGGAGACGACCTGAGGAGCCCAAGCTGATGGCCACTGATGCCCAAGCCATTATGGATTACTTAAACACGCAGTTTGAGCTCCTGCACAAGAAGAGGAAAAATGATAAAGCCAAGTTGATGCGAAAACTTCATGATCTTTCAACTTCTGTAGCCAACTTGGAAAGCTTTGTGCTCAAATTCAGACCCTCCCCTATTGATGATGAAAAAAGGGGGAGGAAGATCAAAAGAAAAGTGATGATGTGGTTGAGGGGGAGCATACAAAGGAAGTACAAATCGAGGAAGAAGCTCATGATCAGTTTGTGAGCACTGTAGACCAGCATTCTAAACAACAGCCACAGGCTCTAATAGTCCAAATTATCATAACTTCACAAGCTCAACCAGAAACTCCACAGGAAGAAACATCTCAAGCTGCTCACACCAACCTTCCTCAAGCTTAATTGCTAATGTTTGTTGAAGCTGAGCCCGTTCCAACTTCACAAATAGATAAAGGGAAGAGTAAGGTGTTTGAGATGGTAAAAAGAAAGAAAAGAAGTGCTATGCCTCTACCAAAGAGAGGAAAGGTCATCATTGCTGAGCCTGAGCCAGAACGACAAGGTCAACATCAACTAGTTGCATATGAATCTAACTCAAGTGATGAAGCTGATGCAGCATAGAAAGCCAGTGACATGCTTGCTGAGCAAATGTTACAAGAGATGGCAAAAGAACTAGGTATGACTGTGGAGGAGATGAAAGAGCCGCAAAGACAAGCTGAGCTTCAAAGAGAAAAGGCTAAAGCTGAGCCTGCCAGAGCTGAAGCTGAAGCTGACTATTCTGGACCCAGAGCTGTCCCAATTCCCTACTCAGATGCTGATCTAAGGCATTTCTATAAAAGAACACATTTTAATCACAAGATTGAATCCATCACACTAAGTAGAAAAGGAGAATTGGTTATAATCAACTTTGTACCAGATAACAAACAAGAAAATGGTTTAGATATGAGATGTCCGTACAAGTTGGTGTTCTCAGAGTTGAAAATCGTAGCCACAACTATCAAATGGATGAAAAATAGTCAAATCAGACAAGAGATAGTTGATGTGCTCAAGACTCTCTTCTTAAGAATTGATAAATTAGGAGAGATTCCAGCTGATGAGATTGATACCTTCCTCAATAGAAGTAAAGCTGCAAGAGTCAGAGCAGCAAGCCAGCGAGCCAAAAAAAATATAAGTATACATGTTCCAGAGGGAGTTGAATTCAAAGAAAATACTTTTATCACTCAGCCTTTGGAAGGATTTTTGTACTTGGATGTGGAAGGTAATCAGTGCTTATTGAGAATAGCATATCCTCATTTGGCAAATCTGGAGTTGATTATGTACTTGAGAATTCTATGTGATGACTCAACTCAGAACTCAGTATTCAGATACCATCTCAACAGAGAAGTAAAGTCAAGGAAAACTGATATGAGAGAGTTGCCAGAAGGTGAAGAGATTATGAATGAAGCTATCAAGGAAGCTGCCATCTGGGAACTAAAATGTTTAGATATGTGGTTGGAAGTTGGAAATCCTGATGATTAAATAGATAAGTTTTATAATTGTGTAAGCACTAAGTGTCCATAAGCTGATTATAATGATCAAGCTACAATGTAAATGATATGTTCATTAATACAAATTCAAGTTTGATATGTTCAACTGTTTTATTATTTAATATGTTCAATATTCTGTTTGATGTGTTCAAATAAACAGCTTCGTAAATTAAGCTGACTATTGATATGTTCAATCATAAACTGATATGTTCAGTAGTATAAGTTTTGTAAGTTCAGAACTTAATTAATGCTGATGAATTAAGTTTCTGAGTAGTTTATATCTGAAATACTTAGAATACAAGTCTTATAATAGATTTGTAACATAAACATCTTGTAAGTTCAAGATATGGTAAATAAGTATGGATCGGTGCAATACTTATTTCAAGAACTAACTTTGGTCAGTTCCAGACTGGTTCAACATAATTCTGTTAACCTATATGTACTTTGATTCAATATTTTGTCATCATCAAATAGGGGGAGATTGTTAGTCCCATGTTTAAAATAGTTAGATTTGATGAGACAAACTATAGATAAGTATAGATGATAGGTTAAGAGTTAGGAATTATGTAAGTCTGTTATAGACTGACTAGTCAGCTTAGACTGAGTAGTCAGCGTATAAACAGATATAGAGTTTTCTATGTAAGTACTAGATAGCTCAGTGACTTTTAAGCTGAGATAGGTTTAAGAGTGAAGACTTGAAGGCTTGAAGATTCAAGAACCTAAGATTCAAGAACTCAGCTTGACGAGGTCAAGACTGAGTGAGTTAGCTCAGCGTCAGAAGTAACTTCAAGAATTTAAGTAAGTTCTAAATTCAGTTATAAAATCTCCATATCTACGACATTTAAACTAGGATATCTGAACCTGATTTAAACTATCTATTAGATGGATAGAGATCTCAAAAGGAATTAGATAGATATGTTCTAATTAAGGAGTTTGTTACGGTTTTAAAGTAAAGATAAGTTATATCTTTAAGCTGTGATGTATTCATAGATGTATCAAGTACTAGTATAAACCTTCTTATGGGTTTTAGTATATATAGAACACAATATACCGAAGAATAGAAGAAGACTGCATAAGTTGCAAAACGTACGTGCGTTCGTCATACTTAATAAGCGTCTGTTGCGATAACTTTGTGAGTTCAAAGTTCAAGAGAGTTTTCAAGAGTTCTTGTTAATCAGTTTTAACAAGAAGTTCGATCATCAATTAGTTTGTGATTCAAGAGTGTTTAGAGAGAGTTGAGTTTATAATCAGTGTAATATCAAATCATCCTGTTGATTTGATTAGAGAGTGATAATAGTTACTGTTCTATTTGATTATTGAATACACGTTTGATTATTTTGATTATTTGTTTAAAGGGTATTCAACCCCCCCCCTCTTCTACACTGTATCAGTTGCTTGTTTACCCTCTTTGGGACCAACAGGTTCTACAAACCCTAAGTACAAATGATGAGTTTGAACTAACAATGCAAAACCGTTTCAAATGAGTATGATGGGAGAGATGAATTTTTTTCTCGGATTACAAGTGAAATAGTTGAGCCATGGCATTTTTTAAATCAATCTAAGTACAATAAAAACTTGTTCAAAAAGTATGACATTCTTAGTTGTTCATCACTGTCAACCCCTATGTCTTAAAAAACTAAACTGTCTACTAATCTTGAGGGAAAAGCAGCTAATTTAAAAACATACAGGGGTATGATTGTAACACCGTATTTTTAAACCAAAAATTTTCACTTTAAATACATAGCGGAAGCGATTAAATACAAAAGTATTTACAACTAATCACAAACCATTATTTACAAAACACTTGTTCAAAATATCAGTATTACAAAACTACGGCTCATCACAAATACACATCAGAGGCCTAGGTGATTACTCCCCAAGCTAACCACTCTCAGCTAGCCGCTGACTTACCAAAACCTATAAAACGAGCGAGAGGTGGGGGATTAGCACAAAGCTAAGTGAATGGAGTACCAAACAACAAATATATCATCCGGAACCGGAAGATATCAACAACCACAAATAAGCCCCCTAGGAAGACCAGCGGTTCTGCAGGAACCTACAACCAATGCTGGCCAAAGCAAAAGTTTACCGATAGTCTATTTTCTATTCTCACATAGTATTATCCTCTAGTAGCAACAAATGCATCCCAAGGTCCTAATACTTCTTAGCCAATAGCAAATGAACCCAACCCCTAAGCCCAGTCGAAAACTGACTTCCCATCCATCATGTATACATACCACTGACGCAACAATTAATTAACAATCAACAGTTAATCAATTATCAAATATACAATCTATCCATGCATCAAATCAACAATAGTTGCAACCAAACCAGTACAACTAATATCACCGTGAGTAACATCCACTCACCTCTAGTTCTCAGCCTTTCCACTCAGTGATCTAATGTTACTGAGCCTTGTCTGTGCCTGAGAACACAACAACCAAACATCAATATCCAATTCATAAATATATATCAATCATATATTTATATCTATTTAATCAAACATAAGCATGTAAGATTCACATATGTATACACATATAACACATAGCATTAAACAATGCAATTAACAGCCCAAAACTATCAGATTTTAAAGAAATCCGATGCATCTATCGAAATCCGCTACTACTATGGGATTTTGAAGGAATCCGCAACTGAGTCGGATTTCCACACTTGTTGGATTTAACTTGCTATCCACCATCGGATTTCATGATAATCGGATTTCATCAATAGTTCCGGATTTAAGTACCGGATTCAACACTGTCAGTTTCCCAAGTATCGGATTTCACAAGTTTCAGATTTCTAAAGTGTCGGATTCAACACCCGGATTTCCCACACTCGGTTTTCATCATCATCATCATCAAAATCCGACAACATCATACTTCAAGAATCCGATAACTTCATAGCTTCCATAAATCATCTTTCCAGTTTATATGATTCATATATAAGCTTACCAAAGTATCCACAAACATATGGAAACATGATTAAACATCAATTCATGTGTCCTAAACACCTTAACACCCAAGAACACCAAATCCGCCAAACCCATGATGTTCATAACAAAACCCAACATAGTCAAAACCGTAGCATGCTCATCATGTTTCAAGAAGCATAGCATGTTAACAAGAATTAAACAAGAATCTACTAACCTTGAACTTGAATTCACGAATTCACAATCGCAAGAAATCCGATGATTGTTCTTCTTGCTTTCTTTCTTTCGGTTTTACACACAAAGTTTACACACACAAATGCTATCTTCAAAGTGAAGAAAGGATTATTGAAACCCACGTATTTATAAACCTTAAGCAGGAGGTGGCATGACCAAAACAAATTAAGCACATGCACACACACATACACAAATCTGTATGTATATATAATCATATATATATCAACACATACATATATAATACTTAATTTAAATGATTAAAAATTAATTGAATAAAGATAGTCAATTAATAATTCACGTGTAACATACCCAAGCCTACGTGTCTACTAGGCCCAATCTCAGGATGTTACAAATCCTCCCTCCTTCAATTGAAATCTGTTTCCCACATCAAGTCTGAACCCAAATTGTGTCTCCACTTAACTAGAACCATCGGAATCTGTTTCTTACGCAGTTTCTTCACGTTCCGATCTAGTAATTTAATGGGTTCTTCCACTAACTTCTTGCTGGAATCCACTTTAAGATCATGTAGAGGTAGAATCTAACTTTCATCCCTACATTTCCGCAAGTAACAAACGTTGAAGGTATTGTGAATACCTAACAATTCTGCTGGAAGATCGAGAGTAACCGTCTGATCATTAACCACCCATTGGACATGAAACAACCCAATATAACGAGCAGCCAGCTTTCCCCGCTTCCCAAAACGGATAACCTCCTTCCATGGAGAAACCATCAGATATACCAATTCACCTTCAACAAACACAACAGACCTATGACGTGGATCAGCATGCATATTCTGTCGATCCCTCGAAGCTTTCAACTTTTCTTGCGCAATAGCTACTATGTCTGCGGTGATCTGCACAATATCAGGCCATGCATACAGTTTCTCACCCGCCTCTAACCAACACGTAGGAGTACTGCAGGGACGACCATATAGCATCAAATAAGGAGGCAAACCGATACTCGAATGATAAGAATTATTGTACGCAACTTCGATCAACGGAATATGGGAATCCGAAGAACCTCCATATTTTAACACACATGCCCGTAGCATATCCTCAAATGTCTGAATAGTTCGTTCCGATTGCCCGTTTGTCTGAGGATGGTAAGTTGTACTCAGATTAACACGTGTACCCAACTCCCGCTGTAACCTATTCAAGAAATTCGACACAAACCTGTAATCTCTATCTGATACGATCGAAAGCAGTATACCATGTGGGGAAAAAACTTTATCGATATACAACTGAGCCAACTTACTGATTGAAGCCGTCTCACTGTTAGCCAAGAAGTGAGCACTCTTGCTCAATCTGTCAACGATCACCCAAATAATATCATGATTCCTCTGTGTACGTGGATGTTTAGTTACGAAATCCATCATTATGTGCTCCCACTTCCACTCTGGAATCTACCTTAACGTGTGCACAAACTGTGCAACATCTGTCTTCATTGTAGGCCACCATTAAAGCACCTTCAGATCGTTATAAATTTTCATGCTACCTGGATGAACAGATAGTCTGGATTTATGAGCCTCAGTCATAAGAAAACTCCAGAGACCTAAATAACTTGTTTTGTGATCCGCGGTAAACCGGTCATGAGGTATAGTGAAATATGGTTCTTAGCCTTGTTCAAATAATTAAGTTTTATAACTATTGGGTAATTACTTGTACAAGGATTTGACAACTAAAATTGGTACTCTAATTTTGTAGATGGTATCCAACAACGCTTCTACATCTTCATCGAACTCCATTTCTCTAAAATTGTTCCTCAAAAAGGCCAAACTCGATGCCCAAAACATCATGGATTGGCTCATGCAACTAAGGATAGCCCTTAGATATGAACAAAAGATGTGGGCCATCGAGGAGCCTTTGCCGGAAGCACCTACGGCTAATGCGACTAGGGCGGTCTGAGACGCGTATGATAAGCGCGTCAAGGAAACGAACAAAGTGGCTTGCATTATGCTCTCGTCAATGATTCATGAGCTTCAAAAGCAAATGTAACATTTATGAGCATATGACATGCTTAACCAGCCGAAGGAAATGTTCCAACAGCAGGCTAAGCTAGAGCACTTCGAGTGCGTAAAGTCCCTTTTCGATTGGCATATGCAGGAGGGCGGAAAGGTGAGCGTTCTCGAGCTTAAGATGAAAGCATTGGTTGATCGCTTGGAGAGATTGGGATTCCCGTTAGGGAGGGAGTTGGCGGTGGATGTGATCCTCCGTTCTCTTCCTAGTTCCTTTTCACAATTTGTGTGGAACTATCATGTCCATGGCATGGACAAATCCCTAATGGAATTTCATGGAATGTTAAAGACCGTCGAGTCTGACATGGCTAAGAAGCCCTCCTCGTCCAAACCCATCCTAGCTATCCAGGGAGGCGGAACCAAATAAAAAGGCGCTCCCCCCTCTAAGGGAAAGGGTAAGGGAAAGGTTGCAAAACCTAACCCGAGTCCGGCCCCAAAGGGCAAGGGGAAAGCCGTGATGGTTCCACCGGCCGAGGACCCTACGGAAGCCGAGTGCTTCCACTGCAAGGAAAAGGGGCATTGGCGGCATTCTTGCCCAAAGTACCTTGAGGAGCTCAAGCAGGTAAAACCAAAAGGAGTGGGTAACTCAGGTACGTTTATGATTGAACTCCACAATACTGCTATTTCTAACGGTTGGGTACTTGATACCGGTTGTGGCACTTATATTTGTAATAATGTGCAGGTGCTAAAAAGAAGTAGGGCGCTGGGTGCTGGAGAGCCTGACCTGATCATGGGAAACAAGGATGTGGTTCCCGTGGAGCGGATAGGGAGTGTTGATCTCACCTTTCCTTCAGGACTTGCTATTACCTTATTAAATGTTTGCTTTTCGCCCAGCGTGGCATGCAATATTATTTCCTTTTACGCTTTGTTTTACGATGGTTATGAGTTTAATTTTAATAATGGAATTATTTATTGTTTGAGAAATGATGTTCATTACTTTAAAGCTTATCCATGTCGTGGGACTTATGAAACAAGTGTGTGTTTGGATGGTAATAAATCAATCATGAACATTGATTCTAAGTCCAAAGGTGTATTGGACAAGTTGTCTTTGTGGCATAGTCGTCTTGGCCATATAAGCAAGAAACGTATCACCAAACTCCAAGTGGATGGGATTTTGGAATCGTTTGACCACGGGTCAAGCGAAGTATGCGATTCTTGTTTATTAGGAAAAATGACTAAAGCGCCCTTTACCGGCGTTAGTGAAAAGTACAAAGACTTGTTGGACATTGTTCACACGGATGTGTGTGGCCCGTTCAGGTCTGCTACAAGAAACAACTGTAGGTACTTCGTTACTTTTACTGATGATTTCAGTAGGTATGGTTATATTTATTTGATTAAGCATAAGTCTGAAACCTTTGAGGTGTTTAAGACATACCAAAACATGAAGTGCAAAATTAATTGGGCAAGCGGATTAAGATTCTCAGATCCGATAGGGGTGGTAAGTATCTTAGTACCGAGTTTCTTGATCATCTTAGGGGTTGTGGGATTATTTCACAACTTACTCCACCCATGACACCACAATTAAATGGGGTCGCCGAGAGGAGGAACCGAACGTTATTGGATATGGTTCGGCCCATGATGAGTCGTACAAAGCTACCCACGAGTTTTTGGGGTTATACTTTGGAAACCGCTGCTAGGACCTTAAACCTTGTACCAATAAAGAAGGTTGCAAGTACACCATTCGAGATGTGGCATGGAAGGGTTCCTTCGCTAACCTATCTCAAGGTCTGGGGTTGTGAGGCTTACATGAGACGTAAAGCTCAAGAAAAACTTGAACCTAGAGCCGAGAAGTGTATTTTCATTAGCTAACCAGCTTGTTCTATGGGATATTTGTTTTACAAACCTTCGGAGAACAAGGTGTTTGTTGCTCAAAGGGCGGTTTTCCTTGAAAGGGAGCTGATATCTGCAGAAGCCAGTGGGAGGCAAGTCGATCTAGAAGAAATTCTAGATGACACCAATGATTAACCTGATGTTGGCACTAGTATTGCTTCTGAGGTCGGCGTACCGGAAGAAGTGGAACCTCAACCATTGGTGGATGAGGTGCCTGATACACAACCATTAGAGCTCCGTAGATCTGGTAGAGTTCGTAATGAGCTGGAAAGATTTGGGTTTCTCATATTTGAGGGCGACGAACTATTGGTGGATCATAGAGAGCTGACCAACTACCGGGAAGCCGTAGCGGTCCCTGAGTCTGTTAGGTGGAAGGAGGCAATGGACAGTGAGATGCAATCCATGGCGGATAATCAAGTCTGGGACTTGGTTGATCCAGTACCTGGCCACAAGCTAGTAGGGTGCAAATGGGTCTTCAGGAAGAAAACTAACATGGATGGAAAGGTAGACACCTTCAAAGCCCGGCTGGTAGCAAAGGGTTTCACTCAAACTCATGGTGTAGACTATGATGAAACCTTTTCTCCCGTGGCTATGTTGAAGTCTATTAGGATATTATTGGCTATTGTTGCATATTATGATTACGAAATATGGCATATGGATGTCAAGACTGCCTTCCTTAACGGGAAGTTGGCAGGGGAGGTTTACATGGCACAACCTGATGGTAACATAATCCCCAAATACCCTAATAAAGTCTGGAAGCTTAAGAGGTCCATTTATGGACTTAAGCAAGCATCTCGGAGTTGGAACATTTGCTTTGATGAAAAGGTCAAAGAGTTTGGCTTTTCTAAAAGCAATGATGAACCTTGTGTATATGTCAGGGCTAGTGGGAGTGATGTAGTTTTCCTAGTCTTGTATGTAGATGACATACTACTCCTAGGAAGTGACGTGACTACCTTGCAGGAAGTGAAAACCTTGCTTGGGAGTTGCTTTTCTATGAAAGACATGGGAGAAGAAACATATATTTTGGGGATAAAGATCTATAGAGATAGATCTAAGAGACTCATTGGTTTGAGCCAGAGTACGTACATAGATAAAGTCTTGAAGAGGTTCAAGATGCAAGATTCCAAGAAAGGGAATTTGCCTATGTTGCATGGTATGGCGTTGAGCAGCTCTCAATGTCCTAGTTCTCAAAAGGAACTAGAGGAAATTATTCGAGTCCCGTATGCTTCGGCAGTGGGATCGATCATGTATGCTATGCTATGTACCCGGACTAATGTGTCGTATGCCTTGAGCATGACGAGCCGATATCAAGCTAACCGTGGTCAAAATCATTGGGTTGCGGTTAAAAGCATCCTTAAATATCTTTAGAGAACTAAGGAAATGTTTTTAGTGTTCGGTGGATCGAAGGAGCTCCGAGTTACTGGGTATTCTAATGCTAGCTTCCAAACGGACAAGGATGATTTCCGGTCTCAATTGGGATTTGTATTCTTGTTAAATGGTGGAGAAATAAGTTGGAGAAGTTCTAAGAAAGATACCGTAGCCAATTCAACCACAGAGTCAGAGTACATTGCTGCAAGCGAGGCTGCTAAGGAAGCCGTCTGGATGAAGAAATTCATTCAAGACCTTGGAGTTGTTCCTAGCATTGCTAACCATATTGAGATCTTTTGTGACAATGAGGGTGCAGTAGCTCTAGCTAAGGAACCAAGAGCGCATCGATGTATGAGACACATTGCTTGGAAATATCATTTTATTGGTGATATCATCGAGAATAGTGACATTGTGGTTAGTAGAGTACCGACTGAGGGGAACTTCGCAGATCCACTCACCAAACCTTTGTCATAAGTTAAGCATGATTCTCATGCTATGTCTATTGGTATTAGATTTGCTACTGACTTGGTTTAATTATTTTAGTTGTATTTGTTATTGAGAACATTAAAGCAATAATGTATTTCTTATTGTAATGACTATTAAATGGGGATTTAATATACCCATGGTGCGATTACTTTATGAAACATTATTGTGTTCTATCTTTGCATATTTAATACTTCCATGAATAAACTTATTTATTCTAAATACTCCACGATCGGTCGTTCTTCATTGGAAGGAAGAACTGAATTAAGATCGAGGCGAGTGGTTGGTAAAGTTTTCATCTTGGATTGAATACCTGTTTACACAACACTAGTATGTAATTAATGGTGATTAAGTAATTGCAGGACCCGTACCTGAGTTTACTTCATGGATATTATCACGAGTAAATCAGGATGATAATATTATTTATCCTTTTACTGGAGATGCACACGTTGCTTGATTATTAACACGGACTTGTTTAGATTGCTTTCTAACGCAGTTCGTAACTAGTTGTTATAAGGGACGTTTTTAGGCAAGAACTTGTTAATATGAGAGGACGGTGTAGTCAAAAGTATTTGTTCCTCTTTTGAGAGATATCCTTGGGCCCCTCGTTGACTAAGCTGATGACAAATCAAAATGCATGGCGGTGCTCAAGTTGAATTGATAGTGGATCAATTGTGCAAACTTGTTTTCTTAGTCATAGTTAGTATATATCGAGAAACATAATCGTGAATGATTTGGGGTTGATCATGTTCCATGACCTGCATTCACAACGGATATCGTGAACAAAGGGGTACCTAATCACTTATCTATATGACCTTTCCTTTTGGTTAGGTATTTGTTTAGGGAAGACAAACCCTGTGCTGACTTGGGGGCATAGACGCCTTGCTAGAGGTCGCTCTATGTCAATGACGCCTTTTGTGAGTTTGTCATGTGCAAGTGGGAGTCTGTTGGATTATGTCCACTAACACACACACGAGTTGGTATCATGGCTGATGAAGCAGCCTATTGGGTCACACGCTAAGTATCGATTCCGGCATCACGGATGGACTAATGAGAGAGAAAACCAGAAACCGGTTCTGGTGGGCTAAGGCACGGCCGTTCCTCTATGAGGTACGGCCGTGCCCTACGGGCAGGCACGAGCCCGAGTTGGGTGTGACTTGGGCGTGGCCTGTGGCTAGGTACGCCCGTGCCTCTGGGAGGCACGCCCGTGTCCTGTGCCCAATGGACAGTCACGAGCCCAAGTCAGGCGATACTTGGGCGTAGCCTCTTAGGCTTGCACGGCCGTGCCTTGTGTTTATGTAGTAACAGCCTCTTTACTAGGCTTTCAAAGCTAGTTAAAGTGTGTTTATGTGCATTGATCATGTAACAGCCATGATATTTATTATTGCGCGTTTTGTGAACTCAATTCTGAGTTCTACATAAAGCACATATATTCATATGGTTTTGGTTGTTTGATTGAAATACACAAAGTTGATAAAAATTGCATTACTCTCTCAAACACACAAAAGACATCCAAGGCTTTGGTTCTTTTGTGTTGATCATCTTGGTGGTGTTTATATAGACTTATCTAACACTCTAGCAAGTGGGAGGTGATTGTAGCTTGGTGTGGACTTCGATAGAGGTGTACACGTTAGTGCACGAGACTTCCAAACTCTAAACCCGCGTGTACAAAGCAGATAGAATCAAAGGTATGACTCTATTTCCTTGTATCTTTATTTTGTTGCTTAACCATGTTTAGAGTTTTGGTCCATGTGGTGGGCGTATTCGTGGTCAAACATTGAAACTCTTTTTCTACTCGTTTTGTTTCAGTTGCGATTTTTGACCACGAAAACCCAACAGATTTAACCCCCGATTCCCCTGTAGGTTCTTTCCCGCTTTGGTTGCCCTGGGACTGGTTGCCCTGCCATTTCTTTCTCTGCTGGCTACATCCAGCCTGATCATACTTGGGCTTTTGCAAAGCCGCCTCGTCCCGACTCTGTTTATCCTCGGCCTGGATGTCCCCCTCAACAGATTTTGCCAAGGTCAAGGCCTGGGACAAAGATCCAGCCAAACGGTATTGCTTCTGTACTCCGGAAACAATGCTCCGATAAAGTGCTGAACCTGGGAAGGTTCATCAGGCACCCACTGAGTCACAAACTTCAGCTTTACATTAAACTGGTCATTTAGTTCATCCCCTGTCATCTTCTTCGTCATCGTCAGTTCCATGAATTCCTACCTTATCTTATTCAACTCATAGGCATTGCAATATTGCTCGCACAGTTTGTCTATGAATTGATTCTACGTAATCGAATCCATTTGTGCTCTCGATAAATTGGTGGTAATGGAATCCCGCCAGAATCGCCTTGCCCTTTAACATCCTAGTCGCAAAGCAAACTCGCATTTCCTCCTCACAGTTGCAAGCATCCAAGATTCTGGAAGTATCTCTCAACCAGTTTAGTGTGACGTTAGGATCCGTGCTGCCATGGTATTCATCTAGTTTGCAATCCAAAAATTGCTTGTAAGTACACGGCTGCCTGTATCCCATGCTGTGTGGAAATCCCATATAAGGATACGAAGAAGATCCCTGCGGCATAGACCCCCTGTGGCATAGATCCTTGAGGATAGGGTCCTTGAGGAAACAACAGATATAAGAAAGGTTGAGACATCGGTTGTGATAATAGTGGTATTGGCATAGACATTGGAGGAACCTCTGCCAAAGTAGAGACTGCCGGGAAAATAGGTGGTATCTCAACTATAGTTGAAGTTACAGGAATAACCGGTGGTTGTGCTGCAGGAACTTGTCTTTGTTGCTCTAGTTCCTTTCTCAAATCTTGAAGTTGACAACCAAGTTGAAAAATATACTCATCCCTCTCATCACCTGCTGTACTAGATGTACCAGCATTGGTTGGAACTTCAACTGTTGTAGTAAGGACTTCAGTAGTAGATGAGACAGTAGGGGCACCGGTTGAGTAATCACGTCCAGCCATTGTTATCTGTAACAATCACATCACCTCAGAATTTATTAGATAAATTCGTTAGTACATAACATACTAACTCCACCACACTCCAATTCACCCCAATCCCACAGCCAAGGAGTAATCGACATACCACGAGCCAAGATTTGGGAATGTAACACTTCCACTGTGCCTACACTGCCAAACCAAGGCTCTGATGCCAAACTTGTAACACCATATTTTTAACCCAAAAATTTTCACTTTAAATACATTGCGGAAGTGATTAAATACAAAAGTATTTACAACTAATCACAAACCACTCTTTACAAAACACTTGTTCAAAATATCAGTATTACAAAACTACGGCTCGTCACAAATACAAATCAGAGGCCTAGGTGATTACTCCCCAAGCTAACCACTCTCAGCCGAGCCGCTGACTTACCAAAACCTATAAAAAGAGTGAGAGGTGGGGGATTAGCACAAAGCTAAGTGAATGGAGTACCACACAACAAATATATCAGCCTGAACCGCACGATATCAACAACCACAAATAAGCACCCTGGTTAGACCGATGCTTATGTAGGAACCTACAACCAATGCCGGCCAAAGCAAAGGTTTACCGATAGTCCATTTGCTATTCTCACACAGTATTATCCTCTAGTAGCAAAAAATGCATCCCAAGGTCCTAATACTGCTTAGCTAATAGCAAATGAACCCAACCCATAAGCGCAGTCGAAATCTGACTTCCCATCCATCATGTATACATACCACTGACGCAACAATTAATTAACAATCAACAGTTAATCAATTATCAGATATACAATCTATCCATGCATCAAACCAACAATAGTTGCAACCAAACCAATACAACTAATATCACCCGTGAGTGCGTGAGTAAACTTCCACTCACCATTAGTTCTCAGCTTTTCCACTCAGTAATCTAATGTTACTGAGCCTTGTCTGTGCCTGAGAACACAACAACCACACATCAATATCTAATTCATAAGTATATATCAATCATATATTTATATCCATTTAATCAAACATAAGAATGTAAGATTCACATATGTGTACACATATAACACATAGCATTAAATAATGCAATTAACAGCCCAAAACTATCGGATTTCAAAGAAATCTAATACATCTATCGGAATCCGCTACTACTATCGGATTTTGAAGGAATCCGCAACTAAGTCAGATTTCCACACTTGCTGGATATAACTTGCTATCTACCATCGGATTTCATCAATAGTTCCGGATTTCTAAGTACTGGATTCAACACTGTCGCTTTCCCAAGTTTCAGATTTCACACGTATCGGATTTCTAAAGTGTCGGATTCAACACCCGGATTTCCCACACTCGGTTTTCATCATCATCATCATCAAAAACCGACAACTTCATACTTCAAGAATCCGATAACTTCATAGCTTCCATAAATCATCTTTCCAGTTTATATGATTCATATATTAGCTTACCAAAACATCCACAAACATATAGAAACATGATTAAACATCAATTCGTGCATCCTAAACACCTTAACACCCATGAACACCAAATCCGCCAAACCCATGTGTTCATAACAAAACCCAACATAATCAAAACTGTAGCATGCTCATCATGTTTCAAGAAGCATAGCATGTTAACAAGAATTAAACAAGAATCCACAAACCTTGAACTTGAATTCACGAATTCACAATCACAAGAAATTCGATGCTTGTTCTTCTTGCTTTCTTTCTTTCGGTTTTACACACAAAGTTTACACACACATATGCTATCTTCGAAGTGAAGAAAGGATTATTGAAACCCACGTATTTATAAATCTTAAGCAGGAGGTGGCATGACCAAAACCAATTAAGCACATGCACACACACATACACAAATCCATACGTATATAGAATCATATATATATATCAACACATACATATATATAATACTTAATTTAAATGATTAACAATTAATTGAATAAACATAGTCAATTAATAATTCACGTGTAACATACCCAAGCCTACGTGTCTATTAGGCCCAATCTCAAGATGTTACAATGATAGGCTCATTACTGTATCTGACGGCTACTAGGCCAGATATCATGTTTTCTACATGTTTATGTGTCAGATTCCACACTAATCCAAAGGAATCACATCTGCTAGCAATGAAAAGAATTTTCAAATATCTCAAAGGTACTCCTGATCTAGGTCTATGGTATCCAAGGGATTCAAGTTTATAACTCTATGCCTATTCAGATGCAGACTATGCTGGATGCATGCTAGATAAAAAAAAGTACTTTTGGCAGTGCACACTTTCTGGGGGATAGGTTAGTATGACGGGCTTCCAAGAAACAAAACTGTGTATCCACTTCAACTGCTGAGGCCGAATATGTTGCTACTGCAATGTACTACTCTCAGAGTTTGTGGGTAAGGACTCAACTATCTGAATTTGGTCTACAATATGAGAAGATCCCATTATTGTGTGATTCACAATCTGCCATAACCATTTCATGCAATCCAGTTCAACACTCCAAGACAAAACACATTGATATACGGTATCATTTTTTTAAAGAAAATGTGGATAATGGTCTGATAGAACTACAATATGTTAAGACTGATGATCAACCGGCTAATTTGTTTGCTAAACCATTAGATGATACTCGTTTTAATGAGTTAGTATCCAAACTAGGCATGTTGAATTATAAGGTCTGACAATCTACCATTTGTTTTAAGTAGGTATTTCACTATGTTTGTATATTTTGCAGAGATATAGAGCATAATATGAGGGGGAATGTCAATCATACGTACAAGTATCATCTTCTACAGTATAATTGTCTAATCTTGGTACTGCTCTTACAGGATAAATGGCTATGGAAGGTTATTCAGTCTTATTTCATTCTTCGACTGCTAGCCAAAGCCACAATCCCGATGACCAGCTTCTTACCACAGATAAATTCCTTTAAGTTGTCACTCATGACAACAATAATTTTGTAAACCTTGACAATTTCCGAAACCCTAACTTCCTGATAATTTCTGAAATTCTTCATGTCCACCCACTCAACCATGCTCTCACTCCCTGAACTCTATGTACAACAATTCTGCAATACGGCCCATACCTATTCAAACCCTGACACTGCCGTGCGTCAATCCATGGTGATGTTGACCACTTCACTTTGAATATAACCGCCAGTCGTTTTAGGGAAATCCACAAGCTCCTAATTGCAAGGAGCAGACCTCTACTCATAGACTTTCAGGACATGCCTGATGAATCAACTGCTTTAGTAGGGATTCGAGCCATGGGCTATGCCAGGAATCTAGAACTGTTGGTCCCAAAGAGGGTGAACAAGCAACCGATACAGGTTAGAAAGGGGGGTTGAATACACTTTAAACAACTAAACAAATTAATCAAACATATATTCAATTATCAAATAGAACAATAACTATTATCACTCTCTAATCAAATCAACAGGATGATTTGATATTACAATGATTATAACCACTACTCTCTCTAAACACTCTTGAATCACAAACTAATTGATGATCGAATTTCTTGTTAAAACTGATTAACAAGAACTCTTGAAAAACTCTCTCCAACTTTGAACTTACAAAGTTATCTCAACACACGCGTATCAAGTATCACGAACACTGTACGTTTTGCAACTTATGCAGTCGTGCGACTTATGCAGTCGTACCTCTGTTCGGTATTTGTTCACGTACACACGTAAGAACATCTATGTAAAACCCTCAAGAAGGTTTATACATATAATTGATACATATACAAATAAATCGTAGCTTAAAGATAGACCTTATCTTTTCTTTAAAACCGTAACAAACTTCTTAAGTAGAACATATGTAATTAATCCCGTTTGAGATTTCTATCCAACTAATAGATAGTTTAAATTAGGTTTAGATTTCCTAATTTAAATGTCGTAGATATGGAGAGTTTATAACGGAATTTAGAACTTACTTAAATTCTGAACTGACTTCTGATGCTGAGCTGACATACTCAGTCTTGACCTTGTCAAGCTGACTTCTTGAATCTTGGATTCTTGAATCTTCAAGTCTTCAAGTCTTCACGCTTAAAACCTATCTTAACTTAGAAGTCACCGAGCTATCTAGTACTTACATAGAAAACTCTATATCTGTTTAGTCTGACCAGTCAGTCTATAACAGACTTAAATAATTCCTAACTCTTAACCTATCATCTATACATATCTATAGTTTGTCTCATCAAATCTAACTATTCTAAACATGGGACTAACAATCTCCCCCTATTTGATGATGACAAAACATTGAATCAAATTAGTTATAGGTTAACATAATTATGCTGAACAACTCTGGAACTGATCAAAGTTAGTTCTTGAAATAAGTATTGAATTGATCCATACTTATTCACGTATCTTGAACTTACAAGATTTTTATATTACAAATATATTATAAGACTTGTATTCTAAGTATTTGAATATACAACTACTTAAATTCTGAACTTATTAGAAGTAATTTAAGTTCTGAACATACAAAACTTATACAACTGATCATATCAGTTTATAATTGAACATATCAATCATCAGCTTAAACTTACAAAGCTGTTTGTTTGAACATATCAAAAATAATTTTGAACATATCAAATAATAAAAGTTGAACATAAACTTGTGTTTGTATTAATGAACATATCATTTACACCGTAGCTTAATCTTTGTGATTAGCTTCTGCACACTTAGTACTTGCAAAATTATAGAACTAATCTATTTAATCAAAAGAATCTCCAACTTCTAACCACATGTCTGAACATTTAAGTTCCCAAGTTGCAGCTTTCTTGATAGCATCAACCACAATCTCTTCACCTTCTGGCGTCTCTTTCATCTTAGCTTTTCTTGATCTGCTTTCTCTGTTGAGATTATATCTGAATACTGAGTTCTGAGTTGAGTCATCACATAGAATTTTCAAGTACAGAATCAATTCCAGATTTGCCAAATGAAGATCTATTACTTTCAAGAAACATTGATTACCTTCCACATAAAGATACAAGAATCCTTCCAAAGGTTGAGTGATATAAGTATTCTCTCTGAATTCAAATCCCTCTAGAACTTGTAAATTGATGTCTCTTTTAGCTCGCTGGCTTGCTGCTCTAACTCTTGCAGCTTTGCCTCGATTAAGATATGTATCAATTTTATTAGCAGGGATCTCACCTAGCTGATCGATTCTTATGAAGATTGTCTTCGTCACATCAACTATTTCTTGTCTGATTTGACTCTTTTTCATCTGATTGATAGTTGTGGCTACGATCTTCAACTCTAAGAACCCTAACTTGTACAGACATCTCATATCTAGACCAATTTCTTGTTTGTTGTCTAGTACAAAGTTGATGATTACCAATTCTCCTTTTCTACTCAGTGTAATTGATTCAATCTTGTTATTAAAATGTGTTCTTTTATAACAATGCCTTAGATCCACATCTGAGTAGGGAATTGGGGCAGCTCTTGGACCAGAATAATTAGCTTCAGCTTCAGCTCTCGCAGCCTTAGCTTTAGCCTTTTCTCGTTTAACTTTAGTTTATCGTTGCTTCTCTTTTATTTCCTCCACTGTTATGCCTAGTTCTTTAGCCATCTCTTGTAACATTTGCTCAGCAAGTATGTCACTGGCTTTCTGTGCTGCATCAGCTTCATCACTTGAGTCAGATTCATGTGCAACTAGTTGAGACTTACCTTGTTGCTCTGGCTCTGGCTCAGCAATGATGACCTTTCTTTTCTTTGCTAGAGGCATAACACTTCTTTTCTTTCTTTATACCATCTCAAACACCTTACTCTTCCCTTTATCTATTTGTGAAGTTGGAACGGGCTCAGCTTCAACAAATTTTGGCAAATTTGCTTGAGAAAGGTTAGTGTGAACAGCTTGAGATGTTTCTTCAAGTGGAGTTTCTGGTTGAGCTTGTGAAGTTGTGGTAATTTGGACTGTTGGAGCTTGTTGTTGTTGAGAAGGCTGATCTACAGTTCTCATGAACTGATCATGAGCTTGTTCAAATTGTACTTCCTCTGTATGCTCCCCTTCAACCTTATCGTCATACTTCTTTAATTCTTCCTCCCCCTTTTTGTCATCATCAATAGGGGAGTGTTTGAGTTTGAGCATAAAGCTTTGCAAGTTGGCTACTGAAGTTGACAAATCAGTAAGTTTGCGCATCAACTTGGCTTTGTCAGCTTTCCTCTTCATATGTAGAAGCTCAAACAGAGTTTGTAGATAGTCCATAAGGACTTGAGCATCAGTGGTTATCAGCTTGGGCTCCTCAGGTTTTCTTCATACCTCAACGTCCTCCTGTCCAGTGGAAGAGTGTATTTCCACCGTAGGAGTGGCTGTTGAGTGTTCCTCAATAGGTAAGGATGTGGGTCTCATATCCAAAGGTTGGTGATGACCTATGGAATCAAGGAGGCCAGAATGGAGACCCTGTAAACCATCCTGGTGTATGAAAGGTTCATTGATAGGTCGTGCGAGAGTGTGTGAGAATAGAAGAGAAAAATGAACAATGTCGTGAGGTATGTTAGTGGGGTGAGCTAGGCTTATTGGTGAGGAAGGAGGTAATTGACCCTGCGGGTTGGTCAGTATTTCAATGTTACCTTCATGGGGCTGTGAAGGCACAGAAGTAGGCTCTCCCATGGCACTAGTAAGTATGGGCTGAGTAAACACCATGCCCGGTATAGGCTTAACGGTTGAACTGAGCCTAGAGGTTGGCACCTTAAGAGAAGGTGTCTCCCCCTCAGCTCCTACTGGTTGAGGAATCAATGTGATATCAACTCTAGTGTCCTTTTGAGATAAAGGACCACCTTTGGCAGTTTTCCTTGTTTAGGGGTAGGATATATCCTTGGTAGCAGTGGGCTGACCAAGGTTGGCTGTAGATTGTAAGATAGATGGAGATGTTTGAGTTGGAGGGGAGGGGTTAGACTGAGTAGGGCTTGGCATTGGTTGTGATAATAGTGGTATTGGCATAGACATTGGAGGAACCTCTGCCAAAGTAGAGACTGCCGAGAAAATAGGTGGTATCTCAACTATAGTTGAAGTTACAGGAATAACCGGTGGTTGTGCTGCAGGAACTTGTCTTTGTTGCTCTAGTTCCTTTCTCAAATCTTGAAGTTGACAACCAAGTTGAAAAATATACTCATCCCTCTCATCACCTGCTGTACTAGATGTACCAGCATTGGTTGGAACTTCAACTGTTGTAGTAAGGACTTCAGTAGTAGATGAGACAGTAGGGGCACCGGTTGAGTAATCACGTCCAGCCATTGTTATCTGTAACAATCACATCACCTCACAATTTATTATATAAATTCGTTAGTACATAACATACTAACTCCACCACACTCCAATTCACCCCAATCCCACAGCCAAGGAGTAATCGACATACCACGAGCCAAGATTTGGGAATGTAACACTTCCACTGTGCCTACACTGCCAAACCAAGGCTCTGATGCCAAACTTGTAACACCATATTTTTAACCCAAAAATTTTCACTTTAAATACATTGCGGAAGTGATTAAATACAAAAGTATTTACAACTAATCACAAACCACTCTTTACAAAACACTTGTTCAAAATATCAGTATTACAAAACTACGGCTCGTCACAAATACAAATCAGAGGCCTAGGTGATTACTCCCCAAGCTAACCACTCTCAGCCGAGCCGCTGACTTACCAAAACCTATAAAAAGAGTGAGAGGTGGGGGATTAGCACAAAGCTAAGTGAATGGAGTACCACACAACAAATATATCAGCCTGAACCGCACGATATCAACAACCACAAATAAGCACCCTGGTTAGACCGATGCTTATGTAGGAACCTACAACCAATGCCGGCCAAAGCAAAGGTTTACCGATAGTCCATTTGCTATTCTCACACAGTATTATCCTCTAGTAGCAAAAAATGCATCCCAAGGTCCTAATACTGCTTAGCCAATAGCAAATGAACCCAACCCATAAGCCCAGTCGAAATCTGACTTCCCATCCATCATGTATACATACCACTGACGCAACAATTAATTAACAATCAACAGTTAATCAATTATCAGATATACAATCTATCCATGCATCAAACCAACAATAGTTGCAACCAAACCAATACAACTAATATCACCCGTGAGTGCGTGAGTAAACTTCCACTCACCATTAGTTCTCAGCTTTTCCACTCAGTAATCTAATGTTACTGAGCCTTGTCTGTGCCTGAGAACACAACAACCACACATCAATATCTAATTCATAAGTATATATCAATCATATATTTATATCCATTTAATCAAACATAAGAATGTAAGATTCACATATGTGTACACATATAACACATAGCATTAAATAATGCAATTAACAGCCCAAAACTATCGGATTTCAAAGAAATCTAATACATCTATCGGAATCCGCTACTACTATCGGATTTTGAAGGAATCCGCAACTAAGTCAGATTTCCACACTTGCTGGATATAACTTGCTATCTACCATCGGATTTCATCAATAGTTCCGGATTTCTAAGTACTGGATTCAACACTGTCGCTTTCCCAAGTTTCAGATTTCACACGTATCGGATTTCTAAAGTGTCGGATTCAACACCCGGATTTCCCACACTCGGTTTTCATCATCATCATCATCAAAAACCGACAACTTCATACTTCAAGAATCCGATAACTTCATAGCTTCCATAAATCATCTTTCCAGTTTATATGATTCATATATTAGCTTACCAAAACATCCACAAACATATAGAAACATGATTAAACATCAATTCGTGCATCCTAAACACCTTAACACCCATGAACACCAAATCCGCCAAACCCATGTGTTCATAACAAAACCCAACATAATCAAAACTGTAGCATGCTCATCATGTTTCAAGAAGCATAGCATGTTAACAAGAATTAAACAAGAATCCACAAACCTTGAACTTGAATTCACGAATTCACAATCACAAGAAATTCGATGCTTGTTCTTCTTGCTTTCTTTCTTTCGGTTTTACACACAAAGTTTACACACACATATGCTATCTTCGAAGTGAAGAAAGGATTATTGAAACCCACGTATTTATAAATCTTAAGCAGGAGGTGGCATGACCAAAACCAATTAAGCACATGCACACACACATACACAAATCCATACGTATATAGAATCATATATATATATCAACACATACATATATATAATACTTAATTTAAATGATTAACAATTAATTGAATAAACATAGTCAATTAATAATTCACGTGTAACATACCCAAGCCTACGTGTCTATTAGGCCCAATCTCAAGATGTTACAATGATAGGCTCATTACTGTATCTGACGGCTACTAGGCCAGATATCATGTTTTCTACATGTTTATGTGTCAGATTCCACACTAATCCAAAGGAATCACATCTGCTAGCAATGAAAAGAATTTTCAAATATCTCAAGGGTACTCCTGATCTAGGTCTATGGTATCCAAGGGATTCAAGTTTATAACTCTATGCCTATTCAGATGCAGACTATGCTGGATGCATGCTAGATAAAAAAAAGTACTTTTGGAAGTGCACACTTTCTGGGTGATAGGTTAGTATGACGGGCTTCCAAGAAACAAAACTGTGTATCCACTTCAACTGCTGAGGCCGAATATGTTGCTACTGCAATGTACTACTCTCAGAGTTTGTGGGTAAGGACTCAACTATCTGAATTTGGTCTACAATATGAGAAGATCCCATTATTGTGTGATTCACAATCTGCCATAACCATTTCATGCAATCCAGTTCAACACTCCAAGACAAAACACATTGATATACGGTATCATTTTTTTAAAGAAAATGTGGATAATGGTCTGATAGAACTACAATATGTTAAGACTGATGATCAACCGGCTAATTTGTTTGCTAAACCATTAGATGATACTCGTTTTAATGAGTTAGTATCCAAACTAGGCATGTTGAATTATAAGGTCTGACAATCTACCATTTGTTTTAAGTAGGTATTTCACTATGTTTGTATATTTTGCAGAGATATAGAGCATAATATGAGGGGGAATGTCAATCATACGTACAAGTATCATCTTCTACAGTATAATTGTCTAATCTTGGTACTGCTCTTACAGGATAAATGGCTATGGAAGGTTATTCAGTCTTATTTCATTCTTCGACTGCTAGCCAAAGCCACAATCCCGATGACCAGCTTCTTACCACAGATAAATTCCTTTAAGTTGTCACTCATGACAACAATAATTTTGTAAACCTTGACAATTTCCGAAACCCTAACTTCCTGATAATTTCTGAAATTCTTCATGTCCACCCACTCAACCATGCTCTCACTCCCTGAACTCTATGTACAACAATTCTACAATACGGCCCATACCTATTCAAACCCTGACACTGCCGTGCGTCAATCCATGGTGATGTTGACCACTTCACTTTGAATATAACCGCCAGTCGTTTTAGGGAAATCCACAAGCTCCTAATTGCAAGGAGCAGACCTCTACTCATAGACTTTCAGGACATGCCTGATGAATCAACTGCTTTAGTAGGGATTCGAGCCATGGGCTATGCCAGGAATCTAGAACTGTTGGTCCCAAAGAGGGTGAACAAGCAACCGATACAGGGTAGAAAGGGGGGTTGAATACACTTTAAACAACTAAACAAATTAATCAAACATATATTCAATTATCAAATAGAACAATAACTATTATCACTCTCTAATCAAATCAACAGGATGATTTGATATTACAATGATTATAACCACTACTCTCTCTAAACACTCTTGAATCACAAACTAATTGATGATCGAATTTCTTGTTAAAACTGATTAACAAGAACTCTTGAAAAACTCTCTCCAACTTTGAACTTACAAAGTTATCTCAACACACGCGTATCAAGTATCACGAACACTGTACGTTTTGCAACTTATGCAGTCGTGCGACTTATGCAGTCGTACCTCTGTTCGGTATTTGTTCACGTACACACGTAAGAACATCTATGTAAAACCCTCAAGAAGGTTTATACATATAATTGATACATATACAAATAAATCGTAGCTTAAAGATAGACCTTATCTTTTCTTTAAAACCGTAACAAACTTCTTAAGTAGAACATATGTAATTAATCCCGTTTGAGATTTCTATCCAACTAATAGATAGTTTAAATTAGGTTTAGATTTCCTAATTTAAATGTCGTAGATATGGAGAGTTTATAACGGAATTTAGAACTTACTTAAATTCTGAACTGACTTCTGATGCTGAGCTGACATACTCAGTCTTGACCTTGTCAAGCTGACTTCTTGAATCTTGGATTCTTGAATCTTCAAGTCTTCAAGTCTTCACGCTTAAAACCTATCTTAACTTAGAAGTCACCGAGCTATCTAGTACTTACATAGAAAACTCTATATCTGTTTAGTCTGACCAGTCAGTCTATAACAGACTTAAATAATTCCTAACTCTTAACCTATCATCTATACATATCTATAGTTTGTCTCATCAAATCTAACTATTCTAAACATGGGACTAACAATCTCCCCCTATTTGATGATGACAAAACATTGAATCAAATTAGTTATAGGTTAACATAATTATGCTGAACAACTCTGGAACTGATCAAAGTTAGTTCTTGAAATAAGTATTGAATTGATCCATACTTATTCACGTATCTTGAACTTACAAGATTTTTATATTACAAATATATTATAAGACTTGTATTCTAAGTATTTGAATATACAACTACTTAAATTCTGAACTTATTAGAAGTAATTTAAGTTCTGAACATACAAAACTTATACAACTGATCATATCAGTTTATAATTGAACATATCAATCATCAGCTTAAACTTACAAAGCTGTTTGTTTGAACATATCAAAAATAATTTTGAACATATCAAATAATAAAAGTTGAACATAAACTTGTGTTTGTATTAATGAACATATCATTTACACCGTAGCTTAATCTTTGTGATTAGCTTCTGCACACTTAGTACTTGCAAAATTATAGAACTAATCTATTTAATCAAAAGAATCTCCAACTTCTAACCACATGTCTGAACATTTAAGTTCCCAAGTTGCAGCTTTCTTGATAGCATCAACCACAATCTCTTCACCTTCTGGCGTCTCTTTCATCTTAGCTTTTCTTGATCTGCTTTCTCTGTTGAGATTATATCTGAATACTGAGTTCTGAGTTGAGTCATCACATAGAATTTTCAAGTACAGAATCAATTCCAGATTTGCCAAATGAAGATCTATTACTTTCAAGAAACATTGATTACCTTCCACATAAAGATACAAGAATCCTTCCAAAGGTTGAGTGATATAAGTATTCTCTCTGAATTCAAATCCCTCTAGAGCTTGTAAATTGATGTCTCTTTTAGCTCGCTGGCTTGCTGCTCTAACTCTTGCAGCTTTGCCTCGATTAAGATATGTATCAATTTTATTAGCAGGGATCTCACCTAGCTGATCGATTCTTATGAAGATTGTCTTCGTCACATCAACTATTTCTTGTCTGATTTGACTCTTTTTCATCTGATTGATAGTTGTGGCTACGATCTTCAACTCTAAGAACCCTAACTTGTACAGACATCTCATATCTAGACCAATTTCTTGTTTGTTGTCTAGTACAAAGTTGATGATTACCAATTCTCCTTTTCTACTCAGTGTAATTGATTCAATCTTGTTATTAAAATGTGTTCTTTTATAACAATGCCTTAGATCCACATCTGAGTAGGGAATTGGGGCAGCTCTTGGACCAGAATAATTAGCTTCAGCTTCAGCTCTCGCAGCCTTAGCTTTAGCCTTTTCTCGTTTAACTTTAGTTTATCGTTGCTTCTCTTTTATTTCCTCCACTGTTATGCCTAGTTCTTTAGCCATCTCTTGTAACATTTGCTCAGCAAGTATGTCACTGGCTTTCTGTGCTGCATCAGCTTCATCACTTGAGTCAGATTCATGTGCAACTAGTTGAGACTTACCTTGTTGCTCTGGCTCTGGCTCAGCAATGATGACCTTTCTTTTCTTTGCTAGAGGCATAACACTTCTTTTCTTTCTTTATACCATCTCAAACACCTTACTCTTCCCTTTATCTATTTGTGAAGTTGGAACGGGCTCAGCTTCAACAAATTTTGGCAAATTTGCTTGAGAAAGGTTAGTGTGAACAGCTTGAGATGTTTCTTCAAGTGGAGTTTCTGGTTGAGCTTGTGAAGTTGTGGTAATTTGGACTGTTGGAGCTTGTTGTTGTTGAGAAGGCTGATCTACAGTTCTCATGAACTGATCATGAGCTTGTTCAAATTGTACTTCCTCTGTATGCTCCCCTTCAACCTTATCGTCATACTTCTTTAATTCTTCCTCCCCCTTTTTGTCATCATCAATAGGGGAGTGTTTGAGTTTGAGCATAAAGCTTTGCAAGTTGGCTACTGAAGTTGACAAATCAGTAAGTTTGCGCATCAACTTGGCTTTGTCAGCTTTCCTCTTCATATGTAGAAGCTCAAACAGAGTTTGTAGATAGTCCATAAGGACTTGAGCATCAGTGGTTATCAGCTTGGGCTCCTCAGGTTTTCTTCATACCTCAACGTCCTCCTGTCCAGTGGAAGAGTGTATTTCCACCGTAGGAGTGGCTGTTGAGTGTTCCTCAATAGGTAAGGATGTGGGTCTCATATCCAAAGGTTGGTGATGACCTATGGAATCAAGGAGGCCAGAATGGAGACCCTGTAAACCATCCTGGTGTATGAAAGGTTCATTGACAGGTCGTGCGAGAGTGTGTGAGAATAGAAGAGAAAAATGAACAATGTCGTGAGGTATGTTAGTGGGGTGAGCTAGGCTTATTGGTGAGGAAGGAGGTAATTGACCCTGCGGGTTGGTCAGTATTTCAATGTTACCTTCATGGGGCTGTGAAGGCACAGAAGTAGGCTCTCCCATGGCACTAGTAAGTATGGGCTGAGTAAACACCATGCCCGGTATAGGCTTAACGGTTGAACTGAGCCTAGAGGTTGGCACCTTAAGAGAAGGTGTCTCCCCCTCAGCTCCTACTGGTTGAGGAATCAATGTGATATCAACTCTAGTGTCCTTTTGAGATAAAGGACCACCTTTGGCAGTTTTCCTTGTTTAGGGGTAGGATATATCCTTGGTAGCAGTGGGCTGACCAAGGTTGGCTGTAGATTGTAAGATAGATGGAGATGTTTGAGTTGGAGGGGAGGGGTTAGACTGAGTAGGGCTTGACTCAGTCCTATCTCCTAAGTTTGGAGATGGAGAAGTAAAAGAGAGAGAAGGAGATAAGGGTTGCAAAATCATACCTGCTGCACCTAGCAGTGGAGACTCAGAGCTAGGAAACAGACTCCTTTGCTCAGAACTCGAAGTGGTGGATGAAATTATTTGAGTAAGGGGTCTGAACTGAGTCCTAGGTAGAACAGCGTGAGGGGACTCAGCCTCAGAACCAACATCGTCACCCACTACTTCCGCAGCTTCCTCCTCTGTCTCAGCTTCACTTGACTCAGGAGTCGGAATCTGTACATCCACCCTCATCTGAGCACTCATTGTAGGGGGCCTAGGGAAAAGATCATGGGCGAACATTCTATAGCTGAGAACAGGAGTAGGAATGGACTCATATTGAGCAGTATATCTTCTAACCAATCTGTCCTCGATGACCATGGGTATAAATCTTGCGAAGGGTACAATGGTGTCCCTTATGTTCTTGGTTACCAAGACTTGAATGCCTCAAAGATCAACTCAGCATAATCCACTCGTCGATCATAGAATAAGTTGTATAACAGTTGCATTTCAAAGTCATTCACATTATCCAGGCCTCCCACCTTGTATCCAAGGGAACGAACCACAGTAGATACCATAAATCCCCATATCGTCTGGAAAACAGATTTCCGTATGACACCAATAACTTTAGGATGAGCCATTAAGGGTAAAACGCTTCGTGATGTTTCCCTAGAAACCGTTGCTTCATACTAATTATGAATCGGGAGATGAAGAATTCGGCGGAGACAGTTTGCATCAACTTCTATCGCCACTTATCCACTTAGGACTGTGCCCCGTATAACCGGTTGGGTTGCATCGAGTTTACACGTATACCAGAATTCTGTGAGAAGTTGAGGGATGAGCACAGCAGGTCCATGAAGAAATGTATGTGCCAGGGGTCCCTTGCGAATGTAGGAGACCCACTCCTCATATCCCCTGCCAATTTTGGACTTTGGAATGTCGGTACAAGCGATGACGTTGTTTTGTTTGTAGATGGGGAGTGCGTTGTTCTTGAAATTTCCTCCACGGATCATTTGTTCAGTTAGATTTAGAGTATACCCCTCCATCGAAATCGAACTTATCGTATTGGATTGCACTTAGCAGTAGTAAGCACTTAGCGATGAACTCTGCACATCAACATTAGGGTTTAAGAGAGAAGAATATTTTGGAAGTTTAAACGAAATATGATGAAAATTCTCTCTTATTTATACCTTTTCAATGTGAGAAAAGTTACCGTTATCTGAGGGTAATAAATATGACTGTTACCGTAAAAACTTTTCACGCAGTTTGTTAAAACGGCTAAATTTATTGTTAGTTACCCAAACTCACACTATTATACTGAAAATATATTTTATGAAAATAATATATCATAAGAATATCTGAACGACTGACGTTCATTTACCGGACACACCGTAAATATTTTGGACTTACCATATTGTTGGACATACCATTTGTTAGGACTAACCTAGACATGTGGAGCTAACCACACTTAGGAACGGAGTACTCAGCTGATCCTGAATGTTCAGCTTAGATGAAGCACTCAGCTAATTCTGAATGTTCAGCTTAGATGGAGTACTCAACTTCAGATATAGCACTTAGCTCAGATTGAGCACTCAGCTCAGGTTTTGACACTTAGTCAAATGTAGCACTTAGCAAAAATTAAACAGAGAGAAAGAATGGAACATACCAATTAAGGGTTGAGCATTCCAAGCTTGCCGAGTAGAGTTCTAAATCTTGTGCCTTCAATTGGTTTCGTGAAAATATCTGCAAGCTGATCATCAGTCTCAATGAAGACTAACTCTATCTTTCCCTTTTCTACAATATCTCTGATGTAGTGATGTCTTATCTCAATGTGCTTGGTTCTTGAGTGAAACACTAGATTGTGTGTAATAGCAATAGCACTTTGATTGTCACAAAATATGGGAGTCTTTGAATAATGTAAATCAAAGTCCTTCAGCTGATGTTGCATCCACAATATTTGAGCACAACAGCTCCCTACAGCTACATATTCAGCTTCAGCTGTTGAAATTGCCACTGAGTTTTGTTTCTTGCTCGTCCAGCTAACTAATTTTCCACCCAAAAGTTGACATCCTCCAGTAGTACTCTTTCTATCAAGACCAAATCCTGCAAAGTCTGAATCGGAGTACCCTATCAGCTCAAATCCTAATCCTTTGGGATACAACCAACCTAAGTTTGGTGTTCCCTTCAGATATTTGAGTATTCTTTTAATAGCTAGCTAGTGTGATTCCTTTGGATCAGCCTGATATCGTGCACAAACACATGTAGCAAACATTATATCAGGTCTGCTTGATGTTAAATAGAGTAACGAACCTATCATTCCTCTATATGTAGTCTGACATACAAATTTTCCATCAATGTCCTTGTGTAGCTTGACATTGTATAACATTGAAGACTTTGCTGGATGGCTTGAGTCTAATCCATATTTCTTAATCAGATCAAATACATACTTGCTCTGATTAATAAATATACCATCTTCTTTCTGATAGATTTGAAGTCCCGAAAAGTACGTCATCTCACCCATCATGCTCATTCTGTATTGATTAGACATTATCTTGAAGAACCAATCACACAGATCTTGGTTTGTTGATCCAAAGATAATGTCATCCACATAAATTTGAACCAGAATGACATGTCCTCTACTCTTTCTTATGAAAAGAGTTTTGTCAATACTTCCACTGACAACAATATTTGAGAGCAGATAGGTGGATAGTGTATCATACCAGGCTCTTGGAGCTTGCTTGAGTCCATACAATGCCTTGTCTAACTTATAGACATAATCTGGATGTTTAGCATCAATAAAACCAGGGGGTATTTTCACATAGAACTCCTCCTGTAGTACTTCATTTAGGAATGCACTTTTAACATCCATTTTATACACTTTAAAGTTTTTGAAGGCTGCATAGGCTATAAACAACCTTATAGCTTCAATCCTTGCAACAGGGGCAAAGGTCTCATCATAATCAATACCTTCTTCTTGTCGATACCCCTGAGCTACTAGCCTTGCCTTGTTTCTGATCACTACTCCATCCTTGTCCATTTTATTTCTATAGACCCACTTAGTGCCTATAATTGTTTTTTCTTTTGGGGCAGGGACAAGGGTCCAGACCTTATTTCTTTGAAATTCTGTCAGCTCGTCTTGCATAGCTTCAATCCTATCTTAATCTTTTAGAGCCTCTCTAGTCTTCGTTGGTTCCATTTGAGATAGAAAACTAGCGTAGGCAGCATAGTTTGCATTTGCCTTAGATCTAGTTAACACACCATCTTCAATGTTTCCAATGACATCATCAAGGGAATGATCTTTTAATACTCTGAAGGTTGTAGTAGGAGACTGAGGTTTTGGGTCTGATTCAGAGCAGTGTCTCTCAGGATGAATAGGGCTTACTTCTTTAGTCTGAGTAGGAATTGGAAGATCACTTAACATACATGGGATTTGATGTGAGATCTTCTTTGCTCCTCTCGAGCTCATTCAGACTAACCGGGTCAGCTTGAGCCCTGTTGGATTCACCAGTACTTGTCTAATCAAACGTAACATGTACCGACTCTTCAATTTCCTTTCTTTTAAGATTGAAGACTCCGTAAGCTTTGGAGATTAAAGAATATCCAACAAATATCCCTTGATCAGCTTTTGGTTCCAACTTATGGAGCTGATCTCTTTGGTTTAGCACATAGCATGTTGATCCAAAAATGTGGAAATATCCAATGTTGGGTTTTCTGCCATGATACATCTCGTAAGGTATCTTACCATGTCTTTTAACTATAATTGATCTATTCTGAGTATAGCAGGCTGTACTTACAGCTTCTACCCAGAAGCTCAATTTGAGCTTTGACTCACACAACATGGTTCTGGCAGCTTCAATTAAGGTTCTATTTCTCCTTTCTGCAACTCCATTTTTTTGTGGAGTTCTTACAGAGGAGAAATTCTGGATAATTCCCTTCTCTTCACAAATGCCTTCAAGGGTTGAGTTTCTGAACTTAGTCCCATGATCTCTTCTTAGTTGTTTAAGAGACTTACCTTTTTGCAACTATTCTTGTCTTATGAAGCTGATTAACTCATATGCACCTTCACTTTTGGCTTTTAAGAAGATTACCCAAGTGAATCTTGTGAACTCATCAACAATCACTAGAGTATAATTTTTGCCACTTATGCTTGGGGTGCTAATAGGTCCACATAGGTCCAAATGCAACATATGCAATGGTAGAGTTTGTCTTTAGCAAATGTGATCTTAGGCAGACCAGAGACTAACTCTTTGCTTGGACTTGAAGGATCCCTTACGATGTTTTCCCATTTCACAAGCTGAGTAGAGTTTGTCTTTAGCAAATGTGATCTTAGGCAGACCAGAGACTAACTCTTTGCTAGACAACTTGTTAATATATTTGATGTTTAAATGAGACAGTCTCTTGTGCCATAACCAACTCAGCTTGGGAGTTAAGTCAGAATACAAGCAGGTTTCAGTTGAAGGATCTGCGGAGCTAAGATCTAACAATTAGATATCTCTCTATCTTTTTGCAATTAAGATTGGTTTTCCCTTCTTATCATAAATTGTCCCTGCATGCTTTCTGAAGGTGACTTCATAATCCTCATCACATAGTTGACTGATACTTATTAGATTGTGTTTAAGGCCTTCAACATATGCTACCTTTTTTAAAGTGACTTTTCCAGCAGTTATCTTTCCATAACCTTTAGTCCTTCCTTGAGATTTATCCCCAAATGTCACCTTGGGTCCTTCATTGTTTTGGAATTCACTTAGAATCCCCTTGCTTCCTGCCATGTGCCTTGAGCATCCACTATCTAGATACCACTTGTAGGAGCCCTGCACATGATCAACTAAACATATTAGTTTCTTTTTGGAACCCACTGTGTGGTGGGTCCTGAGGATGAGCACTTAGCTGATCCTTTGGGGTTCGATTGATCAACTCGAACAGATTCTGGGTCTATTTTGGACTGATCATCCTTTTCGTTTTCAGGTCTAAGATTGGTACTTACACAATCTTTAGCCTCATGACCTCTATCACCACACTTATAGCATTTTCTTCTAAAGATGGGTGTTTGGGTGATTTCTTTGAGTTTTCCAACATTAAATTTGGATTCAGTTTTAGAGTCATATGATGTGGATAACCTTTCAATCCTCTTCGACAGTTTGTCTACTTGATTTTCACTGACTTTGGACTTACCTTTGTCAGCTTTATGGTTACCTTTATTTGGTGAAGTCTGACTTACAGATAACTTTCTGTTTTTACATATCCTTTCATATATGGCTTGAGAATTATGTCTTTTTGAGTTAACATGAGATATTCTATCAAAAACAGTTGTTCTCACAGGATTCTAATCCAATCTTTTGAGAATTGACTTACAGTTTCTGTTGGATCTGGAACATTCAGCTTGATGGTTTGAGTGAATAACCTGAGGACTTTGGGGTGGTCTCAAAAACTTATTGGTTTTGACCTGTTTCCCTTCCTTGTTCCTTAAGAATGTTCTTGGGAGTATGTCATCTGATTTCATCTTTTTGTCTTCAAGACTAACTTGATCTTCGATGATTTCATCAGCTGCAACACTATAATCTCCCCCTAGCACTACTTTTACTTGATTTGGTATCTGCTGGTTAATACACTTTTCTGCTTCTCTTGATGACTTACACAAAGATTCACAGATTTTTCTTAGATTGTCAGCATGTTCTTTTGATTCTTGCAGTTCTTCACTTAGAAGTTTGTTTATATGAAGCTAACATTCATAATCACTTTGAATCTTTTTACCAGCAATTAAGAGAGTTTCAAAGTGTTTAAGTTCATCTTTTAGTTTTGAAATTTCAGTTCTCAAACTAGATTGAACTGTGAGAGAGGTTTTGAAGTCATTCAACAGATAGTTGAACATTAGACATTTTTGTTCATCAGTGTAAGAGCTAAAGTTATTTACCTTATACATTGAGGCTGGATCCCAGTTACTGGTTTGCTTACTCAGCTTAGCCGCTTCTGCTAGATCCTCATCAAAGGAACTGTCTTCTAACTCATAGTCAACTTGTTCCTCTTCATCCTCAATGGCCATCAAACACCTATCAGGCTCATCATCATCTGAAGTAGATGATTCAGTATCCCAAGTCTCAGCAAGAAGACCTTTGGTGTTTTCATTTGGCTTGCCTTTGAGTCTTTGATATTTCTTTTTATATTTATCGGCTCTGTAGGCATTCTTATCAGCTACTGAAGCTGATTCTCCCTTCTTAATTCAGCACTCAGCAGCTATGTGTCCTATCCTCTGACAGTTATAGCACTTAGCTTTCTTATGATCAAAAGTAGACTTACCACTTTTGCTTCTGTCAGATTGACCCCTTCCTCTTCTGAACTTTCTAAAGTTTCTTGCTAACATTGCCATTTGTTCAGTAAGAGCATCCATCTCTTCATCATCAGAACCAGAGTTAAGACTTACTTCCTCAGATTCAGATTCAGAGTCAATCTCAGCTTGAGATTTTTTAGATCCCTTCTTTTTCTTTTCTGCACTTAATGCAGATCCAACATTGTTTATAGATTCTTTTAGTTGTTGATGGGCCACTTTCTTCTGTTCCATGATCTGTTGATTATTTAGAAGGAAACCATAGATACATCTGAGATCATATTTTCCTAAGGTTCCTCCAGCATGAAGTGCAATGGTGATCTCATTGAATTGTTATGGTAACACATCCAAGAACTTGAGTACCAACTCATTCTCATCATTCTTGACACCTACCAAGATCAGATCATTTATCAAGCATTGAAATCTAGTAAACAAATCTGCCAGAGTTTCATTCTCTTTAGCAAAGAAATTTTCATAAGAACGACTCAGATTTGTCTTCTTATGTTGCTTGACCAAGTCAGTGCCTTCATACGTGACACTGAGAGTATCCCACATCTCCTTTGTAGTTTGACACCCAGCAACAGTATGCAGAAGAGGATTTGTTAAAGCATTTGCTATAATGCTTTGTGCCTTGTCATCAAGATTGAACAGTTTACGATCTTCCTCCGTCCAGGATGCTTAAGGCTTGGGAGTTTCTCCAGAGGGAACAGTTTTGCCAGTGGCAGTAATATGGATCATTGGTATGATTGGCCCATCTTGAATCACGGTACTCATCCTGTGATCCACAGACTTCAGATATAGCATGGCTCCAAATTTCAACATAGGATAGTCAGTTCCATCGAAGATAGGACAACCTTTTGCCACCATTGTTGTTATATGACTTGATTGCTTGCTAGTAGACATCTTAACCTCTTGACAGCAGATCTTGATCTTCAACTTATGAAGAAACTTGCTCTGATACCAGTTGTTGGTCCCTAAAAGGGTGAACAAGCAACCGATACAGTGTAGAACGGGGGGTTGAATACACTTTAAACAATTAAACAAAATAATCAAACCTATATTCAATTATCAAAAAGAACAATAACTATTATCACTCTCTAATCAAATCAACAGTATGATTTGATATTACAATGATTATAACCTCTACTCTCTCTAAACACTCTTGAATCACAAACTAATTGATGATCGAATTTCTTGTTAAAACTGATTAACAAGAACTCTTGAAAAACTCTTTCCGACTTTGAACTTACAAAGTTATCGCAACACATACGTATCAAGTATCACGAACACTGTACATTTTGCAACTTATGCAGTCGTGCAACTTATGTAGTCGTACCTCTGTTCGGTATTTGTAACATCCTCAGACCGGGCCTAGTAGATTAGGTGGGTTTTGGTATGTTAACTTGTGATTATTTTTGATTAATTACTTGTTATTTATAGGTTATATGGTTTAATTAATTGATAATTAAGTATTATATATATATATGTGTGTGTGTGTGTTGATATATGTATATATGTTGTACGATTTAGTGTGTATGTGTGCATGTGCTTAGTCGGTTTGGGCGTACCACCTCATGCTTAAGTTGTTAAAAAAATGTTTATACGTGGGTTTCACTAATGAAGTGGTCATTAGCAAGTTTCCATGTGTGTGTTCTAGTGTGATAAACAGAGAGCAAAGAAATCAAAAAGAAGAACTAATCGTTTTCGTGATTTCTTGATTTTGTGATTCAACTTTCAAAGGTTGTTGATTATTTCATGATTCTTGATTAACATGCTATTGATTGTTATGAGCATGCTACGGTTTTTAATGCTTCTAGGTTTTAGTTTGAACAGCATATGATCATGCTTATGAAGTTATCGGATTTGGTATTCTTGGGATATAAATGTGTTTTGATGCATGCTTGTATGTTTAAACATGTTTATATGTGTTTGTATGAACTTGCATATGAATTATATGAACTGGAAAGTTGGTTTATGCAAGTTATGAAGTTATCGGATTCTTGATATGATGAAGAAAGCGGATTTTGGTGATGATGATGAAAACCGGGTGTAGAATCCGATACTCTAAAGAATCCGAGACATATGATGAAATCCGACTGTTCTTAAATCCGGATGTATGTAATCCGAGAATTGAAATCCGATGGTTTGAATCCATGAGTGTGGAATCCGATGATTGATTCCAATTATGAAAAACCGATTGCAAGTATCAAGACTCAATGCAAGTGTGGAAGTCCGATTGAGGTTGCGGATTTGGTCAAATCCGATGGATGTGTCGGATTCTTATGAAATCCGATGGAGGATTGCGGATTTGGTGAAATCCGATGGTAGTATCGGATTTCACATAAAATCCGATAGTTTGGACTTGTTGATTTGCATTGTTTAAATGCTATGTTATATGTGCATGCATATGTGAATCTTACATGTTTATGTTTGATTAAAAGGATATAAATTAATGTGTTTGACATATATTTATGAATGATTACTAATTTCAGTTTGTTGTGTTCTGAGGAACAAGCAAGGCTCAGTAATATAAGATCACTGAGTGGAATAACTGAAAGGTTGAGGTGAGTGGGCGTTTACTCACAGATGTTATTAGTTGTAACTGGCTTCTGATATTGACGCAGGGATAAACTATTTGTCTGATAATTGATTAACTGTTGATTGTTAATTAATTGTGCATCATTGATATGTATACATGTGGTTTGGAAGTCAGCTTCGGCTGGGCATATGGGCTGGGTTTTATTTGCTATCGGCTAATCAGTATTGGGATCTTTGATGCATCTGTTGCAACTTAAGGTAATACTGTGTGAGAATAGCAAATGAACTATCGGTAAACCTTTGCTTTGCCCCGGCATTGGTTGAAGGTTCGTGCAGAACCGCCGGTCTTCCCGGGGCACGATTATCTATTATGTGCTTTTGATATTGATGCGGTTATTTGCTGATATATCTGTTACGGTTTGACTCCATTCACTTAGCTTTGTGCTAATCCCCCACCTCTCACTCTTTTTACAGGTTTTGGTAATTCAGCGGCTCGGCTGAGAGTGGTTAACTTGGGGAGTAATCACCTAGGACTCGGATATTTTATTTTGTGGCGAGCCGTGTTTTGTAATACTGATATTTAAACAGTAGTGTTTGTACAGTTGTAAACACTTTGGTTGTTTTAATTCGCTTCCGCAATAATTATGAAAATGAAAATTTTTTGGTTAAAAACTACGGTGTTACAAGTTTGGTATCAGAGCCTTGATTTGGCAGTGTTGGTACAGTGGAAGTGTTACATTTCCAAATCTTGGCTCGTGGTAGGTCGATTACTCCTTGGGTTAATTGTAGTGTACTTAGTATGTTATGTACTAACAGATTTATCTAATAAATCGTGAGGTGATGTGATTGTTACAGATAACAATGGCTGATCGTGATCACTCGACTGCTGCCCCTATTGTCATGTCTTCTGCTAAAGTCCCTACTACAGTGGAAACATTGCTAAATGCCGGTACATCTGCTACCACTGGGATGAAAGAGATGAATATATCTTCCAGTTGGAGGGCCAACTACAGGATTTGCGAAAGGAACTAGAGTAACAAAGACAAGTTCCTATAATTCAACCCACGGTTGCTACTGTGACATCCACTACGGTTGCGATACCTCCAATCTTTCTGGCAGTGACTACACTGGCAGAGATTCCACCAATGTCAATGCCTATACCACCGTTTGCTCAACCAACGACTCAACCTTTTTACTATCCATTATTTCCTCAGGGGCCATATCCGCAAGGATCTGTTCCACAGGGATCTTATCCACAGGGATCGATGCCTGAAGGATCTTATTCTTATCCATTCATGGGATATCCACAGACTATGGGATTCAGACAGCCATGCACCTACAAGTAGTTTTTAGATTGTAAACCCGACGAATACCATGGCAGCACGGATCCTAATGTAACTTTGAACTGGTTGAGAGATATAGGGAGGATTTTGGATGCGTGTAATTGTGAATAGGAGATGCGAGTTTGCTTTGCCACCCCGATGCTCAAAGGCAAGGCTATGGTTTGGTGGGATTCCATTACCACGCCTTTAACGAGAGCTCAAATGGATTCGATAACATGGAACCAATTCCGGGATAAACTTTGCGAGCAGTATTGCAATGCCTTTGAACAGAATAAGATAAGGCAGGAGTTTTTGGAATTGAAGATGACCAGGAGGATGACAGTTGATGAATTAATTGAACAGTTTAACTCAAAGCTGAGGTTTGTAACTCAGTAGGTACCAGATGAATCTATGCAGGTTCAACATTTTATCGGAGCTTTGTTACTGGAGTACAGGAGTATAGCTCGACTGGCTGGACCATTGTCCCAGGCCTTCACCTTGGCAAAGTCTGCTGAGGGAGACATTCAAGCCAGGGATAAACAGAATAAAGATGAGGCAGCTGTGCAGAAGCAGAAGTATGACCAGACAGGTGGTCAACAAAAGAAGAAATGGAAAGGCAGTTCTTCTTAGGGTAACCAGAGTCGGAAGCCGACTACGGGAGGTATGAACACGAAGTCACAATGGTATACCCGATGCAAATCTAGTCACACTGGATAGTGTACTGCCCAGACCATGCGTTGTTTGCGTTGTGGTGCGCATGGGCATGAAACAAAGGATTGCGGGTTTCCCCGCAATGTCTGTTGGAACTGCTTGAAAGAAGGGCACAGGGCTGGGGATTGCCCTACGGGAAGAGTAGCTGGGACAGGGACGGCAGCAGGGGATGTTGGGGGGTCATCATTAGGGGCACAGAAAAGGAAGAATCCTCCGACACTGGAGGGTAGGGCGTTCCGGATGACAGTAGACGATGCTACTGCTACTGATGATGTTATCACCGGTACGTTTCTTATAAACTCCCTACCTGCGTGTGTTATTTGATTCTGGAGCGAATCGCTCATTTATTTCTGTGACTTTTTGTAAAAAGTTGAAATTACCTGTTATTGTTATTTCTGTTCCGATTGAGATAGAAGTAGCAGATGGTAAGATAGTTCCTGTTACAAGTTTTGTGACTGGGGCTGAAATAGATATCGATGGTAAGTGCTTTCCAGTATCGTTCCTATTGATGCCAATAGCAGGGTTTGATGTGGTTTTGGGGATGGATTGGCTGAGTAAGCACAGGCGAGCATTAAATGTCATAGGAAATTGATTTCTTTTCCGTTATCTAATGGGTCGCACGTGGTGGCTCGAGGGGAAAGAAACAGGTCTTCGTTTCCTATCATTTCTATGTTGAAGGCTAAGAAATCCTTGAGTAAGGGATGCGAGTGTTTTCTGGCATATGCTATTGATGCTAGAAAGGAAAAGCGGGCAGTTAGTGATGTGCGAGTCGTATCAGAATATCCTGAAATATTTCCGGATGAGTTACCTGGACTACCTCCCATTCGAGAGGTAGAGTACAAGATTGATTTAATACAAGGTTCGAATCCAGTGGCTAGA